>CM042153.1:80964352-81001852 GCA_023376005.1 Doryteuthis pealeii
CCGGAACCTGGAACTCACCCATCAGATAGAGAGTTATAACATTAATTCCCAGGACATTTGAAAATTCCTACAGCACCACCGCCCTTCTAGCAAATCTTATGATAAAAAGGAGTTGGGGCTTGCCATTAAGGTCAATAGGTCGGGACAATCATATAGGTGTTAGGTCTAGACGTGATGGGTCCTCTCCGACCGCCCGTCTAGCCTAA
This sequence comes from Doryteuthis pealeii, assembly GCA_023376005.1. Lineage (NCBI taxonomy): Eukaryota > Metazoa > Mollusca > Cephalopoda > Myopsida > Loliginidae > Doryteuthis > Doryteuthis pealeii. Next base: position 80,964,559 of record CM042153.1, read on the forward strand.
GTAAGGACCAAAGTTGAATGTTGCAAGTCCTGGACGGTTCAGTCACCAGGATTCCATCCTGAAGCATCACAGGTCGTAACCGCTACTGACTTGGAAAAATTCCCGTTTAAATTTATCTGAGAGATAAGATTTCTCTATGGTCGATAACCATTAAAAGGTATTTCATACTTTATCTATGTGTGTGTTGACTTCTGTTTCAGTTGATATATTGCTACCGAGGTATTTAAACTTGTCTACAAATTTCAGAGGCTTTTTATCTTAATTAATTTATATGGACTCTAGTAGGAGCTGCACAAGAATGCTGCATGAAATCTTAAACAAATTATGGAAACAACACCCCGCGAAGGAGCAACTGTACATCCACTTGCCACCCTATTACACAAGCCTATTGCCCTTATGGCAAGCCCCAACCCCTTTTTATCATATGGGTGCTAGAAGGCAGTGGCTGCGGGTCTACATGTCCTGGGAATGACGTTAAACTCTATCTGATGGTGAGGTTCCAGTTTTGGAGGTTTGGGGAATGTGGAGCACCCCTTCATCACCATTGCTCCCTGGTCCACTGTGACCCGGAGTGGTAGTACCTGTTAGGGTCCCATCTATGGGTTAAATAGAAAAACATGAGTTAATAAACAAAATTGTATTATCCATTAAGAATTGATTTATTCAAAACTTTATCGGCATTAAATGGACACTGAGGTTTGATATACCGTAAAACAAAACAAAACAAAAATAAAAAAAACTATTACCCAAATCCTCCAAACAAGACATCTGAGATGAAAGAACGAACTCATAAGCGAAGTCATCCAAAAGAAAACTTTTAAGAAATGCTGTTATCATTCAAATTTCATTTTTCAATTACATTCACGAATATAAATCTTATTCTTTATTATTTTTGCGAAAAAAGCAAGATCTGATGATAGTGAATATGTATATATATTTACTTGTTTTATTTTCATAGTTTCCTCCATACATATTGATCGCAACGTCGACTGCCACTCCTTCATTCATTGTCCATTTGTGGGCTCGTACATGACTTTTCAATTCTGCCAAAGTCTTGCATATCTTAGAGTATATCTGGCACACATAACGATCGGTGTTGACTGAGTCGACAGGTGCTGTATACTCATCACTGTACTCATGTTAAAGATCATGCCGTGAATCAGAGTGTGGCATGGTAGAAACAACAATTCCAGTCGGGTAGCTCTCATGTGATTTCATGTGATTGACCAAGCCCGCCTTTGACAACAGGGCCCGGTCACACTCCTCACAGATCCACACATCACCAGAAATGGCCGACAGAGTTTCCTCCATACATACACACATACATACATACACACAAACTGACCTTTATATATGTATAGATAGATAGATAGATATGCAAAAATGATTTATGTTTCAAATGATATCTCTCTCTCTCTCTCTCTCTCTCTATATATATATATAATATATATATATATATAGATAGATAGATAGAGAGAGAGAGAAGAGAGAGAGAGAGAGAGAGAGATTGATAGATAGATAGATAAAAGGGAATGAAACACACATGTTGTTAAAATGATATATTTTTATATAATTTTCATTGCTAATATTGACAATTCGATTTGCAAATGAATGATATAAAAATATATACATTTTAATACAAAAACAAATCTCCTTGGTCTAGTGCAAGTAAAAGGGGATAGACTCACTCGTTGTCTGGTTGATACCGACATTAGGCCACCACGCCTAATACTTTATATATACACCCCCATATATATATATATAATATATATATGTGTGTGTGTGTGTGTGTGTGTGTGTGTGTGTGTTAAAGAGAAAGGAAATGAATCTGACGGTATAGTATAGATAAAAGGATATGAAAACAACACAATATGCTGTTAAAGTGAAAATATTTTATATCTTATTCATAGCTAAAAATTATTCTCAGCTCCTCTCTCGATGAGTACGGAGTAAAAACAAGCTCTGAAGATGATTTTTATAAATCGAAATATTGTTCAATATTAGCTATGAATATTATATAAGATATTTTCATTTTAACAGCATTGTATGTTTTTATATCCTTTTATCTCTCTCTCTCTCTCTATATATATATATATATATCATCATCATCATGTCGCGCTATTAGCACGGATATCCATGACAATCTCTCGCCAACCTTTCCTATCATTCATTTTGCCAGGGAGGTCTTCTGCGCAGCAACCTGCATCTTGGCTTAGTTGGTCAATGTAGGTCCTTGCTGGGCGGCCCACACTAGCATGTCCGTGTTTGGCTTCCACAGGAGAAGTCACTTATGATCTCATCCTTGCTTCTCCAGCAGTGCCCCGGCACGTCTTGTCCGTCTCACTTGTATGGTTTGTGAGATGGGGGCAGGTGGCCATACAGCTGCTTCCTCGTGGGGTGCTGCTTCCACGATTTTTCAGGACTGCACGCAGCATTCTTGTGCAGCTCCGTCCAGCTTATTCTCAAGGCCTCGTTAGGGTCCAAGCGGTGCATCCGTAACAGACACTGATACAACCACCGCCTGGAAGTCGCTTTTATTGTCAGTGAGATCGGATTTCCATATTACTGATAATTTGTTTGTGGCCGACACGCTTTTCCTATCGTATTTACTCGCTTTCTGTGGATAGAGATACCTAGGTATGTGAATTCTACTGGCTTACCGTTGAGTGTGGTTATGTCTCCTTTCCTTTTGAAACATATGTACTCTGTTTTATCGGAGTTTACATGAAATTTGCTGCCTCTCTAGCTATGCAGTAGTGACCTCGCCTGTGGTGGTGTATCTGCAATGAGTGCAAGGTCATCAGCGTAGTCTGCATCTGTGGCTTTCTGTGCGGGATATCGCCTGCTTCTTGCCTTTTTAGTGTGAAGCCTTCTTCTTTTATGGTATCTAAGGATGTTCGGAGTACATAGTCTAAGCATATGATAAATATATATGGTGCTAGTGTATCTCCTTGTAGGACTCCAGTTCCGATGTCGAAGAAATCTGTGTCGCCATCGGGTGAGCGTACCATTGCTTGTGGTCTTTGTAGAGCATCATTATAGCAGCAACAGTTTCTTCTGGTAGCCCGTATGCTAGTAGTATTTGTTCCATTTTTCCTCTGTGTATGGAATCAAATGCCTTGGAAAAAATCTACGAATAGTAGCGTTGCCTCTAGATTCTTTGCTCGAATCCCTTCTATGATTCGTCGTATAGTCAGGATCTGAGAGGTTGTGGAACGGTTTCTACGGAATCCGTTTTGGTTTTTCCTAAAAATTTTCTCTATTTCGGGTCGGATGCGATTAAGAAGAAGGGCATTATAGATCTTGGCTGCGATAGCCGTAAGAGTTATGCCTCTGTAGTTTTTAGCTATTCCTAGGTCTCCCTTTTTGGGGAACGGGAGGATGCATCCTTTTGTCCATTTATCTATTCTATTTTGTCTATATACTGCATTGCATAGCCTAAGTAGTATGTCGCTGAACTTGCCCGTTTTCCATACCTCCGGGGGTATTTCGTCGAGACCCGCCGCCCTTCTACTTTTAGTTTATTTAAGACTACGTGGAGTTCTTCTGTTGTAAATCCCCTAGTTTTATGTCTAGTTGTCTATCTACGATCTTTTGAGTGTTATTTACCATGATTTTAGGTGTGTTCCCCAGTTTCTGTGGTCTTTCCATTTTTGGAGTCTTTCTTTTTGGCTGTTTGCCTTTAGTTTTGATCTAGGTACTTTTCCTACCACTAATTTCATTTACTGTTTGCCATGCTAATCGCGACTGTCTGTCTTCTACCGATGATCTAATATTATTTATTTGTGCTTGTATATATTCTGTTTGTTCTTTTGTATGTTTTGGTTAGTTCTATCTGGGCTTTCTAAGGTTGTGTAAATTGGTGTTAGTTGGGTTTGTTTTATTGAGTTGGGCTGCTTTTTTTATATCGTTTCTTTTTTCCCTAACTGCTTTTGTCTCCCAGGGAACAGAGTGTTCGGCTTTTAATTTGGTTGGTACGCACTCGGCTGCCGCTTCTAAGTGAGCACTAACAAAGTTTTCGTATTCCTCGTTTGGTGTGGAGCTTTCGGATGTCTCCTGGAGGATATCGAATTTATTTCTTACTGTAACAGCGTAGCGATTGCAAATATCGCTGTTGGCAAGTGTCGACCAGTCGTATCGTTCAAATTTGCTGGTTTGTTTTTATTTCTGCGTAGGCTAAGTCGTAATTTTGCTGTGACTATTCTGTGATCGGAGGATACTCCTTCAAAGGAAGAATACGCTTCACAGTTCATTGCACTATTTATCCATTTTTTGTTTATTAGGATGTAGTCCAGTTGCGCTTTTGTGCTATTTGGATACGTGTATGTCCATAGTTTGCCCTTCCGTTTTTGGAATTTAGTATTCAGGCAGACAAGCCTGTTCTCAAGGGAGAACTCGGCTAGGAGATCACCGTTCCTGTTTGGGGTGTTGTGTAGGCCGAATCTATTGTTTTCGTTTCTTCCTATCTGTGCATTCATCTATATATATATATATATATATATATATATATATATATATATATATATATATATAATATATATATATAATACAAACGGTATATGTATAGATAAAAGGTATGTAAACACACAATGAGTCTTCAAATGAAATAAAACATTTGTTAATGACAAAATAGATAGTTGATTTCACAAATGTAAAAAGGTGGCCATCATTCGACGAAGGAGAATCGTAAAATTCTGAATTAGAAAACTTTAATTAACAAAAAATGAAATTTAAAATTTAGATTCTGTTAATGCATTCCCAAATGTAAAACTTTAATAATTCATTTTTTTTCAGGAATCGAATTGCATCAAATGTTTTTAAATTGTTTTCTTTTTCCAGTAATATTTAATTTATAAAATTCGATTTCAATGGTTCGAAACGATTAGAATAAATTATTGAACAATTTTAATGAATTATTGGATCGATTTACAAGTTTGTTAGCGTTCATATCGACATAAATCTTCTTGAACGACGGAGAAATGAGAATAGTTCTCTGCGAATGAGGAATCCCAATAGGAATTTGAAGAAATTACGTATTATTAGAGAACATTCTTGTAAAATGAAACCCACTCATAAAAATGATGTCAATTTAATAAAAAGAAACTAAGAAAAATTGTTTGGGATGGATTTTACGGCATGTCAATCCTTGTTGGATTATTTTATGCCGATGACGTTTTATTTTAATCATTTTTGTTGGGTATTCAATCATTATTTTACTCTTATTGTCGTGCCACTGCGATCAACAAAACAGATGTTCATTTTTCAGGTTGTAAATACAAAAAATTTTTTTCTTTTTGTCCAAATTTCTATCGAAAATTTTTGTCTGCCAAGTCTCTTACCCATGCAGCTATTAGCGGCTGTAAGTCTGGAGTGAACAATTAATTGATACTTTCCTATGCGGAATATTTTTACAATCATCAGAGAACTCAAGGCTGTAAACAGATAATATATATTATATATATATATATATATATATTATAATATATATAATAATAATAATAATAATAATAATAATAATAAATGATTAATTGATTTATATTACATCCAACACGAAATATTATACATCACCATGGCCACCAACACAAATACGCTCTTTAATACGCACATGCACACGTGCAATTCCGCGCTAGGATACAGTCATAACCTCACAACCAACACGCATTTTCATGGACACTCGCATGACAACATACGCACAAGTACAAAAAAACGAATTCACGTAAACATACAACACGAGAATACAGTTATATAAAAATACCATTATTTTCAACAACAACAACAAAATAATTTAAAAAGAAATGCCATAACTAGACTGCTTCAGTTCCAGTGATCTTTTGATAAAGGGATATAATCTCGAAAATTCAAGAATTAAATACAGGTTAACACACAACACCATTGTTACCGTATTATTATTTATTTTTTCTTTACACCTGCATTGTGATAGCCTTCTAAATCAACCTCCTAACCCATATATATATGTACTTTTTTAAACAGTATATATATATATTATATATATATATATATATATATATATACTTTTTAGCCCTTACAATCTGTTGAGAATTATTTCCCATCTGCATCATTGAATTTGATCGACCCTCTAACAATATTCCTCAGGTTTTTGGGTTTCCGATTTCCTTTCTCACAGAGAAGCACTTTAACTCTTTCACATTCTGTTCTTCTCATTCAGCATCTACATTCCTTTACAATCTGATTATTATCCTTATGCTTGGCGATATTCATATTCATTCTGCCCTTAGTTACAACCTCATCTATTACCGACTGGTATTGGTTATCAATCTATTGGATTACAACTCAATGACTATTCAGCTCACCTATCTAACTCTTACCTGATAACACAAATTTAAACATCAGTGAACCATCCCCTGTATCCTTATCCTTCTAACCCGGTTCAAAATATTCACAGGGATGATAAACATTACCTATTCCAACTCGTTTAGTATTATTCAGTTTGCCCATATATCGTTCCATTCACAGCCCTTTCTTATAATACAGTGGTTCTCAAAATTTATACAGGCGCACTTACAGTACTACAGATACTTGATAGCGCGCTATATACAAAATAGGACTAATATGTTATTAAGTTAACTGAGTTGTTCTCAAACTTTATACAGTCTGGGCGCAATTACAGTACTACAGATACTTGATAGCGCACTGTATACAAAATAGGACTAATATGTTATTAAGTTAACTCAGTGGTTCTCAAACTTTATACAGTCTGGGCGCAATTACAGTACTACAGATACTTGATAGCGCACTGTATACAAAATAGGACTAATATGTTATTAAGTTAACTCAGTGGTTCTCAAACTTAATACAGTCTGGGCGCAATTACAGTACTACAGATACTTGATAGCGCACTGTATACAAAATAGGACTAATATGTTATTAAGTTAACTGAGTTGTTCTCAAACTTTATACAGTCTGGGCGCACTTACAGTACTACAGATACTTGATAGCGCACTGTATACAAAATAGGACATATGTTATTAAGTTAACTGAGTTGTTCTCAAACTTTATACAGTCTGGGCGCACTTACAGTACTACAGATACTTTATAGCGCACTGTATACAAAATAGGACTAATATGTTATTAAGTTAACTGTTAAATGTATAAAAAATAACACATTTAACAAAAGCAAACTTAACATACCTCTATGAAGTTTATTCATTCCTGTGTTAATGAGAAACATGAGCTTAATGAGACCTTGCGATTTCTTCAATGTTTGGTCTTATGTTTGAGAGACAAACTCTCATTTCCTCATCAATGCATTAAAGAGTTCCTCTCTTTTTACATTTAATTGTTGCGAGGGTTGAATATCCCAGTTCACATAAATATGAGGTGGAAAATTGCAATAAAATAATTTTTCTCAATAAAATTTTTAAAAACCTGTGTTTTTATTTAGTTTCAAGAAAAGTAACTTATAACTATCATAATAATGTCGCAACGAAACAAACAGGATGTTCGTAAAGAAATGGTATAATATAGTAACTTAGTATACATTTGTTTATTATATCTGGATAGATTTTTCAGGAATACTACGGTGCGCATCTGAAAAAACTCGCCCAGGCGCACTGTTTGAAAACCACTGTTATAATAGAATAGTTTTAAATTGACGGTGTAAATGAAAAACATGTCCTTCTGCATCGAGATAAAAAAGGAGTGCCTAAAGGTCATATGGTCTAGAATAGCTTTAAATTAAGATGTCTTTGCCCTGGAGAAAAGTTTGAATCTCGTTTGTGCTTGACTTAAGAAAAAAATTAATGATTTTTTTGTAATGATCTCCAGTAGAAGGGAATATGTATCTGAGTGCTGAGAGATAAATCAGGTTTGTTTATTGTTTTAAGAGATGATTCTTGTTACTATATAAAAAGATAAACCATTTGTTGTATATTTGTTAATAAGAAACGGAAGCACCGTTTCGGCCATTTTGAGTTGTGACAATAAAAAGACAGAAGTGATTACTTCTCGCAGATTACGCACAACTGGACTACTTGTTGTGTTATTTATTCGATACGCAAGCTGCAACAGACCCCACTGGTCATAATTACTTTGGCGTTCATCGAGGACGGACATAGGATTAAATCACTGGGCCTATAACTTGTAAAGTTTTTAAATGCCATCCTTGGCCAGTTGAAAAGGGCTTAAAGAAATAACTGCTTATTTATTTTAGGGATATTCTAGCTTCAAGTATTTTCCCTTGATTCTTGCTTACGGTCTTATCCCTTTGAAAGTATCGGTTCTCGCTTGACCTCCGAAGTTAAGCAACAACGATCCTGTTCAATACTTTGATGAGTGACTGTTATGTACTCATTTACCCTTGTTGGGTATACGCACAATAGTTCTTATGTTAGAAAGAGGAGAGGCACCGGAGAGGGATAGACAGATAGATATAATTTACTAGGCTGCTCTTCGTCCAGTCGCCATTTTTTCGCTTCCTTCTTCTCTTTCTATTCCGGCTATGATTGTCTAAGTTCTTGCTTTACTTCTTTGTCTCCCTCTTCTCTTGTTGGTTCTTCCTTTTCTAATTAAGAGCATGCTTAAATAATTAATAAGGCTTATTGCTTTGATCAAAAGTTTTATTTGCCCGTTTTCTAAACACATTGCGCGGAGTCATAACCGAGATGGGATACGTCTGTCTCACCCGAAGTCTGGCTGTAAATTGACTAACTAACTAACTGAATCTCACGTGACTTGCAAGATTCTAACTGTCCAGTAATTTTCCGTTCAGTGATATGAAAACACTGGCTCCGTAGAATTCTCCTACAGGGTGTTGCCAATAATCTATGCTGCCACATAGATTATGCAATAGTAACAATTTAATCAATCAATTTAATCAATATTGTAAGTAAACCGAATATCGAAATGATTTGATTCGGTATTAAATGACCCGAAAATGGTTGATATACCCTAAACGAACCTTGGTTCTTCTTTTGAAGACACTAACGCACATGTGCAAATGAAGTTGCTCATTACTGAGTGCGATGACAATTTGTTTATCGATATATTCTAAAAACATTTCTAATTTATATTTTCTTGTTGTGTTTTGTATGATTTTCTCACCGACCATTTTTTTTTTTTGCTAAACCACAACTCGTGATCCTCATCAGACCCATTTCCTCAATTTTGTTCTATCCGCCCCCCCCCCAGCTCCCCCAACCCCCCCCACAAAAAAGATGAAAGAAAAACATCAGAGAAACTTTATAGCTTTGATATCCTCCAATCCCAGACCTTTCATCTACGATCAAAAGAATACACAGACTTGTATAGAAAAGGAAAATGAGATAAAGAAAGCCTTGGGCGGACTTATTGAACAAGAACTTGCTTACAACATGGCTGAAACTTCTTTTTATTTTTATTTTAAAAGATGTTCAATATATCGAAACTTATGTGAAGATTTCTTGAACGAAAGAAATTATTTCAGTGTACCAATATCAACAACAAAAAAAAAACGACGAATGGGCAAAAATGGAGAGTAAGCTAAAGAAGAAACGGACCATATTACCTTTAGGCACCCCCTTTTTGATCTCGATTAAGAAGGGACATGTTTGTCATTTACACCGTCAATATCCAGTTGTTTGTTAGGGGTTAGGGTTAGGGGTAAGGGGTTAGGATTAGTGGTTAGGGTTAGGGTTAGGATTAGGCATTAGTTTTATGATTTTTTTAAAAATCTAAAAATCGTCTGTTAAAACAACCGGATATTGACGGTGTAAATGAAAAACATGTCCTTTCTGAATCGAGATTAAAAAGGGGTGCCTAAAGGTCATATGGTCCGAAGAAACAATATAATACAAGCAAGACCATTTTATCATTAGGTGTTTTTCCCCGTTGTTTCTTTAATGTACCATACGTGTTTGGATAAGGTGGTACTGTCGTTGAAGCTTAGATTGGGATTGTACCACCTATTTTCTTTTTTTTTTCCAATGAATAAGACACCGTTTTGATATTTCAATATTTCAATATTTTTGACCGTCTGAAGATTGCATGATATGCATGGAAGTAAAGTTACGGAATATCAACTCCATAATATTTCAATCTGAATTAATATAATATATATATATATATATATTATATTATATGAAAGACGAGTCGCGATCCGCACACGCAAAGATGTCATGACGTGTGACTTAACTCGAAGAAATGCATTCAACAAAAGACAAGAAAAAGTATTTTATTTTATCAGAACAAAGGGAACAAAGTGGGAATGATAACTAAATAATTAAATAAAGCCTGGTATTGTGTAATTATTTAAAATTTCGCTTTTGCCTTCCCTTAATAATCGACATGGATTTTTTTAACATGTCTCCGTTTCTAGCTAAAATAGTTTTAGATAACTACAAAATACCAGGCTTTATTTAATTATTTAGTTATCATTCCCACTTTATTCCCTTTGTTCTAAAAAAATCAGTCCATTAATACTTTTTCTTGTCTTTTGTTGAATGCATTTCTTCGAGTTACGTTACGCCTCATGACATCTTCGCGTGTGCGGACGTTTCTTGCTTAGTTAGTTGGACTCAACTGCACGCCCGCTGTAGTTAGGAATAAATTAAAACTTAGTTAAGAATAAAGAATAACATGGCGTTTTTGATTGAAATGAATCAAGAAATGAAGAAGCAACAAGATAGAAGTCAAAGCTAGGCGATCAGATGGCCAGACGAAGAAACAGAAGAAAGTTATGCATCTATGCATCTCTCTGTCTACCTGTCTATCTCTCTCCCCTGTCTAGTGAAAGAACTTCTATTGTGTATATACCCAACATGGGTATATGTGTATGAATATGTAACATAGTGCTTTTTGTTCTAAAACCGAGTATCTGGACGAACTACATGGCGGTAAACGTCAAAAGCGGGAGCTCCATCAGAAACGACTGCTAAGCCAAGACTAAGCATGGTAGCGAGGCGCAGACAGACGCAGGTTTGGCGAAGTCGCATGTATAATAAACACAACAATGCAGCCAATAGCCACAAGAAAAAGTGTCCCTGCGTCACAGCGCTTTTGTTATTACCCTAGTAGTTTGGTATTTATTAAGCTAAGTCTAGCCTACGTCACCCTTGAAGGTGACACAGTAAGGAATTGAACTCACTACACAAGCGAATTGGTTGAATTATTAATTATTGATCGACGACAGGTGCATTCCAATTTCTCTCCCTCTCTTTTTTTTCTGTCTCTCTCACTCTCTCCTGTTAGTGTGAGTGTGTGTGTATTAAGTTTGTTGGTGTGTGTATTAGTGTTAGTGTGTTAGTGTATGTTAGTGTTATATCCAGGGTTCACTGATCGGATGATTGAACAGACATTGTTGTTCAATACAGATTGTTCGGTAATTTCATTAAAAATCCTGGCAAAAAGGCAGTCTACTTTAATGTAAATTCGTAGCAAAGTGAACAAGTGTTTCTTCTTCGAGGGAAAGAAGAAAAAAAACAACTATTTTATAATTAAATGAGACACGTGTGATGTCATGTGCAAGCCATAGAGGATTCTTTGATGGGATGGTGAGATACCTATTCATTTAAGAGAGAGACTGGCAGGGAGACAGAGATAGAAACGTTAATGTACAATTCCCTATGGGAATAAGGGGGATTACAACCGTATTTGTAACCAAACCCTCAATCTCTCCCTTTCTTTTTCATACACTCGCATATATATATATATATATATATATATATATATATATATATATATATATTGTAACCTAAATCATATATATATATAGTATATATATATATATATATATATATATATAAAATACCAAAATTGATGGCCGCTCGTCGGCTGGGGCATTAGAATGCACCGACTGCACCTCTGCAGAAGGGTAAGACTCACCCAATGGGGCCACTTGTTGGCCGTAAGTGGCGACCCGTGATGCTTAAGGATAGAGCCCAGGTGGATGAGCAGTTCATGACATGCAATACTCCACTTTGGCCCTATCTTGGGCTAGACGGGCGGTCGGAGAGGCCCCCTCCGATCAATCGGCTGATCACGTCAAGCTGATTTTCCCAACCCTATAGCCCTTATGGCAAGCCCCAACTCCTTTTTTATCATATGGGTACTAGAAGGCGGTGGCTGAGGGTCTACATGTTCCTGGGAATGACGTTAAACTCTATCTGATGGTGAGGTTCCAGTTTTGGAGGTTTGGGGAATGTGGAGCACCCCCTTCACCACCATTGCTCTCCTGGTCACTCTGACCGGAGTGGTAGTACCTGTTAGGGTCCATCTATGGGTTAAATAGAAAAATGTATTTATAAAAAAAATTGTATTATCCATTAAGAATTGATTTATTTCAACTTTATCGGCATTAAATGACCCACTGAGGCTGATATGCCGTAAAACAAAAAAAAACAAACAAACTTGTTGGTACCTTGCCGGTAAGAAAAAAACCGGCAAATAGTTGATTGTAAAAATACTACCAAACATCACCTGGGGAGAAAAAAAAAAATTTGGAAAAAAGAAAAGACCAAGTTAGTCGTAGCAACCGAAAATAATCGTTTGATACTATAATACTTGGCCAAAAGAAAAAAAATATATGTATATATATATATGAAAAATATATATAAATATAAAACCGCCAGGATATTCTAAAGCTAACAAGTAAAGAGTGCTCAATACCTAAGTAGAGAAAATAATAAAGATAACAAATAATAAAGATAAACCTAATGCGTCAGATATACCTACTAAAAGTTTCGCTTAGTGCTCTTCAGGGCTAAGATCTGAGTCAGATCTTAGCCCTGAAGAGCACTAAGCAAAACATTTAGTAGGTATACCTGACGCATTAGGTTTATATATATATATATTTATATATATAAAATATATATATATATATATATATATATATATATTGAAGGTTTAAATACTGCTCTGTAAATAATTCATTTTACTGATTTTTATACTGTGACACACAGTGTGTGTTACACACACACACATACACACACATATATATATATATATATAAGATTTTGTAGCCACTTGTATGAAATTATTTGTATTAGACAAAGATACTTTAAATAAAAATATGACTGTGCAAAATATTACATTGGTATATTTGAGACCACATAACTTTATACAAAGAAATGATAATCATTCAACCACGAATGGTTTCTTCAAACCAGATATGTGTAAAAGGATACTGACCACGGCATGAAGTAATTCAAGTATGTTTAACGGACTGGTTTTCATATCGAGGTTAAATAGCCCAGTCTATCCTACTATTCACGCATAGCGGGGTGGGTGGGTGAATAATTAGATTCGTATCATCCACAGGGATACTAGCGCTATGTAGAATGCTGTCTCATCCGTGATTTGATCCCGGCTCTCTGTGTTTATTCCTTGCATATACTCGTTACGCACGCCTCCATTAATCATTTTCTGTCTAAAGTACTTATGATAAACAAATGTCCACACTTCTGTCATGAAGTAAGTAAAGTCGTCGGGGTGGCCTAAGAGTCGGTATCAGCTAATCAACGAGGGAGTCTAGCCCCTTTTCACTAGCGCTTGACCAAGGAGATTGTTTTTGCGTCTGAGGTGGAACGCCACACCTACCATCAACTCCTTACTTTACCGCAGAAAACCCTGTGTTACTCATACGCTGGGTTGGCGAGGGCCGTGATCGAACTAAGAATCTTGTGGTTTCTAGCCGAACGCTCTACCGACTGAGCAAACCCGGCCTTATAACATATCTTTATTATTGTCACACTGCGTTGTGTGCATGCGTGCTTATAGATGGCACTTTTGACGTGATCGAAGTTTGAGCCTGGTCGTGCCAATTTGCTTGCTGTCTTTACAGTGTAAAGATAGCCGCCCCACTAGCAATATGCATCAAGGAAGTACCCCGATTTCTCTGGTCGGAAGGAGTAGCAGGGGCTGAAATTCATTGGAGGATTTTAGCACAATACGGGAACATTTAGCAAGCTGGAGAGATGGTAGTGGTGAACCGGTGAGTTATGTGATAGCTCGTTCTTAAGAGATTTGTGATGTTTCTGCTTATCAAATCATCCACAACGAATGCGGCTACCATAAAACAAGAGTGCGAATAATTTAAAAATAAATATCTTATCTATATTCATATATAGATTAATAAAAATTATTTGTCTATACTAGCCAGAATATGCGCCCTCCGGGCGTAAATATTGAACTTTTAATATAACAAAATATATTCAATTAGAAAATATAATAAAATTAGATATATGAAAAGATTACACTTATTCTCATTATATTTTGATTGGTTTCTATATAAAATCATTCATTGGATTGATATTAATAGGCAGAAGAATAAAACTATAATATTAGAGATCAAGTAATTCACTATTAAACTTTATTTGTTAAAACCATTATGCAAATTAACCACACCATATATTATATAAACCTTTATTATTTAGTAATTGCAGGATTTTAAACGCATACATAACATGGGCTGTTTTGAGGCAAATTTCACACAATTTTTTTTAATAGTAGACATCATTAATAAATAAGATTTATTGTATGTAATAATGATTTTGACTATGAACTAAATACTCAGTGAGTAGTCGTCGGGCGGCCTAAAGTCGGTATCAGCCATGCAGCGAGGGAGTTTATCCTCTTTTCACTAGCGCTAGACCAATGAGATTGTTTTTAGCGTCTGAGGTGGAGCGCCACACCTACCATCAGCTCCTTACTTTACCGCACAGATCCCTGTGCTACGCATACGCTGAGTTGGCGAGGGCGGGTATCAAACTAGGAACCTTGTAGATTCTAGACGAACGCTCTACCGACTGAGCTAACCCGAATTCCTGAGAATATTGTGACGTAAGCAGTGACGTAGTTTCAGTTACAGACAAACTGACGCCGAATCTGCATTATAATAAGATATTTGTTTTATTATCTTTTATTCTTTGTATATTCTTGTTAATGATGAACTAATTCCTTCGGGAAATTGATTGTTTTAAAAATCCTGGTTAATCAACAAAATAGAAAATCAGCTCATGTTTTTAAAAAAAAATGGCAACACTTGTTTAGAAAAGAAAAGAAAAAAAGAAAACATCGTAAAATGTCGACTTTTTTACGCGATTGCACATTTATGCACTCGTTTGCAGAATCTAAAGGAAAAATAAGTGATCGCTAATAAATGCAATGAATGCAACGGTACTTTACTGCGAATTTCACTCAGGAAATGCACTCAGGAAATGTGACGTCAAACAAAATTTATTAACCTTTTGCATTTAAGGATTACATCACCTCGTTTAAAAGCTTCTAAAAAGTCTTTTTTTTTTCTCGTGAGATTCCATTCAACATTAAATTGCGTCTCTTAATTTGTCAAATAGTAAAAGTTGTAAGCATTGTAGCAAGTATTACACACAGATATAACGTATGAATTGAGCACTATTTGTTTATAAATATACAAGTGCGAGTCAAAAAGTAATGCCATTTGGTTTAGGACAGGTATAATTACCAACACAGGAACATGTATCATACATCAAAATCTGAGACTTTGTTACTTTTTCTCTCTCTCTCTATTTTCTGTTTATGTCTACCCTTATCAAAAATACCTTCATACACGTATGAAGCAAAGCTGAATAACAGAAAAATGCTGAACTTTTGTGTCTGCAAAGAATTTGGTAGGGACACACAAGAAAAAGCTTATTTACTTTTGGCAGTAAAATCAGTTACAGATAAAGCATAAATGGGAGAAAAAGATTAAAAAAAAAGATGAAGCGCTTTTGCTAACTTTGAAGTCGTACCACATTACAGTGCTGGTCCTCAGTGGATCACATCCCTATTTCTCCACATAGTCACCGTTTCTCTCAATAGCAATGTTCCACCTTCGAATGAAAGCATGTACGAGGGTGAGTCAAAAAGTAATGCCATTTTGTTTAGGACAGGTATAATTACAAACACAGGCACATGTATCATGCATCAAAATAAAGCTGGTCCTCTGTGGATCACATCCCTACTACTCCACATAGGTGAGTAAAAAAGTAATGCCATTTTGTTCATCACAGGTATAATTAAAAACACAGGAAGATGTATCATACATCAAAATAAAGCTGGTCCTCTGTGGAGCATATCCTTACTTCTCCACATAGTCACCGTTTCTCTCAATAGCAATGTTCCACCTCCGAATGACAGCATATACGAGAGTGGGTAAAAAAGAAATGCCATTTTATTTAGGACGGGTATAACTACCAACACAGGAACATGTATCATACCTCAAAATGAAGCTGGTCCTCTGTGGATCACATCCCTGCTTCTCAATTTATTAACCGTTTCTCTCAATAGCAATGTTCCACCTTCGAATGAGAGCATATACGTAGGTGAGTTAAAAAGTAATGCCATTTGGTTCAGGACAGGTATAATTACCAACGCAGGAACAAGTACCATGCATCAAAATGAAACTGGTCCTCTGTGGATCACATCCCTACTTCTCCATAAAGTCACCGTTTCTCTCAATAGCAATGTTCCGCCTTCGAATAAGAGCATGTATCCCAGTCCCATATGATTCTGTTGAATGTTCTTTGAGCCACTATAGATTTCACAACCTCATCACTGGAATAATAATAAAATAACCCAAAAGTTGATGTGTTGTAAAACACCACTACCAATTAACTAACCACCACCCACCAGTAAGTCAAAAAAGTGAAAGTGTTAAAAAATAGATAAATAATAAAAATATTTTGTGGGGTAGATAATTAGGAAAGCTTTGGATCTATGTCTTCAAACCTGTAACTTTGCAAGCCATCTGCCCGTAAAGAAAAAAACAAAACAAAAACAAAACAAAAAGCAACCGCTACGTATATCTTTTTACCTTGGTAAAAAAAAAAAGTTCTACATCTTATACATCGTTCTACGTCGAATGAACGAGTAACGGTTTTCCCTTAAGGCAGTTAAGGGAAAAACCGTTGCTCGTTCTTTCGATTTAAGAGCAGTTTACCTCCTGAGCTTTCGAGTTGATTTACAAGTGGTTAATATTTAATAAATGAGATTTTCCTGCTCATAATCAAGAAAAAAAGGTTGCTGCTTTAAAATATTCGAAAGTCCTGACTGTCAGGATATCCTAAAGAATAAACCTTATCTAAAACATAATTAGCTTTTCAAACGACTGCACCTAATCTCATCCTGTGACTTTCTACACAAATCCGTCGCCTCCCAGTCGACCAGCTGAACTTTGGACGTGTTTGCATTTCTTATGACCTGAAATTCATCACTTTTTTCTCACTTGATTAACGACTCTCATAAACTATTAATGCCTATGCTGGGCCTGATAATCAAGTTACCTGAGAACCGTATGTAGGTAAATTCGTTCGATCTTATTCCCCGATTCTGCTTTTCTCCATTATTTTGACCTATCTTCGAAAGTTTGGGTCCCTGTCGGTGGAAGCTTACAATACGCTGACTGTACCCCCTGGTAGAGGGGGTAAGACCATCCAAAAAGAGTAGCTGAGAGTCAGTAGAGTGTTCGGCTTAGAAAACATTAGGTTCCTAGTTCGATACCGCCCTCGCCAACTCAGTGTATGAGAGTAGCACAGGGGACTGTGCGGTAAGTAAGCAGCTGATGGTAGGTAGGCGCTCCACCTCAGACGCAAAAAAACCATCTCCTTGGTCTAGCGCTAAAATCATCCAATGAATTTCAGCCCCTTCCGACCAGAGAAATCGGGTTACTTCCTTGATGCATATTGCTAGTGGAGTGGCTATCTTTACACTGTAAAGACAGCAAGCAAAATGGCACGACCAGGCTCAAACTTCGATCACGCCAAAAGGCCATCTATAAGCACGCTGCACAGAACGCAGTGTAACATAATAGATATATGTTATAGGGCGGGTTAGCTTAGAACGTTTCGGCTAGAAAGCACAACATTCCTAGTTCGATCCCGGCCTTCGCCAACTCAGCGTATGAAGTAACACAGGGTTCTTTGCGGTAAAGTAAGACAGCTGATGGTAGGTATGGGCGCTCCACCTCAGATGTAAAAACAATCTCCTTGATCTAACGCTAGTGAAAAGGGGATAAACTCCCTCGCTGGCTGGCTGATACCGACTTTAGGCCAACCCGACGACTTTACGTACTTACACACTGAACCGGTGTGATTGGTTGGTTGGTTGGTTGGTTGGTAGGTTGGTTGGTTTTACGGCATGTCATCTCTTATTGGGTTATTTCATGCCGGACATATTTTGTTTAAGTCATTCTTCATGGGTACACATTTTTTTAAGTCAATTTTTTAAAAACATTTTTTAAACTCTTTTTTTTTTCTATTCAATCCATAGATGGGACAATAAACAGCTACTACCACTCCGGGTCAGAGCAGACCTGGAAGCAATGATAATGAAGGAGTATTTCACATTCCCTAGAGCTCCAGAATTGGAACTGTTGGGGATTATCTTCTCTTTGCCTGGAAGAGTTATCTTCCCGCTGCGTTACCGTTTGTTTCCACTAGGAGACCTCTGGTATTTAAGCGCCTTATTTGAACTTGTCTTCCTCTTTTAGCTGGATCTTCTCAACGAACTGATATGGGCTAGAGTCTATCTACCCCCTTCTCGGTGGGCCTTTTGCCCCCCCCTTACGTTACTGTAAGTCTTTTATACAGCATGGACTATCCTTTAGTTCCATGTCTGTAACATTTATATTTTATGTACATTTGGATATCTCGTTTATACCTAAATATTGTATCTTGTATTTACCATTCATGAATGTGTCCTTTTATCTCTACTCTTATATCTTATTTGTATCTTATGTATCTATGTACTTTATGTATCTTATCGTTACCATGTGCTGTACACCTATTAAATGTTTTGTCCCACAAAAAGTGTCGGAGCTGTTATTCAATTATTAACTTTGAATCTTACAGAACTTCCCCATAAAGCAGAGTTTAAAGAGATATCCAGAACATGAAGAACCTCAGCCACCGCCTTCTAGCACATATATGATATAAAGGTTTGGGGGTTTGTCATAATGATAATCGAGTTGGAAAAATCATATAGGTGATAGGGCTTGACGTGACCAGTCGATTATTCAAAACTGGGGCTCACCTAGGTAAAGGCCAAAGTGGTGTGTTGCGTGTCGTGGACTGCTCAGTCACCAGGGTTCCATCCTTAAGCATCATGGGTCGTCACCCACGATCAACAGGTGGCCTTATTAGGGGATCTTACCCTCTGCTGATGTGCAGTCGGTGTATTCTGTGGTCTGTGGAGTGGTAGTACCTGTGAGTGCCCCACCTCTGAATCAAATAAAACTGTTTCAAAGTTATTTGTATTAGATAGGCCAATGAGCAAAAAGGAAAAAAATAAGAGAAACTCTTAAACAGCTACATGAAATGTAAATCTTACCGCACAATGGAGCTCTAAGGAGAGTGCCTCTTCATTGTCATTACTCCCAGGTCCACTCTGATCTGGAGATGTAGTACCTGTTAGGGCTCTATATATAGGTTAAATCAGTTTAATTTTTTTTTAATTGAATACTCAACAATAATAAATAAATGAAAAACGTCTTCGGTATAAAATATTCCAACAAGGGTTGGCATGCCGTAAAAAACCAACCAACCAACCAACCAACCAACTAGAATCAGATATTATTTATTGCCAAACTCCTCAACCATTTACTTATCTGTTGCTGGTTGGAGGTGCGTGGTGTAATGGTTAGATTCATAGGAAATGGACTATTTTTTTTCATTTTGTACTCCCAGCCCCAGCTATGAGTAAATAGTAGGGCAGACTAAGCTCTTTAACCTTGGATAGGTAACGAGTCTAGGAGAAGGACAACTCTGAATTTAAACCTGTTAAACTCCGCTTAAGAAATTGACGTTGTGTCATATCCTACCCATTCAGAGGGGTTGATAAACATTATATATATATATATATATATATATATATATATATATATATATATGTCAGAGGGGACCTGGAAATAATCACAATGAAAGGATATTCCACACTCCAGGACTTTAGCCTCACCATCATAGTGTCATACACTTTTTGATATAAGTAAGTAAAGTCACCGGGGTGGCCTAAAGTCGGTATCAGCCAATCAGCCAGAGAGACTATCCCCATTTCACTAGCGCTAGACTAAGGATATTGTTTTGGCGTCTTAGGTGGAGCGCCACACCTACCATGAGCTCCTTACTTTACCGCACAGATCCCTGTACTACTCATACGCTAAGTTGGCGAGGGCCGGTATCGAACTAGGAACCTTATGGTTTCTAGCCGAACGCTCTACCGACTGAGCTAACCCTAAATTGGTTAACATGCTGTTAAAATCAATTAATCAATCATACAGATCAATCAATCAATGCTACTTATACTACAAGTTGTTTTTTTGCTTCTTTCTTTTAAGGTTAAAAATTCCACTGAAAAGAAAATGTCAAATATGAACGTAATGAACTTTCTTAAAAGATTCCAACATTTACAATTAACTGTGTTATTCTAATGCGAAGGAATAGAAAAATAAGATCCGGGAAAATCAAACTATGAAAAAAAGAACAAAAAATGTAAAGAGAATCAAGAAGAATTAAAAGCGTTTCTTTTTTTTTTAATATTAAAAATCTTGGACCACGTGACCTTTAGGCACCCCTTTTGCGATCTCGATTCGTGGGGACATTTTTCCATTTACACCGTCAAAATTGTTAACAGACAATTTTTAGAGTTTTTTATTTTAAATTATAACCCTAACCCCGAACCCTAACCCCTAACCCTAACCCCTCAAAAACAACCGGATTTTGACGGTGTAAATGGAAAAAATGTTCCACCTTCGAATGAGAAGATGTACAAGGGTGAGTCGAAAAGCAATGCCATTTTGTTTAGGACAGGTATAATTACCAACAGAGGAACATGTATCATACATCAAAATCAAGTTGGTCCTCTGAGGATAACATCCCTACATCTCACATAGTCACCTTCCATCCAACCTTCAAATGAGAACATATATCCCTACCCCGTAAAATTCTGTTGACTGTTCTTCACTTCTTCACCACAGATTCCACTTCCTCGTTACTGGAATAATGTTTGTCTCTCAAACCCTCTTTCATGGGACTGAAGAGATTATAGTCTGAGGCTAGCACTATTCAAGTGACGGGGAAGTGAAATCTGTAGAGAAGAAGTGGCTCAAAGAGCAGTAAACAGAATTTTACGGGGCAGGGATACAGGCTCTCATTCAAAGGTGGCACATTGATATTGAGAGAAACGGTGATTATGTGGAGAAGTAGGGATGTGATCCACAGAGGACCAGCTTCATTTTGATGTGTGATACATGTTCCTGTGTTGGTAATTATACCTGTCCTTGGACAATATTGTTTGCATTTCACACGTGTAATTCGGCACCTAAGCGACACCAGATAATCAGAATTTATATTTTTGCACGGTGATGATAATGATCGGAAAATTAAGGAACAAGAGTATTTTTACCAACCCCTCCGCACGAGCAGGGCGTGACACAAGGTCAATTTCTATAGTGAAGTTTAACAGGTTTGATTTCACACATGTAAGGGTATGAATCCAACTATTCTTCCTATAGTAGGCCAGACTGGGTTCTTTAAGCTTGTTATGGCAACCAATCAAAGAGAATGAAATCTGTGAATTCAACCCTATTAAACTCCGCTGAAAAATGTACCTTGTGTCGCATACTGCTCGTGTGTAGGGTTGGATAAATATAATATCATTATAGATCAGATATTTCATTTTAACATTTTAAATCCGGGGCAACGCTAGATAGCCCGGCTAGTATACGACAACCAGCTCAGAGTCATGGTGCTGCATGAATAGAAAGGAACTGAAATTTAAAAAGCACGAAAAAAAAAATTACGTAAACGATTTACTTGCTTCACTAAAGTAATAATTTACATTTAATAAAACCTTGCTAATTAGTTTCATAATGAGTTTTTACAGGTTGAGGTGTAAAATAATTACATAGCATTATTATTAACAATCATCATCATCATCATCATCAAAGCCTACTGCCAGCACGCATTTCTTTGACTATCTCTCCCCATCCGTCCCTATAGGCCATCGCACTAATATTGCATACTGAGGTTTTCATGGTACCAAATCGATATAATGTTGTATACCCTTCCTTACTTCTTACTTCTTACTTCTGGTCGGATTTTCTTCTGGCCGGCTTTGCTATTCTGATCGTCTTTGGTCTGGAATCTTCTAAGGTCTTCTGTTGCTATGTTCCTGCTGGCTGGTCGTCCTGGATTCATTTCTTAGTCTTGTTACCAAGAACATTTTACTTATATAAACTTTTATTTCCTTAACTATACATTTCACGTAACTAAATATCTGACTAACATAGCGCACGTGACTTCCAGTTTTAGGCAGAGCATAAAATGGCCGCTGCTCTGCCTGACGTCTAACTGCAAACTAAACTAAAGCTCCTTACTATTCTTAAACCGGAACAGGTTCTTCTATGCCTTTCGGTTCCCACGATTGATCCCCGGAAGGCAAGGTGAGAGTGAGGTCAAACGCCGTCACTCACTTTCAGGGCCATCAACTGCACTGATCGCCACCATATCTCTATACTACCTTATATAAGTATGAAAAGGGTCATCCCCTCAGAATTACAGGGGATTGACAATAATCTTATGCCACCGCATAGATTATGTAACACTAAGTGAGTTCTAAAGACGGCATCCAGTCACTTGTCTCATATCACACAAATCCGGGTGAGACAAACAAGACATGCTTGACTGCTGGAAAAGCAAGGACGAACTCATAAGCGATGTTCTCCAGTGGAAACTAGCACATGGTCACACCATGCCGAAGACGTTTTCTTCTATCCATGCTTGATGGGTATTCCAATTTAAAAAAAAAAATTTTAACGCATTTTTTGAACTCATATTTTCTATTTAACCCCAAAATGGGGCCCTAACTCGTAATGCCCCATGCAGCGTTTGTTTGCCCCTTTTGGGATGGACATGTGCCCAGCTGGGTATTTAAACTCAGCCCGGGAAGCCCTCTGTCTGTCTGTCTGTCTCTTTCTTTCTTGGTCTAGTATCCACAAAAATTGTCTAGACGCGCAGTGTCTCCGTCCATTAAGTGGGGTTTTTTGTCCCCCAACTATCAGTGAATGGCTCTCATATTCTCCATGAACTCTTTTGTTTTACTTCCAAAGGACTTTTGTCCCATCTGTTTGTATTTTGTCATGTATGTCATATTCCTCGTGCTCAGACAATAAAGCCTGTATTGTTTTTATGTTGTACTTCTTTGTTCGGATTTATTTATGTCTATATTCACCTATGCTGGAAGGTTACTCTGAGTCTTCTATCGTATTATATGAACCACATATTGAATTATCATAATGGTGTTAATCTGACACTATAAGCCCTTCTTCCCCTGGGAACATATATTTGGTGTTGATACCTTTCCCAAAGGTATTAGTCCGAAAATGAACATAACAGAGGGACAGGAGTTCGAACTCGCTCACTACGATATCACAGACCAGACACTATACCACGGGGACTTAACAATAATTAATAAAGGTACTCTTGGTACGTACGAACATTTTGTCAAATTTATTCTATAATTAACACAAAACTGATGTATTATTAAGAACTAGCGATTATTGTTGTAGCGATTATCTACACCTGCAGGGATAGACCTGTGTCCAAAAGGGTTATTTTCCCTTACTGTGAGGGTTTCGCCACTAGGTGAAACTACTAGCTGGGTATTTAAATTCAGCCCAGGAAGCCATCCCCCCTCTCTCTCACTCTCTCTCTCTCTCTCACTCTCGTACTTCCAAAGGACTTTCGTCTATTCTATTTGTATCTTGTCATGTATGTCACGTTCAACGTGCTCAGACAATAAAGTCTGTATTGTTATTATGTTGTACTTCTTTGTTCGGATTTATCGATGTCTATATTCACCTACGTTGGAAGGCTACTATGAGCATTCTAACGTATTATAAGAACCATACATTCAAAATCTTATACCCTTCCGGGTAAGAGTTCAGCTTAGAGTAAAAGTGATCAAGGGGCACTCCACATTCCTCAGAGCTCCAAAATTGAAACTTCACCATTAGATTACATTTGAAGATGAAGATCTTTAAACGAAAAGTATCGAGGACTAAAATCAAATAGTTACTTCGTATAGATAATCTGTGAAATAAGACGAGAGAAACTGCAACCCGATAAGTCCTTGTTTGTTTTTCAAGTCATTTGCAATAAAATTATTAAGGAAAATATCATTCGTAATTCACAAACTGCATAATAAATGTTTTTTTTTAATTCTTTTAATTTTACGTTGGACATTTAAGCGACACTAAGACCATTCTAGTGAAATAAAATGGGAGAAATAAGAATTCGGCACCTAAGGCGACACCAGATAATTTATATTTTTGCACGGTGATGATAATGACCGGAAAATTAAGGAACCAGAGTATTTTTACCAATCCCTCCATCCGCACGAGCAGGGCGTGACACAAGGTCAATTTCTAAAGTGAAGTTTAACAGGTTTGAATTCAGAGTTTTCCTTCTTCTAGACTGGTTACCTAGACATGGTTAAAGAGCCCAGTCTGCTCTGCTATTTGCCCATAGCTGTAGGGAGAATTAGATTTATACATTTCTCAAAGGTATTAGCGACATGTGAAATGCAAACAGCTTCGTCTAGGAATTGAAGTCGGATCGACGAGTCCATTTCCCATGACTTTAATCCTTAGATCACGCGAGTATTAATGTGTTGATGTTGTGGTAGTACAGCCGTGTTTTTTTCTTTTAATCGAGAGTTTCGAGATAGAAACATCAACTTTTGTTACATATTATGTGGTGGCATGGGTTGTTGACGGACTCCGTAGCGAGAATTCAAGGGAGCCAAGTGGGAAAATACCAGGTCCGTTGGTAACCCTGACCCCTGAGGCGTGAATCTCGCGCGTCACTTTAGTTTTAGATTTTAGTTTCAACCTGAGAATTGAAGCAGAGAGCACGTGCATTTCTCTGCTCGCGCGGAAGAACATGGACAAGAAAAATAAACCTTGATCAAGAAAATAAAAGTCTTGTAAAAACTATCCCTTAAAAGAAGCCCTTAGAAGAGACTAGACAATAGGACAGACAGAGAAGAAGAATAGGAAACAGTCACACAAGATAGATTTTTTTTAGTTTCAACCTGAGAATTGAAGCAGAGAGCACGTGCATTTCTCTACTCGCGCGGAGAATCAAACATGAACAAGAAAAATAAACCTTGATCAAGAAAATAAAAGTCTTGTAAAAACTAGCCCTTAAAAGAAGCCCTTAGAAGAGACTTGACAATAGGACAGACAGAGAAGAAGAATAGGAAACAACCACACAAGATAGCAGGAAGAAATGAAGAAACAAGTAAGTCTCACATCTCTGTCTCTGTCTGTCTGTCTCTCTGTCTGTGTGTCTGTCTGTCTCTCTCTCTCTATCACTCCAGTTTCCTCTCATGTATATACCCGATGTTCGACGTACGATGTTGGGTTTATACGGCTATACAACACTTTCTCTTCATGCTTTAATCATTAAAAAAAAAACAGTGAAAGAACGAAAGACGTAAAATTAGAACGTGAAAGAAACTGAGAGAATGCGAATCTTTCTTGATGGACCAAAGTAAATATCATTGATTTTTCTTAAGTTGCCATTCCAATGTCTAACGGCTCCATCAACGCTGGCAACGTCTGCAGACAAGTCGATTGTGGCATTCCAGCAGAGAGTCCCGGCTCTCTTGTACCTTTGAGCAACGTTCTACACAGCGGATATCCATCACCCTTGAAGCTATCAATGTTAGCCGTCTGTCTACCGGACCGGGTCAGGCATGAGAAAAAGCTGTCAGTTTCAGACGCATAAGAATAAGAAAACGTCAAAGTTAGCTTTCTGCAAAAGTCATTAGAAGACAACAGCAAAAGTTGTGTGACGAGAAAATGAAAGATTTTTTTTTTTTGCTAGAAAGCAAACCATGACATTACGATGGAATCACTACAAGAATCCCACAAGTTTGAGTAATCTATAGTTTGGTTTGTTTTGTTTTACGGCATATCAACCTCAGTGGGTCATTTAATGCCGATAACGTTTTGAAATAAATCAATTCTTAATGGATAATACAATTCTTTTATAAATACATATTTTTCTATTTAACCCATTGATGGGACCCTAACAGGTACTACCACTCCGGGTCAGAGTGGACCAGGGAGCAATGGTGATGAAGGGGTGCTCCACATTCCCCAAACCTCCAAAACTGGAACCTCACCATCAAATAGTTTAACGTCATTCCCAGGACATGTAGACCCTCAGTCACCGCCTTCTAGCACCCATATGATAAAAAGGGCTTGGGGCTTGCCATAAGGGCAATAGGGTTGGGAAAATCATATAGGTGCTAGGGCTTGACGTGACCAGCCGATTGATCGGAAGGGCCTCTCCGACCGCCCGTCTAGCCCAAGATAGGGTCAAAGTGGAGTATTGCATGTTATGAACTGCTCATCCACCTGGGGTCTATCCTTAAGCAGGTCGCCACCCGCCGCCAACAGGTGGCCCCATTGGGGGAGTCTTACCCCTCTGCAGAGGTGCAGTCGGTGCATTCTAATGCCCCAGCCGACAGGGCGGTGAGTAATCTATACATATATAAAGGGCAGCGTAGGGAGCGAGTGGTGTAATGGTTAAAGTCATGGGAAATGGACTCGTCGCCCCAAGTTCAAATCCTGGACGTGGTTATTGCATTTCACTTAGCGCTAATAACCTTGGAAAAGGTATGAATTCTACTTCCCCTCAGCTATGGGTAAATAGTAGGGCAGACTGGGCTTTTTTTAACCTTGGTTAGGCAATCGGTCTGGGAGAAGGAAAACTCTGAATTCAAACCTGTTAAACTCCGCTTAAGAAATTGACCTTGTGTCACATCCTGCTCGTGCGGAGGGGTTGGTAAATATATATATGGAGGGCAGTTTGTATGTATGTCCGGAGGAAACAATGAAAATAAAACAATTAACGACAAAATAAATATATCTAAACATTCACTATCATCATATCTTGGTTTATGAGCAAAAATAATAGAGATTTGATTTATATTCGTGAAGATAATAAAAAAATAAAATTTAAATGATAGCAGCATGGAATTTCTTTTGTATTTAATGTTGTAAATAGTAGACATTAATTTTTTTTTCAGAGCAGCTGGATCAGCACAAGGTCTTTGTTATGTGGGGATTTTAATGGGACACCCTGTGGGAAACCAACTCATGATTCAGTAATAATGGATATATGAGATTAAATTTTAACCCCTCTATCAATGTTAGCCGTCTGTCTACCGGACCGGGTCAGGCATGAGAAAAAGCTGCCAGTTTCAGACGCATCAGAATAAGAAAGCTGCTTGTAGTACATATATAAAGGGCAGTTGTGTGAATCTGTATGTCCGTAGGAAACTTCTAAAATAAAACAATTAACAACAAAGTAAATATATATACGCATTAAATATCACCAGGGCTTGATTTTCGAGCAAAAATAGAGATTTTATTTATATTCATGAAGATGATTAGAAAATAAAATTTGAATGTTAACAGCATGGATTTTTTTTTCATTTAATATATTAGATAGTAGACATTAACATTTCTTTTCAGAGTTGCTGGATCAATGCAAGGTCTATTTTTACATAGGGATTTAAATGGGGCATCCCACGAGGATTCAGCTCACGATTCAGTAATAATGGAACTTTAAAAAAACTCTACCTAGGCGACACTGGGTAGCCGCTGCTAGTACATATATAAAGGTCAGTTTGTATGTATGTATGTCCGGAAGAAACTTCGAAAATAAAACAATTAACGATAAAGTAAATATATATACACATTAAATATCACCAGGGCTTGGTTTTTGAGCAAAAATAATTAAGATTTGAGTTATATTTGGGAAGATATTTAAAAATTCAAATTTGAAAAGTGTTGTGGGGGTTTTAAGGGGTCAAATAAGAACAAAACGACGGGTAACAAATGTAGGAAAATGTATTAACAAAAGAGTAGACAATTACAGTACAGCGAAGTGGGAAATACGTCCGACAATAGAGTTATGAGCTGACTCGCATTGGCTTACTCTTCAAGCCATACTTGTTCCTGTTACTTGTAGTAACAGTCGACGCATTCCATTGGTCTATAGGGTATATCACCTATAACAAAAAGTAACAAAAGTGAAAGTCATTTGCATGTTATTTTGTTAATTTTGTTTTTTTTCGCTTTGAAATATAATATTGGTTGATTGCATTAATTGCATCATTTATATCTTATTTTTTAAAATTGTAAATCATTGAATGGAAAATTCTTACTATATTATTACATATTTCTGAGGGGATTTTTATGCGGCAACCAGCGAGGATTTCACTGGCGATAAGTAATAATGGATCTGCGTGACTAACCTTTGACCCCCCCCCCTCTGCCCAGGCGACGCCGGGTAGCCACTTCTAGTAGACATATAAGGGGCAGTTTATAGGTATGTATGCCCGGAGGAAACTAAGAAAATAAAAATATTAATGACAAAGTAAATATATATACACATTCACTATCACAACATCTCAACATTTGATTTATATTCATGAAAATAATTAGAAAATAGAATTTAAATGATAACAGCATGGAATTTCTATTTTTTTGTTTTGTTTTTTGCATTTACTAAATCTTCATATCTAAACAAGAATTACGACAAATTACGATAAATAAACAAGAATTACGACAAATTTCTATAAATGAATAAGAATTACGACAAATTACGATAAATGTAAGAGACATTCATTTTTCTTTTCACAGTGACTGGATCAACGTAAGGTCTTTTTTTACGTAGGGATTTTAATGGATCTTCTTGTGAAAATCCAATTCGCAATTCAACAATAATGGATCTGCGAGACTACCTCTCAACCCCGTTTTACCCAAGCAACGCTGGGTAGCCACTTCTAGTATGCAATAAACGTCTTGAATGGAATCTTTGATATTTTTCTCAATGCTTCGCAAACTGATTAACTAACTGAATCTCACGTGACTTGCAAGATTCTAACTGTCCAGTAGTTTTCTGTTCTGTGATATAAAAACACTGGCCCCTTAGAATTATCCTACAGGGTGTTGCCAATAATCTATGCAGCCACATAGATTATGCAACACTACTCTCACAGATGCAGTTAAAAATGGACACTAGGCCATCGTCCTTAGCAGACGAAAATGATGCCAACATATGAATTAGGTACCACCAATTTTCCCTGTGAAATTTACCCCCCCCTTATATTTAACACAATGAAACTTGCATATACCTGAAGAAGACCGAAGGGCACATCGACCGAAACTTTGTAAAGATAAAAATAAAGATAAGGACAATAGTTCGAATAATCCAAATAATGCCAAAGAAAAGGGGGTTTATTTTAGGGGGGGGGCTTCTCTTTTTGTCGTAATTCTTATCTATTTATCGTAATTTGTCGTAATTCTTATTCATTTATAGAAATTTGTCGTAATTCTTGTTTATTTATCGTAATTTGTCGTAATTCTTGTTTAGATATGAAGATGGATATCTATCTACCTCAATTTGTTCATTTTTTTACTTTGTTTGATAAATGAATACGAATTATGACAAAAAAGAGACCCCCCCAAAATACATTTAACGCCCTAAGTTGGTTGTTTTCTTTCAAGTAACACCATAGCTGGGGTCGTTATTCTAATAGTCACCGGGCAGCAATTTTTGAGGCAGGAGACCGGGACGCACTTCCTCATAAACTACCATCTTTTCTTGCAGTCCTTCGCCAAAGCTCACCCGCCTCTTGTTTCTTGTCGTACGTCAGTGCCTTCGTCAGCAAGACTGGAACGCAACTGCCGCGGTGTGTTAAGACAGGCCTAAAATAATCATACTAAAATCCCACATCCGGGTCAATCGCGCAGCGTAGTAATTTACATGCGCGCCAACAAGGTAGTCCGACGTCAAGCCACGGCTCCCGGCCAGGAGGATGTGAGTTCAATCTCCCTAATCGCCCGCTACACTCTCCCCTGATCTCATTTTGCATGCCGGACATATTCGTGCACGCTTTGGGCTACCAGGTGCGTGATTCCTCTCGCCACAGTGGATTACACCATCGCTGCCATTACTATCAGGTCCACTCTGACCCAGATTGTTTGTAACTCTTAGAGACCCATCTATGGGTTAGATAGAAAAAGATTAGTTAACAAATGTGTTTAAAATGAATTTTAAAGAAAATGAATAACCAACAAGAATGAATAAAAAAAACGTCATCGGCATAAAATAACCCAACAAGGGTTGGCATGCCGTAAAATCCAACCAACTAAAACAACAGAAAGAGCCATCGTCATTTTTTAAAGACAGTTTAGGGAATTCAATGAGTCAGTAAGAGGTTATATGAGCCCTGGTGCTACTGGTACTATGTAACCCAGTACTACCTGTCTCATAGTCGGGTTATCGGCGACTAAACCGGTTACCCCACCAAGCCTATCTGGTGAGGAGGATGGCTAGACATCAAGCAGGACGAAAAACAAAACCTGTCAAAGGGCGGATGAAGCCTTTCACTCAACGGCCATCTAGCAAATAACATACGCAGGGACGTAGAAATACTTGGATTGGTATCCAGGCGCGTAGCAAAACCACCGGGAGAGATGCATTCCTCAGCCTTGTCAAGGCAAGTGTCGAGGAGAAGGAAAACTCCAAAATTTAACCTGCGGCAGCTGCTGCAGCCAATGATGTTGACTTGTACTTCTTTTTGGCTCAAATGTGGCAGTCACTTAGAGAATGGGATTGGTTCTGTGCAAAGCCTTTCCTCACTTAAAAAAGCTTCAGGCACAGGCATTGCTTGATATGCAATGCATGTCTTGTCCTTTATATGTTTTTGAAGCTCACCATTATATTGTTTGAACTGTTGAGCTTTTTTTTTCTTTCTTTTTTTTTAATTATTATTATTATTATTGTTACTATATCAAGCAATGGTAATACTTGAACGCGAGTTTGCTGTCATCATATGAGCCCCACGGGGAAGCGTCACATATACTTGCTTCGACAACTTCATGCTGGGATGATCAAAGTGTCAAAATTGGTTGCCGTGACCAGAATAAAGTTCTGGGCGCCAAATCGAAGGCTGATCAAGGTGAGACCGAATCGAACCAGACAAATTAGTGGTCAAAAGCAACTCAATGGGGAAAAAAACACTATTGACGTGTCTACGAGTTGCTGATGAGAAAGTAATGAAGAAATAGTAAGTTTGAATCCTGACATTAATCTGAATGTGGGCGCGCGTATTTAAACATCTTATAATAATGAAGATTCGGTGTCTGTCTATCTGTCGCCGAAATTACGTCACTGTTTACGTCACAATACCTCAGTAATTGCGTAAATTTATCTATGAATATTTGATTCATAGTCAAAATCATTAATACATATAATAAATATTATTATTAACGATGTCTCTATGAAAATTTGCCAGATTTGCCTAAAACAGTTCATGTCATTCGAGCGTTTAAGAACCTGTAATGTGTTTTATATATCACTAAAAATAAAGGTTTATGTTTGAAATAAACCAGACTTAGCGCAGGGTGGCGTCGTCAGTTATGTTATTGGCTGGCTTCATAGGGGGGTTTCTGGTCTTCCAACATAATACCCCCCTCAGCCAGCCAGACCCCGTTGGAGACGATCAAACTCCAACACACCACCCTTGTGCAACGCCAACCGAAAAGTGTTTAAATACGTCAACGTGATCCTCTTGGATCCGATTGGCCAATTCCACAGCCAATCATCAATAAGAGAAATTGTTAAAACTTCCCTAAAAAATTATATATATATATATATATATATATATATATATATTACCCAATATAGTAAAGTGTAAGGTAGGGTCCTGATGAGATCATAATCAACTGTTATTATCGGAAAAGAAGTTTATCTCAGTTTAACTGAGGAGTGACATTGACTTATTTAAGTATAGGGTAGGGCCCTGATGAGATAATTGAGATCGAAATCATGGTAGATCTTTAAATCTTTTCTACTATACATGTATAGGATATTACTGTGTACCCTTATAATATATATATATATATATATATATATATATATATATATGTGTTTGAAATACGCTAGACTTAGCGCAGGGTGGCGTCGTCAGTTATGTTATAGGCTGACTTCATAGGGAGGTTTCGGGTCTTCCAACATAATACCCCCTGCCCTCAGCTAGCCAGGCCCCGTTGGAGACGATCAAACTCCAACACGCAACCCTTGTGCAACGCCAACAGAAAAATGTTTAAATATGTCAACGCGATCCTCTTGGATCCGATTGGCCAATTCCACAGCCAATCATCAATAAGGGTAGTTGTTATAAACAGGATCGCGCGACTCAGACATTTTCTTTTTAATAAATGCATTGGCTTAGCTGGGATGTTACTATGAAGAAAAACGCGTTGGATACGCGAGACAGAAAGGAATGTAAGTTGTAACAATTAAGAAGTCTGTTTTTTTTTCTTTTGTTTTGGTTTCCATAATATTAATATAAAAATTACTCCATATTCAATTTGGTCGAAGTTGAATACGGATTTTAATCTTTAAAAAAAAAAATTACATTATATATGGTGTGGTTAATTTGCATATTGGTTTTAACAAAACCAGGTTTAATTGATCTCTGATAATATTGTTTTATTCTCCAACGTATTAAAAGTAGGCTAGCAGTCAGAGTTTTATACAGTTACCTAGAAGTCAGGGAAGGTATTATCTGTCGTCTGTTTGCACGAAAATGCTAACACAGGTCTGATATCGCTAGATGCCAGAAAAAAAATGAAGCTAGCTGAGGGAAACCAACCGAGTGTCATGGACCATCGAGAAAAAAGTGTAATGTTCGTCTTAAGCAGTAACACATAAATAAACACCATGTAAATTCGTGACAGCTGTTTGATTTATATCTTGTTCGTCTGATGATATGGTACACATTATTCTTTTCTCATTCTTCTTTAATGATACTAACGTGTGCCTTTTTCTGTTTCAACAATGAGCCATCTTATAAAAAAGAAAAAACAAAGCAAAAACCAAACCAAAAAAATAAAAAAAAAAACAAAAAAACAAAAACATTTATCCAACACCTCCGCACGCACAGGAGGTGACACAAGGCCGATTCTTAAGAGGAGGCTTTGGTGAAATATTTTTTAATATATATATTTACCAACCCCTCCTCACGAGCAGGATGTAACACAAGGTCATTTTTTTAAGCGGAACTTAACAGGTTTGAATTCATTTACTACGGTGTCGCAGGACAGCCCGTTAGCTAGTAGGCTACTTGAACTTACACCACATAGCAACTGATTATTTAAATGTTTTAAAATCAGACAGAGATGATCCAAGGAAGAAGATTATGTATTGAATGCCATGGAAAATCACTATTAGACCTATATATATATATATATATATATATATATATATATATATATATTATATATATATATATCAACCCCTCCGCAGGAGCAGGATGTAACAGAAGGTCATTTTTTTAAGCGGAGCTTAACAGGTTTGAATTCAGAGTTTTCCTTCTCCTAGACCGGTTGCTTAAGCAAGGTTAAAGAGCCCAGTCTACTCGACTATTTATCTATAACTGGAGGGAGAGTAGGATTCATACCTTTCCTAAGGATATTAGCGCTAAGTGAAAATGCAATTACCATATCCAGGATTTGAACACGGGGCGACGAGTTCATTTCGCGTGACTTTAACCATTACGCCACGCACTTCCAATATAAATATAACACGCACGAATAACCAAATATAAATTTGTCAAAATTATCCCGAACACCCTGGATTGCTGGATTCCAAGGTGCCTACTCCCCAGGCAGCCAATGTGTCCTTGCTTAAAAAGGGTAAGGATGGGTTTATTGCCCGGTCCCTGAGGTGCCGATCAAGAGAAATACTGACGTTATCTTAAGCAATCTTAAATCTTCCCTTTCACGGGGAGAATAGTTGGTTTCATGCCTTTACTAAGTGCATTAGTGTGAAGTGAAAACAGCCACGTCCATGATTTGACTTGGATCGCTGATTTTATTTGCTTTGTTGATAACAATTGAGTAAACGCAGTGATAATGTAACTATAACCTGAATTAATCTATTAAAAAACTCTTCACGCTATGTATGTATTTATGAGAAGTAAATACACGAACGATGTGTTTTGATATGGCTTTTTTAGCCGACAATCTTGGGAGAATATGTGCTTAATTGAAGTCGTACCTAATTTTGAAAGTTAATTAATTGATAATGTATTTATGTATATGTATAGCGAAACACACATACATGCACACACACTCATATATATATATATATATATATATATAGTGACAAATTGAGAAAAAACAACAACACATGTTCATAAAATGAGTGATGTTTATTCAGCCAACGCTGCAGTGTTTCAATCTGTTTAGTAGATCTTCTTCAGGGCTTTTGTTTGAAGGAAAATACATTTATCACAGAATAAGGAGATTGGGAAGATTGTTGATCAATCCACCTACTCCTTATTATCTGTGATAAATTTATTTTCCTTAAAACAAAAACCCAGAAGAAGATCTACTAAACAGTTTGAAACACTGCAGCGTTGGCTGAATAAACATCACTCATTTTATGAACATGTGTTTTTTCAATTTTTCACTATATTACGTATCGTCGGATTCACTTCTAGTTTTCTCTTCATACCTATATATATATATATAATATATATATATATATATATATATATATATGAAGAGAAAAATGGAAGTGAATCCGACGATACGTAATATAGTGAAAAATTGAAAAAACACAGTTTGTTCTGGAAATATTAAAGTATATTTTATAAATATTTTATAATAAAGAATATTACCACCTTCCTTTTATGATATATATAAATATATATAATATATATATATATATATATATATATATATATATATATGTTGTGTGTGTGTGTGTGTGTGTGTATATATGTATATATGTGTGTGTATGTGTACGTGTGTGTGTGTATGTGTGTGTGTGTGTGTTTTATAATTTGCTTGAAGTATTGTGCGTATGTCGGTAGATATCCTAGTTCGATACCGGCCCTTGCCAACTCAGCATATGAGTAGCTCAGGGATCTGTGCAGTAAAGTAAGGAGCTGATGGTAGGAGTGGCGCACCACCTCAGACGCAAAAATAATCTCCTTCGTCTAACGCAAGTGAAAAGGGGATAAACTCCCTCGTTGATTGGCGGATATCGACTTTAGGCCACCCCGACAACTTTTCTTTTATATATATATATATATATATATATATATATATATATCAATGGTAACCATGCTCTCACACACACATACACACACACATACACACACACACAACCTTGAGGTTTATTTCCGTTGTCGTTTATCGCAAAAGATTTATACACACACACACACGCAACCACACACCTAAAAAATGCACAATGTTTCCTTTCGATACACACACTTACACCGTCCAATGCTCACACCGTAAAAAAAAGAATATTTGACATCATATTTCGAACCGTCTCCTTTTTTCAAACCTCAAACAATTTTTTTAAACAGACTGAATAACAAGGACTACCACTCGCTTTTCTCGTTATTCTGTGAAAAAAATATCTTATTACCTACCATAAACCATCAAATGTCCTGAATATGATCTAATTAATAGATCGAAACACTGCAGCGTCGACCAATAAACTCACCACTTAACCCATTTAAACCTGTGTTTTTTCATTTTTCTTAATATACCACACACACACACACACACACACACACACACACACATACACACACACATATATATATATATATATATATACATACATACACACACACACACACACATATATATATATATATATATATATATATATGTATATATTATCATTAAAGGCTCTTCACGCTATACAAACATTACACGAAATGGACATGCGTACCCGAGACTTGATTAGCTTTAATTATTCTCACTTATTAATATGCACATTTTCCCTTTGTATATTATTAAATGTAACATCTGTGTCAGTTTCAGAAATGGGATAAATATCTACCAATAAATTCGCCATTAAGTGAAATGGAAATGCCTTTCAGAATAACTGACATGCTAGAGATAAATGATTACTTTCTTCAAAGACATCTTTTGAATTTAATCCCTCGTGAATTTAAAGCCACTAAATTACTCATATGTGAAGACTTGTATATTTTTGTAGGTAATTAAATGAACATTTATACAAGTGAAAATAACTTTGCTCTTTACTATATAGGCTTTTGTAGATCATGTGATGCTCACATGAAACATGTTGAGTCACCAAGAAGCGTTAGAATGCACCGACTGCACCTCTGCAGAGGAGTAAGACTCCCTCAATGGGGCGACCTGTTGGTCGTTGGTGGCAACCCGGGATGCTTAGGGATAGAACCCAGGGGGTTGAGCAGTCCATGACTTGCAATACTCCACTTTGGCCCTTTCTTGGGCTAGACGGGCGGTCGGAGAGGCCCCCTCCGATCAATCAGCTGGTTACAGCAAGCTCTAGCCGCTATATGATTGCCCCACCCTATTGCCCTTATGGAAAGCCCCAACCCTTTTTACTATATGGGTGCTAGAAGGCGGTGGTTGGGGGTCGGCATGTCTTGGGAATGACGTTAAACTCTATCTGATTCCAGTTTTAGAGGTTTGGGGAATGTGGAGCATCCCTTCATCACCATTACTCCCTGGTCCATTCCGACGCGGAGTGGTAGTACCTGCTAGGGTCCCATCTATGGGTTAAATAGAAAAATGCGTTTATAAAGAAAAACTGAGTATCCATTAATAATGATTTTATTTCTAAACTTTGTCGGCATTAAATGACCCACTGAGGTTGATATGCCAAAACAAAACCAACCGAACCAACCAAGAAGCGTTGGTCAGTTGGGCAAAGATGGCAACCAAACCTATCAAATCAAACCCATGTGCAAATTAATTGAAACAAAGTCGAATAATTCCGTTATCTTATTATAATGGAAGCCGGTTTAGCTCAGTTGATAGAGCGTCAGCCTAGGAACCACAAGGTTCCTGGTTCGATACCGGCCCTCGCCAAGTCAGCGTATGAGTAGAACAGGGGATCTGTGCAGTAAAGTAAGGAGCTGATGGTAGGTGTGGTGAACCAACTATTTATTATATATGGAGCATCCAAGTTTTCGTAATGATGAAATGGGAAGAATGAAGGAATTGTGCCTAAATTAGCTACTATATATATATAGTTCAATTCCTAGACGAAGCTGTTGGCATTTAACATTGCGCTAATACCCTTGGGAAAGGTATGAATCCATATATTCTGCCTCCAGCTATGGGTTAAATAGTAGGGCAGACTGGGCCCTTCAGCCTTGGGTAGGTAACCAGTCTAGGAGAGGGATAACTCTAAATTCAAAATTCCTGATATGGATT
>CM042153.1:81007544-81012544 GCA_023376005.1 Doryteuthis pealeii
AAGAGAGATCCTGGAGGGGCAAGATCGCCGAGAACGTTTGGTACAGTAACTTAAGGAGAATAGTTAAGTAATCATGATAATGGCAAGCCCAACCCCTTTGTTATATATGGTGCTAGAAGGCGTGGTGGCGGTGTCTCATTCGTGAATGGACGTTAAATGCTATCTTGATGGTGAGGTTCGTTTAAGAGGGTGTTTGGGGAGTGTGGAGACCCGTTCATCACTATTGCCCCTGCCCTCTGACCGGAGTGGTAGACCTGTTAGGTCCATGGGTGTAAAAGTGAGAAAAAGCTAGTTATGAAAAAATATGTGTATGATCCTATAAGAAGTGGATATTATTCAAAGCTTTATCGGCATGTAAGATACCCACTGAGATTGAGTTGCGTAAAAGGCGAAAGACAGAACGAAAACAAAATAAGACGAGGTTAGAATCTTGCAGAAGAGTTTTAAAGTTCGTTTTAATTTTTTTTAAGCCATGGAGAAAATAAATGACTTGTATAAATTCTGTGTTTTTTTTACCGCACGAAAAGGCAAGACATTGAGTCGCTGTTTTTTGTTCTGTTGTTTGTGTTGTTTTTTATTCCCCCCGATTCAGCACCCATTTACGGTAAAGGAACGCTAATTCCCAAAGCTAGAGAATAGCAGATGATTGTTATTTTTACAGACTAAAAAGGTCAGTATCAAGAAAGTTATAAAGAGTTGAAATGAATGACCAAGT
Organism: Doryteuthis pealeii; assembly: GCA_023376005.1. Classification (NCBI taxonomy): domain Eukaryota; kingdom Metazoa; phylum Mollusca; class Cephalopoda; order Myopsida; family Loliginidae; genus Doryteuthis; species Doryteuthis pealeii. Next base: position 81,008,260 of record CM042153.1, read on the forward strand.
GATTGGGTTACAATTGGACAGTTGCTAGTAAATCATAAAAATAGACTGATACATTTATTGCTGGGTTATTTTTTATGTTTTAAGTGATAAAAGTGTGGCGTTTGAGAGATGAATGATTAATTCCAGTGGCAGAGGTAGGTCTGTCATAGACGATTGAGCATTGGACTTGCAAGACACTTCTACTATATGATCGTGTCGAACGAGAAAGGGGGTGTGTTGATGGTCCACTGGCAAGGATTGGAGGATCATGATGAAAGTAGAGTAAGTAAGATGAGGACATGAAAACAAAACGACCTACACAGAAAGAAAGTAATAATTTTTTTTTGTTTATAAGCAAATTTTTTGAAAGGTGATTGGCATACATTTGAATAAATTTGCAATGTTATTCACTTGATTGCCTATTCATTTCGAAGACGAATATTATTTGATGTTATTTCGGCACTGTGACGAATAGGCAAGAGGCCGATAGGTTAGAATAGATACTTACTGGACCTACATTGAAAATATCTGGAATATGAACTGCATGGTATATCAGATTCTCGGAGATGTTTGTTGTACTTTTTGCACACCTTGTGATGGTCTGAAAAACAAATAACGGAACTCATTGATTTATTTTCAGAAGTTACAAGATGTAGTGCACAAATACCAAGTTAGAAGGTGTATTTACAAATAGAAATGAAGATAATGGGGAACATTATTGTCTTCAAAATGCATGTGTGTCAGAAAGTAACAAAGCGATATCTTTTGCGAACTACTGGTGTATGATATATAATATATATATAGTATATCTTATATATATATATCATATATATTATGTGGTGTGTGTGTGTGTGGTGGTGTGTGTGTATTGGGCATGCTATGTCTTTATTTGATGCAATGTTGAATGAAGCAAGAACACATGTCTTTTTAAGCATTTTTATTGTGATTTTTTTCAGTGTGGTCTGGCCGAAATTTCTTGGATATTTGGTGGAATCGTGGATTAGTCCCATAAGTTCATGTAACGCAATACACACATTCTGGCACAAAGAAAAAGATAAACAGAAACTGCCAAATAGCTGAGAAGCGTTTATGCATAAAACCCAATAAAACAAACATACCTTAACAAAATTATTTTCCAATGCCAGTCACACATTTCTAAAAGTGCCTATATACCTTTCCATCATTCCCTCCTTAGTCTTCAATTCATAATTAATGAAAAGAAACTGGAAACACGTATCGCTGATGAGACTTCGATGTCCCGAAACTACTCTGGACATGATCCTTAGTTTTGCAAAAAATAAGGAGTTCTATACTCTGAGGAAGGTGATATTTACTGCTGAGGAAGGATCGATATCTCTTGTGTGCGAACATTTCTACATTTTTCCTATTATTATTGATTTTATTATTATTATATTTTATTATTATATTAATTGTTATTATTTCATTTCATTTTGTTCATTTAAAATAATAATAGAAGAATAATGTACATCATGGATGAAACTCCTGACCGAAACACGTGAAGTTAAATTAATTAAAAATAATCCTATTTTATCATCTATACTTTTCTTCCTTTTTTCGCTTTTCAACACATATGTATATATGTAACTGCCACCAGAAAGTTTTTATAAAAAGATGAAAACAGTTACGTCATACTACAATCTCTCATCGATTCGACGCATGCGGGTTTATCCAGATGAACAACAACACAGTGATTTGTTTATAGTGGTGAATGGCTTGCGTTGGACCATGCCGCAGCTTACTTGCACAGGAAGATAGGATAGAATTAGTGGCACAGGAATCCCAAAACCCATCAACCGTGACCTCAGGTTTTTAAAAGATCAGAGTTGTTTCTTTCTCCTGGCTGGTTACCTACCTAGTTAAAGAGCCATTTCTGCTTTACATTACACTTAGCTGGAGAGAGAATATCTGGATTCATACCTTTCCAAGATATTAGCGCTAATGTGAAATGCAAACAGTCTTGTCTAGGATTTGAACTGGGACGGCGAGTCCATTTCTGATGACTCTGACCACTAGCCGACGCGAGATAGAACACTTAACATGGCTTAACACTTGTACCGATCATTGTTAATGAAATAAAGAACAGTCTAAGCCAGTGAATCGAATAAAGGACTCGTTTCCAATTTCCGGGATGGCACCCGATTACGACATGAAGATTCCAGAGTTCGAGAGAAGGTTCCCAAGTTTAAGAGATATTTCCCGAGTTCGCAAGAAATACCTGAAGGAGACTCGATGGACATCCACCGAAACGTTGTGTATATAACAATAAAAATGAGGACAATAGTGCCGAAAAATTCAAATAATATAAATTAGCATTATGTGAAATGCAAACAGCTTGTCTAGGATTTGAAATTGGATCGGCGAGTCTATTTCTTACGATTCTAATGCCGCACACCTCCATGATAGTTATGTTATTGCGAAAGACTTTTAATTTTTAAACTTTTGTTAAGACTTTTGTCTCCGCTCTTAACAACACGGAGTATAAACAAGCTCTGACGATGATTTTTAACAAAATCGAAATATTGTTCAATATCAGCTATGTTATAAAATGTTTTTCACTTTAACAGCATTTTGTGCGTTTTAATATCCCTTTATCTATAACTCATATATATTAATATATATATATTATATTATATATATAATATATGTAACCATGGGACGGTCCAAATCATCCAAGAATAAGACAAAAATGTAAATTGACTCAGATGCTGCTTATCCGCCGATGTCTTAATATCTTAAAGTGTCGTCACTTTAGCTAAATAATGGACAATCCTTTTTTATTATAAAGAATGGAAGGCAAGGAAAAATGATACGCTATCAATGAAGAAAAATAATTTAAAAAAAAACAAATGTGTAATAATTTAAGTATCTTGGGTTAAGCTCAGTCGGTAAGCGTTTGGCTAGAAACCACAAGGTTCCTAGTTCGATACCGGTCCCCTCGCAACTCAGCGTATGGATAGCACAGGGATCTGTGCGGTAAAAGTAAGGAGCTGATGGTATGTGGTGCTCCACCTCAGATGCTAAAACAATCTCCTTGGTCTAGCGCTATTGAAAAGGGGATAGACCCCCTCGCTGACTGGCTGATACGACTTTAGGCGCCCGTCGACTTACTTTACTTTTTACTACTTCGTATTCCACAGGTCCTGCTAGTGTTTAATAATCAAACACTCGCGCACGCACACATACATATATACTATAGATATCACACACACACACACAAACAGACACACCAACACAGATATTATATACATATATTTGTTACCGAAATTTTCCTGAACTTTTGATATTCATATACATTTTTACTACAAACTCTTTTGAGCTTTTTATGATAAAAATGCTTAAACATTTTAAAAATAAAATTTATTTATTTTTAACAACACATATGTATTTTTAAAAAGTTTTAAAAATCCGGTACTGATCGAGAGGGTTCTGTGTCTTGTAATTACTGATATATTCATTTCGTTTTTCCACTTACAATGTTGCTTTGAAAAGACATATTCATAAGGTCGAAACAGATATCTGTCGAAAAAGTTTTAAACATCTTGTTGTTTTTCTATAAAACCTTCTTACATATTGTCGGATTCAATCCAATTTTTACCTTCATATATATAATATATATTATATATATATATATATTATATTAATGTGTGTGTTGTGTGTGTGTGTGTGTGTGTGTGTGTGGTGTGGGATGATTTGAATTGTTAGCATTTCAGTAGGTTTCCTCCTCCCTTTAGCATTTCTAGCATTTCCACCTGTCCTGAAGGAATTCGTGGAATGTGCCTAAGGATATCAATAATCAAATGCTTTTTTTTTTTTTAAAAGGCGCTCTCATAGAAGTGTTCGGATTTAATTTCATATTCTATTTTAAACTATCGCAAAATAATGTGTATATATACAGTAAGCAATATATATAATATATATATATATATATATATATATATATATATGTATACATAGATAGATAGATAGGTAGAGAGAGAGAGAGGGGGGTTTAATTGAAACAGAGATATTGAATAGACTGCGATCGATAAATAAATTGACAGATGAATAGATGCATAGAGAGATATGAATAATGCTATATATAATATATATATATATATATATAATATAATATAATATATTAGTGATAAAAGTAATTGGTAATTTGCTTGAAGCATTGTTAAGTATGTTATAATATATTAATAATTTGAAGGCAATTAAAATGCACGAAAATCAGCAAATAATATTTTCTGATTTTCTTCTCTGAAGATAAAGTTTCTTTGAAATCGATAAGACAAAAAAACAACAT
>CM042153.1:81017544-81020044 GCA_023376005.1 Doryteuthis pealeii
AATCAAGACGTCATCTTCCACTCTCGGACACCGCTGGGCGCCATTTGTTGTCGAGGAACAAGAACACCGGCCTTTTACGTCATAGCGGCTGTAGTAGTTCCTCAAATTAAAAAAAAGAAAAAGAAATCACACTTCCCTACCCCTCTCACTCTCTTAGAAAACATACACGCATGCGCACACATACAAACACGCATATATATATATATATATATATATATATATATATATATAATATACATATATGAATATAAATATATGTATATATATATATACATATACATATATATATGAATATAAATATAAGTGTATATATATATGTGTTTATCTATATATATATACGTAAAAAGTAATGTCGTCGGGGCGGCCTAAAGTCGGTATCAGCCAATCATCGAGGGAGTCTATCCTCTTTTCACTAGCGCTAGACCAAGGAGATTGTTTTTGGCATCTGGGTGAAGCGCCACACCTACCATCAGCTCCTTGCTTTACCGCACAGATCCCTGTGCTACTCATATGCTGAGTTGGCGAGGACAGGAATCGAAATGAATATATATATATATATATATATATATATATATATATATATATATATATTTATTTATTTATATTTATATTTATATAAGAAATAAAGATGTTTAAAAATGAAAGAATATATAACCCGGCTATATACACGCAGAAACAATGTACTTATAAACATATACACAGACACATGCAATATATATATATATATATATATATATATATATATATATATATATATATATATATAGAAAATATAGCTTACGATATATATATATATATATATATATATATATATATATATATATATATTGCAATATATATAAAACAATGCAATATAGAAAGCTATATTACCAATATATATATATATATATATATATATATATATACACATATATATACATATCCATAATATAGCTTACGATATATATATATATATATATATATATATATATATATATATATATATATATATATAAAGCTAATAGATATTGATGCAACACATATATCTATATTAGTATACTGTAGACAACAGTGCTTGATAACTATGAAATTCCCGTTCCCCCGACCAATATATATATATATATATATAACTAAAGTTGTCGGGGCGGCCTAAAGTCGGTATCAGCCAGTCAGCGAGGGAGTCTATCCCCTTTTCAATAGCACTAGACCAAGGAGATTGTTTTGGCGTCTGAGGTGGAGTGCCACACCTACCATCAGCTCCTTACTTTACCGCTCAGATCTCTGTGCTACTCATACGCTGAGTTGGCGGGGCCGGTATCGAACTAGGAACCTTGTGGTTTCTAGCCGAACGCTCTACCGACTGAGCTAACCCAGCCCCTCGTGTGTGTGTGTATGTGTGTGTCTGTGTGTGTGCATATGTAAATATAAATATATGATATATATATATATATATATATATATATATATATATATACATATATATCTTCATTATAATGGAGATTGTGGGTTTGTCTGTCTGTAACCGAAACTATGTTACTATTCAAGTCATAATTCCCTTTAGTTATTTACATCACATCCTCCATTATTTTATTTTTAATTTAAACCTCAATCATTAATAAAATTGTTTTGCATTACTAATACTGTTGACCATATCTACATACTAATAACATGCAATTATATTTATATATACAACAAAATAGCGGTTTACAGTGTGAACGGGAAGGCTAATTTACATATTGATCCTAAAAATTTGATTTTAATAAATATATGCTTAGTATTATTGATTTCTAATTTTTTGGTTTTATCTTATTGAATATGAGCAAAAATCTCAGGGATAAATCTTAAAAGAAATCCATTAACAAGAAGAAATAACTGTAATATTATTCTTTACTTCCTATTTTAACAAGAGTTAAATTAGGAAAATTTACCAATGAAAGACGGGAGTAATGGAAAATGATGGAAGAGTTGGTTTCAAAGTTGTTCTATTTTTCAATCATACCCCCTCTGTTCCAAATCTTTTTATTTGCATTCTTATTCAGTTTCATAAGCCTTTCTAATTCAATATGATATTTCATTATATTAAACTTAAATACTTGCACCCGGAGGGTGCATATATTTGCTAGTATATATAAGGATGTTAAAAAAAGGAAAAAAAATATAACCGAACGCAGTAATACAGACACAGAGAGAAATAGTTATAGACGTGTGTATTCTCTGTATCTGTCTTTGATGGATCCTCCTCGGTGAATCCTGTGTAGGTAACTTCTGCTACTGATTCAGTTCCCTTAACCAGCTTCACAAGTTCTTATCAGGCCATTTTATCTTTATTCATCATCTCAACTCATTCAGATTCTCTTTCTTTTTCCTTCGACCTGAATTGTTCGATTTTCCTTATACCAATCTGCAAATTTTAATTGATCGTTTTTTCTTTCTCTTGTGTCGTTATGTCTATTCCCTAAAGATGTACATTATTTTATATTAGCTCTTAAAACTGTGATTGAGCACTGTATTTTCTTTGTTT
>CM042153.1:81025044-81055044 GCA_023376005.1 Doryteuthis pealeii
TGGGTAGCTTCTTCTAGTTATTATCAAATAGGCATATGTTATATCGTAGATGACTAGTTATACCGAGTGGTCGATCACGGGAGTATTATGAGGAGAGTCCTTCACACAAGTCCCACTAAGAGTGATATGTGTGTACTTAAATAGTAGCTGCTTTTATAAAATAATTATTTAGACTAGCAAATATATGCACCTTCCGGGTGCAAGTATTTAAGTTTTAATGTAATAAAATATTATGTTAGATTAGAAAGGCTAATAAAACTAAATAAGAATGCAGATAAAAAGATTTGAAACAGAGGTGGGTATAATCGAAAAATAGAACAACTGAATCTTACTCTTCCATCATTCTCGTCTTTCATTGGTATTTTTTCTAATTTAAGTATTTAGTTAAAAGAGGTAGTAAAGAATAAACTGACAGTTATTTTTTCTTGTTAATGGATTTCATTTAAGATCTATTGAAGAGATGTTTGCTTATATTCATTAAAATAAAACCAAACAGTTAGAAATCAATAATACTAAGCACATATTTATTAAAATTACATTTTTAATATCAATATGCAAATTAGCCTTCCCATTCACACTGTAAACTGCTATTTTGTTGTATATATAAATATAATTGCATGTTGTTAGTATGTTGATATAGTTAACAGTATTAATAATGTAAAACAATTTTATTAATAATTGAGGTTTAAATAAATTCATTGAGAATATGATGTCAATAACTAAGGGAATTGTGACTTAAATAGTGATATAGTTTCGGTTACAGACAGAAAAATACACAATCTCCATTATAATAAGATAACAAAGGTAATTTTCATCATAAACTTTAATATTACTAGTACAAAATAAAAAACACCCTCCGGGCGATGTAAAAATAGATTTTTGAAACATATTGCCTGAGGGGTTGGAGTAAAAAATAAAACAATTTGAAATGTAAACTTTAAATATGTATTAAAATAAAACAAACTATATATAGATTTATAATACCAGTTATGTATTTATTAAAACTTGTTTTAAAAAAACAATGAAGACTGTCTAATGTTGCATGTTCAAATTTTGAGTGTATTTATTTTATGTTATGACGATTTAAGGTAATGTGACGTAAGCAGTGACGTAGTTTTCGTTACAGACAAAAACCGGAAGCGAATCTCCATTATTAATAGATGTATTGAGGTGACATGAAATTATTAGCAGGCTTTTTCTGCTTCTCAATAGAAAAGATAGAGTCAAAAACTGCAATTTTGAGAGATTCTAATACTTTTACATCCAGCCTCTTTCTCAGATGGGGTTGCCTTCTCTTTCATTAGCTATAATGTCTTCTATATGCAGAGTGAACCCATCTGCAATCGAGGAGATGGACACACATGTGTCCACTCTAATCTTGAACTCAGCTTGTTCCCTTAACATCTAGGTGCCAACTGCCAACCCTTTTTCTAACTTTCTAGTGTAGCCTGATCGCATGACTAAAACTATCCAATCCCAGTCAGGCTCAAATTGACCTCAAGGTTCAATGCTTGTCACTCAAACATATTTGACCTAATCTCTCTGAGTACAATTTCTATTTTACTTTTCAAAATCAATGGCCACTCTCAAAATTAATACATACAGCTAATCTCTTATTTAATAGTTTACTAATGTCATTTATGATGGGACACAAAATACAATCTTCTTATTTTAAGACGTTCCATCATGTTGTATTGGTTAGCAAGCTAGTCTTGCAGGTACATTACTACTGAATGGAAAGATCACTGGATGCTTCATACATGCGAAATAGTTGTACACATCGTACCCGTGGTGAACGGGTTGGGTAAAAGAGGACATCCAAATATGGTATAATTGTTAGCAAGTTCATATTGCATATCTGTTTTTACTTAGCGTTTTTCAATCCTCGTCGTGGTGAACAGGTCAGATAAAGACCTACATTCTTCTCATTTTAAATTGTTTTAAAAATGCATAAAAATCAACTTTCATGTATTGACAACAGGCCATTTCCAGCTTAGCAGTAGCCACCTCAACTTTAAGCAATTCCTTAACTCTCTTTTAATATTAAAAAAAAAATACTTCTCAGGACTTTAGATATATCTTCTTTTATTTGTGATAGTGAATACAATCTTGTTTTATTTATCATAAACATTTACACTTTCTGTTGTATTTTGTACAAACGGAAATAGGAATTTCCGGTTAAATTAAACAAAGAAAAGACGAAAAAAATGACAAAGGACATTTTCCCGCTAAAAGCGAACAAAGAAGCGAGGCTTTCCGGTCAAAGAAGCAGGGAGAAGATAAAGAAATATATAACAAATGCCCGTTATCAGATGCGTAGGAGTACCTATCAATATAAAAGGCCTGAGGGTCCGTCGCGGCCAAGGGCGGTGAGACGCCACCAGCCCCACTTTACCTCACCATCCCAGCAGTAGTAGTAGTCATTGTCAACGCTCGCCGCCCACCACGTACAGCCGAGAAGAGAAATAAAGTCAAAACTCTTACTATACCCATGTGTTGTAGATTTCATTAAGCGACTACTACATATATCGTCTAGGGTTAGTGACGATACCCGCTACGTATGCAGATACACGAAGTAGATACACGCTTCCATACTATTTAATCATATATGTGATCGAAGGCGGTGACTGAAAGTCTTATTGTTCTGAGTATGACATTAAACTCTATCTGATTGTGAAGTTCCAAGACTGGAGCTCTGGAGAATGCCGAGTATCTCTTCGTTCCCAGTACTCCCAGGACCACTCTCAGTCGGAGTGTTAGGGTACTACCACTCTATGGATTAAAGGCAAGAAAAGAAGTTTAAAAACATTTGCTTTTAAATTCAATTCTAAACTTTAATAATCTCTCTATCTCTCATTTTTATATTTCGTTACCCCCTCAACATTATCACCACTCTCTGTCATTCTTGTTTCTCTTTACCCCTTCATCCCCCTCTCTCTCTCTCTCTCTCTGTCTCTGTCTCTCTTTCTCTCTCGCTCCCACTCTCTCGTATTCTTGTCCCTGTTCTACTTTAACGTTATCACCACTCTCTATCATTCTTGTTTCTCTTTACGCCTTCACCCCCTCTCTCACTCTGTTTCTTTCTGTGTCTCTCTTTCTCTCTGTCTCTCTCTCGCTCCACTGTCTCGTATTCTTGTCCCTGGTCTTCTTTAACATTATCACCACTCTCTATCATTCTTGTTTCTCTTTATCCCTTCATCACCCTCTCTCTCTGTCTCTGTCTCTGTCTCTCTCTCTCTCGCTCCCACTCTCTCGTATTCTTGTCCCTGTTCTACTTTAACAGTATCACCACTCTCTATCATTCTTGTTTCTCTTTATCCCTTCATCTCCCCTCTCTCTCACTCGCTCTCTCTCTGTGTCTCTCTCGCTTTCTCTCTCTCTCTGTCTCTCTCGCTTTCTCTGCCTCTCTCGCTTTCTCTCACTCTCTCGCTCCCACTCTCGTATTCTTGTCCCTGTTCTTCTTTAACATTACCACCACTCACTGTCATTCTTCTTTCTCTTTACCCCTATATCTGCCCCCTCTCTCTCATTCTTGTCTCTGTTCTTCTTTAACATTATCATCACGCTCTCGCTCTCTCTGTCTCTCTTTCTCATCTCTCTCTCTCTCTTTCTCATCTCTCTTTGCCTTTTAAACTTTATCACCCCTCTCTATCTATCTATCTATCCCCTTTAACATTTTCACCACCCTCTCTCTCTCTCTCTCTCTCATCTCTCTTTGCCTTTTAAACATTATCACCCCTTCCCTCTCTTTCTCTTTTCTATCTATATATCTATCTATCTATCTTGTCTTTTTAACATAATCACCTCTCTCTCTCTCTCTCTCTCTCTCTTATTCTTTCTCTTTGTCTCTTTAACATCATCACATCTTTCTCATTGATTTTTGTCTCTATTTGCCTCTAACATTATAACCCCCTCTATATCTATATCTCTCTGTCACTTTCTCTCTCTCTCTCTCTCTCTCTTCGTTTCCCTCTCATTCTTTTACTATCACTCTCTGCTTCTCTTTCTCTTTCCTTTCTGTTCCCTTCTCTGTCTAATTCTCTCTCTCTCTCTCTCTCTCTCTCTCTCTCTCTCTCTCTCTCTCTCTCTCTCGATTATGTTACCCTATCTATCTTTATCAATATTTCTGTATGCATCTTGTCTCTCTCTCTTTATTTTATTTTTATTCCCTTTTCTTTACTGTCTTACTCTCTCTCTCTCTCTCTCTCTCTCTCTCTCTCTCTCTCTCTCTCTCTCTCTCTCTCTCTCTCTCTCTCCCTCTTTTCAGTTCAGTTTTTCAGAGATTTTTTTGTAGTACAGATCTCTGAAGAAAGGATCGAACACCTGTACAATGAGATATTTCCCTTACGCAATTACACCATTCATCTTAAAATTCCTTTGTTGATTTCCTCCCCGTAACCATAGGTAGCCGACAATTTAAAAAAAGAAAGTGGCTCAGTAAAATTCGAACAGTCGTCATATAAGCAAGATGTTCGGGTGTTGTAGACAGGTGCGTCGTCGCTCATTCGTCAAATAGAGCAATTAGAAACGAAGCCTTAGATCTGGCCAAATCTTCTATTCATGTAACCGATGGATGTGGCTTCATTCAGCGTTCGGCTATTTACGATCAACCACATCTGACCTTACTTGGCTTCCACACCCTCCGGTATAGACTTGCAAGCTTTGAAAAAGAGGAACTTACAACTTGTTTATCTGCTAAGGGCACCTCACATCGTGTAATAGTAACCACGGTAAAATTCACAAAAAATCCCGCTCTCTCGGCTGTAACAGACGATCTTTGATGCTATTTCCTTAAACAATGGTACAAGAAAAAGATCTGATTTTTGGTATCAGTATTCAGTATACTAACACTCAACTTTCGCATAGATGGACAATTTGATATTTTTTAAAAAGTGAAAAATCGAACTACCCTATTCCACACCCTCCGGTATAGACTTGCAAGCTTTGAAAAGAGAAAGTTACAAACTTGTTTATCTGCTAAGGGCACCTAACATCGTGTAATAGTAACCGCGGTAAAATTCACAAAAATCCCGCTCTCTAGGCTGTAACAGACGATCTTTGATGCTATTTCCTTAAACAATGGTACAAGTAAAAGATCTAAGAATTTGGAAGGCATAAGACCGAACAAATGAACAGGCACTAGAAACAACTTCAGTTCTGGTGATCTTCTGTAGAAGGAATTTTTATCCCGAAATATTAAAAATAAATCACAGGTTAACAAACAACACCATATGTTGTATACTGGCTTCAAATTTGTGTATATTAGTAGCGGATATCGTCACTAACCCAAAAGCGATGTATGGTAGTAGTCAGCTACTGAACTTCAATAACAACAGATACGCGTATTTTCTTCGGTGTGTGGTAGGTGAGGGGCGCAGAGCTTATAATGAGAATGCCGGTGGCTAGCAAAGAGCGCAGTGTTCACAATGAGTGCCCGAGGGATGTTTTGTTGACGGGGGTCTGAAGTTAGCAGCTGCCGAATCTCAACTGCCGAACTCTCCGTCTAACCGTCCTTTTTCAATCTTTAACCTGCATGCTCTGGTCTATTCAAATTACACCGGAACTGTACTGCGTGACCTGCAATCCTAGATTTGTCACCAGTCAACAGGAAGTCCTTTGTCATCCTGCTATTGTTGTTTTTCCGGACAGTTCGTTTGACCCGGTCAGCAGTAAGCCTCCGATCTTACTCACTCTTCCTCTTTGTTCGATCCAGACTTCTGTCTGGAACATCCTTTGTTTCCCAATTCCCTTGTCTTTTTGATTCAACCGGAAATTCCTATTTCCGTTTGTACAATATCCAACACATAGTTACATTCTTTTTTCTTTACACTTGCATTGTGCTAGCCTTTAAAACCAACCAACAAACCAATATAAACACAATGCTTCAAGCAAATTATAAAACCCTTTTAAAAGATCTCATTTTTGGTATCAGTATTCAGTATACTAACACACAACTTTCGCATTGATAGACAATTTGATATTTTTAAAAAAGTGAAAAATCGAACTACCCTATTTCACACTCTACGTTATAGACTTGCAAGCTTTGAAAAGAGGAACTTTCACTAAGTAAAGTTGGCGGAGTGGTCTTATTATCGGTATCAGCTGAACAGTGAGGGGGTCTCTCCCCTTTTTGCAAGTGCTAAACCAGGGCGAGTTTTTTTTTCTGAGGTGGAGTGTCACACCTACTGTCAGCTCCCCACTTTACTGCACAGATCAGATTATCCAGTCTGTGCTACTCATATGCTGAGATGGTGGGGACAGATATTGAACTAGAAACTTTGAGATTCCTGGGTGAGTGCTCTACCGACTCAACTAAACCAGCATGCCCTTTGGTAATCAATTCATCATTCTGATGATGCTAGCCCACTAGTGAAACATGTCAATCTGATTTGACATACTGTATTTTATTTTATCATACAACAAGATTTAATTAAAATCTTTTGTTATATATATATATATATATATATATTATATATATATATATATATATATATATATATATATATATATATGAGATGCATTGTTGCAGGAAATGGACACGTTTATCTGTGTGTTTATCTGCTAAGGGCACCTCACATCGTGTAATAGAGACCACGGTAAAATTCACAAAAATTCGCTCTCTCGGCTGGAGCGTTAGAATACACCGACTACATTTCTGCGGAGGGGTAAGACTTCCCCAATGGGGCCACCTGTTGGCCGTGGGTGGCGACCGGTGATGCTTAAGGAGGGAACCCTGGTGGGTGAGCATGACATTCAACACTCCGCTTAGATCCTTACTTAGGCTAGACGGGCGGTTGGATAGCCTACCTCCGATCAATCGGCTGGTCATGTCCTCTAGCACCTATATGATTGCCCCAACCCTATTGCCCTTACGATAAACCTCCAACCCTTTTTATCATATATATGCTAGAAGGCGGTGACTGAGAGTCTTCATTCCAGGGAATGACTTTAAACTCTATCTGATGGTGAGATTCCAGTTCTAGAGGTTTGGGAAATGTGGAGCACCCCTTTATTACCATTGTTCCCAGGTCTACTTTGACCCGGAGTGGTAGTACCTGTTAGGACCCCATCTATGGGCTAAATAGAAAAATGTTGATAAAGAAATTTGAGTCTCCATTAAAAATGAATTTATTTCAAAACTTTGTCGGCATTAAATGACCTACTGTAATTGATATGCCGTAAAACAAAACAAAACAAACAAAATAGATAACAAAAATCCTTGTTTTTAAAACATTTGGCCTAGAAATTAGTTAGAAAAGTTACCGTTTAAATCAGAAATGTTATTCTGTCTTATTAGAATGAAACGAATTAAATATTTTGACTACAATTCAAATTGAAAATATGTCCCGCCGATAACCACCGACACCTCTGATATGCTGCTTTTTACCTCCTTAATTAAGCTGTAACAGACGATCTTTGATACTATTTCGGGTTGTGCCTGGCTCTCCACAATTATCGAACTTTATGTTCATGGTAGGAGATCAGAAAATGGATAATTTAGTTCAGCACTTGGCCAATATGTCGCCAGTTCTTTAAGAATTGAACTTACTCAAGATAATCTGATCGACTGACTCACTAACCAGTACGATATACGAGGCGACCACGGCTCAAGTATTTAACTCATGGGGAGCCCAGAAACAATTGAACTCCCTCACGAGGCGACCACAACTCAAGCATTTGAACTCACTCAACATAGTCTCCTCGACTAACTAACTAACCAGTATGATATGCGATGTGTCAACGACTCAGGTATTTGACTAAACATAACGTAATTTTCTGTGAAAATTCTATAGTAATATTTGTTAGAAAAGAATTGAGCTGGAAAACATGGCTACTTCTATTATAAATATGTACGTACGTTTTTGGAAAAGGTTTTGATTTTATTTAGCAGATGGAACTGGTGAATATTTCACTAATGTCATGAAACTCACTTTCAATCAACAGCACTTTATCTAATGCATTTCTGATCGGATAATATTTGATTTTACTTGTCAGCACATCAGATTCTAAGGCAAAATATATCGGATCCGAAAAAGAAAAGGTTATTCCCAAAAGCCTGTGAGAGAGGCGAAGAAACGCACGTCTATCTATCACCCTGCAGCACAAAAATGGCTCGTGGGAAGAGCCATAATCCAATTATTTCTCTGTCTGTTTATCTACTGCTCTACTTACGGCTATCTACTCCGATCTTTGTGTGTCTGTTGCAACACTAGTCCGATAAGTAGGTACATAACCCGCAGCCTAATGAAGAAAGTGCATTTATCTTACCCAACAACCATTCATATTTCTCACGACAAGCCCTATTACCTCTATGATTGTCCCAACCACATTGCCCTAATGGCAAACCTCCAACCCTTTTTATAATATATATATAGATATAGATATATATTTACCAACCCCTCCGCACGAGCAGGATGAGACACAAGGTCAATTTCTTAAGCGGAGTTTAACAGGTTTGAATTCAGAGTATTTCTTCTCCTAGACTGGTTACCTAGCCATGGTTAAAGAGCCCAGTTTGCCCTGCTATTTACCCATAGCTGGAGGGAGAATTGGATTCATAACTTTCCCAAGGATATTAGCACTATGTGAAATGCCAACAGCTTCGTTCAGGAATTGAACTTGGGTCGACGAGTTCATTTCATGTGACTCTAACCATTACACCACGCGCCTCTCCTTTTTTATCATAAATGTGCTAATATGCGATGGCTAAGAGTCTTTGTGTACTGTGTATG
Organism: Doryteuthis pealeii; assembly: GCA_023376005.1. Lineage (NCBI taxonomy): Eukaryota > Metazoa > Mollusca > Cephalopoda > Myopsida > Loliginidae > Doryteuthis > Doryteuthis pealeii. Next base: position 81,033,777 of record CM042153.1, read on the forward strand.
ATGTTAAACCTCATGTAGTGGTGAGACTTCCATTTTGGAGCTCTGGGGAGTGTGGAGTACTTCATCATGGCCATTACTCTAAGGTCTACTCTGACCCGGAGGGGTAGAACCCGTTAGGATTAAATAGATAAATAAGTTTTTTTTAAAAGAATTGTTTAAAAAATAAAATACCCAAGAGAATATATAAAACAAATGTCCTCGGTATAAAATAACCCACGAGTTGACATGCCGTAAAAGCCAACCAACCAACCAACCAACCAACCAGCCAACCAACCTTTTTATTTTGGCATGCGAGGGTGGAAATGTAGGTACCGGACAAATCAATAATGGTTGATATGCAATTAAACAAAGAAACCAAACCAAAACCAAAACCAAACCTAAACTGAAATTCCATCTCAAGGGTAAGATCTGAAGACGTTAACGTATCTAAATCAGGGAAGATCTGCACCATAGGTAAGGAAGAATCTGAGAGGTGTTTCAACCAATCAATAACTCTCTGGAGTAAATATATTGCATATGAAAGAGATTAACTGAAATTAACCTAAACTTCTGTCGCAAATTAACTCAAAGAATTACCTAAAAAATATTTTTTCAAAATTTTGCCTTCGTTTGAGAAAATAGATTTCAATATTTTAAATTTTTTTCAATCTATAGATACCATTGTTCGAGGAAATAGCATCAAAGATCGTCTACAAAAATGCACTAAAATCTTCGTTTTCGCAAAATTCAACCTGAATTTGGTTAGAAAATTTATCGTTTTCAATATTTAAATCAGAAATATTATTCTATCTTATTAAAATGAAACTAATTAAATATTATAAATAGAATTCAAATTGAAAATGTGTTCCACCCATCGCCACTGACACCTCTGATATACTACTTTTTACCTCATTAATTAAGCTGTAACAGACGATCTTTGATGTTATTTCCTCAAACAATGGTACATGTAAAAGATCTAATTTTTGGTATAAGTATTCAGTATACCAACACACTACTTTCGCATAGATGGACAATTTAATATTTTTTAAAAAGTGAAAAATCGACCTACCCTACTCCGCATATAGAAATAAACGTATTTTACTGACCCTACCCAAGTTTACAGAATTCTATTCACAACTATTTTTGTTTCGGACATGTATACTAAAACCTAAATACAGATTCTGTAACGATACTTTTAGAACATACCCACATGTTCAATCACAGAAAGACTCTTCCTCACTTGACTCCACATATAGAAATAGACGTATTAAAAACGTATAAAAAACCTAAATACAGATTCTGTAACAATACTTTTAGAACATACCCAAATGTCCAATCACAGAAAGGATATCCCTCATTTGACTCCACATATAGAAATAGACGTATTAAAAACGTATAAAAATCTAAATACAGATTCTGTAACGATACTTTTAGAACATACCCAAATGTCCAATTATAGAAAGGCTCTCCCTCACTTGACTCCACATATAGAAATAAACGAATTAAAAACGTATAAAAAACCTAAATACAAATTCTGTAACGATACTTTTAGAACATACCCAAATGTCCAATCACAGAAAGGCTCTCCCTCAATTGTCTCCACATATAGAAATAGACGTATTAAAGACGTATAAAAAAACCTCAATACAGGTTCTGTAACGATACTTTTCGAAGATATTCAAATGTCCAATCACAGAAAGGCTCTCCCTCACTTGAATCCACATATAGAATTAGACGTATTAAAAACGTATAAAAAACCTAAATACAAATTCTGTAACGATACTTTTAGAACATACCCAAATGTCCAATCACAGAAAGGCTCTTCCTCACTTGACTCTACATATAGAAATAGACGGATTAAAAACGTGTAAAAAACCTAAATACAGATTCTGTAACGATACTTTTAGAACATACCCAGTTGTCCAATCACAGAAAGGCTTTTCCTCACTTAACTCCACATATAGAAATAGACGCATTAAAAGCGTATAAAAAAACCTTAATACAGATTCTGTCACAATACTTTTAGAACATACATGGTATATTTGCCATTACTGGTGAATTGAACATCGTTTATTTTCCCTAATTATTTCTCTTCCATTTTCTCTTTGTTTGTTTTAGCTTTTAAATTCTGGGCACGTCTCCTGCTTTATATGTTTAATTTTCAATTTCTCTGTCGCCTCAGGCTGACTGTTGCCCACTTTTCTATATTAGAATGGCGGCTGTCATGAACATACTCACCACCGATATTTGACTGGAGTAAATTGAAATATACACGTAGGAATATCGCGCCAAATAAATATGAATCGCTTTCCACTGAGGAACCCTGCATTTTTTTATTTGAACATACACACGCACTCTCGCGCGCACACACACAGACGTAAAGACACACACACACACACACACACACGTGTGTGTGGTTGGAAATAAATGAAAAAGTGGATATAACAACACAGCAACTAAATTCAATTGATATTTCGCTCTACTTCATTTAGCTGAGGCTTTTTCAAAATTTATTGAGACAAATACATTCTGCTTTCATACTGAAAAAAAGTAATTGGGTAAGGGGTCGGATTTATTCAATCTATCACTTGTCATATATATATATATATATATATATATATTATATATATTTAGTAAAGAAAAAAGGCTTAAAAATCGTCTATTACGCAGGTACCCTTTTCAATAAAGGTTGCGGTCTGATGAAGCTCATGGGTATATTCTGATACATATGAGTGGAAATTGCACCATAACCGCATAATAGCCGATTTTTAAGCTTTATTTCTTTACTAATTATATTGCTCTGTTTATAAAAAATTAAACATCGAGCTCTCAAACAGACCTGAACTCTCTAACATTTTACTGTTGGAAGAAAGGAACAGCTTAGAATCATCCTAATACCAATTTACCTGGTATCCCACCTACGGATATATATATATATATATATATATATATATATATATATATATATATATATATATATATATATATAAGTTTTTGGTATGTACGTGTCGATCTATAACTCAGAAAAGAGGAGTCACTCAGATTCGAAATCTTGCATATAGATTAATATTTGTTCAAATTTTTACTGTGTCACTTACCACCTGACCCTAATTGATCCCTGAATTTTCGCTCTCCTTTTATTTATTAAAAAAAAAATTCCTCTGAACACCGCGTGCATTAACACCAATGCAAGTTTGTTTGATTATAATGTTTTTTAAATACAAATTTAACGTCATGACATTACATCACGTGAATAAAGGTTAAACAAGCCACAGTTTTTAAAAAAACAATTTTTAGCTTTACATTTCCCATCGCGTGAAAAATGCTTCATATACACGCTAAAAAATTTGATTTTTAACATCTCAACCATTTCACGACTGGTTTTTGACATCTCAACCACTGATCTCATCTGATGATTGGATTACCATGAAAGTTATGAGTGTGAAACCATAATATCACCATTGATTTTATATATATATATATATATATATATATATATATATATATATGCTCCCATAAATTTGGTATGAGCTCTCTAAGGGGTGATTTAAATTAACTTTCACTACTAAGCATATAAGCAATGATCGTTTCCCCGGACCCTTGATCTCTCTGTGATCGTAAAATATATAAAAAAAACCTATGTATTTAATAGTTTACACACCAGCCTCGCTACAGCAGCTTTCAGTGGCCGAGGGGATAAGAAATCTGGCTGGCAAACAGTCAGTCGCAGTTCGATCCTAGCCAAGGATAGTTGTTGTGTCTAGCCACACTGAAGAGGCGTGAAATGCCGAAACACGAGTTTGTGGATGACTTATATATATATATATATATATATATATATATATATATATATATGGGAGAAATGTGAGGAGTTAATACGACAATACGTGGAGAAAAGAAGCCAAACATGGGATGTTATGGAAACTGGATGTTTATTGTCGACGATGTAACGTTTCGGTCATTTAGACCATCATCAGGACCAAAAGCCCCGTTCTAGCTTCAATGAATATAAAGGTATCATTCTGTAAATGTCCTTCATTGAAGCTGGAAGTGGGCTTTGGTCCTGATGATGGTCTAAATGACCGAAACGTTGCATGGTCGACAGTAAACATCCAGTTTCTATAACATCCCGTGTTTGTCTACTTTTCTCCACACCACACAACATATATATTAATATATATATATATATATATAATTATTTATTTGCTGAATTTTTTAAATATAAAAGTTTATCATAAGCAACTACCCAGGTTTCAGGTTATTTCACCATCGTCAGGTTGCTATCGGTGTTTCTTTGAAGAGATCTTGTGTTGTTATGTGTATGGATGGCAAATTACGTCGGTTGATTGTTGCGGACGCTCCTTATGTATTCGATTATATTTTTGAATTAAAAAAAAAATCCTGTGTTTTATAAAAATTCTTAAAGTTATCTTCCTTTAACCCTTTGAAAATTTGTTTTTAATTGTGCTTATTTTAAATGATTTCATATGTTAAAATATGTATGTCTTTTCAATTTTTCAGATGTTAAATCCTGCACATTTTTCAATTTAATTTTTTTGGGGGTGGGTGGTGAGTTTCCCTTATTGGAAATGCATTCTTTTATTGAATAATATATCCGAAATCATATTTTAAAAGTCAGTTTATATTTTATTTTTTGATGTTAAAGTCTTGTAAGAATCCGTAATTTCATCTTTTAGGGTGGATGTTGGGTTTCACTTATCCATGCACTTAGGAAGAATTTTTTCTTATGTGGACATGTCCTGAATATTTACGATTTTTTATTTAGACTATTCTTATTGCTGTGATTATTGGAAATTAAATTTTTCTGTCACACATTGATTACAATATCTTAAATAATGAATAAATAAAGCTCCTACAAATTTGTGGTTGAGCACTGTGATTTCTTTGTTCATCCCAAAACAAATTTTTAAATATCTATCTATCTATCTATCTATCTATCTATCTATCTATATCTATCTATATATATATATATATATATATATAGTTTTTTTCCGTAGTTAGGTTCTTTCCATGTATGGTTTAACCAAGCTGATGCAGGTAGACCATAAGGAGAGCTCAATGTACCTAATACCAGTGAGTAACAGGACAGAGCAAGAAATTTAGTAAATGAAGAAAAACTCTAAACTTGCTTCATTACAATAATTTATTTCAACCATATTAATACGGCATCTTCAGGTAATCACAAGAAATTCTCAGTAAGAGTCATGTTCTTGTGATTACCTGAAGATGCCGTATTAATACGGTTGAAATAAATTATTGTAATGAAGCAAGTTTAGAGTTTTCTTCATTTACTTAATATATATATTATATATATATATATATATATATAATATATATATATATATTATATATATTTGAGATGCTTAAGTGCTTATGACAATCTGTCATGATGGATTGAATACAGACGTATGGGATTTCCAGATACTCTACTCTTGGGCTTGGTAGATTGCAGGTGTGGTGAAAGCGAAAGCGTCGAGTGTGAGAAATGTTATTAGTTGAAAAAAAGAAGAACAAAATGGGATCTTTGGGCCGAGCAGTGGAAGGAGAAAAAATAGGAAGGGTTTGAGATAAAGAAGAAAATAAATGATGTTAAAAATGGTGAAAGACAGATTCATTGGGAAATGAGAAATGGCAGGAAGTCAGAACATTTTCTAATGCATCTGAATGGGGAAATCGGAGTCTCCTACATTATATATATATATATATATATATATATATATATATATATATATGTATATATTTAGAGTTTTAAATATTGTTGTTTTATTGTTGGAACTGACTATGTGACGATTAATATTTATCAATATTACAAGTATAAGTAATTGATTTATTATTATTATTATTATTATTATTATTATTATTATTATTATATTATTATTATTATTATTTCTATATTTATCTTTATATTATTTTTATTGTTATAATTTTTATTTTTATATTATTGTTATTATTATAACTTTTATTATTATTGTTGTGTTATTATATTTATTATTATTTTTTATTATTACTATTATTATAATTTTTATTGTAATTTTTATTATTATTGTTATTATAATTTTTATAATAATAATAATAATAATAATAATAATAATAATAATTAATAATAATAATGGAATGGGAGTCTCCTACATTATCTATCTATATCTCTCTCTCTCGCTCTCTCTCTCTCTCTATTCTCTCTCTCTCTCTCTCTCTCTCTCTATATATTATATATATATATATATATATATATATATATATATATATATATATATATCTTAGAAAGGAAGGAAAAACTCAACACCGTAATTCCATAATAAATTTATTTCGACCAAAAGTAATTCCATAATGAATTTATTTCGACCAAAATTGGGGCCTATATAAATTATTTATATAGGCCCCAATTTTGGTCGAAATAAATTTATTATGGAATTACGGTGTTGAGTTTTTCCTTCCTTTCTAAGATAAATATTGTTCTGTATATAATCTAAAAAGTTTATTATACATTGAGCTCTCTTCAGTGATTTAAAGATTCACTGTATTTATACATACTGGATCATACAATAATAATACAGTGTATCTTAGAAATCACATATAGAATCATCCCTCACTACCAAATTTTGGATAGCTCTCATCTACATATATATATGTGTGTGTGTGTGTGTGTGTGTGTGTGTGTGCGTGTGTGTGTGTGTTTTTCATGCTTCTAAAACCACCAAACATTTTCCCCTAATATATAATATATATATAATACATATATATTTGTAGTAGTGATAAATATATATACTCATCAGATATACCGATAACGAAGCATGAGTGGCCTCCATGAAATCATATATATAATATATATATTAATATATATATATATTATATATTGTCGGCCTTCGCTATTTCAAACACATTGTTTATTCACTTCATATATATATATATATATATATATATATATATATATATATATATTATTATATATATATATATATATGAAAAAGAAAATATTTTAAAAATATAACAAACACAGGATGTTATGATCAGGAAACAATTTTTAGTGTCAACACTTAAGTATTTCGGTATTTTATACCATCTTCAGGACACTGTTAAGTGAGGAACAAAATGAAAGATGTTAAGTGTGTAGTGGTTGTGTGAATCTGATGCTGTTAACCGTTAATTTTCATATGCGCGTTTGTTTACGAAAAGCAAATGACGTGATCAATGTATGTGCAAAAATGGAAGGCGAAGAACATATAATGGCGCATGCTTTAACGTGAATAAGCGGAGAACGAAAAGTTAATAAAGATATGTCGTATATCATATGGAATATTAATGTTAGAAAAATAAGAACATTAAAACAATATATAAATACATATATTCCATATATACGCATATCCACATATAATCATACATAGACCTTATATATTATATATATATATATATATTATATATATATATATGTATATATATGCATATACACACATATACACATACATACGCATACACATACATATATATATATATATACGCGCATACATATATTACATATTACATACGCATACATATACGTACACATACATAAAATGCAAAATGCATACATGCATGCACAGACGTGTTATGTTATACTGTTGTGACCGGGGTTTTCAATCTTTATAACCACCATTTTATATTTTAAAAATATTTTCTTTTTCATATTGTCAGATTAATTTCCTCATCGTTTTTCATATATATATATATATATATAGTAAATGAAGAAAACTCTTAAACTTGCTTCATTACAATAATTTATTTCAACCGTATTAATACGGCACTTTCAGGTAATCACAAGAACATGTTCTTTGATTACCTGAAGATGCCGTATTAATACGGTTGAAATAAATTATAATTGGAATGAAGCAAGGTTTAGAGTTTTTCTTCATTTACTAAATATCTTGCTCTGTCCTTTTACTCACTGGTATTAAGTACATTGAGCTCTCCTTATGGTCTACCTGCATCAGCTTGGTTAAACCACACATGGAAAGACCCTAACTACGGAAAAAAACTATATATATATATATAAGTAGAATTATGATTATACTTTTACATAAATGAAGTCCCACGAAATAGGTAAATAATAATAAAAAGAGACACTTAAATCCATTAAAAACCGGAGTAATGTAGATAAGGATATTACATAAGAAAATGAAATAATAAAATAATAACTGAAAATAAAGAGATGAAAAGGTGGAAATCAGTAATGGAATAAAAATAGGCACCTAAACATAAAAGATAAGATTAACTAAGTATGGAAGAACATTCATTTAATATTTAAACCTAAGACTCACTAAGATAATCAAATAAAATGTATGAAGATTAAAGGCTTGAAACAATTTAGACAGGTGAAAATAAGAGAAACTTATAATTCTCCATAGGTAAAAGGGAGAATAGTAACGTGTCACTTACGCTAAGAGACATACTCTTAGTGGCAGATAAAAACAAATAAAGAAATAGATTAAAGCTATTAATAGAGTAAACTTAGAAAACCTTCACCCCACGGGTTCAGGTGTACGCGCCCGCCCCGGGTTAAAATCACGAGCGTCACGGGCCATCCCTCCAGGCAACACCTGCCCCCTCGATCTAAAGGGGCAGCGTTGGGTTTAATGCCCAGTGCCTGAGGCGCCCCCTTGAGGAGGAATGCCGAGGGGATAGACGCAACTTTTAAACCGGCCACCAATAAGTCTCAGCTTGTAAGTGGTCCCACGTTAATAGGGCCTTGTGCCAAACCTAGAACAAGTGGAGTACGAGGATAATAATCCCACTTGTCCTACTTAGAGAGGAAGGGCATCAGGGTCAAAATAGGGCAGATTAAAAGAGTAGAACTCTGTGGGACATTGATAAAGAATTCAACTAAAGAATTAACCACCAGACATAAATACACTGACAAAAACACCGCCAGCGACGTAAACTGAAGAAATTAGAAGAAAAAATTCCACCAATCAAAAAGACACTTGAAAAGAAAAAATACACTAATATCGCCCCTGGAGGCGGGGAGAAATGCATAAATATAAAATGAATTTGACACAAGGCCACAAATATGATGTTCCCAAGTAAGGCCCGACCATTATGCTACAATATATATATATATATATACTAGCAGATATATGCACCCTCCGGGTGCAAGTATTTGAATTTTAATGTAATGAAATGTGTTAAATTTGAAATACTTTTGAAACTGAATAAAAATCCAAATAAAATGATTTGAAACAGAGGGGGTATAATCGAAGAATAGAACAACTTTGAGACTAAGTCTTCCATCATTTTCCATCACTCCCTCCTTTTATTGCTGAATTTTCCTAATTTAACTATTCAGTTAAATTAGGAAGTAAAGAATAAAATTACTGTTATTTCTTTATATTAATGGATTTCTTTTAAGATTTATCCCCGAGATTTTTGCTCATATTTATTAAGAAAAAAACAAACAATTAGAAATCAATAATACCAAGTGCATATTTAATAAAATTAAACTTTTAATATCAATATGCAAATTAGCTTTCCTGTTCACACTGTAACCCGCTATTTTGTTGCATATATAAATACAATTGCATGTTATTAGAATGTAGATAAAGTCAAAAGTATTAATAATGTAAAATAATTTTATTAATAATTAAGGTTTAAATAAAAATAACAATCATGGACAATGTGGCGTAAATAACAAAGGGATTGTGGAGTTGAGAAGTAATATAGTTTCGGTTACAGACAGACAAACAAACAATCTCCATTATAATAAGATATATATAATATATATATATATATATATATATATATATATATAAAGAAAATTTGAAAAAACAAGTGTTCCGAAAATGGGATGAATTTAATTATCGATGTTTAAAACATTTCCGTTACATTGAACCTTCATCAGGATGTCTCTTGGGGTGAAGAAAATGATGGATGTTTTTATATGTGACAGGAGATGAAAATCTTTTTAGTTATGTAACTGTATTTGATCAGCGTTTTATTTTCGAAAGGCAAGTCAAGAGACATCCTGATGAAGGTTCAATGTAACCGAAATGTTTTAAACATCGATAATTAAATTCATCCCATTTTCGGAACACTTGTTTTTTCAAATTTTCTTTATATTGTCGGATTTAATTTCCATACTTACTCTCATATATATATATATATATATATATATATATATATATATATATATATATATACATTATCTATCTATCTATTTATTTATCTATCTCTCTTTTCATATATATCTGTCCATATCTATTGATCTATCAATCTACCTCGTTTCCTTTATATCTATTATTAGGAAGTCACATTTTGGAAAAGAATTTACAGTCTCTCTGCTACATTTATATTCATTTAAATTCAGATTATATTTCCTACACACGCGGCACCATTTTTACATTTCATTCTAAGGAGATGAAAATGATACAACAACCTAGGAACATTTTACAGACATTATTATTTTCTGCTCATTCTATCCTACTTAAAAAAGATGTGAAATGACATATTGTTGGTATCAGTCGTCCAGCAAGAGATCTATTCCTTTTTTCGCTAGCGATAAGTCAGGGGCTGTAATGTCAAATAAGTAGAAACAGACTGTGGTTTCTGTTGTGATGTTAGTTCAACAGTAAAAAAAAAAAAAGTCAAGTCGAGGTAGGGTAAAATGAGACAAGTGTATTTACAATAAGGTACAAGAACGGCTAGCTTGCCGCTAAACGGTAACAGTACAACCTTTTCACTCGGTGTCTCACTATTTATAGTGAGAACCGGTGTATATTCTCCACTGTAGGAACGGCCGGTACAACAGTTTCCCATCTAAATATTAATACGAGTGTTCCTTAAAACTACACCCATTATTATCTTGCAACATCCTCTGGTTAAAATCTGAAAAATTCAGAGAAATAATATCTTAACAATGAAGATGAGGAAAATAGTCCGAATAATCATAATAATACTAATTATCAAGTTTCATCTGTCAAATTCAGTGAAATAGTATCTTAACAGTAAGTAAGTAAAGTCGTCGGGGTGGCCTAAAGTCGGTATCAGCCAGTCAGCGAGGGAGTCTATCCCCTTTTCAATAGCGCTAGACCAAGGAGATTGTTTTTAGCATCTGAGTTGGAGCGCCACGCCTACCATCAGCTCCTTACTTTACCGCACATGTGCAACAAATACGCTGAGTTGGCGAGGACCAGTATCGAACTAGAAACCTTGTGGTTTCTAGCCGAATGCTCTACCGACTGAGTTAACCCGGCCCGTAGTCCGAATAATCATAATAATACTAATTATCAAGCTTCATCTAAAAATTTAGAGAAATATGATCTTAACAATAAAGATAAGGAAAATAGTCCGAATAATCCTAATGATACTAATTATCCAGCTTTCATCTTTAAAATTCAGAGAAATAGTATCGTAATATTAAAGATGAGGAAAATAGTTCGAATAATCCTAATAATACACATTATTAAGCTTTATCTTTAAAATTCAGAGAAATAGTGTCTTAACAACAAAGATGAGGAAAATAATCCTAATAATCTTATTATAATGGAGATTGTGTGTTTTTCTGTCTGTAACCGAAACTATATTCCTACTCAAGTCACAATTCTCTTAGTTATTGACATCACATTCTCCATGATTTTATTTTTATTTAACCTCAATTATTAATAAAATTATCTTACATTATTAATACTGTTAACTATGTCTACATACTAATAACATGCAATTATATTTATATATACAACAAAATTGCGATTTACAGTGTAAACGGGAAGGCTAATTTGCATATTAATATTAACAAATCGAATTTAATAAATATGTGCTTAGTATTATTGATTTATAACTGTTTGGTTTTATTTTAATGAATATAAGTAAAAAATCTCTTCAATGAATCTTAAATGAAATCCATTAACAAGAAAAGATAACTGTCATTTTATTCTTTACTTCCTCTTTTAACTAAATACTTAAATTGAGAAAAAATAACAATGAAAGACCAGAGTGATGGAAGAGTAAGATTCAGTTGTTCTATTTTTTCGATTATACTCTCTCTGTTTCAAATATTTTAATCTGCATTCTTATTTAGTTTCATTAGCCTTTCTAATTTAATACAATATTTTATTACATTAAAACTTAAATACTTGCACCCGGAGGGTGCATATATTTGCTAGTCCTAATAATACTAATTATCAAGCTTCATCTAAAAATTTAGAGAAATAGTATCTTACCAATATAAATAAGGAAAATAGGCCGAAATAATCATAATGATACTAATTATCCAGCTTCATCTTTAAAATTCAGAGAAATAGTATCTTAACAATAAAGATGAATAAAATAGTCCGTATAATCTAATAATACTAATTGTCAAACCTCGTCTAAAAAAATTCAGAGAAACAATAAGCTGAATGGAAATTTAATAGATAAAAAGATAATTAATAATGAAAGTACTTCATCTGTGAATCTCAAACAACTTAAAGCAATTGACAATAGAACAAAAGAACTAAATGACCGGATATTGTCAAAATGGCGAATTTATAAGATTTGGGTAGAAGACGTGAAGGGTAAAAACGGAAATAAAGAAAATGAAAGAAGTCGAAAGCGCTTCTATGTTTAGAAACTTTTCTCTTCGTTCTATTTTGAATCGACAATAAACTCGAATCTTATTCCTACCAATTCTATGATGTCTGTCTGTTGAAAATGGCGACGGTATGAGTCATTGTCGGTTCTTCTATTTCCGGATTTGTCGTCCGTCAACGGCGAAATCTAGAAGAGTATTTTTAGTCAATAATGGAAAATTACCACATGTAATATTGTCTTACTTCTTTTGCATGGACGACACTTGATGTCGATTCACTTGTGACACGAGGCCTGGTAATCTCAGATGATCGTCTGTCTCGATTAGCCTCACTCAGCAGCTAAATATGGTTTCTCATCACATTTTGTCATTTCTAGTGCGAAAAGTAATCGCTAGGCCTACGAATTGGACCTAGATTGGTTTAGCCAATCTATAAAATTATTTTCTGACTAGATATTTGTATGGCAAAAATAATGGCTGAGACATATATCCTTATCATTATTTTTGTCATATTTAGCTATCCATTCATCTATCTCAGTTTTTTTCTTCTATCTATCTATCTATCTATCTATCTATCTATACAGGGTGTTCGGGAGAAATTTGACAGTTTCATAAGGAAAAAGAAAAAGTGTTTGGTAACTACAAAATTTAATGGATTGTAAAGAAATTCAACAGGCACGGGAATTACGCTAGTGTCAACAAGTTTCACACAGAATAACCATCATCAGCATCGATCACAGCCTCAATCCTGCTCCAGAACCTGGAGCAAACTGATGTCACAGTTTCTCTGGATAGGGTCTCAAAAAATTACCTTAATTCTGTCGATTAACTGGGTTTTGTAGTATTGGTACGGCGATTGGTGTCTTTCCAACAGCCCCGCATACATAATAATACATAGGGTTAAGATCTGGGGAGTTCGGAGGCCAAACATTGGGACTGGTGTAATCGTAAAAATTCGCCGACAACCATTTTTGATTTTTCCAGAGGTGTGGCCGCGGGCCGAATCCTACTGCCATACATATAGCCTACCATTGGCTACCCTTGTTACCCAGGGTTTGACTACAGTGTTTAGCAACTTCACGTAGGCATCTGAGGGTATTCCAACAGTTTTTTCTGCAGATTTCCGAGGGATTTTGCTATACGCACGCAATCAGATCGTCTGTTATGTTGCTTTCTTCTAGCCACAGCCTTGTAGTCTCCATTGCAATTCTCCAGTTCATGCCTGATTGTTTTTACAGTGTTCAGGGAGCATTGGGCAGGAACCATAATCTCCTTATTTTGATGGCCGGCACTGATCATCATGATACAAGTTATTCTGTTCCATGATTCAGGTGGGTTCCAGTCATCCATTCTATCTGTCATCACGTATATGAATAAAGAAGGGTCAATCTTTTAAATGATGCGTAGTGTGCGTCAAATATAAATATATCAAATTTATCCCGAAAAACCGTATATATATATATATATATATATATATATATATATATATATATATCAGTTGTGTACTCATCTATCTATCTATCACTCTCCCTACCTTTTTCTTTGACTGTGTGCCTTTCTCTGTCTCTCTGTCTCTCACTCTATCTGTCTGTCTCTCTCTTTCTTTCTCTCTCAGTGTAGATATATTTTCATATTGATCTAGGTTTTTTGAAAGCCATCAATCAACTTTTCCCTCTATATTTTTCGGAGCTTGCCATGAGGGTAATAGGTTTGGGACAATCATATAAGTACTAGGGCTTAACCAGCCGATTTATCAGAGGAGGCCACTTCAACCACCCGTCTAGCCTAAGTAAAAGCCAAAGTGGTGTATTGCATGTAATGTGAGGCTCTGTAAGTAAATAACCATTGTCGTGAAATAAACCTTATTTCACCCTAGTGGCCAGCCATCTGTCCTGAGAAGGCGCTCGTTGCGTAATGGTTATTGTCTTAGTTCAAATCTTGAAAGAGGCTGTTTATATTTCACATTATGCTAATATGTTTGGGAAAGGTATGAATCCCACTATTTCCCCTTCAACTATGGGTAAATTATAGGGAAGTTTTGGCACTTTAACTTTGGTATGGCATATAAAAATATGGGAATCCCAAAAGAAGGAAGAACCAGGACACAAGTCTGGTAACCATCAAAGAATGCAGAGACATATTTGGCTCCTCAAATCAAAAAAACTTGAATCAAAGCGAAGCATCGACGAGAAGACACAACATGAGAAATTGATTACCTCATACATTTTTCAGACGGTGACGTACAAAACGAGATAGATATAAAATAAAAGTTACTAGAATATTCACAAGTATATAAGGTCTAATATAATTAAGTATTATAGTGAAATAGAAAGCCTAATTAAATTAAATTGAACACAAAAAAGATTACACTTATTTAACTTTATTCTAATTGATTTCAATATAAAATTATATATAGGATTGCTTTTAATTCGTTTAATAATACTACAATAATATTAGAAATCAATAACACCAAGTAATTATTTATCAAACACGGATTAGTTAAAACCGGTATGCACATTTTTTACACCAATACTATGTAAACATTTATGTCCTAATGATATATCGCAGGATTAAAAAAATAATAATAAATGGGCTATTGTGAGGCAGATTTACATAGATACATTGTTAATGAATAAGATTTAGAAATCAATAATACCAAGTAATTATTTATTAAATACGGTTTTGTTAAAACCGGTATGCAATTTATTCACACCAAATACTATGTAAACATTTATTTCATAATGATATATCGAAGGATTTTAAATGCACCAATAACGGGCTATTTTAATGTTGATAAATTGTTGTTGATAATTGTTGATAAATAAGATTTATTCAATGTATTAATGATTTTCTCTATAAATTAAATACTCATTGACAAACTTACGCATTTCCTGAGGATATTGTCACTTAAGCAGTGACGTAGTTTCGGTCACAGACAAGTAAACATCGAGTCTCCATTATAATAAGATATAAAATTTATTGGAAATTATTTTAGGATATAATACTTGTGAAATTAAATTGCCAATATTTCGAAATTATTGTACTCAATGTTTTACCTAATAGACATATTAGTCAAATGTCATTTGTAATATGACATTTACAGTTGATCAGACAAATATATAATCGCATAAATTAACAATATAGATTTTATATATTATAACACAGGAACATTTAGTGGTAGATGAACAATGAATCCATAATGATTGTCATGTTTAAAAGTTTATTGAAACTGAGTATAGCAAGTAATTGAGCACTTTTTAAAAATAAAACTATTTGAAGTAAATTTCAGAAACGATTACTCTTCTTCCTCCCAATAGTCAACTTTTATAATATTCTCGAAGCGGCTACCCGGCGTTGCCTGAATAGTGGAGGGGGGGTGTATAAAAAGTTCAGATTACAGATACATTATTGTTGAATCCAGAGTTGGATCATCGATACTGAATTTTCTATCCACACACTTGAGGTTTATGAGTGCAATGTATTGTTATTTGTTATTCTGTCCCTAGTCACACGGTATATATGTAGCCAGTTGTTTATATCTTGCTAAATATCTTGCTAAATATAAGATAGTATATGTTCATCTTAGGTATACCCACATTTTTAACAAAATGACTTTAGCCACCCCCCCTCCCCTACAGAAAATAATTTATCAAAAATCAGGGAATTATCGGATTTTAATAAGATTTTCAGTGTTTATTTATCAATGAATGATCTGTATAATGCGTTATTCATTTTATTTCAAAACTTTCTCATTTTTTTTCAGGTCACTTAATTTTGATCCCCCCTCCCCTTATGTAGGGGGCGTAACATTTTTTTCAAGTTGGTCTTATGGTTTTCTAACTACAGTATAAATAAAAGAGATAAAAGACCGAAGTTATGAATAGAAACAAACAAAAAAAAATTACGGTGGCTTTTCTATGAGAAAATAAGTACCGAAAATTAAAATATAAAATGTAAAAAAATTTAAGATAATTAATTTTTTGGAGATTTCATTTTTACTCATTTCGAAATATTTTAAAATAACAATGTAATTTCGAATAATTTTAAAATAACAATGTCAGTAAATATAAAATAAAAAATTAGAAAAGAGAGATGATAGAGTATAATTGGTAAATAATTTTAAAATACCAATGCCAGTTACGAACTTTCGTTTCTCCTTCCTACTGATTGGCTGCAGGCGAATAATTTTAAAATATCAATGTACAATAAAAATTAAAATGTTTTTAATTTATCATTACTATGTACATATTATACTACATTATAACTGTTTTCAATTTATTATTAACTACATATTACTACATTATTACTGTATTAATGAGTAAGAATGTCTTTAGAATGTGTTTGGGAAGAATATTTTAGCGTATATAATATCATACATAGGCGTTTTAAAACGGCATCAATAATTCGCGGATTTTCGGGATTCGCGGGTGTAATAAACAGGGTTAGTATGAAGCGTCTGGTGATGAGGAAAAACAAACACAGATTTTAAGTTTCAATAAATATATTGGAAAAAGGAACACGAAAAGTGACGAAAGCTGAAAGTAAATTTAAAAGAGATTTTGGTGATAGTTGTAACGTGAATAATAAAGTCAGTAAATGTCCGGTGGTCGAACCAGTTGTAGTGTAGTTGGGGAAGTGGGCAGATGAACCAGTGGTAGGGGTTAGGTGTTGATTAGGTTGACAGAGTCTTGTGTTTTTAGTAGTCGTTAGCGGTTGGTATCATGTATCAGTCGGAGTAGTCTTGTTTTGTTGTAGGCAGATTTTTGTTTTGGTATTCTGAAGTCGATAGCTGGTTGTATCGTGTATGATAGTTGGCGTAAATTTGGTATCGCTGAACGATGTGGAATTGTTCGTTTGTTGACTGCCAGTGAGGTCAGATTTGGGTAGAGGTAGGTGAGGATGTAAATCGGCCGCCTGTGATGTGCCCTGCTGCTGTCACTGGTGATGTCTGGGTTGTCGGTTCTTCAAAGTCGATTTATATAGGCCTGTGTGATCTGGAGTCGGATCACACAAGCCTTTTTTTTTGGGGGGGGGCGTTTTCGATTGGAGGAAAATGCGAGTTTATTTACAAAATTATTTTCTTTAATGTTTATGAATTCTAGTTTTCCAAACGGAAGTTCAATTTGGAGCCTTTGCGTAAAAACGTGTTTATTTGGTCACTTCTTTTTTGGCTACCGTAGAGTTCACTTCTGTTTTGGCGTCAGCAACTTATGTTTTCTTTTGTTGGCGAGTGTGTGTATCTTTTTTATTGCGGTGTGTGCGCGAATTGAATTGGTAATTAGTGAATCGGGAGATATCTATTATTGTTTATGTAACACGGGAGAGGAAGGACCGTAACCCCCACGAATAGCGCGGGGGGATACTGTATCAATAAGGCTCGATATGACATTAAACAGCAACCAACTAAGCCACACCAAAATTTTATACACTGTTTGCTAGTTGTGAGTTTCTTCCCTAAATAGCACATTGACGTATTTAATGTGTGAACAGTATTCCCGTTGAAACTCCTAAAAAAATATTAAATTGTATTTGTTTCAGAAAAGTTTTTTATTTGAAGTTGAGAAATGAAAGTTTAAGCGAATCTTATAATTCGACTAAACTCGATTTATTATCGCAAAACATACAACGTTGTTAAACACCTCGTTTGTCTGTTGGTTAATACCATCAGGTGCTATGATTCTAGGTGCGAATGTGTCTATATGAATATGTACTCATTTAGACATAGCGTTCATATATATATATATATATATATATATATATATATAATATATATATATATATACGTAGCGTTTATTATATATACATAGCGTTCATATATATATATTATATAATATATATATATATATATTACTAATCTTATTAGTAAACACTTGCGGTAAGAAAAAAACGGCAAATATTTTTAGTTAAAATATACTACAAAAAATTGCCTGGGAAAAAATGAAACAAACCTCATCGCATGACTATCTCTCTCTCTCTCTCTTCTCCCTCCCCCTCTCTCTCTCTCTCTCTCTTATTATATATATATATATATATATATATATATATATATATATAAAATAAAAAATTCGAAGGCAATACAATGCGTAAAAAATAAAGACAAAAATATGTTTTATATGTCTAATCGATTTCAAAGCAAAGCTTTATCATCAGAGTTTAATTTCAGAAATGACGTGCTTATGTTTTTTTTTTTTTTGTGGTTTATAATTTCTCTTCTTATTCCTTTCCCTCTCCTTTTTTTCCTCTCTTTCTTCTTTCTCCTTTATGAATGGGCGAATAACTGTAATTTCTTATTTCTCTCTTTCTTTTTTTCTTTCTTAAAGTTGTTGAGAACAAGGCTGACATCCGGTAAGATGTTGCAATGTGTTGCGACCGTGTGGGCATGTCAGAATTTCAAAAACAAAAATGAACAAATAAATAAAAACCGTTAATAGAAATTTTTTTTTTACATACTTAGCTTTTGTTTTGCTTTCACCTTTCCTTTCTTATTCTTTCTCCCTCTCTTTCTTTTTTTTGTGTGTTATTTCTCTTCTTTTTCTTTTTTTTTTAAAGAATATGTGCTTAATTGAAGTCGTACCTAATTTTGAAAGTTAATTAATTAAAAATCAATTAATTAGGCGGGCATACCTATTTAAATGTAAGGCTAAACAAATAGAGAAAAATCAATCTCTGTATGTACATTTCGGCCTATTAGGCCTCATCAGTAGAGCTATAGATAGGAAGACCGCCTTGTATATATAATCATCCACGAATCTGCCAGCACGAAAAGATGATGAGGATAAGGATTTATAATTTTGCTCATACTCGAATGTAAATGTGGATTTATCCTTTTACGTATATCTAAGTGGAGATCTTGATTTATATTTTTTCTTATATTTAGATTGAGATCTGAATTTATAATTTTACTTATATTTGAATAGCTCAGTCAGTAGAGCGTTCGGCTAGAAATCACAAGGTCCCTAGTTCGATACCAGCCCTCGCCAACTCAGTGTATGAGTAGCACAAGGATCTGTGCGGTAAAGTAAGGAGCTGATAATAGGTATGGCGCTCCACCTCAGACGCTAAAACAATCTCCTTGGTCTAGTGCTAGTGAAAGGTGGATAAACTCCATCGCTGATGGGTTGATACCGACTTTAGGCCACCCCGACGACTTAACTTATATTTAAATGGTTGGAGGTGTGTGGTGAAATGGTTAGAGTCGTTGGTAATGGACTCGTCGATCCGAGTTCAAGTCCTGGACAAAAGGTATGCATCCAACTACTCTCCCTTCAGCTATGGGTAAATAATAGAGCAGACTTGGCTTTTTAGCCTTGGTTAGGCAACCAGTCTAATCTATACAAAACCCTGTTCAAATGGAATAATGTTTACCTCTTTTCGGCCCCATGAAAGAGGGTTTAACAGGCAAACTTTATTCCAGCGACGAGGAAGTGAAATATGTAGTAAAGAAGTGTCTCAAAAAACAGTCAACATAATTTTACGGTGCGGGGATACAAGCTCTCACTCGAAGGTGGAACATTGCTATTGAGAGTAAAGGTGATGTGATCCACAGAGGACCATCTTCATTTTATGAATGATACATGTTCCTGTGTTGGTAATTATACCTGTCCTAAACAAAATGGCATTACTTTTCAACTCACCCTCGTACATTCGAAGATGGAACATGGCTATTGAGATAAACGGTGACTCTGTGGAGAAGTAAGTATGTGATCTACAGAGGACCAGCTTCATTTTGATGTATAATACATGTTCCTGTGTTGGTAATTATACCTGTCCGAAACAAAAAGGCATTACTTTTTTACTCATCTATGTGGAGAAGTATGGATGTGATCCACAGAGGACCAGCTTTATTTTGATGTATGATACATGTTCCAGTGTTGGTAATTATACCTGTCCTAAACAAAATGGCATTACTTTTTGAGTCACCCCCGAACATGTTCTCATTCGAAGGTGGAACATTGCTTTTGAGAGAAATGTGGAGAAGTAAGTATGTGATCCACAGATGACCAGCTTCATTTTGATGTATGATACATGTTCCTGTGTTGGTAATTATATCTGTTGTAAACAAAATTACTTTTTGACTCACTCTCGTCTGTTTGATGAAGGTCAGCATACACTCTTACAGTCGATATCGACATTTCGATTAGAAACTGACAACCAGAAATGAACATTTCATCGCTTCTGAACGGGACAGATTGGCATTGCTTTTTTTTCTAAGAGGAAACTAATTATAACCTGGGGGTTTATAATTGGCTGTGTTTAGTGACAATGACTAAGATGTCAGTATCAGTATTATAATGTGATAACAACAATTCACGAATATTAATGTCATACTATGTACCGGTTTAGCTCAGTCGGTAGAGCGTCCAGCTGGGAAACACAAGTTTTCGTGTTCGGTAATTATGAACTTTTGTTTAGTAAATTAGAGTGTCCCAGAAAAAACAGAACCCACAAATTTTGTAATAAACTTTTAATTTTAACTAGAGGGATTTAGGGTTAGGGTTAGGATTTAAGGTTAGGGTTGGGGTTAGGGTTAGGGTTAGGGTTCTGTTTTTCTGG
Organism: Doryteuthis pealeii; assembly: GCA_023376005.1. Classification (NCBI taxonomy): domain Eukaryota; kingdom Metazoa; phylum Mollusca; class Cephalopoda; order Myopsida; family Loliginidae; genus Doryteuthis; species Doryteuthis pealeii. The sequence goes on from CM042153.1 coordinate 81,054,862, forward strand.
GTTTGTGGGTTCTTGTGTTTTGGGGTCATCCTAATTTACTAAACAAAAGTTCATAATTATCCCGTATTCGATACCGGCCCTCGCCAACTCAACTTATGCGTAACACAGGGTTCTGTGCGGTAAAGTGCGGTAAGGTGAGTAGCTGATGTTAATTGTTTCTTTCGCCTCAAACGCTGAAATAAT
>CM042153.1:81060044-81073221 GCA_023376005.1 Doryteuthis pealeii
GTCACCTTTGTCGTCCCCCCTCTGTTTAATTCAACCGGAAATTCCTATTTCCGTTTGTACAATATCCTACAGTAACCCTGGTTCATGACAGGCAATACTATACTTTGGCCCTTACTTAGGGAACACAAGCGGTAGGAGAGGTCCCCTCCGATTAATCAGCTGTTCACGTCAAACCCTAGAACCTATATTTTTGTCCCTACTACACAGTTATAGAAGAGCTTGTGGTGTCACACATAGCACTAATACCTTTCGGGAAGTCTAATGTAATTACTTTCTCTTTAGCTATGCATAATTTGATTAGTTTAACTTTGAGTAGAATTTTAATGCGATTTTAATGCTATATAATTCTTTAAATATCTTCAGTAATATAAATCAAATCTTTATAATTTTTGCATAAAAAGTTGGGTGGACTTGAGTGAGTTACTTTTCAAGTTTAAAATAATGGCCAAATGATAATTTAATGTTTTAATCTATGTGTTTTTTCAGTCAATTCTAGTTCACTACTATATAATGTAACTCTTAACATCCTGTTGAGAATTTTCTAAGTCCAGAGCATTCCTATATGGATATATCAAAACATGGCTAAAAATGACCTTTGCATCTAAAGTTACCTATTATTTCCCTTAAATCAAAGACTTGTAAATATGTTTAATATTACATTTGAACAAAGGCTATTATTTGAGGCGGATTAGGAAAACGAATGAAATTTCTGGCCGAGTGGAATGAGGTGGTATAGGACTTTAAGAGTTAAATGTTTTTTTCTTTTTTTTCTACTTTTTTTTCCTTTTCATTCCCTTAAACATTGACCATGTGCCTTACCCTCACCCTTCTTCTAACACCATTAACATAAGTAATTCCCCAACAGGCCAGAGAATATATAGAAATAGATAAGACAGTTGGACTTTGGTTTGCTCTTAGTAAATTAAGTTACGTTTTAAGTTTAAAATAATGGCCAAATGATAATTTAATCTGTTTTAATCTGTGGTTTTCAGTCATAATAAAAAGTTAGACCCAGTAACAATGAATGAGTATGTATATTTACTCTGTCTTTAACTGTTTTATTTTCATAATTTCCTCTGGACATACATACACACAACTGCCCTTTATCTCTTAACATCCTATACCACCTCATTCCAATCGGCCGGAAGTCACATACATTTTCCTAATTTATTCCAAATAATAGCCTGTGTTTAAATGTAATATTAAACAATAATCTTCATACAATGACTGCTATTTACACAGTAGCATTGCAACCAACAAAGCCTTCATCAGATGATGACTCTGGGTTCAGGCATGGTTTCGGGGCCGAAGCATCATTACCACTAACCCTGAGCGCCCCAGCAGTATCTCACGATACCACCAGACTTTGTCGGTTTGATGTCACAATGTATGACTGCCATATCCTCGCTGATGCGGTTAGAGCTTTCTCCTGAATCTTTTTTAAGTATTTCCTCTTGTCTGGTAGAGAAAGTCCAAGTTTAGACAAAAATGCCGATGTTGAGTTGGCAATAAACTCTCGACATCCGACCTCAATGGGAAATACATCCGTTATCCATCCGTTTCTGACGCAATGTTCACGTAGGTCTTCATATTTTTCCAATGAAAATTATCATATTTAGAAGTCTTTGATTTATGGGAAATAACAAGTAACTTTGAATGAAAAGTCCATTTTAAGGTATTTATTGATAAATCCTTATAGGAATGGGGATCTGGACTTTGTTTAAATGTAATATTAAACATATTTAAAGTCTTTGATTTAAGGGAAATAACAGGTAACTTTAAATGAAAAGGCCATTTTTAGACATTTTTGATAAATCCTTATAGGAATGGGGATCTGGACTTTGTTTAAATGTAATATTAAACATATTTAGAAGTCTTTAATTTAAGGGAAATAACAGGTAACTTTTAATGAAACGGCCATTTTAACCAATTTTTGATAAATGGTTATAGGAATTTGGCTGTGGACTTTGGAAATTCTCAACAGGATGTTAAGAGTTATATATGTATAGATAGATAATATACTTGGAATTAAGATCAGTTGTTTTTTTTTTTTAATGTATTTTTGAAATATAATTCGACACTGAAATTCTATGATTAATAATGTCAGATATTAAGCTACCCGTTTCTAATGTTATTTTCCAGTACAAAGGGAACGTAATCGATTATACGGAGGCTTTTTCAATAGATCATCCGTGATGCACGGGTAGACAGTAAGACTCCAGTTTTGTAAAATGATCTACCTGTCGACACAACATCTACTAATACGGGTATCACTTATTTCACTTATCTGTGTGGTATGCGATAAAACTCAGCAGAAGCCGGCAGAAAATATCACTGGAGAAATCAATTTAACTTTGTTCCTGACCTAAGATGAAAGTACACGAGGGAAGAAAAAAGGAGACTTGGAAAAGATATATCCTCTACTAACGGCAACAGGGAATTGTGTCTGAGTTAACGGATGTGCGATACGTTGGGAATAAAAAGGAAGAAAGAAAGAAAGAGAAAAAGAAAAAAAAAAAAGATCTTTTGATAAAGGGTTTGGCGGAAGTGAAGGATTTGGCAGGAGTGGCTGGGTGACTTCATGACATTTTTCCTGAAAGTGTTCTGTTCGTCAAGGGCTGGGGGTCGGGATGAAAAAAGCTGTTTGAGACTAAAAGAGGCTTGCCCTTGCTTGATTATATATATTTACCAACCCCTCCCATGAGTAGGATGTGACACAAGGTCAATTTCTTAAGCGGAATTTAACAGGTCGGAATTTACAGTTTTCCTTCTCCAAGGCCGATTGCTTAACCATGGTTAAAGAGTCTAGTCTGTTCTATTTACGCATACATATGGTTTCTAGAAGGCGGTGGCTGCGGGTCTACATGTCCTGGGAATGACGTTAAACTCTATCTGATGGTGAGGTTCCAGTTTTGGAGGTTTGGGGAATGTGGAGCACCCCTTCATCACCATTGCTCCTGGTCACTCTGACCCGGAGTGGTAGTACCTGTTAGGGTCCCATCTATGGGTTAAATAGAAAAATGTATTTATAAAAAAATTATATTATCCATTAAGAATTGATTTATTTCAAAACTTTATTGGCATTAAATGACCCACTGAGGTTGATATGCCGTAAAACAAAACAAACCAAACCAATATTTACGCATAGCTGCAGGGGGAATGGTTGGATTCATACCTTTCCCAAGGGTATTAGCGCTATAAAAAATTTGAAACAGCCTCGTACAGGATTTGAACTCGGTTCGTCTGTCCATTTTCTCTGACGATAACCATTACACCACCTGCCTGCTGTTGCTTGATTATATTTACTCAGCCCCTCTACACTAGCAGGATGCAACACAGAGCCAATTCATTAAGCTGAGATTTAAATTCTGACGTTTATAGAGGGCTGGAAAAGCCTGTTTAAGACTAAGAGACCTGCTCTTTCTTGATTATATGTACTCTAAAATTAAAAGATTTTAATCATCGTCGACGAAAAAACAAAATTACGGTCATAAAAGGAGGATCCAATTTATGCCTAAATTGTAAAACGAGCCCCCACTTTAAAACTAAACATTCTCACAAAATAAAAAAAAAACATTTAGAATATGCACACTGAAATGAATATTAAAATAAATTAAAAATATATTTTGTATTGATACATAACGGGTGCAAGAAAAATAAAACATTTAATACAAAAACACGGACATAAAATGGGGGTTCAGTTTATTTTATGGTAGGAATTTACGAGCAAATAGTCCTTTATTACCAGATTCAGTATCTGTGCAGAGCTGGTTAATGTAAGTCTTTGCTGGTCGGCTCGCACTGGCGTTCTCAATCGGCTTGTTTCCACCACCGGAGAACGTCACTTATAAGTCCGTCATTATATCTCCAGCGGTGGAAAGGTCTTGAAAAGTCAGTAACAATCATGTATGCTTTTTTATCAGCTGTGTCGATACGTTTTGACTGTTAGTTTTGTGAGAGCAAAACTTTGTGCAAATGCTGCATCTTCCATATCCAAATTTTTTCCCGGATAAACTTTCTTGTTTCTTAAACAGAAATCATATTATTGAGATTGCATCTCATAGATAAGTTATTCATACACGGAAGCATTGAATGTGATACTACAAGGTAGTTTCGTCAGATAGAAAACGCAATTTTTGAGGTGCTTCGATTATTGGAAAATTCGTTGGTATATGTTTCATGTTGATGCCAAAGAAATTACTTTGGAGAACAACACACACACACACACACACACACACACACACACACACACACACACAAATATATATATATATATATATATATATATATATATATATATATATATATATATATATATATATATATATACAAGGTGTGTAAAAAAATATCGAGATTTTTTGTACTTTTTGAGACATTTTGTATTCTGAACAAAAAAAAAGTTTCATTCATTGATTTTTGCAGTATATAAGCTGTGTCAAAAAGTACCCAGTTTAAAGCTGTATTTACTAAGATAGAAATGAACAATGAATGGAACCTTATTTTTTCAGAACTCAAGGTGTGTCAAAAAAGTACAAAGTTTAAAGCTGTATTTACCAAGATAGAAATGAACAATGAATAGAACATTAATCTTTTGAGAATACAAGGTGTGTCAAAAAAGTACAAAGTTTAAAGCTGTATTTACAAAGATAGAAATGAAGAATGAATGGAACGTTATTTTTTTCAGATTACAAGGTGTGTCAAATAGTACGAAAAACTCTGTTACATTTTTGACACACCTTGTATATATATATATATATATATATATATATATATATATTAAATTTTTACTTACTTTGTATCGCATAAAATTCGATATATAGAAAATGAATGACAAGTGTAATCCCAGCAAAGGATCGCTCGGTGTGTAGAATATCGTACAGACTGTTTCGACACACACACACACACACCACACACACACACACACACACACATATATATATATATATATATATATATATATATATATATATATGGGTGTGTGTGTGTGTGTGTATGTGTGTGTGTGTAGTCAGTCCTCCACAGATACCGTGTTTCGACGTTTCACTTCTCATCATTGTGGTTAGACAAGGAACTACTTCTGACCAGGAGCGAAATCTGACCGACTTTCTGTTTGTGAACGTGTTCGTTATATATATATATATATATATATATATATATATGCACACGAGCATGTTCCCATACACAAACATACAAATAAAAGAAAACTATGCCACTTTTAATTCAACAGTGAACATTTTGGCACGAAGTCGTGTTTAATTAATTTTGAAGACACGTCGATAATTTTCTCTACTCTGAATTTTCAAGGAAATATATCTACGATCTCATCTAAATGTTATCTTCTCATGAATTGTCTATTTGACGCTAATTTCGTGAGAAATTCACGCTGAAACATCCATTATAAAATGATCTTGATACAAACATGAATCCCCTGAAAACATAATTTTATAGAACTAGCATGAGCTGTAGATATACCACTGTATTATAATTTAATTATCACAACGTTTGCTATGGTTACTTAGCTACTTTAAATGCGACTGTTGGTTCAGCTAAAAAATACGTGGGTTGTTTTTTTACCTATCGCAGCCTAGCGTTTTTTAAAGGCTGGAGGCCGGGACAGAACTCTGCCCCACCAGAGTTAGCTGATGGTGTTTTACTAGAGTCTGAATGACAAGTCTCCCAGGTCCCTGGAACTCTTCGGAGTATTCTAGCCGATCTCAACAATGGTATCTGGATGGTCTCTATTCTTCCCCTGTTTTCCAGTTCTTCTAGTCTCTTTTCTAAAGTTTTGGGACCGTTCCAAGTGTATATTTACCCTCATATGCCAGTTTTTTCCAATTCTCTAGCAAGGTTCAGGTATTTGTCTATCTTCGTTTCTGTTATTATTTTATTATTATTATTATTATTATTATTATTTACTCCTTTTGAGTTTTCACATCAGTGTTAGCTGATGATCTTTCATTGGAGTCTGAGTGACAGCAAGTCTCCTCAGGTCTCCAGGACTCTTCTGAGTATTCTGGCAGATAGCAGCAGTGTAGTGTTCTGAATGGTTTCAATCCTTCCTCTGATTTCCAAACATTCCAGACCCTTTTCCAATCCTTTTGGGACGGTTCCAAGTGCACCAACTACAATTGGTATCACTTTTACTTTCATATTCCATAATTTTGTCAGTTCTCTGGCAAGGTCCAGATATTTGTCCAATTTTTTCATTTTCCTTTAGCTTCACCCTGTAATCTACTGGCACTGCAAAATCCAACAGTTGACAAGTTCTGTCTTTTTTGTTAATCAACAGTAGGTCTGGTCTTCTTGCTGGGATAAGGTGATCCGTTTTTATTTCAAAGTCCCAGAGAATTTTATGTGTTTTGTTTCAAGAACAGATTCTGGTTTATGCATATACCATTTTTTATTATTATTATTATATTATTATTATTATTATTATTATATTATTATTATGAACAATTACATTTTGGTTCCAAAAATTATATATCGATAAAAATCTGCCGTGATATCAATTATAATTATATACAATTATAATTGGTTGAATAAACAACTCCGACCAAGGATGTTTCATACACAAAGGACTTTAATACAAGCACATGGAAATGATACGTATAACAGAAATACAAAGAATATATAATAACCAACGCATACATGAATAGAGATAAAATATAAAGATACCTAAATGTACATATAGAAGTAATGGAGAGTCCATAAAGCAATGTCACTTACTAATGTTGTGTTGGGGGCTGAAATCCCCACACAAGAAGGGTATAGACAAATGTCTAACCCATGGTTGTTAAGTCCCGGAGAAGAAAGAGGAAAGAGGATTCAAAACTGGTGATTGCCTGCTTAAATAGCAAAAACCCTGGTGGTGAGAAACGAGAGTCCGAGGGAAAGATAACTCCTCCAGCCAAAGGGAATACAAATCCAAACACGACCATGATCATTCTTTTTTTCAAATTCCCAGTGCACATTACTGATTTCAAAAGGCATAGGATAAACCAACTATCAATTAAAAGTGCCCCTTCCAACAGCTCCAACGATACAATTTAATATCCATAGAAATGCAATAGGAAGTCTTTCTATAGGGTGGACTAGAACGAAAGAAAAGAATCTACCTAGATAGAAAGAAATAGTTTTCGATAGCTAGCTAGATTGATAAAAAGAAAGAAATAGTCTTAGAAAGTTACATAGATACATAGAAAGAAAGAAACAGTCTGATATATACCTAGATAGATAGAAAGAAAGAAAATAGTCTTAGAAAACTACATAGATAAATAGAAAGATAAATAGTCTTAGAAAACTTTATAGATAGAAAGAGAGAAATAGTTTATAGAAAACACATAGATTAGAAAGAAAGAAAGAAAATGTTTAGAAATCTACATTAGATAGATGAAGAAAGAAATTAATTCTTGAAAAACTACATAGATAGATCAGAAAGAAAGAAATAGTCTTAGAACTACATAAGATAAATAGAAAGATAGAAATAGTCTTATAAAACTATATAGATAGAAAGAGAAGAAATAGTCTTAGAAAATACATAGAAGAAAGAAGAAAGAAAATAGTTTTAGAAATCTACCATAGAGAGATAAAAGAAAGAAATAATCTTGAAAACTACATAGATAGATAGAAAGAAAGAAATATAGTCTTAGAAAACTACATAAGAAAGAAGGAAAATAGTCTTAGAAAACTACATAGAAGAAAAGAAATAGTCTTAGAAAAACTACATAGATAGTACCAAAGAGAGAAATAGTCTTAGAAAACTACATAGATAGAATGAAGAAAGAAATAGTCTAGAAAACACATAGATTAGATTTAGAAAGAAGAAATAATCTTAGAAAAACTACATAGATATAGAAAGAAAGAAATAGTCTTAGAAAACTACATAGAAAGAATAGAAAATTAGAAAACTACTTTAGAAAACTACATAGAAAGAAAGAAATAGTCTTAGAAAACTACATTAGATACACACAAGAGAAAGATGTCTTAGAAAACTACATAGATAGTAGAAAGAAAGAAAATAGTCTTAGGAAAACTACATAGATAAGAAAGAAGAAATAGTCTTAGAAAAAACTAACCATAGATAGATAGATAGAAAGAAGAGTCTTAGAAAACTACATAGATAGAAGAAAGAAAAAATAGTCTTAGAACTACATAGATAGGAAGAAATAGTTCTTAGAAAATACATAGATAGAAAGAAGAAAGAAAGGAATAGTCTAGAAAACTGCATATATTAGATACAAAGGAGAGAGTTACTTAGAAAACGACATAGATAGATAGATAGATAGATAGATAGATAGATAGATAGAAGAAAGAAAAGTCTTAGAAAACTACATAGGAAATAGTTTTGAAACTACCATAGAAAGAAAATAGTCTTAGAAAGAAAATACATAGAAAGAAAGAAATAGTCTCAGAAAAACTACCATAGATAGATAGAAAGAAATAGTCTTAGAAAACTACATAGATACATAGCAAACAATAAATAGTCTTAGAAAACTACATAAGATAGAAAGAAAAGAATAGTCTTAAAAACTACATGAGATAGATAGAAAGAAAGAAATAGTCTTAGAAAAACTACATAGATAGATAGGAAAGAAAGAAATAGTCTTAGAAAACTACATAGATAGATTAGAAAGAAAGAAAAGTCTTATAAAACTACTAAGATACATCGCAATAAATAAATAGTCTTAAGAAAACTACATAGATACATAGCAATAAAAATTAGTCTTAGAAAAACTACATAGATAGAAAGAAAAGAAATAGTCTTAGAAAACTACATAGATAGATAGAAAGAAAGAGAAAATAGTCTTAGAAAAACTACATAGATAGATAGAAAGAAATAGTCTTAGAAACTACATAGATAGATAGAAGAAAGAAATAGTCTTAGAAAACTACTAGATACATAGAGAGAGAAATAGTCTTTAGAAAACTACATTGATAGATTAGAAATAAAGAAATAATCTTTAGAAGAAACTACATAGATAGAAAGAAAGATTATAGTCTTAGAAAACTACATAGATAGATAGAAATAAAAGAAATAATCTTAGAAAACTACATAGATAGGAAAGGAAGGAAAGTCTTAGAAAAACTACATAGATAGAAAGAAAGAAATAGTCTTAGAAAACTACATAGATAAGAAAGAAAGATGAGGAAATAGTCTTAGAAAAATACATTGATAGATAGAAAAAAGAAATAATAGAAAACTACATAGATGAAAGAAAGATAGTTCTTAGAAACTACATAAGATAGAAAAGAAAAGAAATAGTCTTAGAAAACTAATAGATTAAAAAGAAAGAAATGTCTTAGAAAACTACAATAGATGGAAAGAAAAAAATAGTCTTAGAAAACTACATAGTAGAAGAAAGAATAGTCTTAGAAAACTACATAAGATAGAAAGAAAGAAATAGTCTTAGAAAACTACATAGATAGAAAGAAAAGAAATAGTCTTTAGAAAACTACATAGTAGAAGAAAGAAATAGTCATTAAGAAAACTACATAGATAGAAAGAAAGTAATAGTCTTAGCAAAGAAAACTAATAGATAAGAAAGAAAGAAATAGTCTAGAAAACTACATAGATAGAAAGGAAAAGAAATAGTCTTAAGAAAACTTTACATAGATAGAAAGAAAAAATAGTCTTAGAAAACAACATAGAATGGAAAAGAAAGAAATAGTCTTAGAAAACTACATAGATGAAAGAAAGAAATTAGTCTTAGAAAACTACATAGATAGATAGAAAATAAATAAATAGTCTTTAGAAAACTACATAGATAGAAAGAAAGAAGTAATAGTCATTATACAATTACCTAGATAGATAGAAAGAAAAGAAATAATCTTAGAAAACTACATAGTAGAAAGAAAGGAATAGTCTAAAGAAAACTACATAGATAGAAAGAAAGATATCTTAGAAAACTACATGATAGAAAGAAAAGAAATAGTCTTAGAAAACTACATAGATGGAAAGAAAGAAATTGTCTTAAAAACTACATGATAGAAAGAAAGGAAATAGTCTTAGAAAACTACATGAGATAGAAAGAAAAGAAATAGTCTTAAAAAACTACATTAGAAATAGAAAGAAAAAGAAGATAGTCTTAGAAAACTACATAGATAGAAAGAAAGAAATAGTCTTAGAAAACTACATTAGATAGAAAGAAGAAAATAGTCTTAGGAAAACTACAAGATGGAAAGAAAGAAATAGTCTTAGAAAAATACATAGATAGAAAGAAAGAAATAGTCTTAGAATAACTACATAGATAGAAAGAAAGAAATAGTCTTAGGAAAATACATAGATAGAAAGAAAGAAATAGTCTTAGAAAACTACATAGATAGAAAGAAAGAAATAATCTTAGAAAACTACATAGATAGAAAGAAAGAAATCAGTCTTAGAAAACTACATAGATAGAATAAAGAAATTAAGTCTTAGAAAAACTACATAGATAGAAAGAAAGAAATAGTCTATAGAAAACTACATAGATGGAAAGAAAGAAATATGTCTTAGAAAACTACATAGATAGAAAGAAAGGAAAATAGTCTTAGAAAACTACATAGATGGAAAGAAAGAAATAGTCTTAGAAAAACTACATAGATAGAAGAAGAAAAATAGTCTTAGAAAACTACATGATAGAGAAAGAAATAGTCTTAGAACTACATTAAGATAGAAAGAAAAAGAAATGTCTTTAGGAAACTACATAGATAGATAAAAAGAAAGAATATTAATCTTTAGAAAACTACATAGATAGATAAAGACAGAAACTAATTTAGAAAACTACATAGATAGATAAAAAAGAAAGAAATAATCTTTAGAAAATACATAGATAGATAAAAAGAAAGAAAAAATCTTAGAAAACTACATAGATAGATAAAAAGAAAGAAATAATCTTAGGAAAACTACATAGATAGATAAAAAGAAAGAAATAATCTTAGAAAACTACATTAGATATATAGAAAGAAAGAAATATAGTCTTAGAAACTACAATAGATATATAGAAAGAAAGAAATAGTCTTAGAAAACTAATAGAGAGAAAGAAAGAAGAAATAGTCTTAGAAACTACATGAATACATAGCAATAAATAAATGAGTCTTAGAAACTACATAGAATAGAAAGAAAGAAATAGTATTAGAAAACTTACATAGATACATCGCAATAAATAAATAGTCTTAGAAAACTACATGATACATAGCAATAAATAATTAGTCTTAGAAAACTACATAGAATAGAAAGAAAGAAATAGTTCTTAGATAAAACTTACATAGATTAGATACGAAAGAAAAAATAGTCTTAGAAAACTACATAGATATGATAGAAAGAGAAAGAAATAGTCTTAGAAAACTACATAGATAACAATAGCAATAAATAAATAGTCTTAGAAAAACTACATAGATAGAAGAAAAGAAATAGTTCTTAGAAAACTAATAGATAGATAAAGAAAGAAATAGTCTTAGAAAACTTACATAGATAGATAGGAAGAAATAAATAGTCGTTAGAAAACTACATTTGATAGATAGAAAGAAAGAAATAATCTTAGAAAACTACATAGATAGAAAGAAAGAAATAGTCTTAAGAAAAACTAAAAATAATAGATAGAAAGAAAAATAATCTTAGAAAACTACAATAGATAGATATGAAAGCAGGAAAGAAATAGTCTTAAGAAAAACTTACATAGATACATAGTAAAGAGAGAGAAATAGTCTTAGAAAACTACATTGATAGATAGAAATAAGAAATAATCTTTAGAAAACTACATTAGGATAGAAGAAATAGTTCTTAGAAACTACATAGATAGATAGAATAAAAAATATCTTAGCAGAAAACTACATAGAATAGAAAGAAAGAAATAGTCTTTAGAAACTACATTAGATAGAAAGAAAGAAAATAGTCTTAGAACAAATACATAGATAGATAGAAAAGAGAGAAATAGTCTTAGGAAAACTACATTGATAGATAGAAATATAAGAAATAATCTTAGAAAAACTACATAGATAGAAAGAAGAAATCAGTCTTAGAAAACTACATAGATAGGAAGAAAGAAATAGTCTTAGAGAAAAACTACATAGATAGAAAGAAAGAAATATTCTTAGAAAAACTACATAGATGGAAGAAGAAAATAGGTCTTAGAAAACTACATAGATAGAAAGAAAGAAAATAGTCTTAGAAAAAACTACATAGATAGGGAAGAAAAAATAGTCTTAGAAAAACTACATAGATAGAAGAAAGAAATAGTCTTTAGAAACTTAACATGAGATGGAAAGAAAGAAATGTCTTAGAAAACTACATAGATGGAAAGAAAGGAAATAAGTCTTAGAAACTACATAGATAGATAGAAATAAATAAATAGTCTTAGAAACTTACATAGATAGAAAGAAAGAAAGAAATATCATATACATACTAGATAAGATAGAAAGAAAGAAATAATCTAGAAAACTACATAGATAGAAAGAAAGAAAGTCTTAGAAAATACATAGATAGAAGAAAAAATAGTCTAGAAAACTACATAGCATAGAAAGAAAGGAAATAGTTCTTAGAAACTACATAGATGGAATAAGAAAGAAATGTCTTAGAAAACTACATTAGATAGAAAGAAAAAATAGTCTTAGAAAACTACAAGATAGGGAAGAAAGAATAGTTCTTAGAAAAACTACATTAGATAGAAAGAAAGAAATAGTCTTAGAAAACACATAGAATGGAAAGAAAAGAAATAGTCTTAGAAACTACAATAGATAGAAAGAAGAAAATAGTCTTAGAAAATCATAGATAGAAAGAAAGAAATAGTCTTAGAAAACTCATAGATTAGAAAGGAAAAGAAATAGTTCTCTAGAAACTACATAGATAGAAAGAAAGAAATAGTCTTAGGAAAACGTACATAGATAGATAAAAAGAAAGAAATAATCTTAGAAACTACATAGATAGATAAAAAGAAAGAAATAATCTTAGAAAACTAACATAGATAGATAAAAAGAAAGAAATAATCTTAGAAATACTAGATAGATAAAAAGAAAGAATAATCTTAGAAACTACATGATAGATAAAAGAAAGAAATAATCTAGGAAACTACATAGATTAGATAAAAAGAGAAAGAAATATTCTTAGAAAACATACATAGATATATAGGAAAGAAAGAAAATAGCTTAGCAACTTACATATTTATAGAAAGAAAGAATAGTCTTTAGAAACCTATCTCCTCTC
>CM042153.1:81073321-81080821 GCA_023376005.1 Doryteuthis pealeii
CAAAAATAACAGGTAACCTACCTTTAATGAAAAAGGCCATATTTTGGCCATTTTTTTGATAAATCCTATTATATTATTTAGGGAATGCGGATCTGACTTGGTTTAAAAACCCACCCTGTTTAGATATTAAAACATATTTTAGACCAAGTCTTTTAAAATATAAGAAAAATAACAGCTAACTTTAAATGAAAAGGCCATATTTTAGCATTTATTGATTAAACTCACTATAGGATATGCGGGAAATCTGGCTTTGTTAAAATGATGAATATTAAACATATATTAGAGACTCCTCTTGAATTTAAGGCGACAATAACAGGCTAACTTCCTTTAATGAAAAACAGGCATTTTTTAGGCATTTATTGATATCCTTTATATAAAACATGGGGATCGAACTTTGTTTAAATGTCATATTTAAAAACATATTTAGCAAACGTCTTTAATTGAAGGGAATAACAGGTAACTTTTAATGAAACGGACCCCATTTTAACCAATTTTTGATAAATGGTATTTATAGGGAATTTCTGGCTGTGGACTTGGGAAATTCTCAACAGGATGAGTTTAAGAGTATATATTGTATAGGATAAAATATACTTGGAATTAAATCATTGTTTTGTTTTTTAATGTATTTTTTGAAAAATAATTCACACTAAATTCTATGATTAATAATTGTCAGATTATTAAGCTACCCGTTTCTATGTTAATTTTTCCAAGTTTACCAAAGAACCGTAATCGATTATACGGAGCTTTTTTTCAATAGAATACATCCGGATGCCACCGCGGTAGACAGTTAAGATCCAAAGTTTTGCGTAAAATGATATCTACCTGTCGACACAACATCTACAAATACGGGTCCGGAATAATCCACTTATTCACTTATCTGTGTGGTATGCGATACAAACTCAAGCATGTTAAGCCACCGCCGGCAGAAAACCGCGAAAAATCACACCACTCAATCGATGCCAACCGACACAACTATCAATTATAAACTTTTTCCGACCTAAGAGGAGTTACACGATGGAAAGGAAAAAAGAAGGAGACTTGGAAAGATAATATCCCTCTACTGCAACGGCAACAGGAATTGTGTCTGAGGTTAAACGGATAATTTGCGAACTGTTTGGAATAAAAAGGAAGAAAGAAAGAACAAGAAAGAGAAAAAAGGAAAAAAAAGAATCTTTTTGATAAAGGTTTGCGGAAAGTGAAGATTTGGCAGGAGGGCTGGGTGCTTCTGACATTTTTCCTGAAGTGTTCGTTCCGGTCAAGGGCTGGCTCGGGATGAAAAAAGCTTTTGAGACTAAAGAGGCTTGCCCTTGCTTGATAATATATTACCCAACCCCTCCCCATGAGAGCTGATGTGACACGAAGGCAATTTCTAAGCGGAATTTAACAGGTGCGGAATTTAACAGATTTTCCTTCTCCAAAAGGCCGATTGTTAACCAGGTTAAAGAGTATTCTGTGATCTACTATCATTACCACAATATGGGGTGCTTAGAAAAGGCGGTGGTGCGGCGTCGTCTACATGTCCTGGGAATTAACAGGATAAAACTGTATCTGATGTGAGGTTCCAGTTTGTGACGGTTATTTGGGAATGGGAGCACCCCAGTTCATCCGCCCCAATTGCTCCCCGGGTCGACTCTGGACCCGGATACAGTGGGTAGTTACCTGTTAGGGTTCCATCTAATGGGTGAAAGAGGAAAAATGTATTTATTTAAAAAAAATTATATTATCCAATTAAGAATTGATTATTTCAAAACTTTATTGGCAAAATGACCCACTGAGGTGATATGCCGTGAAACAAAACAAACCAAACCAATATTTACGCATAGCTGCCAGGGAGAATAGTTGGATTCATACCTTTCCCAAGGGTATAGCGCTATAAAAAATTGAAACAGCCCCTGCGTACAGGATTTGAACTGCGTTTCCTTCCTGTCATTTTTCTCGTGACCGATAACCATTAACCACCTGCCTCTGCTGAATTGCTTGGATTATGTACTAATTTTCACCAGCCCCTCTACACTAGCAGGATGCAACACAGAGCCCAATTTCATTAAGCTGAGGATTTAAATTTCTAACTATTTTAATAAATGGCTGGAAAAGCCCCTGTTTAAGAAAGAACCTGTCTCTCTTGATTATATGTCTCTAAAAATTAAAACGCATATTTTTAATCATCGGTCGACGAAAAAAACCAAAGATACGGTCATTAAAAACGAGTGATCCAATTTATGCCTAAATTTTTTAAACGGTCCCCACTATAAAACTAAAACATTCTCACAAAATAAAAAAAAAAATTAAAATAAGCAACATGAAATGAATATTAAATTATGATAAATAAAATAATGTTCTAATTATACAAACGGGCTGCCAAGAAAAATTAACATCATTTAATTACAAAAACCGGACATAAAAGGGGGTTCAGGTTTTAATTTTATGGTAGGAATTTACGAGCAAATAGTCCTTTATTACCGGATTCAGATTGTGCAGAGCTGTTAATGTAAGCTTGCTGGTCGGCTTCGCCACTGGCCGTTCTCAATCGGCTGTTCCTCCGGCGAAACGTCACTTATAACTTCGTCATATATCTCCACCGTGAAAGGTCCATTGAAAAGTTCCGAAGTAACAATCCTGTCATGTTTATTTTATCAGCTGTGGTCGATACTTTTGACTGTTAGTTTTGTGAAAGCAAACTTTGTCAAATGCTTGCATCTTTCCCCATATCCAATTTTTTCCCGGAACAAAACTTTCTTGTGGCTTAAACAGGAATCTATTATTGAAGATTGCATCTCATTTAGATCAAGTATTCATAACACGAAGCAGTTGAATGATGATACGACAAGTTAGTTTCGTCAGATAGAAAACGCAATTTTTGAGATGCTCCTCGATGTATTGGAAAATTCGTTGGTATATGTTTCATTGTGAGCAAAGGACATTACTTTGGAGAACATTCACACACACAACACACAACACACCACACACACACACCAAACAACACCACACACAGATATATATATTATATATATATATCCCATATATACTATAATATTACTATATTAACAAGGGTGGTGCTAAAAAAAATATCGAGATTTTTTGTACTTTTTAGACATTCTTTGTATCTGAACAAAAAAAAAGAGTTGTTCATTAATTGAATTTTGCTTGTATACAACGTTTGTCAAAAAAGTACCAAAGTCTAAAGCTGTATTTACCAAGATAGAAGATGATAGAATAAAATGGAACATTAATTTTTCAGGAATACAAGCTCTGTCAAAAAAGTACCAAGTTAAAAGCTGTATTTACCAAGATAGGAATGAAGAATGAATGGAACGCTATTTTTTTCAGAATACAAGGTATCAAATAGTACAAAAAATCTGTACATTTTTTGACCACAGCTTGTATATGCGTTTAATATATATCATATATCATATAATATATATATATATAATAATCTATAATATATATATAATGTTGTGTGTGTGTGTGTGCTGTGTGGTGTGGGGGTTGTGTGGTTTGTGTGGTCTGTTGTGGGTTGTTTTTTTAAGTCGTTCCTCCACAGATTTACCGTAGTTCGAGACGTTCACTTCTCATTCATTGTGGACTTAGACAAGGAACTACTTCTGACCAGCGAGGCGAAAATATGACCGCCTTCTTTTGTGGAACGTGTTACATATATATATAGGCACACGAGACTATTTTCACAATACACAAACATACAAATAAAAGGAAAACTAGCCACTTTTTAATTCAACAGTGAACATTTTGGCCACAAGTCGTGTTTAATTAAATTTGAAGACCACGTCCGATAATTTTCTCTACTCTGAATTCAACGGAAATGATATCTACGGTCTCATCTAAATGTTTATTCCTTCTCAATGAATTGTCTATTTGACGTAATTTCGTGAGATATTGCACGCTGAAACATCCATTTTTTATAAAATGATCTTGATACAAACATAAATCCCGGAAAACAATAATTTATAGAACCATATGCATGAGCTTAGATATACCCACTGTTATTATAATTTAATTATCAACAAACGTTTCTATGGTTACTTAGCTACATTTAAATTCGGACTGTTGGTTCCAGCTAGGGAATTCATCATACGTGGTTGTTTTTTTACTATCGCAGCTAGCGTTTTTAAGCTGGAGGCCGGGACCAGAACTCTGCCCACCACAGTATAGCTGATGGTGTTTTTACTAGAGTTGCTGACAATGACAAGGCTACCCAGGTCTCCTGGAACTCTTTGAGTATTCTAGCCGATCTCAACCAATCGGTATCGGATCTTTCTCACATTATCTCTCCCTGTTTCCAGTTTCTTCTAGTCTCTGTTTCTAAGTTTTGGGGACGTTCCCAAGCTGTAATTTACCTCATTATTCCAGTTTTTCTAATTCGTCTAGCAAGGTTAGGTATTGTCTATCTTCTTTTCTGTATATTATATTATTATTATTATATATCTATTATTATTATTATATTATTATTATGATTTATTTAGTCCTTTGAGTCAAATCAGCGTTTAGGGCTTGTGAATGATCTGATCACTTGGAGGTATGCTGAGTGACAGCAAGTTCTCCTCCGGTGTCTCCAGGATCTTCGGAAGTTTCTTGGCAGATTTGCAACAGCGCAGTGCAGTTGTTTTGAAGTTGGTTTTTCAATCCTCCTCTGATTTCCCAAACATTCCAGAACCTTTTGCCAATCCTTCGTGGACCGTTTCCAAGTGCACCACTACAATGGTTATCACTTTCACTTTCATATTCCAATAACTTTTTCAGTTCTCTGGCAACTGGATCCAATAGTTGTCCACTTTGGTTTTTACTTTTCCTTTAGCTTATACCCTGTAATTGCTGACACTGCAAAATCCCACCGAGGGTTGACAGCTTCTGTCTTTTTTGTGTATCAAACACGTAGGTCGTCTTTTGGTGGCGATGAAGGTGATCCGTTTTTATTTCAAAGTCCCCAGAGAAATGTTATGTTTTCGTTCTCAGAAACAGAGATTCTGGTTATGCATATACCATTTAATTATATATTATATATTATTATTATTATTTATTATGAAGAATTACATTTGCGGTTCCAAAAATATATAATCGAATAAAAATCTGCGTGATATCAATATAAATTATAATAAAATTATAATTGGATTTGAATAAAACACTCCGACAAAAGGAGTAAACATACACAAGGACTTTAATACAAGCACATTGGAAATGTACATTATAACAGAAATACAAAGAATTAATAATAACGAACATTATTCAATGAATAGAGATGAAATAAGAACGTATATTAGAAGATATTACCAAATGTACATTTAGAAGTAATGGAAGATCCCATATATAAAGCAATGTCACTTACTAATGTTGTGTGGGGCTAGAAGACCCCACACAGAAGAGTATAGACAAAATGTCTAACCCAATGGTGTCAAGTCCTGGAGAAGAAAGACGGAAAAGAGGATCAAAACTGGCGCTGCACTGACATTCTAAATAGCAAAAACCCTGGTGTGGGAAGAAAGGGAAAGAAGAGAAGAAGAGAGAACGAGAAGTCATGACGGGGAATAATAACACTCCAGCCAAAGTGATTACAATCCAATACCGACCCCTCGATCATTCTTTCCCTCAAATTTCACGTCGCAAATTACTGATTTCAAAAAAAGGCATAGGAAAACCAACTAATGAATTAAAAGTGAGCCCATTCCAACAGCTACAAAGATTACACTATAATAATCCATAGAAAAGGGAAGAATAGAAGTCATTTCTATAGGGTGGACCAGAAAGAAAAGAAAAGAAAAGAAAGAAAAGAAATTCTTAGATACGAAAAAATAGTCTTCGATAGCTAGCTAGATTAGATAAAATAAAAAGGAAAAAAAATAGTCCTAGAAAGTACATAGATACCAATACAAACGAAAAGAAACAGTCAGATATATACCTAGAGATAGAAAGAAAGAAAATATCATATACATCAATCTAAGATAATAGGAAAGAAAGAAAAAGAATGGTCCTAGAAAACTAACACTAAGGATAGAAGAAAGCAAAGAAATAGTCTTAAAAACATACATAGATAGATGAAAGAAGGAAATAGTCTTTAGAAAACACATAAGGTAGATAGAAAAAGAAGAAATAGTCAAGAAAACTACATAGAATAGAACGAAAGAGAGAAATGTCCCTTAGAAAGATAGACAAACTACATAGATATTAGAAAGAAATAGTCTTAGGAAACACATAGATAGATAGAAAATAAATATAAGTCTAAGGAAATACAGTAGATAGATAGAGAAAAGAAAGAAATAGTCTTAGAAAACTACATAGATAGATAGAAAGAAAGAAATTAGTCTTAGAAAACTACATACCCGATGAAGATAGAAAGTAAAGAATAGTCTTTAGAAAAACAATAGATAGATAGAAAGAAAGAAAAATAGTCTTAGAAACTACCAAGATAGTAATAGAAAGAAAAAAAGAGTCTTAGAAAAATACATAGATAGATGAAAGTAGAAAGAAAGAAAATAGTCTTAGAAAACTACTAGATAATTATAGAAAATAAAAGTCTTTAGGGAAAACTACATGATAATAGAAATAAGATAGGTCTTATGAAAACTACAGAGATAGAAAGAATAAGGAAATAAGTTTAGAAAACTACATAGATAGATAGAAAAAAAATAGTCTAGAAACACATAATAGATAGAAAAAGAATGCTTAGAGAAAACTACATAGATAGATAGAAAGAAAGAAATTTAGAACAGGAACTAATAGATAGATAGAAAAATAAAATCGTTCATTAGAAAACTCTAGAGATAGAAATAAATAGTCTTTAGAAAAATCTTACATAGATAGAAAGAAAAAATAGTCTTAGACAAAACTACATAAGATAGAAATAATAAATAGTCTTATTAGGAAAACTACAATAGATAAATAGAAAGAAAGAAAGAAATAGTCTTAGAAACTACAATAAGATACATAGAAAGAAAAAAATAGTCTTAAAAACTACATAGATAGATAGAAAGAAAGAAAATAGTCTTTTAGAGAAACTACATGAGATAGAGAGAAAAAAGAAATAGTCTTAGAAACTACATAGATAAATAATAGAAAGAACAAAAATAGTCTTAGAAAGACATAGATATAGATAGAAAGAAAAGATAATAGTCTTAATAATAAACTCATAATGAGATAGAGAAGACAATAGTCCTTAAAACTACATAGATAGATAGAAAGAAAAAATATAGCTTAAGAAAACTACATAGAAGAACATAGAAAAGAAAGAAATTAGTCTAGAAAAACACAATAGATAGATAGAAAGAAAGAAAGAAATAGTCTTAGAAACTACATAGATAGATAGGAAAAGAAAAGAGAGAAAGAAATAGTCTTAGAAAACTACACTACAGATAGAAGAAAAGAGAAGAATAGTCTTAGAAAAAGCGATAAAATATAGATAAAGAAAAGATATAGTTCTTAAAAAACTCATAGTATAGAATATGATAGAAAGAATAGTCTTAGGAAAACTACATGATTAGGGATTATAGAAAG
>CM042153.1:81085821-81100821 GCA_023376005.1 Doryteuthis pealeii
GAAGGAAAGAGAAAAAGAAAAGAAAAAAGAGAACAATGAAGAAGGAAAGAAAAGAAAAGAAGGAGATGGAAAGAAAAAAAAAAGAAAAAAGAGAAAACCAAGGAGGAAAGAAAAAAGAAAAGGATGAAGAAGGAAAGAGAAAAATGAAAAAAAAGAGAAAGACGAAGGAGGAAAGAAAAGAAAAGGAAGAAGAAGGAAAGAGAAAAAGAAAAGAAAAAATAGAAAAACTAAGGAGGACAGAA
This sequence comes from Doryteuthis pealeii, assembly GCA_023376005.1. NCBI lineage: Eukaryota > Metazoa > Mollusca > Cephalopoda > Myopsida > Loliginidae > Doryteuthis > Doryteuthis pealeii. The sequence goes on from CM042153.1 coordinate 81,086,064, forward strand.
AAAAAAAGAAAAGGATGAAGAAGGAAAGAGAAAAAGAAAAGAAAAAAGAGAAAAATGAGCAAGGAAATTAAAAAAGAGAAGGAAAAAGGAGGAAAGAAAAAAAGAAAAGAAAAAATGAAAAAAAAACGAAGAAGGAAAGAAAAAGAGAATAAAGAAGTAGTGGAAATAAAAATAAATCCATAGACGTATATATCAATGTATGTGTGTGTGCGTGTGCGTGAATGTGTGTGCCTGCGTGTGTGCACGTGTGTGTGTGTGTGTGTGTGTGTGAGCCGAAACAGATTGGTAGGGAAAAACCTGTGTAGGGATCGATCTATGATCTATTTGATTTGTCATCTACATATTAGTTTCAGTTCGATCTTTTTTCATTTTTTTTTTTTTGCTTCTATAAAAAAATTTGCTCTTAGCTCAAAATCAAATCGAATATCGTGTACGATGATGCGTCTAGAAAAGAAAAGAAAAAGGTTCAAGAAATATGGATGTATCTCAGGTTTGAGTCGCTGGCCGATATTTTAAATTTTGGTACAAGCACTTAAAACCAACAAACCATCGTAGACATAGAGTTAAGCTACTTTTGTTACGATTGTTGTGGACATTTTTAGGCTTCAAGTGAGAGCACTTTACAGTGGAGATCCCTTGTGTTAAACAGAGGCTGATCCATAGGGAAGAAACCTTTGGTTGTTCCTCGGTGTTGGGTAAAATCCTTTGGTTCTCCCTTGGTGTCCCTTAGTGTTGGTAAAATCCTTTGGTTTTTTCCTGGGTGTCCCTCGGTGTTGGGTAAAATCCTTTGGTTCTCCCTTGGTGTTCCTTAGTGTTGTGTGGTTGTTGGGTAAAATCCTTTGGTTCCCCCTTGGTGTCCCTTAGTGTTGGGTAAAATCTTTTGGTTCTCCCTTGGTGTCTTAGTGTTGGGTAAAATCCTTTGGTTCTCCCTTGGTGTCCCTTAGTGTTGGGTAAAATCCTTTGGTTCCCCCTTGGTGTCCCTAGTGTTGGGTAAAATCCTTTGGTTCCCCGTTGGTGTCCCTTAGTTTGGGGTAAAATCCTTTGGTTCCCCCTTGTGGTCCCTTTAGTGTTGGGTAGAATCCTTTGGTTCTCACTTGGTGTCGCTTAGTGTTGGGTAAAATCCTTTGGTTCTCCCTTGGTGTCCCTTAGTTTTGGGTAAAATCCTTTGGTTCTCCCTTGGTGTCCCTTAGTGTTGGGTAAAATCCTTTGGTTCCCCCTTGGTTCCCTTAGTATTGGGTAAAATACTTTGGTTTTTTCCTTGGTGTCCCTCAGTGTTGGATAGAATCCTTTCGTTGAGCAAAGTCCTTGGCTGCAGATCCGTTCGTCAATGATGAATGCGTGCAAATAAACGGCTTTCAAGATCGGTGATTAAATAGTTAACTAACCACGTATTCGAGCGTGTTGATTGGCTGGCTTTAATCCACGCGCCCACGCAGAGTTTATAAGTTTAAGTAGTGGACCTTAGCACACATTATATTACAAAAAATGGGTACCTCACTTGTTGTAATGGTTAGCAAGCTAGATTAGCAAACAATTGTTAGTGAGTTCGATTCTCATTGGGTGCCCCATAATTCTGGCCTTGTGCCATATATAAGCTAAGCTTAGTAAATAACTATATTACAAAAAATGGGTACTTCACTTGTTGTAATGGTTAGCAAGCTAGATTAGCAAACAATTGTTAGTGAGTTCAATTCTCACTGGGTGCCCCATAATTCTGGCCTTGTGCCGCATCTAAGCCAAGCTTAGTAAATAATTATATTATAAAAAATTGGGCACCTCACTTGTTGTAATGGTTAGTAAGCTAGATTAGCAAAGAATTGTTAGTGAGTTCGATTCCCACTGGCTGCCCCATAATTCTGGCCTTGTGCCGCATCTAAGCCAAGCTTAGTAAATAACTATATTACAAAAAACTGGGCACCTCACGTGTTGTAATGGTTAGTAAGCTCGCTTCGCAAACCATTGTTAGTGAGTTCGATTCTCACTGGGCGCTCCTTACCTCTGACCTTGTGGCGCATCTAATTACAAAAAACTGGACACCTCATGTGATGTAAGGGTTAACAAGCTAGATTCGTAGACCATGTATTACATAAAACAGACCATATGGCCTTTAGGCACAACTTTAGCGATCCCGATTCGTGGGGACATTTTTTCAATTCACACCGTCAAAATTCGGTTAATTGTTAACAGACGACTTTTAGAGTTTTTTTTAAATTAAAAAACTAACCCCTAACCCTAACCTTAACCTCTGATCCTAACCCTTAACAAACAACCGGATTTTGACAGTGCAAATGAGAAATGTGTCCCCACGAATCGAGATCGCGAAAGGGGTGCCTAAAGGTCATATAGTCCCAAAAAACTGCAACACCATTATGTAATACCTAATCAAGCCGAGTCTCCGGAAAAGGCAGCAAGAGGTATTCGTACTTACCTTTATTTCAATAAAACAGTTTATTGTTTTGTTGGACTATCTATGGTATATCTATTTTCTAAGCTTAGCTAAAATGTGGCACAAGGCAGTAAATACGGAGTGCCCAATGAGAATCGTACTCACTAACAATGGCTTGCGAATCTAGCTACCTAACCATTGCACCAGGATTATCTATGGTATAATAATTTACAAAGTTTCGCTTAGATGTGGCACAAGGTCGAAATTATGGGGTACCCTGTGAGGCTCGAACTCACTAGTCATGGTTTGCCTGTCTACCTTGCTAGCCATTGCACTACGAGAGGCATAAGAGGTACATCAAATTCACAGTCATATTTATGTACTTTCCTAACATCAGCAGCTTTCATTTCCGGTAAAAATGCTCAAATACTGTTTCTGATTGGCTCCTTTCGCTACAGATTTCACTTCCTCGTCTCTGGAATAATGTTTGCCTCTCAAACCCTCTTTCGTGGGACCAAAGAGATGAATCCGACGAGTAAGGCCCAACTTGCTCATCGATAATATACTCTTCTAGCGAAGAAGTAGTTTAAAGAACAGTCAACAGAATTTTACGGAGCAGGGATAGATGTTCTCATTTGAATGTGGAACATTGCTATTGAGAGAAATGGTGACTATGTGGAGAAGTAGGGATGTGATCCACAGAGGACCAACTTCATTTTGATGCATGATACATGTTCCTGTGTTGGTAATTATACTATCCTAAAACAAAATGGCATTACTTTTTGGCTCACCCTCGTACATGCTCTCATTTGAAGGTGGAACATTGCTATTGAGAGAAATGGTGACTATGTGGAGAAGTAGGGATGTGATCCACAGAGGACCAACTTCATTTTGATGCATGATACATGTTCCTGTGTTGGTAATTATACCTATCCTAAACAAAATGGCATTACTTTTTGGCTCACCCTCGTACATGCTCTCATTTGAAGGTGGAACATTGCTATTGAGAGAAACGGTGACTATGTGGATATGTAGGGATGTGATCCACAGAAGACCAGCTTCGTTTAGATGCATAATACATGTTCCTGTGTTGGTAATTATACATATCCTAAACAAAATGGCATTACTTTTTGACACACCCTCGTATATATAAATACTCGTGTTCCTTAATTGTACGACCGTTATCATCTTGCAGCACCCTCTGATTAAAAATGGCACCGTCCAAATCGTCCAAAATGAAATGCAAAAATGTAAATCTTTCTGATTCTTTGCTGCTTATCCGCCGAATTCTTATTTCTTATGAATGTCGTCACCTCAGCTAAATAATGGACTATTCCGTTTTTATTATAAAGAAAGAAAGGGAAGAAAAATGACATGCTACAGAGAAAAATATAAGAACGGAAGAAAGAAAAAATAAAAAGAGTAACTGAATTATAGAGAGAAGAGGCGAGAGCGCGGAAGCGATAATGTTAATCTGTTTCAATCGAACATATTGAAAAGACGAAAAGACGAAAGATATATATATATATATATATATATATATATATATATGAAGAGAAATGGAAGTGAATCCGACGGTATGTAGTAGTATAGTGAGTAATTTGAAAAAAAACACAGGTTTAAATAAAATTAGTGGTAGGTTTTTTTAGCCGACGCTGCAGTGTTTCGATCTGTTGAGTAGATCTTTTCGTCTCTTTTTTTTTTTCACTTCCTTATATCAACAAAACCCCGAAGAAGATCTACTCAACAGATCGAAACACTGCAGTGTCGGCAAACTTACCACTCATTTTATTTAAACCTGTGATTTTTCAAATTTCTCACTAATATATATATATATATATATATATATATATATATAATATATACAGAGAGAGAGAGAGAGAGAGAGAGAGAGAGAGAGAGGAGAGAGAGAGAGAGAGAGAGAGAGAGAGTTAAACTTTTTTGAAGCGCATCGTTGTATTCTTTGAACTTCTGAACTTTATTTTATTTTATTTTACTTTATTTTATTTTTTTATTTTTTTATAAAGCAATGTCAATACTCAGACACGAGTTTGCTGCCATCAGATAAACACACACACACACACACACACACACACATATATATATATATATATATATATATATAGAGAGAGAGAGAGAGAGAGAGAGAGAGAGAGAGAGAGAGAGAGAGAGAGAGAGAGAGAGAGTAAACTTAAGATTATCATGCTTTTTACATATTGAAGTATTTAACAATAGCTGTTACGTAAACATATTAAATCGTTGTATTAATGGAATTGGCATACTGTAGAATATCCACAGGTCCCGCTAGTTTACATCTAAGATATTTAGGAAAGGTACCATTAAACTATTCTTTTTCCAGCTATACCTAGATATCAGGGCGCACTGGGCTCAGTAACCTTGATTAGGCAACCAGCATTGGAGAAGAAAATCTGAATTCAAACCTGTTATATTCCGTTTAAAAAATTTACCTTGTGTCACATCGGTTAAATACATGTATAAATAAAACACTTATATGGACTCGTCGACCCTAGTTCAAATCCTGGACGAAGTAGTTTGCATTTCCCATATCCCTAATAGCCTTGGGAAAGGAATTAATCGAATTCTCCCTCCAGCTATGGGTAAATAGCAGGACAGACTGGGCTCTTTAACCATGGCTACTTAACCAGTCTTGCAGAAGGAAAATTCTGAATTCAAACCTGTTAAATTCGTTTAAAAAACTGACCTTGTGTCACATCCTGCTCGTTCGTAAATATACATAAATAAGACCCTTTAACTTTTTAATATTACAGATATTTTCTTGAGAGATCGACGGTTTCACCCTGACACCTGGTGTTCGACTTGCTAATTAACGTCAGGGAAATGTAGAATTCTTAGGAGAAGGACCCTAATTTCTCATGGAATACGAGCGTTAAATGTTTCAGTGGTAGTGGAGGGCGGGCGGGGGGGAACTCACACCTCTGTCATATTACGCATTCGTTTTCGAACTGCAAATGTGTTCACCTGATCCACGTGATCATTAGATTGTGTCTTGCAGCGGGAATCGAAGCAGGAGTGATAGAAATAATTAATGCTGTAGCAGCGGCCATAATAGTCGAAGACAGTGAAAATAATGGAAAAAGTAAGAAGAAACATGGCCGTTATAGAAATCCTTGCAGGCCAATTTCTAGCCATGTATCTCTGTACACTATTTAAAAAAATATATCTATCAACATTTGCATCTATCTATCTATCTATCTATCTATCTATCTATCTATCTTAGTCTGTTCATCTCTCTCTCTCTCTCTCTCTCTCTCTTTCTCTCTCTCTCTTTTCTGGCCCAGCCGGGGGTCTAGTGAGCTTCGGCCGCTGGATCACGAAAGTAATTAATAGCGTCGATGCCAGGGGGCTATACCCCCAGACAATACCTGCCCCCTAGATTTAAAGGGACAGGGCTGGGTTTATTGCCCAGCGCCTGAGGCGCCCCCTTGTGGGGGAAATACAGACGTGATCGACGCAATTTTTGTGCTTACCACCCATGAGCTTCGGCTTATGGGTGAGCCCACGTTAAAACGAGACCTTATGTGCAGCGCTCATAAGTGGCATGAGAGGCAAATAAACTTTCCCTCTCTCTCTCTCTCTCTCTCTCCCTCCCTCCCTCTCCCCCTCTCTCTCTATATATATATATATATATATATATATATATATTAGACAATTGAATCACCTATAAGCTCTCGCTAGATAATTGGAATTATGGAAAAGGGTAGGGTCTGCCAAATTTCGTCTGCTATTCATTTTAAAAACGATTCAAAATTAATTAAATTGACTATTTAAGGTCAAATCTTTGTCTAATTCGAAAAGTTGTAACATAATGAGCATCAGTAAAAAAAAAGCGAAATGATATTGTACATGTAATTTACTTTTGATACATTTTAAACTATTTTTTCGGGCAATTTTGCTCAAATATATCTTAAACATGGCCGCCAAAGTTGACGTAAAATTCGTATTTTATAAAATGCCCCCCCCCCTCTGATTGAAAATAAATTACCTAAAATAACCGATTTTAATGAAATTTTCAGTGTTGATTTATGAAATAATGGATTTTATTTTATTTCTAAACTTTCTGATTTAATTAGGTATTTATGCTATGGTAAATTAATATAAAATTCATTTAAAATATGAAGCGTCTAATTTTAGGTTTCAAATTTCATATTTTTAGATTCTAAAAACATATCTTATTATAGTGGAGATTGTGGGTTTGTCTGGTTGTAACCGAAACTATATTATTACAGAAGTCACAATTCCTTTAGTTATTTACATCATATTCTCCATGATTTTATTTTTATTTAAACCTCAATAAAATTGTTTTACATTAATTACACTGTTGACCATATCTACATGATATTTACCGCGTACCCCACTTGTACGGGTCAGGCACAAAGTCCCTATTAACGTGGGACCACCCACAAGCTCATGGAGTGGCAGGTGAAAAAATTGCGTCGATCCCGTCGGCATTCCCCCTCAAGGGGGCGCCTCAGGCGCTGGGCAATAAACCCAGCCCTGCCCCTTTAAATCGAGGGGGCAGGTGTTGTCTGGGATCGACGCCGTTAATTATATCAATGGTCCAGAGGCCGAAGCCACTGTTGACCATATCAACATGCTAATAACATGCAATTGTATATATATATACAACAAAATAGAGGTTTTCAGTGTGAATTGGAAGGCTAATTTGCATATTGATCTTAAAAAATTCATTTTAATAAATATATGCTTAGTAATATTGATTTCTAATTGTTTGGTTTTATCTTATTGAATATGAGCAAAAATCTCTTCAATAAATCTTAAAAGAAATCCCTTAATGAGAACAAATAACTGTAATATCATTCTTTACTTCCTATTTTAACTAAACAGTTTAATTAGTAAAATTTACCAATGAAAGACGGGAGTAACGGAAAATGATGGAAGAGTTAGTTTCAAAGTTGTTCTTTTTTTCAATCATTCCCTCTGTTCAAAATCTTTTTATCTACATTCTTATTCAGTTTCATTAGCCTTTCTAATTATGATATTTTATTATAAATTTAACTAAAATACTTGCACCCGGAGGGTGCATATATTTGCTAGTTTATTTAATAACTACTTTTGTTTATTATCGTTATCTTATATTTTTTGTAGAAAAACGTTATGGAAAATTTAGCATTCCCTTTTTTAAACAGAACAAATATCTATGTATAATTTCTTCTCCAATATCGAAAAGAGTAAAAAACGATTTCCAAAAATCTTCTTTTTAGTTTTTATTTTAAATTCATTTTCCGATTTTCGGTACTTATTTTCTATCAGGATATCTCCCATAAAATGCTTTTTGTTTCTTTTGGACTTTTGTCTTTTTATTTATACTATAATTAGTATCGAAAATGTATAACCCCACCGATATTTTGCGCCCCGAAAATAAGGTGTGGGGGGGGGGGCAAAGTTAAGTGACCTGATAAAAATCAGAAAGTTTTGAAATAAAATAACTGATGCATTATAAAATTCATTCGTTGATAAATAAACCCTGAAAATTTTTGCAAAATAATTTGCCAAAAATCAGAGAATTATCCGATCTTAATGAAATTTTCAGTATTGATTTATCAATTAATGCATCAGTTATTTTATTACCAAACTTTAATAAGGTATTTCTCCTATGATAAATTAATAGGTACCACCAATCTTCCCTGTGAAATTCCCCCCGCTAACACAATGAAACTTACATAAAGATTAATATTATTTTGGAAAATATTTTTCCATTTGAAAGTACAAACATTAAAAAAACTCTTGATGATTTTAGAAAAATCAGTTTACGTAAACAATGTAAATTATGATCGAAAAACAATGTTTACATTTTTGCACCGTTAAATCAACTGAAATTTAAAGTAGCCAAAAACAAATTTCCATAATTACTTTTTGATGAAAATATGTCTAAAACATACTGTACTGCCAAATTGCTTTTATACAGCTATGTTTTTTGCTTGTGTAATGCACAGCTAGACTGTTTTCAACAATATATGCTTAAATACACTAAAAACCTTTTTTTTCTGAATCTGACCTGCTGAAATGGGGGTGCGTCTTATATGCCCGTGCGTCTTATATGCCGTCAAATACGGTAATTATATTTTGGAATTAGATAACCCTTATTTAGTTGATATGCCGTTAAATTAAGCAAACAGCAACATATAAAAAAATGCTCACTGTTTAATTTCATCTGTGTTTTTCGACAAACGATCAAACAGAAAAATGGCAGACGGAAAGAGACGCATGCGCACTGCCGTGGGGGATTCGTGAACGTTTCTTCATCACATGAGTGTTTTATAACTAAATGATCTACTTTTACGAAGATAATCATTTTGCCAAATATTCCCTTGACAGAAAATAATTGTAATGTTCGAGATACGACTTACTAATCAGCGCTGGGCAGCTTCGTCAGTTATGTTAATAAATGGTTTCATAGGGGGGTTTCGGGTCTTCCAATATCATACCCCATTCCGTCAGTCAGACCCCGTTAGAGTTGATCAAACTCTAACTCGCTGACTTTATGATCAACGCCAACAGAAAAATGGCTTTATATAGAGTATGCCAAAACAGTCCTCGGCCTCTGTATATCTGGTTGGCTATTTCTACAGCCAATCATCGTTCAGAGTAGTTATTATAATCAGGATCGCGTGGCTCAGACATTTTTTAAAAATAATTTTTCCGTGTAGAAATATATCATTCGGAATTGCAATCTCTTTAAATTTCTACACAAAGTTAAACCGGCTGTTGAGTTTTACCAACAAAAAATACTCCCTTGAGCATAGGCTATTGCCTGTAAGTTGCGTTTCCAGAACTACGTGGTAAATTACTAGCGACACCTGTAGGCGCCAAGAATTGGCGCGCAATTCGTTTTGCCTTTTGTCTTTGTTCCTTGTATCATTCTGTTCAGTGGAAGTTTCTGATATAAGGTGTGTATCAGATGGCTGCTTCTACTTATAGACTCGTCGATAAGCACGTGACCAGAGAAGGCAACCTCTTATCCAATCACTGCAGTCCTCTGCTGCTGCTGTTGTATTTATACTGGATAATTCTGGTCTTAGCTCACTACTGCTTGGATCTTCTTGGACGTCGGACCTAAAGGATACTATACCACAGGACTTATTGACTTACCAAAGGATACTATACCACAAGACTTACTGACTTACCAAAGGATTGCTATAACTCGGGACTTACTTTCTTATTTACTTTAAGTTCTTTTACAACTGGCCAAGGATGGCGGCCAGATACCTAACAAACCTGTAAGCACGTGTGTCAAGTACCTCCGTTAAAATACGTCTTATGTTCTCATTTTTACTAACGCTATGAGTCGACTATACCATTTCATATTAACTAGCTATTTGCCTACTTATTTAACACCGGCTTTTTTTATATTGTCGATTCAACAAGTTTCAGTGTGTGTGTGTGACAACACGTATTCTTATAATAAATATAAACATCACTTTTTAGACACTGGGTAATTCCATGTCAAATCATCAGGCATGTCAGCCACACCCTTCCATTTTTCTGAGTTTTTTTTTCAAGTGTGGACTATGTTAACGTTAGAGAATCCCCAAAATTTGAGCTTCCCATTTCAAAAATTGGCAAAGTTATGTCGATTTTAGCTCTCATAATTTGGTGGGGTTCGCGAAAAATGGCGACTTTTTGTAATCTATTTTTGTCTGTAAAATGAGCTCGAGAGATTTCCTACTTTTAAAACTTGATTTATAAAAGCATTTTTGCCAAAGGAATTCAAAGATTCTATCAAAAAAGTCTTAAAGTCAATCAAGTGTAAGTTATTGATGATTTCTGGGGGTTTTTTCATAGCAAGATCAATATGCCGATGTGGCACTACATCTATGAGAAAAAAATTCTATTATTATTTCACATATATTGAACATTATTTTTTAACAAAAAGATAGTTTGATTATTGCTCAATTTTACAATTTTACTTTTTTCTGGATGATTTGACATGGAATTACTTCACTATCATTTGTTAACCGATGAACTTTGCACCTTTTTTTCGGACCATATGACCTTTAGGCACCCCCAAAAGCACAACTGCTGAGAGCAAAAAAATTAATGTCTTCCTCCATTCACGCATTCTCCTTGATGTAAATAATACGTAAATACCTAGGTACCCTCTCACTATAATGTGATTGGATATTGTCCTCCATACACTGTGGTGGTACAAGCGCCTACTACAAGCCTACTATCCTACTAGCAAGCCTACCACGCCGACTGCTCGGAAGGCGCACTGCTACTACTGCTACTCGACGCACCAGCTTCTATTTACCTACGAGAATATACATTACTACAACTTCATAATATATCCCTTAACCCGGATATATCACTCCCAGACTTAATTTTCACCCCTCCTTCTCCCCTTCACCACGTATCATTCGCTCGTCCAATTAAACCACGCCGAATCATCACTTAAACTTTTCGTACTAATCACTTCAATCCCGTCTCACGCTCCATACCCCTTAACCCGGATAATCACACCCAGACTTAATTTTCGCCCCTCCTTTCACCTTCACCACGTATCATTCGCTCGTCAATTAAACCACGCCGAATCATCACTTAAACTTTTCCGTACTAATCCACACTTCAATCCCGTCTCACTCCATACGAGAATATACCTTACTACAACTTCATAATATATCCCTTAACCCGGATATATCACACCCAGACTTAATTTTCACCCCTCCTTTCACCCTTCACCGCGTATCATTCGCTCGTCCAATTAAACCACGCCGGATCATCAGTTAAATTTTTCCGTCTAATCCACACTTCAATCCCGTTTCACGCTCCATATCACGCCAATTAGGAAATAATGAAGATTTTATTCATATCTGTGAAGAGATTTAAAAATTAGGAGCTGAATAGTAAGAGAAGGGAAAAGTCATTGGCTGGGTTTGTGTTTAGAACATAAATCAATTACGTAAGACTAAAACGATAAATGGATCTGCAAGAGTAACTTTTTATTTCCCGGCCTATTCCCAGGCAACGCCGGGTAGCCAATTCTTCATTTAAAAATAAAGAAAAAAGGTCAGTTTATTAATTGCCGCATTTCCCCGACCTTTTTAATCTTCCGTTCTATCTGTATGAGCCACAACTGGACGTTCACTAAAGCCGTACATAATCTTATACACGTTACACAGATTAAAGTCCGATGCTGCTACATTAGCCATCACACATTGAGAGTTAATTGCATTAGGCTTAGTTTGACCATCGGCATATTATCCAAATATAAAATATTAATTAAATTTGTTTATTCCCAATGTACACTTCATATCATAAGTATTTATTAGATTCTCGATTTCAAGACAGAGAGAAATCGTCTAAGGTTCTTGAATATTAAGGTTGTATTTTCCCAGTACCCCTGGGTCAGGCACGAAGGCCCTATTTATGTGGAACCACCCACAAGCCGAGACTCATGAATATTAAGGTACTCTAGCTGGAAATAGCAGAAGGGCAAAATATCATCTTTGACAGAAAAGGTCGTGGTTAAATAGGATATGCCATCAAGGGTAGAATTTTTGAGATGAGGCTTGATAATTAGTATCGTTTGGATTATTCGGACTATTGTGCTCATCTTTATTGTTATCTGTACAACGTTTTGGCCGATATGCCCTCCGGCCTTCTTCAGGTATTTTTTGTCGGATTCGGGACCTTCTTTTTGGACTCGGGAACCTTCTCTTCGAACTCGGGACCTTCTTGTCGTAATCGGGAACCATCACGGAACTCTGACCCTAACTCTTTCTTCAGCCCACAGGGGTATCCAGTTCTCATTTTGCTAACCATAGCTGGGGTACAGGTGTTAAGCCGTGTTGATTATTATTCCAACTTAATGCTGCTCTTGACCAGGATTGAACCTACAGTCTAGAGATAACTGTCATTTAGAACTGTCTTAACCTAACTCCTTTATTCGTTACGCTATGTGTCCAATTCAGAGAAATACTGGGCCATATGACCTTTAGGAACCCCTTCCGCGATCTCGACTTACAAGGACACTTTTCTCATTCATACCGTCAAAATCCGGTTGCGTTAGGGGTTAGGTTTAGGGGTTAGGGTTAGGGTTAGGGTTAGTTTTACAATTAAAAAAACCTCTAAAAATCGTCTGTTAACAATTAACCGGATTTTGACGGTGTAAATGGAAAAAATGTCCCAACGATCGAAATCGCGAAAGGTCATATGGTCCGAAATACCTACCGGACTCTTTCAGGATTTGAACTCAGGTAGGCGAGTCTGTTTCATACTTGGATAAGCGTTACAACACGAGTACAATTCTATTTGATAAGTCTCAGTTTGGCCTAAAAATATTATCTTTTCATTAATTATGAATTTTCAGTTGTGATGAAGAAGAGTCTGATTGGCGTCCTAAAAAGAAGGTCCTTACGAAAATACAACCTTCCTTTTTTGATTACATCAAAGAACAGCACAGGCAGATGTTGTTGATATTTCTCTCTTTCTCTCTTTCTTTCTTTCTTTGTTTTTCCTTCTTTCTTTCTTTCTTTCTCTCTTTCTTTCTTTCTTTGTTTTTTCCTTCTTTCTGTTCATTTGTTTCTTTCTTTCCTTTTTCTTTTTTTCAGCTTCCTCTTCTTTCTTTCTTTCTCTCTTTCTTTCTTTCTCTCTTTCTTTCTCTCTTTCTTTATTTATTTTTCCTTCTTTCTGTTCATTTGTTTGTTTCTTTCCTTTTTTCCTTTTTTCAGTTTCCTCTTCTTTCTTTCTTTCTTTCTTTCCTTCTTTCTTTCTCTCTTTCTTTCTTTCTTTCTTTCTTTGTTTTTTCCTTCTTTCTGTTCATTTGTTTGTTTCTTTCCTTTTTCTTTTTTCCGTTTCCTCTTCTTTCTTCTTTCTTTTTTCTTTCTTTCTTTCTCTCTTTCTTTCTCTCTTTCTTTCTTTATTTTTCCTTCTTTCTGTTCATTTGTTTGTTTCTTTCCTTTTCCTTTTTTTCAGTTTCCTCTTCTTTCTTTCTTTCTTTCTTTCTTCTTCTTTCTTATTTTTCCTTCTTTCTGTTTCATTTGTTTGTTACTTTCCTTTTCTCCTTTTTCAGTTTCCACTTCTTTCTTTCCTTCTTCTTTCTTTCTTCTTTTTTCTTTCTTTTTCTTCTTCATTGTTTGTTTTCTTTTTTTTCCATTTTTCAGTTTTCTCTTTCTTTCTCTCTTTCTTTCTTTCTTTCTTTCTTTCTTGTTTTCCTTCTTTCTGTTCATTTGTTTGTTTCTTTCCTTTTCCTTTTTTCAGTTTCCTCTCTTTCTTTCTTTCTTTCTTTCTTTCTTTCTTTCTTTCTTTGTTTTTTCCTTTCTTTCTGTTCATTTGTTTGTTTCTTTCCTTTTCCTTTTTTTCAGTTCCTCTTCTTTCTTCTTTCTTTCTTATTTTTTCCTTCTTTCTGTTCATTTGTTTGTTACTTTCCTTTTCTCCCTTTTTTCAGTTTCCTCTCTTTCTTTCCTTCTTTTCTTTCTCTCTTTCTTTCTTTCTTTCTTTCTTTCTTTCTTTCTTTCTTGTTTTTTCTTCTTTCTGTTCATTTGTTTGTTACTTTCTTTTTCTCCTTTTTTTTCAGTTTCCTCTTCTTTCTTTCCTTCTTTCTTTCTTCTCTTTTCTTCTTTCTTTCTTTCTTCTTGTTTTCCTTCTTTCTGTTCATTTGTTGTTCTTTCCTTTTTTCCATTTTTCAGTTTCTCTTTCTTTCTCTCTTTCTTTCTTTCTTTTCTTTCTTTCTTTGTTTTTTCATTCTTTCTGTTCATTTGTTTGTTACTTTCCTTTTTTCCTTTTTTTTTCAGTTCCTCTTCTTTCTTTCTTTCTTTCTTTCTTTCTTTCTTTCTTTGTTTTTCCTTCTTTCTGTTCATTTGTTGTTTCTTTCCTTTTCTTTTTCCGTTTTCTCTTTCTTTCTTCTTTCTTTCTTTCTTTCTTTCTCTCTTTTTTTCTTTCTCTCTTTCTTTTCTCTCTTTCTTTTATTTTTTCCTTCTTTCTGTTTCATTTGTTTGTTTCTTTCCTTTTCCTTTTTTTTCAGTTTCCTCTTCTTTCTTCTTCTTTCTTTCTTTCTTTCTTGTTTTTCCTTCTTCTGTTCATTTGTTTTTGTTACTTTCCTTTCTTCTTTTTTTCAGTTTCCACTTCTTTCTTTCCTCTTTCTTTTCTTTCTTTCTTCTCTCTTCTTCTTTCTTTGTTTTTCCTTCTTTCTGTTCATTTGTTTGTTTCTTTCCTTTTCCTTTTTTTCAGTTTCCTCTTCTTCTTTCTTTCTTTCTTTCTTTCTTTCTTTGTTTTTCCTTCTTTCTGTTCATTTGTTTATTTCTTTCCTTTTCCTTTTTTCAGTTTCCTCTTCTTTTTCTTTCTTTCTTTCTTTCTTTCTTTCTTTGTTTT
>CM042153.1:81105821-81145821 GCA_023376005.1 Doryteuthis pealeii
GACCTCTTATTTGTTTTGGGGTAGCCCACTAGCGTTTCCCCTGTCTTCTCGGTTTGGGAATGAGATTTCTTTTGGGGTTTCCTTATCTGTTTCTCTAGGATGTCTTTCCCACCTATTTTTTCATTCGTTTTTTTCGTGAGGGACGCCCTCTTGATCTGTGCCCTCGTCCTCCACATATACAACATGACATTAAGCTCTGTCTTTGAGGGGAACCAGGAAAGCCACGCCAGGTTGACCAATTCTGGCGTCGAGGGTTGGCTCCCAAAATTTGAGACCATCATCCATCCTATTCTGCTCCCTATTCTCTCTCTTAGTTCTAACGTTTTTCTTTCGGACCCACGTCTCACCCTCACGTCTCACCCTCACGTCTCACCCTCACGTCTCCTCTTTTTCATTCTATCTAACTGACCATCATATATTTTCATGTTGTTGGAATATTGCTTTATAAAGCGTATTGCTCACAAAGGTTTGCAAAACATTTTTGAAGAGGGTAAAATCACCCTAATGGAACCACGTGTTGGCTATGGGTGGCGACGCGTGATGCTTAAGGACGGAATCCTGGTGGCTGAACAGTTCATCATTTGCGACACTACATATTGACGCTTAGGCTGAACGAGCTGTCGGAGAGCCCTCTCTGATCAATCGGCTGCTCACATCAACTCGTAACACCTATATTATTGTCCTAACCATATTTCCCTTGTGGCAAGCCCCCAATCCTTTTTATCATATACAAGGTGTGTCAAAAGATTATCGAGATTTTTGCTACTTTTTGACACACCTAGTATTCTGAAAAATTAACGTTCCATTCATTTTTAATTTCTATATTGGTAAATACAGCTTTAAAATCTGTACTTTTTGACACATCTTGTATTCTGAAAAATTACGTTCCATTCATTCATTTTTATATCGGTAAATACAGCTTTAAACTTGGTACTTTTTGACACAGCTTGTATTCTGAAAAAAAAAAGTTACATCCATTCTTGTATTCTGAAATAATTAACGTTACATTCATTGTTCATTTCTATCTTGGTAAATACAACTTTTCGATACTTTTTGACACACCTTGTATATGCTAGTAGTCGGTGACTGTTGGTCTTAGTATTTTCGGTATGATGTCAAAGTGCATCTGGTGAAGTTCCAATTCTGGAACTCTGGGGAATGTGGAGGGGTCCTCCATAGTTCCAGAATTGGAACATCGATCAAATAAGATCAAGTTACTCTTCATCGCCATTACCCTCATGTTCACTCTGACCCGGAGTGGCAGTAAATATTAGGGTCTCATCAATGGGTTAAATAGATCAGAAATACATAAAAATATGTTTTAAAAATTGAATGCCCCTCAAGAATGAAAAAAACAACACGTGGTCGGCATAAAATAACCCAGCAAGGGTTGATATGCTTTAAAAACCAACCAAACAGCCAACCAACCAATAGAATAAAATTGGAATGCCCAAGGTTGTCTTGAAGTGGTCTTAAGTGTAAAAGACAGCGCTATTCATTGAAGAATTCACTCCCTGTTGAAATGGATATTTGGGAGAGAATGAAACAGGCAAACGCAACCATGGAAAGTACTCTACTATATGAGTATAGTGGAGCTGTCTGTTTCTTGGTGCTATTTTTTTCAGATCATCTAATTTAACAGAAAGAGAAGGAATCGCATTCATGTCTCAACAAAACAGTGTATTGTGTTAGTTTAGCATTCAATTCTAAGGCTAACAGCAAAAAATGAATGAATTAATACTGCGTTTAATTCTAACAATTTATTAACCAGCACAAGAAACAATCAATAATAATATTAAGTCCTTTCTGTGTATAAAGTTGAGTTTAAGGGACGTACCGGCGCGTTGGAGAAGATATCTGGTATCTTAGGGCTGTCTCTCTCGGAGAGGTTTTAATGTCGTGGCCTCCTGGTACTTATAGAAATAAGTCTTATTAATAATAAGAAATAACACAACTGGTCAGAAGTATAGATTTAGACTCTTTTATTTTTATTCATAAACCGTTACTACGGACGCCAGAGTGCAGACGCTAAAATACTTCTGGGCTCATCAAGTGATTGGTATATCCAATCACAAAGAGCCTCTCCTCCACTCACTCTATACACAAGAATTACCATTTTACTGACCCAACAGTGCAAAACGACTGTGCCATTTTATGAAAACTTCGATTCTTTGTCCTGTTAGAATTGCCCTGAGGGTCATCGATCAAATAACATCAAGTTCGTTTCACTTGACCTTTTGTCTTAGAAATGAACCTTGACACCTACTTATTATTTTCAGATGCTCTCCTTAGAATAGAGGCTGCCATCACTCTTTTTTTCATTTACTTTACTTACGAATTTGATATTCCCACTCGACAAACTCTTCTCACATCAGCTTGCAGCACCGCAACCAATTTCGTCTTAAAAGCAATTTAATATAAACAAAACAAAAAAACGGCCTACCTAGGACAATGGTGTCTTAATCTATATGATGATTGTAAAGTAACTCCCTGCCTTCTTTTAAAAATCTTATAATTTGTTTCTGAATCATTGTTTTTTACAAAACATGAATATGAGAAGAACACATATATATTTCCCAACCCCTCCGCACGAGCAGGATGTGACACAAGGTCAATTTCTTAAGCGGAGTTCAACAGGTTTGAATTCAGAGTTTTCCTTCTCCTAGACCGGTTGCCTAACCAAGGTTAAAGAGCCCAGTCTGTCCTACTATTTACCCATAGCTGGAGGGAGAGTAGGATTCATGTCTTTCCCAGGGATATTAGCGTCAAGTGAAATGCAATTACCACGTCCAGGATTTGAACTCGTGGCGACGAGTCCATTTCCCATGACTTTTACCATTATACCACGCGCTTCCTACTAGAAGAGCACACATACCATGGAGTTTTATTTTAAATTATGAGTCAAGTATCCAATAGACTTGAGAGTATGTAAGCGAATGCTGTTGGTCATATAGAATTTTGGACCAAGTATCCAATAGGCACCCCAAATCATTAACTTAATGAAAGGTTCACATTTTAACTCGTCAGTGCTATGATAAAAAGGATTGGTACTTACCATAAGAACAATAGGGTTGGGGCAATCATATAGGTATTAGGGCTTGACGTGACCAGCCAATTGATCGGAGGAGCCTCTCCGATCGCCCATCTAGCCTAAGCATCACGGGACACATGTATGTATAAAAATATAAAGTTATATTTTTATTCTTCGATTGTGTGTAGATTGAGATTCGTCGGTAGCGAAGTGCACATACACAGGAGCCTTCGGAGTTCTGACTGCGAGGGATCTCGATCTCGTTCTGCTCAATCCAGATTTCGAAGTGTTTTTTTAAAAAATAATTCTTTAACTCAACAGTGTTACGCCTCTTTGATCCGGAGTTTTCGTCTAGACACATCTCCTCGCTCACGCAGCTTGATTATGGGCTACACCTACACATTTTCTGTGCCTACGCATTGTCAATTTACACCTGCATTTTCTGGGTGTCAAAGGTCGGTTCAATGTGTTTAAGGTAATGTCCTGTTTTTCTTTTCAGGCCCATTTTTGGCGCCCACGCATTTCCTGTTCCCACGCGCCAGTCAACTGCACCTATTTCCCGGATGCTAACTCGTCGACCAGGCAATATATTATATTTAAATCCCGGGAAAATTTGATGTCCAAGAAGAATATTGTTACGATTTTTGTGGCCATCCTTAGGCTTCAAGCAAGAGCACTCTCCAACGGAGATCCCTTGTGTTAAGCAGAGCGCGAAACTTAGTGAATAAATCGTTGCTTGTTCCTCGGTGTCCCTCAGTGTTGGGTATGATCCTTTGGTTGTAGGTCCGTTCATCAATGTCGAATAACGTGCAAATCAACGGCTGTCAATATCAGCGATTAAATAGTTAACTAACCACGTATTCGAGCTGTTGATTATATACAAAAAAACAAAAAACTGCAAGAAATATACGCACATTTCGATTCAGTGCTTTATCAGTTGGATTCCTACTGTTCTTGGTGCTAAATGAGATGGAATGGTAACACTTTTTTTTTTATCCTTCTTGGCAGCTTCTTAGTCTATGATCGAATTCGAAATGTTTTTCTCTTCAGATCTGATTTAAAAAAACAAAACAAAAAAAAGGAGGCATCCTCCATTCGGGTTCAATTGATAATCGAAAAATCGAACTCAAAAATCGAAAAACTCGAACTCAAAAATCCGCAAAGAAAATTCAGCAAAAAACCCTCCATCAATTGATTGTTCAATACCACGCTGACTTGGTACATTTTCGATTGCAAATATTATCGTTATTGGTTCGTTTTTCATCAGATTCATAGACTTTTGTAAATTTAGCCAATACTTTTGTAAAGTAACTTGTGGGGTGGCACGTGGTTTAATGTTTTAGGTTTAAAAGGTAGCGTTGTTATACCTGGTGCGTGTTTCTAGGGTTTGCTTTTAACCCCATCTTATTAAAACGTTTTCATTAGTTCTCTAAGAAATTAAAACTTTTTTTACTATTAGTATTAATTACAAGACAACTCACTTTATCATTTTTTATTCATATTTAATATATATTAGCAAATATATGCACCCTCCGGGTGCAAGTATTTAAGTTTTAATATAATAAAATATCATGTTAAATTAGAAAGGCTAATGAAACTGAATAAGAATTCAGATAAAAATATTTGGAACAGAGGGGGTATGATTGAAAAATAGAACAACTTTGAAACTAACTCTTCCATCATTTTCCCTTACTCCCGTCTTTCATTGGTAAATTTTCCTAATTTAACTATTTAGTTAAAATAGGAAGTAAAGAATAATATTACCGTTATTTCTTCTTGTTAATGGATTTCTTTAAAGATTTATCCCTGAGATTTTTGCTCATATTCATTAATATAAAACTAAACAATTAGAAATCAATAATACTTAGCAAATATTTATTAAAATCAAATTTTTAAGATCAATATGCAAATTAGCCTTCCCATTCACACTGTAAACCGCTATTTTCTTGTATATATAAATATAATTGCGTGTTATTAGTATGTAGATATGGTCAACAGTCTTAATGATGCAAAACAATTTTATTAATAATTTAGGTTTGAATAAAAATAAAATCATGGAGAATGTGATGTAAATAACAAAGAGAATTGTGACTTGAATAGTAATATAGTTTCGGTTACAGAAATACAAACCCACAATCTCCATTATAATAAGATATACAACCTTATACTGGTAAATATTTTTAAACATTTTCATGATATTTTTATTTACATTTAAAAAATTTTTTTTTTAAATGTAACCGTAAACCATATATAGGACCCTAACAGGTACTACCACTCCGGGTCAGAGTGGACCTTGGGCAATGGTTCTGAAGGGGTGCTCCACATTCCTCAAACCTCACCATCAAATAGATTTTAAGGTCATTCACAGGACATGAAGACCCTTAGCCACCGCCTTCTAGCACCCATACGATAAAAAGGGTTGGGGCTTGCGATAAGGGTAATAGGGTTGGGGCAATCATATAGGTGCTAGGGCTTGACGTGACCAGATAGAAGATGAGATAACAGCCATAACAGAACTCCTCAGAACTATTTGAAAATATGAGGTGTAGATTGTTCTATGCAACAGTTCTTTGTGTACCACTTGGATTATTAGGACTATTGTCCTCATCATTATTGTCACTAGCAAATATTTGCACCCTCCGGGTGCAAGTATTTAAGTTTAATGTAATAAAATATTATATTAAATTAGAAAGGCTAATGAAACTAAATGCCGATAAAAAGATTTGAAACAGAGGGAGTATAATAAAAAATAGAACAACTGAAACGTAAACTTCCATCACTCTCGTCTTTCATTGTTATTTTTTCTAATTTAAGTATTTAGTTAAAAGAGGAAGTAAATAATAAAATGACAGTTATTTTTCTTGTTAATTTAAGATTCATTGAAGAGATTTTTTATTATATTCATTAAAATAAAGCCAAACAGTTAGAAACCAATAATACTAAGCACATATTTAATAAAATCACATTTTTAATATCAATATGCAAATTAGCCTTCCCATTCACACTGTAAACCACTATTTAGTTGTATATATAAATATAATTGCATGTTGTCAGTATGTAGACATGGTTAACAGTATTAATAATGTAAAACAATTTTATTAATAATTGAGGTTTAAATAAAAATACAATCATGGAAAATGTGATGTCAATAACTAAGGGAATAGTGATATGAGTAGTAATATAGTTTCGGTTACAGACAGAAAAGCACACAATCTCCATTATAATAAGATATGTACAAAGTTTCGGCCGATGTGCCATCCGGCATTCTTCAGGTATTTTTTTCGGACTCGGAAGCCTTCTCAAATTCGGCAACCTTTAGACACATAGCATAGTAAATAAAGGCGTTGGTGGGTTCTAAGTGGCAGTTATCTCTAGGCTGCAGATTCAATTCTAGTCAAGGGTGATAATAGCGTAGAATAATAATTAGCACAGCTTAACACCTGTACCCCAGCAATGGTTAGCGGAATGAGAAAAGGATAGCTCCATGGATCGAATAAAGCAGTTGTTCTCAAACAGCGCGCCCGGGGCACACTGGTGCGCCCCAGAGCTTTTTCAGGTGCGCTCCGTAGTATCAATTTTAGAAGAAAATTTGAGTTATTATTTTCCATCAATTAACACTGCGCAATATGACTGGATTAGAAACCCTTTTGTAGAAACTACACTAGATTCTAGTTTAACGCTAACAGAAAAGAAGAACTGGCAGCTGTGTTCACTGATCGTGGATTAATGATTAGATACAAAGAATTTTCTCTTGGAGATTTTTGGATTTCTATCAAAAAACAACATGTATCGATATCTAAAAAAGCGCTGGCCATTTTATTGCAATTTTCCACCTCATATATATGTGAACTGGGATTTTCAACCCTCGCAACAATTAAGTGTAAAAAGAGAGGAACTCTTCAATGCATTGATGAGGAAATGAGAGTTTGTCTCTCAAACATAAGACCAAACATTGAAGAAATCGCAAGGTCTCATCAAGCTCATGTTTCTCATTAACACAGGAATGAATAAACTTCATAGAGGTATGTTAAGTTTGCTTTTGTTAAATGTGTTATTTTTCTTATATTTAACAGTTAACTTAATAACATATTAGTCCTATTTTGTACACAGTGCGCTATAAAGTATATGTAGTACTGTAAGTGCGTCCCGACTGTATACAGTTTAAGAAACACTGGAATAAAGGGTTAGGTTCAAAGTTCCGTAATATTTTTTTCTAAAAAAGATATTTTAGCAAGCAGCAATACCATCATGTTGGCTGGGGTAGTAGAATAAACCGACTGCACCTCTTCAGAGGGGTAAATTCCCCCCAATGAAGTTATAGATAGATAGATAGATAGACAGATGGATAGATAGATTCCAACAGACTTCGATAGATAGATAGATAGATAAATAGATAGATTCTAACAGACTTTGATCGATATCTAGATAGATAGATTCCAACAGTTTTCAATAGATAGATAGATAGATAGATAGATAGATAGATAGATTCCAACAGACGTCGATAGATATATATATAGATAGATAGATAGATAGATTGGCCGTGGGTGACTGCTTCTTAGCCTCGTCTATCAAGAATAATCCCGAGTTCAAAAGGGCTCCCGAATCCGAAAAGAAGAAGGCCGGATGTTACAAATTTATTGGCCATCCTTTAGGCTTCAAGCAAGAGCGCTTGTCCATTGGAAATCCTTGGTAAAGAATCCTTTGGTTGTTCCTTGATGCTCCTCCGTATTGCAAGTCCTTCGTCAATGATTTCAAATGGACGTCTCTCAGTATCAGTGATTAAGTTGTCAACCAGCCACGCATTCGGGCTGTTTATTGGCTGAGGTTTAAACCACGTGACCTCGCTTAGTCTATAAAATTGGGTATGACGTTAAACAGCATCTAGTGGTGAGGTTCCAGTTCTGGAGCTCTGGAGAGTGAGGAGTACCCCTTCATTGTCATTACTCCCAGGCCTACTCAGGCCTGGAGTGGTAATACCATACAATACAATATCTATGTGTTAAATAGATCAGAAAATGAGTTTGAGAAAAATGTTTTTAAGAAATGAGTTAAAAAACTGACTACCCTACAAGAATGAATAAAACAAACGTCTTCGACATAAAATAACCCAACAAGGGTTGACATACCGTAAAATACAACATAACAGCTACAGAACATTTGACTTCTGAATATGTCATTTCCAGGTCAGACGGTAAACTCCGGGTAGGATGCACTTGTTAATTTCGTACGTCTATTTACTTGAAGCTGACAAAATATATGTATAGTAAAACAAAGAAAGATAGAGAAATACATGCCGTAAAATCCAACCAACCAACCAACCAACCAACCGACCAGCTAATCATCTGACGCAGAGCTTGGCGTGAAAACTCGGAGAGCGAATCTATCAGACTGTTCGGGACCGCACTGGGAGCAGAGAGTTAACAATTGACGACTCGTCTTAGACGTCAACTGAAATTATCTCCGTGCGTCACGAGAGCGTGCAAGTGCTTTTTCACGTGCAATCATATTTTGAAGAAGAAAAAAAAAGCCCAAAGAACTCTGTCAACTCTTTTCGCTTATTCGTGTTTTGATTCTGCATTCTGCATTAATTAGGTCCGGAACATTGAGTGATGTGTTAGAAGGCAGTTGTTGAGGGTCTTAATGTCCTGGGTATGATGTTAAAATTTATCTGATGGTGAGGTTCCAATTCTAGAGTTCTGGGGAATGAGGAGTATCCCTTCATCCCTATTACTCCGAGGTCCACTCTGACCCGGATTGGTAGTACCTGTTAGGGTCCCATTTATGGGTTAAATAGAAAAAACGAGTGATTGAGTCTCACTAGGTGCCTCATATTTCCAGCCTTATGCCACAACTATTAAAAATCTTTGTAAATAACTAAAATAAACACGATGGTCACTGTGCATGGCTTAAGACTGACAGACCATTGCTAGTGAGTTTGAGCCTCACTGGTTGCCTCATATTTATTGCCTTGTTCCATAACTAAGTAAAACCCTTGTAAATAACTAACCCAGAATAACAACAAAAGAATAAGAAGAAAAGAGAAAAAAGATCCTTCATGGGGAGTTGTTGTCAATAGCAACTTGATATCTAAAAATAGGAACTAATAAAAAATATTCATGAACGATTCTTATAAATATGGCCAAATAAAATAAAATAAAATAAAATAAAATTATTCGTGTTTTGATTCTGCATTCCCGTGAGGCTTCTCTCATGCGCTCCGGATCCGTACTCCACTAGCCACTTAAACTGTGTTTAAGGTTATTCCTCTGGTACAAGTTTGGCATAAGAACATCTGTCCTGAGCGTCTTCCTATATACCTTCGACCTCCCACCGACAGAGACCTAAAGTTTCAACTGCTTTACGGTGTTCCACGTCGCACGTGTTTTTGCCGAGTTTGCTTGTCATGATTATTTTCGATAATTATCAAATTTTATACGATATACGCATTGTAATTGCCTTCAAAAATATAAATTATATATATATATATATATATAAAAGTACGCAAAAAGTTTGTTTGATATGGCTATGCCGACAATTTTTGGGAGAATATGTGCTTAATTGAAGTCATACCTAATTTGAAAATTAATTAGTTGATAATTAATGAATTAGGCGAATATATCTGTTTAAATGTGATTAAACAGATATATTCGCCTAATTCATTAATTATCAACTGATTAATTTTCAAATTAGGTATGACTTCAATTAAGCACATATTCTCCCAAATATATATATATATATATATATATATATATATATATATATATATATATATATATATATATATGAAAAGAAAATATTTTAAAAATATAACAAACACAGGATGTTACGATCAGGAAACAATTTTTAGTGTCAATACTTAAGCATTTCGGTATTTTATACCATCTTCAGGACACTGTTAGGTGATGTTTATGTGAGGAACAAAATAAAAGATGTTAGGTGTATAATGTTTGTGTGAATCTGATACTATTAACCGTTAATTTTTATATACGTGTTTGTTTACGAAAAGCAAATGACGTGATCAATGTATGTGCAAAAATGGAAGGCAAAGAACATATAATGACACATGCTTTAACGTGAATAAGCGGAGAACGAAAAGTTAATAAAGATATGTCGTATTTCATATGGAATATTAATGTTAGAAAAATAAGAACATTAAAACAATATAAAAATACATATATTCCATATATACGCATATCCACATATAATCATACATAGACATATATAATATATATATATATAATATATATATATATATATATATATATATATAAAAGTAATTGGTAATTTGCTTGAAGCATTGTTAAGTATGTTATAAAATAATAAAATTCGAAGGCAATACAATGCGTAAAAAATAAAGACAAAAAGATGTTTATATGTCTAATCGATTTCAAAGCGAAGCTTTATCGTCAGAGACTGATTTCAGAAATGACGTGCTTATGTTTTTTTTTTATTTGTGTGGTTATAATTTCTCTTCCTATTTCCTTTTCCTCTCCTTTTTTCCTCTCTTTCTTCTTCTCCTCCTATTTCCTTTTCCTCTCCTTTTTTTCCTCTCTTTCTTCTTCTCCTCCTTTATGAATGGGCGAATAACTGTAATAACTGTAATAACTTTTATTATTTTATAATATATATATATATATATATATATATATATATATATATATATATATATATATATACGCATACACATACATATCTATACATCATTTTTTCCATTTATATATATATTTGAATATCGCATAGGCGAGAAACTGTCAGTCACTAAGCGCCGTTGACTTCATTTCAGCGATACCCTACAAAATCAAAATCTCATGATATCACTAAGTCATTATACATAGGGCGGTTTTCTCTCTTCCTCTTGGCAAACATTTATTCGTGTGCGTGACTAAATGTGCTTGTGTAACATACTAAGTTAAGACTTTGCAAAAAAAAAAAAAAAGAAATCATATTTAAATCACAATATAACAGAGCAGCTTAGGAGTGATTATCTCTCTCGCATAATTGCTCTTTTTCTTTTCTGTTGTTTTGTTTTACAAACTAGACGTTCATCGACTGGACAATTTATACATCATTATTTGTTGACACAGAGGGTTTCACGATAGTTCTACCACAAAGGAAACGTTTTTTTGATAAATAGGATTGCAGCCGAGTATCGCGTGCGTACTAAGATCTCGCGAGATTCTCACTTCGTTGAAATCTCGAAACGAAAAATAAAAGTAAATGCAATTTTTTTTTCTTCTTCTTTTGTGGTTGTCGTGTTCTCTGCATCCACCCACCGTATTCAATAATATGTATTTCCATTTTTGTTGGTCTTAAAGGGGAAAATAAATAATTGATTTCAATACAACAGTGAGGAGATATTTTTTTTCTGCTTTATGCATTTACCTACATACTCGGAACTGGTCGTTCTTTTTTACAGGTATATTTGTTATAATTCTGTAAGGAATCAATTACTTCATACATATGATACATTAATTCTTTTGTAGCCGGAACATTTTCCTGAACTTTTTGATATATATATATATATATATATATATATATATATATATATATACACTTTGAAACTATTTTGAGCTTTTTTAATGATAAAAATGCTAATAATTAAAAAAAAAATTATTTTTAACATGAAATACGCATTTTTAATACGAACATTTAAATAGCACGTGTCAAAATTTGAGCCCAATTAGGTTATTAGTTTTTACAAATTACAGTCGATCAAAAACAACAACGCGTCGACGATTCAGATCATTGTTTGAAACTGTTTCAACGCAACAAAAAGGTGTTTTTGCGTAAATATTTAACAATGGATGAGAAATGGATCCGCCACTTTACTCCAGAGTCAAATCGGAGGTCAGCTGAGTGGATAGCAGCAGGTGAAAGCCGTCCAAAAGCGACCAAGACGCAAACATCAATAGGCAAAGTTTTGGCATTCGTATTTTTGAATGCGCAAAGTATTTTTCACATCGATTAACTTGAGAAAGCAAGAACCATCTATAGCGAATATTATATAACATTATTGGTGTCTTTGAAGGAAGAAATCGCCAAGAAATGGCCACAAATGAAGTAAAAAAAGTGCTCTGTCTCCAAGACAATGCAATCGCAACGATGGCAAAACTTCATTAACTGCACTTCGAATTGCTTCCACACCCACACTATTCTCTAGATGTGGCCCCCAACAACTACTGGCTGTTTGCGGACCTCAAAAGAATGCTCCAAGGAAAGAGATTGGGCTCCAATGAAAAAGTGATATCGGAAACTAAGGCGTATTTTGAGGCCAAAGAGAAAAATCATTCTACAAAAAATGCATCGAATTGTTAGAGAAGGGTTAGAATCAGTGTATCAACCTAGAAGGAGACTATGTTTATAAATAAAGTCGAATTTTGCCTAAAAGTCGTTTTTTATTAATTAGGTCCGGAACATTGAGTGATGTGTTAGAAGGCAGTTGCTGAGGGTCTTAATGTCCTGGGTATGATGTTAAAATTTATCTGATGGTGAGGTTCCAATTCTAGAGTTCTGGGGAATGAGGAGTATCCCTTCATCCCTATTACTCCGAGGTCCACTCTGACCCGGATTGGTAGTACCTGTTAGGGTCCCATCTATGGGTTAAATAGAAAAAACGAGTGATTGAGTCTCACTAGGTGCCTCATATTTCCAGCCTTATGCCACAACTATTAAAAATATTTGTAAATAACTAAAATAAACACGATGGTCACTGTGCATGGCTTAAGACTGACAGACCATTGCTAGTGAGTTTGAGCCTCACTGGGTGCCTCATATTTATTGCCTTGTTCCATAACTAAGCAAAACCCTTGTAAATAACTAACCCAGAATAACAACAAAAGAATAAGAAGAAAAGAGAAAAAAGATCCTTCATGGGGAGTTGTTGTCAATAGCAACTTGATATCTAAAAATAGGAACTAATAAAAAATATTCATGGAACGATTCTTATAAAAATGGCCAAAGAAAATAGAATAAAATAAAAACTCTTCTGGGTGTTTTCTTGCCTCAGGCTTATGTAATCATTGTCAGAATGAATTTAAAAGCAAAGTTTATTCTTTTTTTTTACTTTTTACCTCGCATCGTCCTCATAATAGCAGAACCAAGAGAATTGTAATGAAGTCCCGTATCTTCTCGCATGCCATCGATATTTGAATAGTGTTATACCGTCATGGAAGGGGCCGGGTTAGCTCAGTCGGTAGAGCGTTCGGCTAGAAACCACAAGGTTCCTAGTTCGATACCGGCCCCGCCAACTCAGCGCATGAGTAGCACAGGGATCTGTGCTGTAAAGTAAGGAGCTGATGGTAGGTGTAGCGCTCCACCTCAGATGCTAAAACAATCTCCTTGGTCTAGCACTATTGAAAAGGGGATAGATTCCCTCGCTGACTGGCTAATACCGATTTTAGGCCGCCCTGTCGTCTTTACTTATACCGTCATGGTGCAAAAATTGGAGTGTTCCAAGGGCGTATAGCTCTTCCTCATAGCTTTAATATTAATATCCTGGTGTGAAGATCTCAACCCTGTAAAATTCATGGTACCCTTTATCTTCAGCTCTTATGACAAGTCAAAACCTTTTTATCATATGTGCTAGAAGGCGGTGGCTGAGGGTCTTAATATCCTGAGTATGACGTTAAACTCTATTGGGTGGAGACGTTCCAGTTCTGGAGCCCTGGGTATTGTGGATTATCTCTTCGTCGGCATTACTCCCAGATCCACATTGATCCAAAGTGGTAGTATCTGTTAGGGTTCAATCTATAGGTTAAAGAAAAAAAATAGTTTAAATAATGGGATTTAAAGTAAAATTGAATATCCATCAAGAATGAATAAAACTAAACGTCTTCGGCATAAAATAACCCAACGAGGGTTGACTAACAATAAAATCAACCAAATATTCTTAAATGACGGGGGGGGGTAATCTGGAACTCTGACCCGACCAACATATGTACTGATGAACTTCTCAAACTCTTTTTATTGTGTTTGTAGTGTGGCCAGATGCATTGTCCTGTTGGGAAAATGACATCTGAACACTTTTTCCATAGAAATAATCTTTCTAGCTGTGAGAACTGAACCATTCTGCAATATTTTGCTATATTCAAGTGCATTGGCTTTTCATAGTGAAGATGTTTTTCAGTTGCAGGAATATGATCAGAAATTCCACCCCATAAGACTTTTTCCCCAATATAGAACATCTTCTCTAGCACTTAATTGTTATAGAGATGGATTTGTATTTCTCACGTGGTCATCAAAGCCATCCCCTAGGATCATCATAAAACGTCAACATTGATTTCCTACAACACTCAATTCCAATCTGTTCTTCTCTTCCTGTTAAAGTATACGTTTTTCAAACCATTCTTTGAAACTCAGTGTTGTTCCATATGCTTCCTGCTTAAATCGCCACAAACTACAAGTTTTCTTCGGTGGGCATTTTTATTCGACCCTTTAGTTTAAATTGTGCCACAAATTTGTTTTTTTGTTTTGTTTTTTTCAATTCGGAAATGACAAAACCAAGATGGTGAATTTATTTATTTGATATTTAAACATAAATTCAGTTTCTCTGAATGTTTGAGATGAGGCTTGAAGATTAGTATTATCTGCGTTATTCGGACTATTGTCCCCATCTTCATTGTTATTTGTACAACGTTTCGGCCGATATACCCTCCGGCCTTCTTCAGGTATTTCTTTTCCGTGATGGCTCCCGAATACGACAAGAAAGATCCCGAGTTCGAAAAGAAGGTTCCCGAGGCCGAGAAGGTTCCCGAGTCCGACAAGAAATACCTGAAGAAGGCCGGAGGGTATATCGGCCGAAACGTTGTACAAATAACAATGAAGATAGTCCGAATAACGCAGATAATACTATAGATTCAATTGTTTCAAATTTTGTGCTTTTCGTTTCTTCAACAAAATATCCGTATTTTTTTTTTAGAAATTAAAGTTAGTAATTTTGGGGGATAGGGTGCAAGTAACTGGCCTTGCCTAGGGGGCGCAACTAGTCTGGCTCCAACTTTCTTAACAGACAAGCATACACCTCGTCAGTATAATGATTAGATAACGACAATTGTTATTTTACTATTTCATTTAATTCTTTTTTCACTTTATTTGAGTTTATTTCTTGAAACTTATCAGATTGTTGGACTTATTTTACGCAGTTATATGTCGCCATATTGTTTTGAGTAAATAGTAGGTCAGATTGGGCTCTTTAACCTTGGTTAGGCAACCGGTCTAGGAGAAGGAAAACTCTGAATTCAAACCCGTTAAACTCCGCTTAAGAAATTGACCTTGTGTCACATCCTGCTCGTGCGGAGGGGTTGGTATATATATATATATAATATATATATTATATATATATATATATACTGGAAATTCTCAACAGGGGCTCTCAAAGTAATTTTTGACGAGAAGAGAGTCTCTTAGAAGCGAATCCCTTTGGTTTGAATACAGGGTTTTCTTTTTCCTAGACCGGTTTCCTTATCAAGGTTAAAGAGCCCAGTCTGCCCTACTATTTGGTTATAGCTCGAGGTAGAATATTTGGATCCATATATTTCCAAAGTATATTAGCGCATTGGGAAATGCAGTCAGCCGCGTCCTGGATTTGAACTTGTTTCCCCGTGTCCATTTCCTTCGACGGTAACTATTACACCACGTACCTACAATACCCTTGGGAAAGGTATGAATCCGCCATCTCTTTTGTTATAGTGTAAATAGTACATTTTTACTAGAGAAATCTGGATTAATAGAAACACAATCACAGTATAGTTATTTACTAAGCTTAGCTTATATGTGGCCAGAAGCATGAGGCACCCTGTGAGAATCGAACTCACTACCAATCGTCTGATAATCCATCTCTCTAACCATTATATCACGTGAGGTGGCCACACAATCACAGTACAGATTATTTGTTTCCGGTTGCAAAGATTTTTATAGACAGTGACACATTATGAATTTACGTAAATCCAGCATTCTAAAAACGTTTGTTTGTTTGTTTATTGATTTTAACGGCATATCAACCCGTCTGGGGTTATGTCATGCCTAACGTTTAGGAAGTTATACATATCGTGTATTTATATTTATACTTTTTAATAATTGGTTTTAACAATGTGTTAGCATTATTGGGGATTATGTTGTATGGTATTGATTTGTTTCATGTCTATATTCTATGATTTAATTTTATTTCCCTAAAAAAAGAGAGCATATCCTCCATGTTGACATTTTCAAACAGATCTTTCATATGTTTGCTTTAAAATAACGGTTTCTGATGTGAGCAAAAAAACTGCATTCCATGAATAAGTATTTAACTGTCAAGGGTGTTTGACATGTTCCACTTTCTGGTTGTTGTTCTTGTTTGAGTATATAAGAGTGCGTTAGTCTCGTAACGTAATTAAAAACGTAATTCATAATTAAACATTTCAATCTAATGTTTGTTTGCCATGTTATAATGAGAGAAAACAAACTAAATATTTGTCTGAAAGGATACAAATTAAAATAAATAGTAATGCTCAATAGGAATGTTTTTTTCTTTTGGTAATTTATGAGGAAGTGCGTCTAGGTCTCCTGCCTCAAAAATTGCTGCCCGGTGACTATTAAAATAACGACCCCAGCTATGGTGTTACTTGAAAGAAAACAACCAACTTAGGGCGTTAAATGTATTGGGGGGGGGCTTCTATTTTTTATCGTAATTCTTATTTATTTATCAAACAAAGTAAAAAAAATGAACAAATTGAGGTAGATAGAAAGATAGATAGATAGATAAATATCCATCTTCATATCTAAACAAGAATTACAACAAATTACGATAAATAAACAAGAATTACGTCAAATTTCTATAAATAAATAAGAATTACGACAAAAAAGAGAAGCCCCCCCCCCTCCTAAAATACATTTAACGCCCTAAGTTGGTTGTTTTCTTTCAAGTAACACCATAGCTGAGGTTGTTATTTTAATAGTCACCGGGCTGCAATTTTTGAGGCAGGAGACCGAGACGCACTTCCTCATATATTACTTTTTTTTGTTTTTTGATGTTGTTGTTGATTTGTCACTGTTTACTTTTTGGGGGTTTGTTTTGTTTTACGGCATATCAACCTCAGTGGGTCATTTAATGCTGATAAAGTTTTGAAATAAATCAATTCTTAATGGATATACAATTTTTTTATGAATACATTTTTCTATTTAACCCATAGATGGGATCCTAACAGGTACTACCACTCCGGTTCAGAGTGTACCAGGGAGCAATGGTGATGAAGGGGTGATCCACATTCTGCAAACTTCCAAAACTGGAACCTCACCATCAGATAGAGTTTAACGTCATTCCCAGGACATGAAGACCCTCAGTCACCGCCTTCTAGCACCCATATGATAAAAAGGGGTTGGGGCTTGCCATAAGGGCAATAAGGTTGGGAAAATCATATAGGTGCTAGGGCTTGACGTGACCAGCCGATTGATCGGAGGGGGCCTCTCCGACCGCCCGTCTAGCCAAAGATAGGGCCAAAGTGGAGTATTGCATGTCATGAACTGCTGATCCACCTGGGCTCTATCCTTAAGCATCAAGGGTCGCCACCCATGGCCAACAGGTGGCCCCATTGGGGGAGTCTTACCCCTCTGCAGAGGTACAGTCGGTGCATTCTAACGCCGCAGCCGACAGGGCGGTGTTTACATTTACACGTTTCATATGATCAAAATCTCAATCAATGCTCCATGACGGATGGCCATGCTAATTAGTGTTAACAGCTACCAACTTCCTTTTTCCGTTATAAGAAGATCAGAAAATAATAATGTATGTTGTTGTTTTTAAGTCTACTGTTAATTTTAATTTTTTTGAAAGACCGTATTTATCTCAAAGTATTATTCCATCGACAGCTAAATACTACGTGTGCATATCAGTGCATCTGTACATGTGTGTTTGTGTGTATATTTGTGTTTGTGTTTGCTCGGATTATATAGCATAACAGTCCAGGTGCGTATTTTATAATATATATATATATATATATATATATATATATATATATATATATATATATATATATATATAAGTAAAGAAATAACAAAAGACTTAGAGATTTAGCGTTATAGTCTATTTCAGGGAGCTTAGGCAAATTGTCTAACTCTCCGATTCATCAGATGCGAATGATGAATCGGGAAAGTTAGACAATTTGTCTAAGCTTTGTATGTACATTTCGGCCTATCAGGCCTCATTAGTAGAGCTATAGATAGGAAGAACGCCTTGTGCGTGATTCGAAACCCGACTGTCAAGCTGATGAGGCCTAATAGGCCGAAATGTACACACAGAGATTGATTTTTCATGTGAGACATGTAATGTCAGGTCGCTTAATGCGCTACTGGTACTATGTAATCCAGTACAACCTGTTTCCTAGTCGGGTCATCGGCGACTAAACCGGTAACCCCACAGATTTTATCTTTTATGGGGAGGGTGGCTAGACATCTGGCAGGACGAAAAACAAGACCTGTTCAAAGGGCGGAAGAAGATATTAGCTCAACGGCCATCTAGAACCTTTTTTTTATTTTTTTTTTTTGTTGGGAGTGTTGGACCCCTTATTCCTTGTTAGGTTATCCATCTAGGAGAAGGACAAATCTGATTTAACACTTGCGATTGGCATAATTGCCAGTTATCTTGCTTAGGCTTGTCACTGGACAACAATCATGAAAATTTACAGAGTGGTATTCGTGTTGTACAAGCGTTTATCACTATAATATCACGATGTACAAATGTTCCCTTCTTTCTTTCTTACATGCGAGACTTACGTGTGGTTTTTGTCTTTTATAGAGCCTTCTACCTTGATTGATTATAAGCAGGAAACTCCATTACAATATTTTAAACATAACTTTTTTTTATCATTCTGATTTAAAATCGGTTTTATAGGATTCTAGAATCTTTTAACAACAGATATACAATGAACATACGTCATCTATAAAAAAAGAAAAAAAGAAAGAAAAGTAAAGAATTGTAACTATTTTTAGAGACAAATAATAAAAACGGAAACAGTAAATCTGTTCCAGTGTTACGTTATTGAATAAGCCGCATTGAACTGTGTCAAATCGAATCCCATTGTCACATTCAGTTGTATCGAACAGTAGCGAATCTTCAGAAAGTCATTCTACGGAAACATGAACAGATGAGAAATGAGAAACATTTACATGCTATAAGTGCCTATCCGGCGTCGCCTAGGTAGAGGTATGGGGAGAGATAGTCTCACAGATCAATTATTGTTGAATTGCAAGGTTGATCCCCACAGGATGCCCACTAAAATCCCCATGTAAAAAAATTAAAAAAACAAAAATCTTACGTTGATGAAAAGAAAAATTAATGTCTCCTATTTAAAATATTAGATGCAAAAAGAAAATGCCATGCTTACCAACCCCTCCGCATGAAAAAAAATATATACTCAATACGTTGGTAGAGCAAATTTATTATGATAAAAGTACACGGTAATAACCTACTCGAGTTTTACCATAAGGATCTTCAGGGTTAAATCCACTGGATTAACCAATATCAATTGATTAATTGCAGTTGGTTGCACGTGTGTATTTTTTTGCGATAAACAGTTGGTTACAATGACACAAAATTAATTTCTTGAGCGGAGTTTAACAGGTTTGAATTCAGAGTTTTTTCTTCTAAACTAGTTGCCTAGCCAAGGTTAAAGAGTCTAGTTTACCCTACTATTTACCCATAGCTCGAGAGAGAATACGTAAATACATACCTTTCACTAGGGTATTAGCGCAATTTGAAATACAAACTTTGAACTTACCACGCCTGTTTCAGAGCGCTTCGGTCTCTGGAGTACCTTGGTAATAAAATTAACAGCATTGATCCCAGGGGTCTATCCCCCCAGAAAATACCTGCCCTCTAGATTTAAAGGGGCCGGACTGGATTTATTGCCCAGGGCCTGAGGTGCCCCCCCCCACTCGAGGCGGAATGCCGACGGGATCGACGCATTTTTGTGCCTATCAATCTTGAGCTTCGGCTTGTGGGTGGTCCCACGTTAATAGGGCCTTGTGCCTAACCCGTACAAGTGGGACACGAGGCAAATAAACAGTCGAGGATTTGAACTTGCGTCGACGAGTCTATTTCCTACGACTCGAACCATTACACCACGCACATTTTTACGGAATAGATTAAAAAAAAAAACTTTATCTTACCAATGAAATACTTACCCCTTTCTTTCCTCCCTTCGCCATACACCTTTGGGTCATACCACTGACTGGAGTAAAGCTGTACTACCTATTCGGGAATAGCTGATGTATCGATGCATCACCAACGGTTTTTTTTAGCTTGCACGAAATGCACTTAATGCTCCTATCTATCATGCTATTGATTATTGTATTCAAATGGAACGTTTTTCTTTGTGTTTTACTTTTAGAGAGAGAGAGAAAAAAGAAACTATTGTTTGTCACGTGCTCGGATAAAGGGTAAGAAATGCATTTTTTACAATAGCTCGTGTGCAACTACAATGAAGAAGTCGCTACATCCATACAAGCACATATACTCCTCCACACAGATACACTCATATATATATATCATCTCCTGTCACATATAAAAACATCCATCATTTTCTTCACCCCAGAATACATCCTGATGAAGGTTCTATGAAACCGAAATGTTTTTAAACATCGATAATTAAATTTATCACATTTTCGGATCACTTGTTTTTTCAAAATTTTCTTTATATATATATATATATATATTATATTGATATTTTATTTTTGCTTGAAGGCAATTACAATGCGCATATCGCATAAAATTCGATAATTATAGAAGATAATAATGACAAGTGAATTTCGTAAAAAATCATTCGGTGTGTAGAACATCGTACAGACTGTTTCAACTTTATTAAGTCTCATCAGCGATGTATACTAACGATTTCCCTCCGACAGAAATCGAAACCGGGACTTCAGCAGGATAGTCAGAAACTATACTGCTTCGGCCACGATACAGTACGGAAAAATTTCTGCGAAATTAACCTGTCAATGATACTGAGACGTCTCTACCATATGAGGTAAGTGGACGCTGAGTGAATAATAACAAACCCGGAGCCTTATGCTCTTCGGCGAAGGAAATAAGATTTTTGGATGTTTGTTTATTTTAGAAGCATTGTTGATAAAGTATATATTAATATTTATATTTTTTTGCTTGAAGGCAATTACAATGCGCATATCGGATAAAATTCGATAATTATAGAAGATAATAATGACAATATATAAGGTGTGTCAAAAAAGTATCGAAATTTTTCTACTTATTGACACACCTTGTATTCTGAAAAGAATTAACGTTCCATTCATTGTCCATTTCTATCTTGGTAAATACAGATTCAAACTCGGCACTTTTAAGACACACCTTGTATTCTGAAAGGAAAATGATTGCTGAGCAGTCTATTATATGCAATCCACCACTTTGGCCCTTACTTAGGCTAGTCAAGCGGTCAGAGAAGCCCTCTCCAATCAATTGGCTGGTCAGGTCAAGCTTAGCAACTATATGATCGTCCCATTCCCATTCCCCTTATGGCAAGCCACAAACGTTTTTATCATATATATATATATATATATATATATATATATATATATATATATATATATAAAATAATAAAATTCGAAGGCAATACAATGCGTAAAAAATAAAGACAAAAAGATGTTTATATGTCTAATCGATTTCAAAGCGAAGCTTTATCGTCAGAGACGGATTTCAGAAATGACGTGCTTATGCTTTTTTTTTATATTTGTGTGGTTATAATTTCTCTTCTTATTTCCTTTTCCTCTCCTTTTTTCCTCTCTTTCTTCTTCTCCTCCTTTATGAATGGGCGAATAACTGTAATTTCTTATTTCTCTCTTTCTTTTTTTTTCTTTCTTAAAAGTTTGTTGAGAACAAGGCTGACATCCGGTAAGATGTTGCAATGTAGCAATGTGTAGCAATGTGTAGCAACGGTGTGAGCGTGTCATAATTTCAAAAACAAAAGTGAACAAATGAATAAAAACCGTTAATAGAAAATTTTTTTTTTTTTTTTAACATACTTAGCTTTTGTTTCGCTTTCACCTTTCATTTCTTATTCTTTCTCCCTCTCTTTCTTTTTTTTGTGTTATTTTCTTCTTTTTTTTTTTTTTTTTTTTCCCCCTTTATCCCCTTTGTTCTCTAATTTAAATTATTTTTTTTATAGTAAATAAGTAAATAAAAGATTATCTTAAATTATGTATTAGTATTGATAGAAAAAATAAATGATTCTTTTTTATTATTATTATTTTTTTTTTTAAGAAAATATCTTTTATGAGTACTTTTTTCTCTTTTTCTTTTAAACTTAAATAGATTAAATATTATATTAATTATATATTAAAATATCATATAATAATTACATATTAGGATTGATGTAAAATTCAAAACAATAAAAATAAAACAAACCATTCTCCCCTTAAATTTCAGATAGATTAAATATCATAAATCAAATATTTGAATTACAAAAGGCATAATGTACTGCTTCAATTATATATTTTATTTAACTATTTTTTTTTTCATTCTTTTGTTGTTATTATTTATTTCTTATTTTTTTTTTTCCCCACTTTTCCTTAAATATTTATTAATAGTTCTAGACTGACCGTACTCCTAAGAGGGTATTATGGTTTAAAGAAATAGTGTCATGGTTTAAAGAAATAATGTCATGTAAAGGAGTTAATAAGTATGTCAATATTGTTAAATTAATCGTAATTAATTTTTTTTATATTTCTCTATTATCTTCTTTTCATTCTCAATCATCCCATCACTATATATTATATATATATATATATATATATATTTAATTTTTATTAAAAAAAAAAAAAAAAAAAAAAAAAAGGCTATATATGAAACGTGTAAATTTAGTTAATCGTGTATTCTGAGTTTAATTCTAATCTATTGATAGTTGGTAGGTTTAAAATTTATGGTAGGGAAAATTATATATATAAGAGAGAACATGTGTACTAAATAAACTAAAACCTATATATGGAACGTGTAAATTTAGTTAATTATGTATTCTGTG
Source organism: Doryteuthis pealeii (assembly GCA_023376005.1). Taxonomy (NCBI): domain Eukaryota; kingdom Metazoa; phylum Mollusca; class Cephalopoda; order Myopsida; family Loliginidae; genus Doryteuthis; species Doryteuthis pealeii. The sequence goes on from CM042153.1 coordinate 81,128,856, forward strand.
TTTAATTCTAATCTATTGTTTATATTAGGACCTAATTTAGCTATTAATAAACTTTCTCTAATTCTGAGATTACCAATGTTGCGTATTATAGCCTCTATCTTAACTGAAAAATTGTTGTCCTTATTTTTGCATTTGATTAGGTGTATAAAAAAAAAAAAAGAAAAAGAAGAGAAATAACACAAAAAAAAAAAGAGAGGGAGAAAGAATAAGAAATGAAAGGTGAAAGCGAAACAAAAGCTAAGTATGTTAAAAAAAAAAAAAAATTTTCTATTAACGGTTTTTATTCATTTGTTCACTTTTGTTTTTGAAATTATGACACGCTCACACCGTTGCTACACATTGCTACACATTGCTACATTGCAACATCTTACCGGATGTCAGCCTTGTTCTCAACAAACTTTTAAGAAAGAAAAAAAAAGAAAGAGAGAAATAAGAAATTACAGTTATTCGCCCATTCATAAAGGAGGAGAAGAAGAAAGAGAGGAAAAAAGGAGAGGAAAAGGAAATAAGAAGAGAAATTATAACCACACAAATATAAAAAAAAAGCATAAGCACGTCATTTCTGAAATCCGTCTCTGACGATAAAGCTTCGCTTTGAAATCGATTAGACATATAAACATCTTTTTGTCTTTATTTTTTACGCATTGTATTGCCTTCGAATTTTATTATTTTATAACATACTTAACAATGCTTCAAGCAAATTACCAATTACTTTATATATATATATATATATATATATATATATATATACCAACCCCTCCGCACGAGCAGGATGTGACACAACGTCAATTTCTTAAGCGGAGTTTACCAGGTTTGAATTCAGAGTGTTCCTTCTCCTAAACTAGTTACTTGACCATAGTTAAAGAGCCCAGTCTGCCCTGCTATTTACCCACAGATTGAGGGAAATTTGGATTCATGCCTCTCTCAAGGGTATTAGCGCCATGTCAAATGCAGACAGCTTCTTCGAGGAATTGAACTCGGGTCGACGAGTCCATTTCCTACGACTCTAACCATTAGCCCACGCGCCCCCTTTTATCATATATATGCTAGAAAGCGTTAGTTGAGGGTCTTAATGTACTAGGTATTGTTGAGTATCTGACTGCCATCCTTGGTTCCAGATGTAGTAAATAAGTAAGCAAGCCAATAAGTATACGGTGTTATAGTATTCTTTGTAAGTCCGACGTCCAAGATAATCCAAATGTCAATGAGCCAAGGTTAAGAATCAGACCTCTATAAATACAAACACATCTGCAGCAGCAGCACTGCCAGTGATTGGATAATAGGAATCTTTCTCAGGTCACCTGATAGTCAACGAGTCTATAAATAGAGGTGACCATTTGCCTCATGCCTTATATACTAAAAATTCCAACAGGTATGACGTTAAACTCTATCGAAGGGCTAAGTTCAAATTCTGGAGCTCTGGGGAATGTGGTGTACTTCTTCGTCACCATTACTCCCAGGTCCACTCTGAACCGGAATGGTAGTACCTGTTAGGTTCCTATCTACGGGTTAAATAAAAAAATGAGTTTGAAAAAAATGTGTTAAAAAAGAATTGAGTACCCATCAAGAGTTGGACCATATGACCTTTAGGCACCCCTTTTGCGATCTCGATTCGTGGGGACACTTTTCTCATTTACACCGTCAACATCCGGTTTGTTATGGGTTAGGGTTAGGGTTAGGGATTAGTTTTATAATAATAAAAAAACTCTAAATATCGTCTGTTAACAATTAATCGGATTTTGACGGTGTAAATGGAAAAATGTACCCACGAATCCAGATCACAAAAGGGGTGCCTAAATGTCATATGGTCCCACGAGTTTATAAAACAAAGCATCTTCTGCATAAAATAACCCAACAAGGATGGAGATGCCGTAAGATCTAAGATCTAACCAATCAACCAAAATGATTTTTACTATAAAAATGCATTGGACAATGAATTTTTATTATGAAAATGCATTGAAAATGCATTGAAAATGATTTTTACTATAAAAATGCATTGAAAATTATTTTTACTATAAAAATGCATTGAAAATGATTTTACTATAAAATGCATTGAAAATTATTTTTACTATAAAAATGCATTAAAAATGATTTTTACCATAAAAATGCATTGAAAATTATTTTTACTATAAAAATGCATTGACACAATGAATTTTTATTATGAAAATGCATTGAAAATGATTTTTACTATAAAAATGCATTATACAATGAATTTTTACTATAAAAATGCATTGAAAATGATTTTTACTATAAAAATGCATTAGAAATGATTTTTACCATAAGAATGCATTAGAAATGATTTTTAGGTTTCGTTATTAGTTGCGCTTTCCCCATTAAGGAATGAAATAAATATTCCAGTTCCCCCAACTAGGTCGTCTGAGTCTTATGATGGATTCTTAAGGGAACCTCAACATCAAGTGGAAATACGTAGTTCATCGTCTCTGCAAATAACATGACTCATTGAATAATGGGTTACACAATCGATCAATTGATCTTAGATATCGTCGAATTGCTATGCGGATGTCATAGAATCATTGGGTATAGAGAGTCAATAGACACTACTAGAGATGCAAAGGGTTAGACGGTAGGTCCATTGATCTTGGGAGTAGTCAGAGTGCTCTGCTGGTTTCGTAATTGGTATTTTCAGGAAAATCAGTTACGTATGTGACGGCGCTTAAGTAATATTGGAAAGATATCAGAGAGTAAACGGCCATGTTGGCAAGGGCTTTAGAATACAAAAAGTGCATATCTGCAGAGAGGTAAGGCCCCACAATGAGGTCACCTGTTGACCGTGGGTAGTGGCCTCTGATGCTTAAGGACAGAATCTGTGTCGGAAAGCAGTCTAGGACATGCAGCAACCCACTTTGGCTCCTACTTAGGCTAGACGAACAGTAAACAGCCAGGTTGGCAGGGGCTTTAGAATACAAAAAGTGCATATCTGCAGAGAGGTAAGGCCCCACAATGAGGTCACCTGTTGACCGTAGGTAGTGATCTCTGATGCTTAAGGACAGAATCCGGGTCGGAAAGCAGTCTATGACATGCAGCATCCCACTTTGGCTCCTACTTAGGCTAGACGAACAGTAAACAGCCAGGTTGGCAGGGGCTTTAGAATACAAAAAGTGCATATCTGCAGAGAGGTAAGACCCCACAATGAGTTCACCTTTTGACCGTGGGTAGTGGCCTCTGATGCTTAAGGACAGAATCCGTGTCGGGAAGCAGTCTATGACATGCAGCAACCCACTTTGGCTCCTACTTAGGCTAGACGAACAGTAAACAGCCAGGTTGGCAGGGGCTTTAGAATACAAAAAGTGCATATCTGCAGAGAGGTAAGGCCCCACAATGAGGTCACCTGTTGACCACTTTGGCCCTACTTAGGCTAGACGAACAGTCGGAAAATACCGAAAGCACCGAGAAATTCCTGCGAAATTAAACTGTCAATGATACTGATACGTCTCTACCATATGAGGCAAGGGGGCGCTGAGTGAATAACAAACACGGAGCCTTATGCTCTTCGGCGAAGGAAATAAGATTTTTGGATGTTTGTTTTTATTTTAGAAGCATTGTTGAATAAAGTATATATTAATAAAATTGAAATAGTCTGTACAATATTCTACACACCGAGTAATTCTTTGCGAAATTCACTTGTCATTATTATCTTCTATAATTATCGAATTTTATGCGATATGCGCATTGTAATTGCCTTCAAGCAAAAATATAAATATTAATAAAATAAAAACAAACATCCAAAAATCTTATTACAATATTGTTGTACCGGCCGTTCCTACAGTGGAGAATATACACCGGTTCTCACTATAAATAGTGAGACACCGAGTAAAAAGGTTGTACTGTTACCGTACTGTTACTGTTTAGCGGCAAGCTAGCCGTTCTTGTACCTTATTGTAAATACACTTGTCTCTTTTTACCCTACCTCGACTTGACTTCTTTTTTTACTGTTGAACTAACATCACAACAAATATATATATATCCACAGCCAAAGATATGTATTATTATTTTTGCTCTTTTCTTCATAGTGAATTTAGCTATCTGAAGATGCTAAGCCTATTCTGGTTAAAATAAATATTCACAATAGACAACACGACTGGGTTTAAGTTTTTTGGTATTTCAAAATTTTATATGTAGAATAATAGGGTGTCTATAAAGTTTGGCAGCAGTTTTTAAATTGAAAATTTAATTACTCACATTATACAAATGATAGAATCATTTAGAATCACTGTATTATAGAATCACTGTATTATTGGCCATTATAGCTACCATGCATTTTAAATGCTTCTCCTTTCTCTTCAATTCTTTCTTCTTCTTCTTCTTCTTCTTCTTCTTCTTCTTCTTCTTCTTCTTCTTCAACACTGACCATGTGTTCCCCCCTCCCCCCTTCTAACACCACTAATATAAGAACCCTCCCAACAGGCCATACCACAGCAGAAAATAAGACATTTGGACTTGGCTTGCCTTAAGAAGATATCCCTTCAGTAAGTCACTTTTCCGGCTTTAAAAACGGCCAAATTACAATTTAATCTGTATTATCGGCCATTCTAGCTACCATGCATTTTAAATGCTTCTCGTTTCTCTTCAATTCCCTTTTCTTTTCTTTTTTTACTATTTTTTTCTTTTATTCTTATCTGTACCTTATTCCAAGGAAAGGTTAAGGGAGTAAACCCCGAAAACAAATCAGGAGCTGGAGTCCCTAAGGTGGGTAGTGCTAAATCACAGCATTTCCTAGCAACTCTTGCGAAACCGTCGTTGCCAAACTGCATAGGCCCTTACCTTTCCTTTGGACAACAGCGGCTGTGTGGAGAGGGTGGATCTGCTACTAGGGCGACAGTTAGTTAAACCATATGAAAATTCCACTCTTTTAGTTTTATTGTTCTATGTACGTTTTTATAATTATATTTCAATAAGACTGTCATCTTTATTGTTACATTTTAAATCTGTTGCTGAATTTGAAAGACATCCTATATATATGACTACAGATCTATAACCAACCGTCATCGCAAAAAAATACACACGGGCAATCGACTGCAATTAATCAATATCTTGATTAATCCAGTGGATTTAACCCTGACGATCCTTATGGTGAAACTCGAGTAGGTTATTACTGTGTACCATTATTATATATATATATATATATATAATATATATATATATATATATATATATCGGACAAGTTTTTCGTTGATCCGTTCCAATTTTCGGGCCATCTTTGTGGTGTCGGAGTGTAACTGGTATAACAGTCCCCCAAAGGTTTCAAAACGAGTGCTTTCGGCAATACAATTTGCCATCCTCAGGTAGGAAACGATGGTATGATTTCGTGGCTCGTTTTTAACGAGAACGAGTAGTAGCAAGGAATTAGAAGTGGGAGGTAATAAGCATTGGTAGTTACACCCCGACACAAGAAAGATGGCCCGAAAATTGGAACGGATCCACGAAAATCTTGTCCGACAGGAATTGTCTGTACAGTTCAACAAAACTTGTATAAAAGAAAAAATGCTGCCAAAATACACTTATATATATATTATATATATATATATATATATATATATATGTACATAATATATATAATATATATATATATACATATATATATATACATATACATAATATATATACATATACATATATATATATATAATATACATACATATATATATATATACATATACATATATATATATATATATATATATATATACATATATATATATATACATATATATATATATATATACATATATATATATATATATATATATATATATATATATATATATATACATATACATATATATATATATATATATATATATATATATATATATATATATAATATATATATATATATATACATATATATATATATATATATATATATATATATATATATATATATATATATATATATATATTAGTTTGCGAATCTATGATTTACGATCAGTTGCTTATTAATCTAATAATGACTTTTATGCATCAACTTTATTCAATTCTGGCAATTGTTGCGTAGTGAATGCGAGTCGAACTCTCAACGATATTCTTTAATGGTAGCTCGGCAATCGTTGCTTCACAGCAGGTGATTATTTGGTCGTTCTCGTCTTCATTTCTGTGTACAAGAACTGGAATGAATAGCAAATAAAAGCCAACCTCTATTGGACTTACTTTACATTTAGAAAAAGAAGAAGAAGAAGAAGAAGAAGAAAAAATAGAGCACGAATATCGATTATTGGCCGTCGATATTTTGGAATATTTCATCTGGGAAATCATCCTAAAACTCGACTTTGACGTTCACATCTGTGTCACTTGATTATTGTAGCTTCTGTCGGTAAAGTGAACTGCTTTTTTTCTGGTTGGAAATGGAGCGAGAGGAATGAATCAACCAATATGGAATCCACTCAAAAAAAAAATAAATAAATGGAAACATATTACAGCTACAATTGATCAGAGATGTGTCTCGATATCATGGATTCTGAAATAAACATCTATTAATAATGGAGATTCGCTTCCGGTTTTTGTCTAACAAAAACTACGTCACTGCTTACGTCACACTACCATAGAATAAATACACGTCATAACATAGAATAAATACACTCAAAATTTGAGCATGCAATGCTAGACAATCCGAATTGGTTTTTTTAAACAAGTTTTAATAAATAAAGTAAAGTCGTCGGGGCGGCCTAAAGTCGGTATCAGCCAGTCAGCGAGGGAGTCTATCCCCTTTTCAATAGCGCTAGACCAAGGAGATTGTTTTAGCATCTGAGGTGGAGCGCCACACCTACCATCAGCACATTACTTTACCGCACATATCCCTGTGCTACTCATACGCTGAGTTGGCGGGGACCGGTATCGAACTAGGAACATTGTGGTTTCTAGCCGAACGCTCTACCGACTGAGCTAACCCGGCCCCTATATGACTGGTATTATTTATCTATATATAATTTGTTTTATTTTAATATATATTTAAAGTTATCAGAACTAAGTTATCATTTCAATTTTTTAATATTTTTTACTCCTTTAATAAATTTGATGATTTTACTTTACTTATGATACAAACTCTCTGATATTAAATTTCAACTCCCATCCCCTCAGGCAATATTTATCTTACGTTGCCCAGGGGGCGTTTTTTATTTTGCTAGTAAGGAATAACATTAATACGGGATTAGACAATTAAACCTTAGATGATGCGTGGTAATAATAACAGATTAAATTAAGTAAGAAGTGCGTGTTCCTTGGAAGCTTTTGAAAAAAATTACTAATCTAGACGAACACTTATATCACCAAAATATTCCAACAGCAACCTGTCTTGGAGAAGGAAAACTCTGAATTCAAACCTATTTTAAACTGCACTTAAAAACATTGTATCGCATTTCACTTGTGGTGAGATGTTGGGTAAATATATTCATAAATACATGGAGATGTAAGTTGGCTGAATGTACTGGCCAACAGCCAGTCAGAAGCGACAGGTACAGAATTTAATGATGAGAAGAACGGGATGAAGATAAAACAAAAAGAGGAAATATAAAACACAATGTCAATATGCTACAATGTTTAGTTTTTGTTAACAATAGATATTTATATTAGATAGATATGAGATGAGATAGGTACATATTTATATTTCGTTTTTTTTTTTGGGGGGGGGGGTTGTATATTTTATTTCATATTTCGCAGGCAAATTTAGTTTAGCATGCACAAGGGTTTGCCAGTTGTTTGTGCGCCCCTCTCCTCCGCCGAGAAAGTACTGAGCTGGCAAAGGATGTCCAGGACGAGATCAGCATCTAAGTGGTCGCAGTAACTAGCCGGGTGTATTCCGGGTATACATCCGGCCTCACAGTTTGTCACATATCTGGTTTTGTCAGGGTTTGTCCTCTCATATAATAGTGAGCTAGAAAGAAGTATAACGTGTTCTTTCGAAACTTTAAACAAAAAACAATAATTATCTATTTAGACGAACACTAACAGTAGATTGTTCTAAAAATAAGTTGAAATATAAGGTACGTAAAGGACCTATTGTTCATCAAAAGTGGTTAACATTATTACTATACTCGGTTTTTTTTTCTTTTCTTTATTATTCTTTCTAGGTTGATTCATTCTATTTCTTATAATGACATCTCGTATGCGTATGTGTGTGAGTTTACCGGCATCTACGTATAATTATGTGAAGAAATTTAAGGAGACATCTCGAAAATCTAGCGATCGTTTCAAAAATTTATAAAAAAAAACTATTTAAGTAAATGATACCTAAATCAAATGTTCAAAGTAAATGTAAGAATATATAGTAGTGAGATAGGAAGAAGTATAACGTGTTCTTTCGAAGCTTTAAAAAAATACCTATCTCAACGAACACTAACATGATATTTCGTATTTCAAATATGATATAATTATAAATAATAAAATAAATAAAATACGTATAACATTTATAGAATTATTTACTTAATAAGACTATTCTAATAATAATGGTATTTATTTTACTTTGAATTCGAAATGGATAGCGTTAAACTTTAAAAATAGATTTTACGTTTGAATTAGAATTAATAGAAAAAAATCAGCAGAAGTAAAACAATAGACAGATAAACAAATAAACTATAATTACGAAATTCTTATTGCTAATCGTTAGAAATAATTATTCTTATTATTTATATTAAAATCCTATATTAAAGTTTAGCTATAATAATTTCGTACAATAGATATTAAAAACTACATAAATACAGAGATAGATAAATAAATAGATGTCGAAATACTGAAATAGATAAATAGATATGAACAGATTGATAGATAGATAGATAGATAGATATTTCGTATTTCAAATATGATATAATTATAAATAATAAGATGAATAAAATACGAATAACATTTATTGAATTATTTACTTAATAAGACTATTCTAATAATAACGATATTTGTTTTACTTTGAATTCGAAATAGATAGTTCTCTCAACCCACCTGTACAGTGCAGAAGCCTTGACGATATACAAAGAAGATGCCCATAGACTACATGTCTACTACATGCGTCACTTGCGCAGCATATTAAATGTCAGATGGTGGCAACATGTTTCAAACAGGACCATCCAGAAGAGAACTATACTCCTTATCATGCATGAAATACTTGTCCAACGCAACCTGAGATGGGCTGGCCACTTAAACAGATTTAGGGATGACAGACTACCAAAGCAGATTCTGTGCTCTCAACTGAGAGAGGGATTATTTAGAATCAGTAGACCAAAGCTCAGATACAAAGACAACATCAGAAGAAACTTGAAAGACTTGAATATCCCCATAGGCAGTTGGCAAGACGCAACCAGAGACCGATTAAATTGGAGGAAAATGATTCACATGGTGTCATCATCAGATACGATGGACAGCAAGTAGTTGTAAATTAAGTAAGCAGATTAGATTAATTAAACCTAATATTTATATGGATAAGTGGAGCAAAACTTAGTAACGTTTAGATTGATCCCATCTTTGCAAATCTCATAAAAAAACTTACAAATCTTATTATAATGGAGATTGTGTGTCCTTTGGTGTCACATCTTCACTACATATTCCACTTACTCGTCACTGGAATAATGTTTGTCTCTCTTCGGCTTCATGAAAGAAGGTTTGAGAGACAAACATTATTCCAGTGACGAGGAAGTGAAATCTGTAGTGAAGAAGTGGCTCAAAGATCAGTCAACAGTTTTTACGGGGCAGGGATACATGGGAATAATATTGCGATGAGAAAAACGGTGACTATGTGAAGAAGTAGGGATGTGATCCACAGAGGACCAGCTTCATTTTGATATATGATACATGTTCTTGTTTTGGTAATTATACCTGTGCTAAACAAAATGGCATTACTTTTTGACTCACCCTCGTATATATTTTTTTTAAAATACCAATAAATCATCCTCGCATTTCCTCTATTTCACTCACACTCACAATAACATCTATTAATAATGGAGATTGTCAGTATTTCTGTCTGTAACAAAAAACTACGTCATAGCTCTACGTCACAGCTTACGTCACAATATTCTTATGCTATATACACCCAAAATTTGAGTACTCTCGTTCTTTTTTTTTTACAGTAACAAAAAGTTAACTAAAAAGTTTACTAATAAATAAATACCTACGATTTTGTGGAAAATTGATGTGGAAAATATTCAAAATAATTGTTAGATTATTACGTGCACGCAACATTTTATTTGAGAGGGACGGGGGCTCAGTTTTTATTTCAAATTGTTTTATCTTTATTTTTTTTTACTCCTTTAATAAATATGAGGATTTGTCTTACTTATGATACAAACCCTCTGACAGTGAATATTTAACTCCCACCCTCTCGGGCAATGTCTTTCAAAATTTAATATTTACGACGCCCGGAGAGTGTTTTCTGTTGCTAGTATATATATAAACGTCAAAGTTTCTTTCGTTATTTGAATCAAGTGTACTGATATCTTTACCCTAAAAGGACTTTTGTGAACAAGGAAACGGTGAGTTAATGTTCGAACAATGTACAAAGGATCATTGTTTGAGCTTTTTTTATGAATTGGATATTGGTATTGTATAGTGATATTGGATTTAGAACATCATTACAAACTCTAGGATACAAAAGAATATTCTTTTTCTGAGAAAGAGGCACATCGAGACAAAAGTTATATTGGGATGAGAATCAATGATTTCTACCGACCTTAGTATTTAATTTCAATGAAGCTATTAGTTATGGAGTCCCTACAATCATCAAAATAAGAATGCACAGGAAAATATAATATCTGAACAAAAGGCTCAATATGACTATAAATAACAATCGAATTATTATTATTATTATTTACTCCTTTTGTTTTTTCACATCAGTGTTAGCTGATGGTCTTTCACTGGAGTCTGATTGACAGCAAGTCTCCTCAGGTCTCCAGGACTCTTCTGAGTATTCTGGCAGATTGCAGCAGTGCAGTGTTCTGAGTGGTTTCAATTCTTCCTCTGATATCCAAACTTTCCAGACCCTTTTCTAATCTATTTGGGACTGTTCCAAGTGCACCAACTACAATTGGTATCACTTTCACTTTCATATTCCATAACTTTTTCAGTTCTCTGGCAATGTCCAGATATTTGTTCATTTTTTCATTTTCCTTTAGCTTTACCCTGGGATCTGCTGGAACTGCAAAATCCACCAGTTGACAAGTTCTTTCTTTTCTGTATTATTATTATTATTATTATTATTATTATTATTATTATTATTATTATTAGTTGCTCCTTTAATAGTTTGATTGTAAAAATATACTACCAAACATCACCCGGGGAGAAAAAATTATTTGGAAAAAAGATAATCGTACCAACCAAAAATAATCTATTGGTACAATATTTGGCCAAAAGAAAAAACAATTTATATATATATATATATATATATATATATATATATATATATATATATATATATATATATATAAATTGTTTTTTCTTTTGGCCAAATATTGTACCAATACTATAAGGACATATTTTTCATTTACAATAAATCAATATTAATCAATATCCGGTTGTCTGTTAGGGGTTAGGGTTAGGGGTTGAGGGTTAAGGTTAGGGTTAGGGGTTAGGTTTAGGGGTTAATTTTATAATTTTAAAAAATCTAAAAATCGTCTGTTAAAACAACCGGATATTGACGGTGTAAATGAAAAACATGTCCTTTTTTAATCGAGATCAAAATGGGGTGCCTAAATGTCATGTGGTCAGAGAAATGGAGCTGAGACGAATCGTGAGACAAAGTTAAAGAGAAAGGAAAAGCAGGTTAGTATGATGTATTATGGAGATAGCGTCATCAATATGAATTTATTATTCTACAAAAAATGGTAACAAAATTTAGCATGGCTAATATGATTAGAGAATGCGCTAATGCAACAACAACAACAACAATAATAATAATAATAATAATCTTATCTTATTATAATGGAGATTGTGTGTTTTTCTGTCTGTAACCGAAACTACATTACTAATCGAGTCACAATTAATATAGTTATTTACATCACATTCTTCATGATATTATTTATATTTAAACCTCAATTATTAATAAAATTGCTTCATTTTTTTATTAGTGTTGTCCATACCTACATCCTAATAACATGCTATTGTATTTTTATATACTAAAAATAGCGGTTTGCAGTGTGAACGGGAAGGCTAATTTGCATATTGATATTAAAAATGTGATTTTATTAAATATGTGCTTAGTATTATTGATTTCTAACTGTTTGGTTTTATTTTAATGAATATAAGCAAAAATCTCTCCAATGAATCTTAAATGAAATCCATTAACAAGAAAAAATAAGTGTAATTTTATTCTTTATTTCCTAATTTAACTGAATAGTTAAATAAGTAAAATTCAGCAATGAAAGACGGCAGTGATGGAAGAGTAAGTTTCATTTCTATTTTTCTATCATACTGTTTCATCCCCACTCTGTTTCAAATCTTTTTATATGCATTCTTATTAGACTTTCTAATTTAATACGATATTTCATTACATTAAAACTTAAATACTTGCACCCGGAGGGTGCATATATTTGCTAGTAATAATAATAATAAATACTTGGACCTTGCCAGAGAAGTGAAGAAGCTGTGGAACATAAAGGTGAAGGTCGTATCAATTGTAATTGATATATATGTGTGTGTGTGTGTGTGTGTGTGTGTGTGTGTGTGTGTGTAGGGCATTTGTTGGTATATGGAAGGTAATAAGAATTTTTTTATCACAGAATAACGAGAAAAGCGAGTGGTAGTCCTTGTTATTCAGTCTGTTTAAAATTTGAGGTTTGAAAAAAAGAAGACGGTTTGAAATATGACGTCAAATATTCTCTTTTACGGTGTGAGTATGGGACGGTGTAAGTGTGTGTATCGAAAAGAAAGTATTGTGCATTTTCTAGGTGTGTGGTTGCGCGTGTGTGTATAAATCTTTTGCGATAAACGACAGCGAAACAAACCTCAAGGTTGTGTGTGTGAGTGTGTGTGTATGTGTGTGTGTGTGTGTGTGAGCATGGTTACCATTGAGAAACGATGTATGTTTCAGGTAGCAAGAGAATATTCTTTAAACTTTTTGAGTTGCTGTGTGTGTTTGATATGTAAGAGGAAGGGGGAGAGATGTCAATTACGCGTTAACTCATTTAAACCTGTGTTTTTTCATTCTTTCTTAATATACTACATACCGTCGGATTCACTTCCTTTTCTTCACATGTATATATATATATATATATATATATATATATATATATATATATATATATATATAAGAAATTCTCAGCGTATGAGTAGCACAGGGATCTGTGAGGTAAAGTAAGGAGCTGATGGTAGGTGTGGCGCTCCACCTCAGACGCCAAAACAATCTCCTTGGTCTAGCGCTATTGAAAAGGGGATAGACTCCCTCACTGATTGGCTAATACCGACTTTAGGCCACCCCGACTACTTTACTTACTTTATATAAAAAATGGATATAAAGTAACCTACCCGAGTTTCATCATCTGAATCGTCAGGGTTACATCCGCTGAATAAATCGAGTTTTTGATTAATATCAGTTGGTACCACATATGTCTGTTGAAACGGGTCTTATCTTTATATATATATATATATATATATATATATATATATATATATATATATATATATATATATGTGTGTGTGTGTATATATATATATATGTAAATAAATGGAAATTAATCCGACAGAATGAATTTAACATTTTGAAAAAACAATTAGTAATTATTATCTGCTGACAGAATCTGTTTCGACGCCTTAGTAGAAGGGTCATCATCAACGAGCAAAAAAATTTATGAAAGGAAGAAGGGATAAAAAAACCGTTGGAAGAGAATAGGGGGTACAAACACACGCTGGAATGCTTGAATTTTTTAAATGCGCATACTGTTTCAAAAATAAAATAAAATTTTATTTTAAAAAATCAGAAGCATTTTTAATCCAAAAATAAACTCAAAAAGAGTTTGGTGTAAATATATAAAAAAGTGTAAGAGATTATCAAAAATGTTCAAAATATAATCCAGCTATTAAGTTGTTTACATGTCCACAGCACAATTGAAAGAAGATGTTAAGTTTCAAAAAGTTTGTGGTGTAGGTAAATTTCTTGTAGTGTTCGTAGAATAATCTTCGGAGGTGTAAAAATCCGTATATTTTGTTTTTTCATGAGACAAATGTGTAAATAAATGGAAATTAATCCGACAGAATGAATTTAACATTTTGAAAAAACAATTAGTAATTATTATCTGCTGACAGAATCTGTTTCGACGCCTTAGTAAATTCAAGCATTCCAGCGTGTGTTTGTACCCCCTATTCTCTTCCAACGGTTTTTTATCCCTTCTTCCTTTCATAAATTTTTTTGCTCGTTGATGATGACCATTCTACTAAGGCGTCGAAACAGATTCTGTCAGCAGATAATAATTACTAATTGTTTTTTTCAAAATGTTAAATTCATATATATATATATAATATATATATATATATTATATATATATATATATATAATATTACCACAGTGAGTGTTTAACACTATCTCACTTGATGAGCAGTCGGTGTATTCTAACCCCCAGGAGTAACCAAAGTTTGGAATTGCGGCAATTCTGTTTAGGACAGTAAAGCATGATGGTCAGTCATTTTACAATCGATAAAGAATGGATGAAAAGGGTGTCATGTTTAAGACAATAAGCACGTATATATGTCCGACTAATACCGTTGGGAAAAGTACGAGCGCCCTTATCCCTCTAGCTATGTGTTAAATAGTATCACTGCTGCTCTGCAAGGAGGAGTCAGGCATTAAATTACCCGCAAATGTTGATATGCCATTAAACAAGGAACCGGAATCTTGCCGAGGGAAAACCAGAGAAACAATAGACGTTAATTACGACGATGATGAAAATTATAGCGATTGAAATGGATGGAATGGAATCAGTCACGTTGAAGATAGCCAGCGGGAAATCCTGCATACTGCAGACATGGTGATACAAATTCTTTAGAAAATGATGAGTGGATTACGATATAAAAATAGTTAATTATTGAGGTTGAACACGATTGTATTGTTACTAGGTCGATTCAAAAAGTAATGCCATTTTGATTAGGACAGGTATAATTACCAACACAGGAACATGTATCATGTATCAAAATGAAGCTGGTCCTCTGTGGATCACATTCCTACTTCTCCTCATAGGTGAGTCAAAAAGTAATGCCATTTTGTTTAGGACAGGTATAATTACCAACACAGGAACAAGTATCATATATCAAAATGAAGCTGGTCCTCTGTGGATCACATTCCTACTTCTCATAGGTGAGTCAAAAGTAATACCATTTTTAAAGACAGGTATAATTACCAACACAGAAACATGTATCATATATCAAATGAAGCTGGTCCTCTGTGGAACACATTCCTACTTCTCCACATTGATGAGTCAAAAGTAATACCATTTTTAGGACAGGTATAATTACCACACAGGAACATGTATTATATATCAAAATGAAGCTGGTCCTCTGTGGATCACGTCCTACTTCTCCACATTGATGAGTCAAAAAGTAATACCATTTTTAGGACAGGTATAATTACCAACACAGGAACATGTATCATGTATCAAAATGAAGCTGGTCCTCTGTGGATCACGTCCCTACTTCTCCACATTGATGAGTCAAAAAGTAATACCATTTTTAGGACAGGTATAATTACCAACACAGGAACATGTATCATGTATCAAAATGAAGCTGGTCCTCTGTGGATCACGTCCCTACTTCTCCACATTGATGAGTCAAAAAGTAATACCATTTTTAGGACAGGTATAATTACCAACACAGGAACATGTATTATATATCAAAATGAAGCTGGTCCTCTGTGGATCACATTCCTACTTCTCCTCCTAGAAGTAATACCATTCCTACTTCTCC
Source organism: Doryteuthis pealeii (assembly GCA_023376005.1). Lineage (NCBI taxonomy): Eukaryota > Metazoa > Mollusca > Cephalopoda > Myopsida > Loliginidae > Doryteuthis > Doryteuthis pealeii. The sequence continues at coordinate 81,144,738 of CM042153.1, forward strand.
TCATAGGTGAGTCAAAAAGTAATACTTTTAAAGACAGGTATAATTACCAACATAAACATGTATAATATATCAAAATGAAGCTGCTCGTCTGTGGATCACATTACTTCACCACATAGGTGAGTCAAAAAGTAATACTATTTTTAAGACAGGTATACTTACCAACACAGGAACAAGTATCATACATCACAATGAAGCTGGTCCTCTGTAGATCACATGTTCCACATTCGAATGAGAGCATGTATCCCTGCCCCGTAAAACTCTGATGACTGTTCTTCAATTGGGGCCACCTGTTGGGCGTGGGTGGCGAATGGTGATGCTTAAGGATGGAATCTTGGTGGATAAGCAGTCCATGACATGTAACACTCCACCTAGACCCTTACTTAGGCAATACGGGTGGTCGGAAAGGCTCCCTCCGATCAATCGGCTGGTCACGTCTAGCCCTAGCACTTATATGATTGCCCCAACCCAATTGCCCTTATGTCAAGCCCTAATCCTTTTTATCATATGGGTACTAGAAGGCGGTGATTGAGGATCTTCATGTCCTGGGAATGACATTAAAATCTATCTGATTGTGAGGTTCCAGTTCTGGACGCTTGGGGAATTTAGAGCACCCCTTCATCACCATTGCTCCCTGGTCCACTCTGACCCGGAGTGGTAGTACCTGATAGGGTCCCATCTATGGGTTAAATAGAAAAACCTGAGTTTGAAAAAATTGACTATCCATTAAGAATTAATTTATTTCAAAACTTTGTTGGCATTAAATGACCCATTGAGGTTGATATGCCGTAAACAAACCAAACATCGATTATTAATAGAACAGAAAGTGTCTTTTGTTTGCAGACATCCACAAATAGGATCGCTAGAGGTCGATTTTTAAAAGTTAGTCCCGCAGATCCATTATTACTGAATCGTGAGTTGAATCCTCGTGGAATGCCCCATTTAAATCCCTATGTAAAATAAGAGACCTTGCATTGATCCGGCTACTCTGAAAAGAAATGTTAATGTCTACTATTTAAAACATTAAATAAAAAAACCAAAAAATCCATACTGTTATCATTTAAATTTTATTTTATATTCTATTAAA
>CM042153.1:81148321-81153405 GCA_023376005.1 Doryteuthis pealeii
AAACATATCATACAAGATCACAACACCCGCTTAAATATCAGATGAATTTTAGTTGATCACACAAAAGTCTTATATTGCATAAACTGTAAAACAAAATTCGAAATACTAGAAGCCATAAAAAAAATAAGGCACTCAGCACTTAAGAAAATCTCTTTGAATTCAGGATCCATAATACTCAAATGCCTCTGACATAGGTGCATAGTTCTACAGCCTCAGTGATTCATATTCGTATCTTTTTTTTTGTGAACCCATTGCAGACTCGGGTTTTCGGTTAACACGGGGGATCCAGCGATCCTCGGCCTCTGGACTTGTCGAGAGTGTAATATTAGCGTCGATCCCAGGGGCTATCCCCCCAGGCAACGACGCAATTTTTGTTCTTTCCCACCCATGAGCTTCGGCTTGTGGGTGGGCCCACGTTAAAACGAGGCCTTGTGCCCAGTCCATACAAGTGGGGTATGCGACAAACATACTCAGTGATTCATAGTCAAGTGAGCTTGAATCTCATAACATTCAACAGAAAGTGTTGTTTTTTTTTAGGATTATTTCTAAAGTATGCTTCGCATGAACGTCTGATACTTTTGAGCGGACGAATCGATAAACCTGATAAGAACTTCTGAAAATCTTGATAATTTTGGTTGACAAATGTTTCATTTAAGAATATTTTTTAAAAATGGTGTTTCAAATACAATTGAAAAGCCTTCCTCACCACCACCGGACTCTTTATTGAAGCATTGAATTAATATAATTATTATATAAGATATTCGTAATTTTTTTTATATTTCTATCAAATGTTGTCTGTTCTACTTCCAGTAAAAATTGCAACAATGTATACTTTTGAATTTAAGATAAAAAAAGTTAACCGGAAGATTTTGACTAACTTTTACAATTGTAAAAATAAATGAATAAAAAATAAATAAATTATATATTAGAGAAATGTATGGGTTATTTGCACAGACATAAATTGATGAATGGTTTAAGAAAACTATATTTTATGTTTTTTGATTAAAGAAAAAAAGAATCGTTACCTTTAGGCACCCTTTTTGATCTCGGTTAAGAAAGGACATGTTTTTCATTTACATCGTCAATATCCGGTTGTTTGTTAGGGATTAGGGTTAGGGGTTAGGGTTAGGGGTTAGTTTTATAATTTAAAAATAGATATAAAAATCGTCTGTTAAAAAACCGGATATTGACGGTGTAAATGAAAAGCATGTCCTTTTTTAATCGAGATTTTAACGGTTATACTTTTAAGGAACACGGGTATTGATATATAGATGAATTGTCACTTGACTTTAGGAGGTACGAGGCAAACAAGCATGATTTACAAACAAAATTAAAAACAGTAAAAAGAATACCGGGGAAATTGTAGTAGTTTCTTTGGTATCATTTGGTTGATTGGTTGGGTTTTATGGCGTGTCAACTCTTCTATGGGTTATTTTATGCTGAAGGTGTTTTGTTTAATTAGTTCTTGTTGGATATTCAAATATTTCCAAACACAATTTTTTAAACTTTTAAGACATAACAATATTACCGATCCACACCAGAGTGGATCTGGGAATAATGGCAATAAAGGGGCCCTTGACCCACCTAAAAGTTTCCGAATCGGAACTTCATCACAAGGTGCAATTTAACGTCATACCGAGGATTCACTACTGGTCAGAGTGGACTTGGGAGTAATGGTAATGGTGGTGTGCTCTACACTCCGAAGGGATTTGAATTGGAACTTCACCCTGAGCAAGTTTAATGCCATAACCCGGTACACACTGAACCAGGAGTGGTGTCTGGGTATGGCATTAAACTGCAATCAGGGTGAAGTTCGCAATTCAAGATACCTTCGGAGTGGTAGAGCCACACCATTACATTACTCCCAAAGTCCACTTGACCAGTAGTGAATCCTCGGTATGAACGTAAATTGCACCTTGTGATGAAGTTGCGCGATTCGGAAAACTTTTAGGTGGGTCAAGGCCCTTATTGCCATTATTCCAGATCCACTCTGGTGTGGATCTTTAATATTGTTATGTCCTTAAAGTTTAAAAAAATTGTGGGTTTGGAAATATTTGAATATCCAACAAGAACTAATTAAACAAAACACCTTCAGCAAAAATAACCCATAGAAGAGTTGACACGCCATAAAACCCAACCAACTCAACCAAATGTACCAAGAACTACTACAATTTCCCCGGTATTCTTATTACTGTTTTTAATTTTGTTTGTAAAATCATGCTTGATTGCTCGTCCTCCTAAAGTCAAGTGACAATTCATCTATATAATCAATACCCCTGTTCCTTAAAAGTATAACGTTAAAATCTCGATTAAAAAAGGACATGCTTTTCATTTACACCGTCAATATCCGGTTTTTTTTAAACAGACGATTTTATTATCTATTTTTAAATTATAAACTAAGCCCCTAACCCTAACCCCCTAACCCTAATCCTAACAAAGCAACCGGATATTGACGATGTAAATGAAAAACATGTCCTTTCTTAACCGAGATCAAAAAAGGGGTGCCTAAAGGTAACGATTCTTTTCTTTAATCAAAAAACATAAAATATAGTTTTTCTTAAAACCATTCATCATTTATGTCTGTGCAATAACCCAATACATTTCCTCTAATATATTAATTTATTTATTTTTATTCATTTTAATTTTTAGCAATTGTAAAGTTAGTCAAAATCTTCCGGTAACTTTTTTTTATGCTTAAATTCAAAAGTATAACATTGTTGCAATTTTTACTGGAAGTAGAAACAGACAAACATTTGATAGAACAATATAAAAAAATTACGAATATCTTATTATAATTATATTAATTCAATGCTTCAATAACGAGTCCCGGTGGTGGTGCAGGAAGGCTTTTCAAATTGTTATTTGAAACACCATTTTTAAAAAAAATAGTTCTTAAATGAAACATTTGTCAACCCAAATTAATCAAGAATTTTCAGAAGTTCTTATCAGGTTTTCGATTCGTCCGCTCAAAAAGTAAATCAGACGTTCATGCGAAGCTAACTTTAGAAATAATCCTAAAAAAAAACAACACTTTCTGTTGAATGTTAATGAGATTCAAGCTCACTTGATATGAATCACTGAGTATGTTTTGTCCGGGCATACCCCACTTGTAATGGAGCTGGGGCAAAAGGCCTCGTTTTTAAGCGTGGGCCACCCCAAGCCGAAGCTCATGGGTGGGAAAGAACAAAATTGCGTCGTTGCCTGGGGGGATAGCCCTGGGATCGACGCTAATATTACACTCCTCGACAATGTCCAGAGGCCGAGGATCGCTGGATCCCCCGTGGTTAAACCGAAAACCCGAGTCTGCAATGGGTTCACCAAAAAAATAAGATACCGAATATGAATCACTGAGGCTGTAGAAACTATGCACCTAATGTCAGAAGGCATTTGAGTATTAATGATCCTGAATTCAAAAGAGATTTTCTTAAGTGCTGAGTGCCTATTTTTTTTAAAAAATGCTTTCTAGTATTTCGAATTTTTGTTTAGGCAGTTTATGCAATATAAGATTTTGTGTGATCAACTAAAATTCAATCTGATATTTAAGCGGGTGTTGTGGATCTTGTATGATAATGTTTATTGATGTGTGTTGGGTAATTTGTCTCAATACCCCACTTGTATGGACTGGGCACAAAGGCTTTGTTTTAACGTGGGCCTTCCCACAAGCCGAACGCTGCATTTAATTGATGTTGTGTACGGATGGTGCTAAAATGGCAGTTAGTCTTTGGTGGTTGTAATGACCAATATATTTGTTTTTTAAGGGAAGATATTTCCGCCCTACAAGATTGTTTGGACTGTCCTACGGAACACTTGTAAAGATACGAATGCGCAATGGTTTTAAAGGGAGAACGTCCAGGTGCCGTAATGAAATGCAAAAATATAATATTTCTGATTATCTGTGTTGCTTATACGTGAAATTCTTATTTCTGTATGAGTGTCATCACTCTCAATATAATGGACATTCCGTTTTTATTATAAAGAAGAAAGAGGAAACGTATAGGGCACACAAAAAATATAAAAACATGAATAAAAGTTTTGCTGAGAGCTGTTTTCGACCTTTTTTTATAACGCGGTCTTTTTCAAAGCAACTAATATTTTTATATGAAGAAATATGGGAATAAATAAACCGTTTAACCATGAGGTACAAACAAACGCTCTCCGTTCAGGGCCGGAAATTTAAAATTTTTTGAAAGCATGCTTATTTTGTGTTAGAAATGAAATAAATTTTATTTTTAAATTAGAGCATTTTCATCCGATAGAAACACCGAGAATAGTGAGTAGAAACAGGTAGAAGAGAGAGAGAGGAGAGAGAGAGAGAGAGAGGAGAGAGGAGAGAGAGATGAGAGAGGAGAAGACTGGGAGAAAGAGAGAGAGGAAGAGAATGTATAGAGAGCGAAGAAGATCTAGTCTGAGTGAGAAAGTGAAAGAGAGAGAGAGAGAGAGAGAGGGGAGGGAGAGAGAGAGAGAGAGAGAAATGGACTGGAAAGAGAGAGTAGAGGAAAGAGAATGTGATAGAGCAGCGAAAGATCTAGTCTGGTAGAAAGTGAAAGAGAGAGAGAGAAGAGAGAGAAGAGGGAGGGAGAGAGAGAGAGAGAGAGAGAGATGGAAGAAAGAGAGAGAGGAAAGAGAATGTGATAGAGAGCGAAAGATCTAGTCTGAGTGAGAAAGTGAAGAGAGAGAGAGAGAGAGAGAGAGAGAGAGAGAGAGGGGGGAAAGGAGAAAGAGATGTGTATGCAAACGTATCAAATATCATTTTCTAATTGATAGTGAGAGAAACAGGGAGAGAGAGAGAGAGAGAGAGAAGAGAGAGAGAGAGAGAGAGGAGTGGGAGAAAGAGCGAGAGAAGGAGTAGAGAGAGAGAGAGACTGGAAGAAAGAGAGAGAGAGGAAAGAGAATGTGATAGAGAGCGAAAGATCTAGTCTGAGTGAGAAGTGAAAGAGAGAGAGAGAGAGAGAGAGAGAGAGAGAGAGAGAGAGAGAGGAAAGGGGAAAGAGTGTGTATGCCAAACGTAATCCAAATATCATTCCATCTTGATAGTGAGAGAAACAAGAGAGAGAGATAGAAGAGAGAGAGACTGGGAGATGAAC
>CM042153.1:81153415-81186941 GCA_023376005.1 Doryteuthis pealeii
AGAGATGGGAGAGAGAGGGAAGAGAGAATCAGAGAGAGAATGTGATGGAGAGCGAAAGAGCTAGAGTGAGTGAGAGAAACACGTGTAGAAAGAGAGAGAGAGAGAGAGAGAGAGAGAGAGGGGGAGAAAGGAGAGAGAGATATAATGTGTATGCCGAACGTATTGTCTTTTTTTCATGATAATATGATGACAGAATCGCTAGTTTTTCTTTTTCCTTTCTCCGTGGCTACTTAGTTATCGATTCGGCATATTGCTGTATATCTGATTCCTGAGATTTTAAAACGATACGATTTTTACTCGTCACGGATCGAATTATTTCGCTTTGGTCGATCGATGAACATCGGTCGTGTGTCGACAGAATTAAACTCCATTTTTAACGAAAGAAGAATTTGGTGTCATGTCAAAGTCAAAAGAAATGCACTGAAAATTACGTTCATACATAGAAAAAATTGTCTTTATGTGATATACGCTGATAGGTTCAAGAAAATAGAATAATGATGCTCTAGAAGAAGAAGAAGAAGAAGAAGAAGAAGAAGAAGAAGAAGAAGAAGAAAAGCCGGTAATAATATTATTGTACAAGGAGAGGAAGAAACGGTAATAAAACAAAAGAAGAAGAAAGAAGAAGAGAAGAAGAAGAAGAAGAAGAAGAAGAAGAAGAAGAAATTGAATGAGAAGAAGAGGAAGAAGAAAAGTAGAAGTAAGAAGAAGAAAAAAGAAGAAGAAGAAAAAAAGAAGAAGGTAATAATATTATTGTACAAGGGAGAGGAAGAAACGGTAATAAAAAAAAAGAAGAAGAAGAAGAAGAGAAGAAAGAAAAAAGAAAAAAGAAAAAGAAAAAGAAAAAGAAGAAGCCTAATAATATTATTGTACAAGGAGAGGAAGAAACGGTAAATAAAACAAAAGAAGAAGAAGAAGAAGAGGAGAAGAAGAAGAAGAAGAAGACGAAGAAGAAGAAGAAATTGAATGAGAAGAAGAGGAAGAAGAAGAAGTAGAAGTAGAAGAAGAAAAAAAGAAGAAGAAGAAGAAAAAGAAGAAGCCGTAATAATATTATTGTACAAGGAGAGGAAGAAACGGTAATAAAACAAAAGGAAGAAAGAAGAAAAGAAGAAGAAGAAGAAGAAGAAGAAGAAGAAGAAAAAGAAAAAGAAAAAGAAAAAGAAGAAGCCGGTAATAATATTATTGTACAAGAGAGGAAGAAACGGTAATAAAAAAAAAAGAAGAAGAAGAAGAAGAAGAAGAAGAAGAAGAAGAAGAAGAAGAAGAAAAAGAAGAAGAAAAAGAAGAAGCCGGTAATAATATTATTGCACAAGGAGAGGAAGAAACGGTAAAAATAATACTATAAAAGAAAAAGGAACCGGAGAAGATGAAGAATCTATGAAATAATGATTTAATAGAAGAAGAAGAAGAAGAAGAAGAAGAAGAAGAAGAAGAAGAAGAAGAACTGATTCTGATTAAAATGGCATGAACTGTTTTAGGATGATTGGTGCTACACCATCTTCCTGGTTGTATGTAGGCCTCTGTTGCAGAAAGCATTTTTAGAAGCGTGTTTCAAAGATTTGTGATAAAAATTACTCTCTTTGATTTAAACCGCCTTTTCGATTATAAAGCGAAGTGCTAATATATTGAAAGCTTTGATCATGCCAAGGCGCAACTAATACGAGAAAACTATATATATATATGAGAAGTAAATACACAAACGATGTGTTTATGATATGGCTTTTTTAGCCGACAATTTTTGGGAGAATATGTGCTTAATTGAAGTCGTACCTAATTTTGAAACTTAATTAATTAATGATTAATTAATTAGGCGGGCATTCAAACGTAAGGCTAAACAAATCGAGAAAAATCAATCTCTGTATGTAAATTTCGGCCTATTAGGCCTCATCAGCAGAGCTATAGATTGTCGGCTAAAAAAGCCATATTAAAACACATCGTTTTTGTATTTACTTCTCATACTGTCGTGTAGAAAAAGTCACTATAAGAAGAATAAAAACCTACTTCTAAACAAAACGAAAAATCTAAAAAAGCACGGTTGGTGTAGGGGTTACGGTCCTCGCCTGTCAGCTTGACAGTCAAGGTTCGAATCACGCAGAAGGTGGTCTTCCTATCCATAGCTCTGCTGATGAGGCCTAATAGGCCGAAATGTACATACAGAGATTGATTTTTCTCGATTTGTTTAGCCTTACATTTGAATAGGTATGCCCGCCTAATTAATTAATTATGAAATAATTAACTTTCAAAATTAGGTACGACTTCAATTAAGCACATATTCTCCCAAATATATATATATAAAGACCACAGACACCGTGTTTCGACGTTTCACGTCTCATCAGTGTCACTAGACACAGCAAGTACTTCTGACCAGGAATGACCCGACTAATTTTTCATCAGTTCGGTTCCTTAACTTCTTGGCCGTCGATAGCTGCCATTAAGGACCGCTGTTTTAACTGATAAATACATACATCGGTGTATATATTTTACGATCACCAGAGAGATCAAATCTGTAAATAACAGACGATCATTGCTTTATTGCGCTGGCGATGAAAGTCAATTAAAGTCGCTCCTAGAGAGCTCTACCGGGTTTTGGGAGCATAATATATATTATATATATATATATATATATATATATTATATATAGAGAGAGAGAGAGAGAGAGAGGAGAGAGAGTGAGAGAGCGAGAGAGGAGCATATATATATATCTGGGTGCATATATATATATATATATATATATATATATATATATATATATGTATATATTAGGGGCATATATATATATATATAAGTAAAAAGTAAAGTCGTCGGGGCGGCCTAAAGTCGGTATCAGCCAATCAGAGAGGAAGTCTATATCCTTTTCACTAGCACTAGAAGATTTTTTTTGCCCCTGAGGTGGAGCGCCACACCTACTATCAGCTCCTTACTTTACCGCACAGATCCCTCTGCTACTCATAACGCTGAGTTGGTGAGGACCGGAATCGAAATAGAAACCTTGTAGTTATCCGCATACATTCCAGTCTCAACGTATCACATATATATATATATATACAGAGAGAGAGAGAGAGAGAGAGAGAGAGAGAGAGAGAGAGAGAGAGGAGCATATATATATATATATATTTGGGTGCATATGATATAAATATATATATATACATATATATATTAGGGGCATATATATATATATTATCCGCATACATTCCAGTTTCAACGTGTCACTAGACATGCAGACTGCTTCAGGCTGGCATCGAAACTCGACCGATTTGTCGTTACTCAGACTTCTTACCTCCGCTCCATCTACATAACCTACTTTGAGAAATAGAATTTACTGATATAATCATATAAGGCAATAATCAGCTTTTTTAGGAGAGCTATGCTATTTTAGTATAATTAGCGGCCACCAGAACATTCAATTTCCAGATTTCCTATTTATATTTTTATTTAGCGTCTCGTGTGGAAAATGAGGGGTAAATTTTTTAACCACTTCATGGACAAAAAATAGCGTGTGGATTTTATTGAAATTTGGTCTTTGCGTGTATCCAACAATTTTCCTTTGTTAAAGGAAGTGCGCTCGGTTGTTGAACAAACAAACATACAGACAGACAGACAGAATCTATATATATATATTTACCAACCCCTCCGCAGTAGAATGTGACACAAAGGCAATTTCTAAAGCAGAGTTATATATGTTTGAATTCAAAGTTTTCCTTCTCCCAGACTGTTTGCCATACCAAGATAAAAGAGCCTAGTCTGTCTTATTTTACCCATAGCTAGAGGGAGTTTAGTTGGATGTATACCTTTCTCAAGGGTATCCGCGCCATGAGAAATGCAAATGGCCTTATCTAGGATTTGAACTCGCGTCGACAAGTGCATTTCCTACAAGTCTAACCATTTGCATCCAGCGAATTATATATATATATTATAATATATATATATATATATATATATATATATATATTGAATGTGTGATAAAAGGTTATTTACCGTTATTTACTTGGCGTTTTTATATGAAAGCCGATGATGCGATCATTGCATGTGAAAACGAAAATTGATGATCAGAAACCATAGAATGTCGAACGTATATATATATATATATGTATGTATGTATATATAAATACACACACACACACACACACATATATATATATATATACATATATATATGCCAAGAAACTTTATATATATATATATATATATATATATATATATATATATATATATATATATGCATATATATATACAGGGTGGCCAAAAAAACACGCTTGTCTTTGAAAAAAGTGTCTGTATTTTGGATCACCCTATATATATATATATATATATATATTGTATTAATATATATAGTATATATATATATAAATACATTTGTAAAAATGAAAATTGGATATGAATCCGACAATATGAGGAAGAATGAACAAAGAAAAGAAGGGATAGTAAAAGATGAATTTAATCAATATCACTTACACATGTGTTTCGGTCAGTTCCTCTGCGTGAAAATATTCCGCACACAGAGAAGGTTCGACCTTCATCAGAGTGAAATTTTATTTTGAATGAAAAAATTCGTTGGGAAAAACAGAGATTTTTTAGAAATGTTCGAAGAGAATTTAAAAACTTTTTTTTTAATTATCCATTCTATTCTTTCTTTTCTTTATTCATTCTTCCTCACACACACACACACATACCACACACACACACACTCAACACACACACACACACACACAATATATATATATATATATATATATATATATAAAATACATACATATAATATAAATATATATTATCAATAAAGGAAGGAAGAACTCAATACAGTAATCCCATAATAAATTTATTTCGGCGAAAATTGGGGCATTATCTTTCTATTAATTTTATTTTATTATTTATATCTTACTAGTATTTTCTTTTATAGATCATTATACTCTAATGTTTAAATTTTAAAATCGTTTTATTTTACTTGTCTATTATATTTTAATATACTACTCTGATTTTTCTGTCATGTCACCTTTTTGTCTGTCTGGACACCCTAGAAATCAACTTTGAGATGTATCTCTTTTTTTTCATTCACTTCCTGTTTCTATGGTTACAATCCCACACTGTTAAAAAATATATATAATTTTTTTTTATTATTTTTTATTTGTTTGAATTATATATATTCAGCTCTTTGGGGTTTTTTGTGATATGCTTGTCCATAAGTGAATTGAGACCCATCTGATGAGGCGAAAATTTGGGGAGCCGTTTAAATCAACTTAGATCTATATGGGCCCAATTTTCGCCGAAATAAATTTATTATGGGATTACTGTATTGAGTTCTTCCTTCCTTATTAATAAATATTGCTCTGTATATAATCTAAAAGGTTATTATACATTGAGCTCTCTTCAGTGATTTAAAGATTCACTGTATTTATACATAACTGGATCATCAATATTAGTACAGTGGATCTTAGAAATCACATATAGAATCATCCTTACTACCAAGTTTTGGATAAATCATCTTAATAATATATATATATATAATATATATATATATATATATATATATATATATATATATATATATATAGAGAGAGAGAGAGAGAGAGAGATTCCAAGTAATAGGTATTGCTGCTAATTAGCTGATTATTGAATGACACGAACACGTTCCTTGCTAAAAATATTCTCAACAATTGTAGGTTAGTAGTAATATAGGCCACAAAATACCTCAAGTCAATAAATTTCTGCTGTATAGCTGCTAGGCCTTTACTTGGTAAATCATTGATTTATCTTAATTTTATTGGAGTGAACATTAAATATAGAATTGGAGGTGCCGATGGCATGATGACTAAATGCACGGAAACTGGAATCGGTGAGTCGTCTTCAAACTCCTTCAGGGCTTGTTTTCATGTCAAAATAATTCTCTTGGCAAAGACATCTATCCAGTTCTATCCTCAGCAATATAGCAGACTGATCTGACTCTCTATCGATATTGGTGATTAACAAAGTTAGTAAGGTAACGAGAAAACAACTTTATTATCTTAATATAATGGAGATTGTGTGTTTGTCTATCTGTAACTGAAACTATGTCACTACTCAAGTGAAATTCCTTTGTTATCTACGTAATATTTTCCATGATTTTATTTTTTATTCAAACTTCAATAACTAATAAAAATAGTTTTACATTATTAATACTGCTGGCTTTATCTACAACTAATAACATACAAATGTATTTATGTATGCAACAAAATAGTAGTTTACAGTTTGAACCGGAATGATAATTTGCATATTGATATAAAAAATTTTATTTTAATAAATATGTGCTTAGTATTATTGATTTCTAATTGTTTGGTTTTTCTTGGAGAAAAAAATCGGCTAGACTTGCAAATCGGTCTGAAAAAAACACATTACAGGGTGACCTAGAAAAAACAGAACCCAAATTATTTATTTATTTTCCCATTAAACTAACCCTAAATCCCAACCCTAACCCTAAACGCCCTAGTTAAAATTAACAGTTTTATTACAAAATTTGTGGGTTCTGTTTTTTCTGGGCCACCCTAATTTTCCGACCGATTTGCAAGTTTAGCCGAAAATCTTAAAATAAATCCATTAACAAAAAAACAAAAAAAAATAACTGTAATTTTATTCCACTATTTTAACTAAATCATTAAAATAGGAAAATTTAGCAATATAAAACGGGGGTGATGAAAAATGATAGAAGAGTTAGTTTCAAAGATGTTCTATTTTTCGATTATACCCCCTCTGTTTTAAATTTATTTATCTACATTTTTATTTACTTTCATTATTCTTTCTGATTTAATATATTTTATTACATTAAAACTTAAATACTTGCACCGAGAGTGTATATATTTGTTAATACTAAGAAAAATCATGATAATTTACATTTTGAATTATTTTGATTTTTCAGACTGTTGTCCTCATCTTTATGGTTATATACAACAAGTTTGAAGGAAGCGCATGGTGTAATGGTTAAAGTCATGGGAAATGGACTCGTCGCCCCGAGTTCAAATCCTGGACGTGGTAATTGCATTTCACTTAGCGCTAATACCCTTTGGAAAGGTATGAATTCTACTTTCCCTCCAGCTATGGGTAAATAGTAGGGCAGATTGGGCTCTTTAACCTTGGTTAAGTAACCGGTCTCGGAGAAGGAAAACTCTGAATTCAAACCTGTTGAACTCCGCTTAAGAAATTGACCTTGTGTCACATCCTGCTCGTGCGGAGGGGTTGGTAAATATATATATACAAAAAGTTTCGACCTTCTCCAGGTGTTTCTCTTCGAACTCAGAAAACCTCTTGTCTTACTCGGGAGCCTTCAAGGAACAACCAAACCCTTAATTCAATCTACAGGAGTAGACTGTTCTCATTCCTTACCCATCACCGGGTGACTGCTGCCCCTGCCCAGGATTGAACCTGCAGTCCAGAGATAACTGTCACTTAGAACTGTCTTAACCTAACTTCTTTATTCACTAACTCCTTTACATCACACAATAATAATTTTATCAGCATTTATTTCCTTGAATGAATGAACTTATTCAGTTTTGAGTATTAATTACATTGGTGGGAAATTTCACATAAATATTCACGTAATGATTACGTGTCTGGCGTTACAGATTGATCCAGTCTCAGCGCCAAACTTAGATAAGATAGATAATAATAGTATAAGTGGTTGAGAAATCCCGATTATCAGATCAAATAATAGCGAATAGATTTATAGATATACAATAGAAAATAAATAGATGATAATATACATATATTTGTTGTGTGTGTGTGTATGTAGATGTGCCGCGCTGTGTGTGGGTGGGTGTGAGAGAAGAAGAGAGAAGAGAGAGAGAGGAGAGAAGAAGAGAATCTTGATCAAATAGGAAGATAATACTGAACGACAGACAATTCATATAATATATATAGTTGTGGTGTGTATGTATATATAATATGGTGTATGTATATATATATGTGGTATTAAATATAATTGGTGTGTGTGTGTGTATGTATAAATATATATATAATATATATATAATATAGTGTGTGTGTGTGTGTGTTGTGTGCGTCAGGATAGACAGACAAACAATAGATAAAATGATGAGACGAGTCTATTATAGATATACCGATAGATTGATGATAAATAAATATTGATGATATGTGCATGAGAATGTAGGCGGGGTGAATGTGTGTTAGTGTGTGGGGAGAAGAGAAGAGAGAAAGAGGGGAGAAATAAATCATACAATCAAATAGATGATTAGTCGACGCATAAATAACATCATATATAATAGATATATACATACACAATATATATTGCGTGTGTATTGTGTGTGGGGTGCGTGAGAGAGAGAGAGAGAGAAGAGAGAGAAGAGAAGAGAAGAAGAAGAAGATATTGATAACACTATGATCCGATAGGAAGATAATAACAGAATTAGAATAGATTAGAACATATATATATATATTATATATATATATATATATAATAATATATATAATATATAGATAGGATGGATGTAGTAGATCCGACAGTATGAGGTAGGTAAAGGATAGTGAACAAAAATGATAACTAAAACAAATCTAAGAGTTGAAACGTTTCGTCGATTGTACGACATCATCAGACAAATGATTTTTATTGAAAGCAAAATTACGTGCAAGTACAAGTGATTTGGTGAGGGTGAGTTAGTAGCGAAGTGAAGGAGGGAGGATATGGGCAGACATGAATAATGAGGGATAGTTTACAGGAAGTAGAGAGAGGTTGGGAGTAAATGGGCACAGTAGGTTAAGGAGGGGGTAATACAAACCGACGAAACGTTTCAACTCTTAGATTTGTTTTGAGTTATCATTTCTTTCACTATCCTTTTACCTACCTCATATATTATATATATATATATATATATATATATATATATATATATATATAGAGAGAGAGAGAGAGAGAGAGAGAGAGATATTATTATTTCAAGTAAATCGGCACTTCTAGCTAAGCGTATCTTGTCGCTGAAAATCACAAAAATCAATATAAAGACTAGTTCATAGGATCAGAAAGATAATTGAGCGATTTCTGAAAATGATACATAGAAAAAATATGAATACACATTGCATATATATTATATATTATGATAATATATAATATATATATATAATATATATATATATATATAATATGTAATAATATATTTATATATAAATATTATATATATATATATAATATATATAATATTATGGAGAGTTGAAAAGTTTTCCAATTATTCATAATTTTAATTGGATCTAGCCTGAAGTGATTTTTATGGTCAATAACCATTTCGCCAACCATTTCCTTTGTTCTCCATTTTTTTTTCAGTCACCCCCACCTGACTGTTTTACTTGAGGAAACGTTTTAATTGACCCACAAAATCGATTTTTTTTTTTTTTTTTTAGAAAATAAAATATTGTCTGTGATTTCACTTTCTTCCCATAGAGAATCTTCAATTTTGCTATTCCACCAAGCTTCTTAAAGGAACTTGGAAGAGTCAAATGGTTTTGTAATAGTTTATTACTACAGGCCGAGTAATATACTACATATCATTAATTGGCATTGCAGTCTCGGAAGACTACTATAATAGTTTTGCCTCGAATTTACAGCGCCTCCTGTGATGTGAAGTCCAATGTTCAAAAAACATTCTCACCACAGATTGCATTTAGCTTCCTTGAATGGTATTCCAGCTTGTGGCCCTGCTTTCTTCTAAACTCTTGCTTCATGGTGTTGCGTCAGGTGACTTCTGACATAAACAGTCCTCTATGGAGATTCTGCGCCAGCGAGGGCGGTCCTGAGCCAAATTTCCCCAGCTGGAAGGGAATAATAATAATAATAATAATAATAATAATAAGTAAATGTAGACTTTGTAGGAATAGAGATGAGACTGTAAACCATATACTCTGCAAATGTAGCAAACTAGCACAACGAGAATACAAAACTAGACACGACTGGGTTGGGAATTATGCAAAAAATTAAATTTTAACCATGCAAAAAAATGGTATATGCATAAACCAGAATCTGTTCTTGAGAACGAAACGCATAAAATTCTCTGGGACTTTGAATAAAAACGGATCACCTTATCCCAGCAAGAAGACCAGACCTAGTGTGGATAAAAAAGAAAAGAAAGAACTTCTCAACTGGTGGATTTTGTAGTGCCAGCAGATCACAGGGTGAAGCTAAAGGAAAATGAAATAATTGAGAAATATCTGGACCTTGCCAGAGAACTGAAAAAGTTATGGAATATGAAAGTGAAGGTGATACCAATTGTAGTTGGTGCACTTGGAACAGTCCCAAAAGGATTGGAAAAGGGTCGGGAATGTTTGGAAATCAGAGGAAGGATTGAAACCATTCAGAACACTGCACTGCTGCAATCTGCCAGAATACTCATAAGAGTCATGGAGACCTGAGGAGACTTGCTGTCACTCATAATCCAGATGTCGCAAGTGAAGAAATGCCCCAGAAAATGTTGATGTGCCGGTGCTTTGGTGCTGCTGCTTTCTTCCGGACCTCCTTTGGTGTTGCGTCAGGTGGCCTCAGACATGAACACTCTGCTGTTCATTTCATGATATTTTAGTACTAGCAGGACCTGTGGATATTCCACAGTATGATGATTTGATTATTGCAACGTGTAATATGTTTGCTTAAGAGCTATTCCGAAATTGTTCAATATGTAAAAAGTACAATAATCTTGATTTAACTCTTTCAGTTTTTTTTCTTTTATTCTTTCTTTCTTTTTTTTCCCTTCATTCTTTTCATCTTTTCATAATGTTCTATGGAAACATATTAACGTTTTCCCTTCCATGCTCACGCTCACGCTCCGCTCCTCTCTCTCTCTCTCTTCTCTCTCTCTCTCTCTCTCTCTCTCTCTCTTTCTCTCCACGCCTTTCTTTCTTTCCCCGTTTTTCTTTCTTTCCTTCTTTTTAAATTTTTCATTATGTTCGATTGAAACAGATATTAGCTTTATTACTTCCGTGCGCTAATATCTCTCTTCCCCAACTATCATTCTTTCTTTCTTTTTTCTTCATTCTATCTTTCTTTTCTTCTTTCTTTCATTCTTTCTTTCTTCAATCTTTTCATTCTTTCATTCTTATTTATTTCTTTTTTCTTTCTTTCTTTCTTCCTTATTATATTTTTTTCTGTTTCTTCCCTTTCTTTTTTATAAAAACGGAATGTCATTATTTAGCAGATTTTATAAGTTATCTTGTCGTAAAAAAATCTTTGTATGATTTGAAAGAAATGAGATTAAAGAAAACACCAACACTTTTGTTTTTCCTATCATAGAATTCCTGCAATCGTATTTTAAATTGATGTTTACGTTGAATTTTGACCACTCAAAAAGAAGGGGGTGGCGTAATAATTACCATTAAAAAATAAATGAATTTTTCCCCAAATATATAAGTTTTAAAAATCTATCAAAAATCAGGTAATTGTCCAATGTTAATGAAATTTCACTACTTATTTACTTATAAATAAAATATTTTTGAAATAGGTTATGTATAAGGAATATTATTAGAATTATTTGTAATTTTTGTCGATAGACCCCCACCCAATATCTTCTTTTGAATAAAAAATAGTCTCTTTGTTTAAACAAATAATTTATATTAATGTAAAGATAGATGTCATAACTGTAGAGGGTTATAATAAAAACTGAATTTAGCTGAGGTGACGTCACTCATTAGAAATAAGGGTTAGGCGGGTAAGCAACACTAGATAATTAAGAAATAAATATTTGCATTTCATCTTGGACGATTTAACGGTCTCATTTTTAACCAGAGGTTGTTGCAAGATGATAACGGTTGTACAATTAAGGAACACGAGTATCAATATTTATATATTTGCTAGTTGTGGCGTGTATATAACGTCACTTAAACTGATCAAGCTGTTGGGGATATTATATGCGGTAGTCGGTGCGCTATAAAGTTGAGCGTTGCTTCATTCCTTTTGGAATTTGAAAGCCGCACAGATGAACGGGAAACATAGTCTAATTCGGGTACTTAAAATTTATTTGTTCGAAAAGCGTCGTAACTGTTACATAGTTTATGAGCAGTCATAAAATATGAACGTACCTGTAGTTAAAAATTTGAATAAGGTCTTTTAGACTTAAAAATGACGGGGTCAGTGGAAAGTTACTGAGGCCGATGTGTGACAACTATATATATGTATTTATAGATATGTATATAGGCATAAGGGGCCGGGTTAGCTCAGTCGGTAGAGCGTTCGGCTAGAAACCACAGGGTTCCTAGTTCGATACCAGTCCTCGCCAACTCAGCGTATGAGTAGCACAGCGATCTGCGCGGTAAAGTAAGGAGCTGATTGTAGGTGTGGCGCTCCACCTCATATGCTAAAACAATCTCCTTGGTCTAGCACTAGCGAAAAGGGGATAGACCCCCTTGCTGATTGGCTGATACCGATTTTAGGCCGCCCCGTCGACTTTACTTTACTTATATATGCATATATGTATATATATATATATATGTATATACATATATGTATATATATATGTATGTATATGTATATATATATATATATATATACCTATATGTATGTGTGTGTGTGTGTGTGTGTTTTGTATAAGGAAAGAGATAGATAAATAGGGAGATACGAAATAATACATTTCTTTAATTATATATATCATCACGTACATTAGAGATTTCGAATGTTAACGTGTACTTTCAAGATGTTTCCTTTTTGAATTAGATATCGGCTTTGTGTTGATAAAATTAAATCAAATTCATCTTCTTTTTTGAAAAGGCCGAAGGAAGAAATGCAGAGGAAGAAGAGATTGATGGACGCTGGCTCTGAAAGATGAAGGGATAAAAAAATGTGTTTTCAATATTACTATCCCGTCATTATCTGTTCCATTAATTTCTACAACAGACTACAATTTTTCCGTTTCTTTTGATTTTCAATGCAATTCAACAGAAAGATTATGAGCGATGTATTTACACTAAACATGGAATATCTTTAATTCAATCAGTAACACGTGAATCAATTCCTGACCACGAACATTCCATTTATTCCTCGTCTAAAAAATCTATGATATATAGAGGCATTGCTCCTACAAATTTTAACGTGTATCTATATATAATAGGAAGTGCGTGGTGTAATGGTTAAATTCATGGGAAATGGACACGTCGCCCCGAGTTCAAATCCTGGACGTGGCAATTGCATTTCACTTAGCACTAATACCCTTGGGAAAGTATGAATCCAATTCTCCCTCCAGCTATGGGTAACTAGTAGGGCAGACGGGGCTCTTCAACCTTGGTTAGGCAACCTGTCTAGGAGAAGGAAAACTCTGAATTCAAACCTGTTAAACTCCGCTTAAGAAATTGACCTTGTGTCGCATCCTGTTCGTGCGGAGGGGTTGGTAAATATATATATATCTATATATAATTGAGATTCGGTCTCAGTCTGTCTGTAACCGGAATTACGTCACTGCTTACATTACAATACTCTCAGTTTCATTCATTAATTTTTTTCAGAATTCAAGGTGTGTAAGTTTAAAATTGTATTTACCAAGATAGAAAGGAAGAATGAATGGAACTTATTTTGTCAGAATACAAATGTGTGTCAAAAAGTATAAAAAAATCTCGATACTTTTTTGAAACACCTTGTATATATAAGTAGATGAATTGTGAGGAAAAATATGCAACTTTTTAAGATTGTATTTGAGATCAGATTTATAAAAGCTGGGAGAGGATTCATCAGAAAACACACAGAGCAGGGGGCTGCTGGCAACTTCAAGGGACTGGGACCTCCAAGTCGATTTAGGGAGGCAGGTGAAATTCCCGCAAAAGATCCGCACCACTTCTCTCCGGCCAGACATGGTTTTGACATCGGAGGCAACTAAGCTATTAGCAGTCCCGTGGGAGGATAGGTTAGAGGAGGCAAATTGTAGGAAGGCGGCCAAATACCAAGAGCTTGGGTCGAATGCAGATCAAATGGCTGGAAGGCCCGAAATGCACCTTTCGAGGTTGGATGCCGTGTCTTTGCTGGCAGGTCACTTCTGAAGATGTTTAAGACCGTTGGCATTAAGGGCCAGCAAAGTAGGAGAGCCATAAAAGAAATAACAGGAGTTGCTGAGAAAGCATCGAGATGGCTTTGGATCCGCAGGAACGATGTTTGGATAAGTGCCACTAGGTCGCAAACCGGGAATTGATCAGTCCGGTTGGGGTCTCCTGGGCGACGAGGGTGTATGGTGAGTAATGACCCGAAACACCTGTTGACCTTGGGTTCATCACTGATGACTGCGGCCTAGTATTTTACCCAACGGTGTATTTATAAATAAATGAGGGGTAATACAAAACAATCAACACTCAGAAATGGTATTACGTCTTGGAAAATATCACGCGCAGAATTGTCAGAGTATTTATTTCATTTTTTAATCTTTTAATGTTTTTATATTTTTAATTTTTTCTTTTTGTTACTGCTGCCCCTGACCAGGATTGAACCTGTAGTCACATAGAATAATAATTAACACAGCTTAACACCTGTACCCCGGCTATGGTTAGCGGAATGAGAACAGGATACCTCCGTGGACAGAATAATGGGTTAGGTTCAAAGTTCCATGATGGTTCCCTATTACTACAAGAAGGTTCCCAAATCCGAAAAGAAGGTTCCTGGAGGGCACATCGGCCGAAACGGTGTACATATAACAGTGAAGATGAGGACAATAGTCCAAATAATACAAATAATACTAAAATATACATTTGTCTGAAATTTTTAGATGAGGCTAGATAAGTAGTAGTATTTTTTTTAGACTGTTGTTCACATTTTTATTGTTACTAGCAACAGAAAACACCCTCCTGGCGTCGTAAAAACAATTTTTAAAAACATTGGCTGAGAGGGTGGGAGTTAAAAATTCAATGTCAGAGGGTTTGTATCATAAGTAAGCAAAATCCTCATATTTATTAAAGGAGTAAAAAAAAAATAAAAAAACAATTTGAAATGAAAACTGATCCCCGTCCCTCTCAAATAAAATGCTGCGTACATGTAATAATCAAACAATTATTTTGAATAAATTTTCCACAAAATCGTAGGTTATTTATTTGTAAATTTTTGAGTTAACTTCCTTTAAAAAAAATTAATTGCTTACTTAAATTTTGGGTGTGTATAGCATGAGAATTTGTGACGTAATCTGTGACGTAGAGCTATGACGTAGTTTTTGTTACAGACAGAAATACAGACAATCTCCATTATTAATAGATATACACAACGTCCAGTTGAACCCATGGCACAACAGATATAATGTTGTAGCTCTAAATAGCAATCATCTGTATGTTGCAGGTTCGATCTTGGCAGGGTAATAATAAAATAAAATACTTAACGTCTTAACACAAGACAAGACAGATACTGAAAGAGAAGAAAAAATATTGTTTATTGCTCCCAGAAGAGTCATTAATATTACATGATATTATTTTGACGAGTTGTTTACTCTTACTACTACTTACTTAAAAAACAAAAAGAAAACTGGAACACAAACACATGCCCCTGATGATGGGGCTGTTAAATCTAGCCACACCGATGAGAAGTAAACGTCTAAACACGGTGTCTGCGGATGACTATACATACACACACACACATATATATATATATACAGAGATTGACTTTTTCTCGATTTGTTTACGCCTTACATTTGAACAGATATGCTCGCCTAATTCATTATTTATCAACTAATTAATTTTCAAATTAAGTATGACTTCAATTAAGCACATATTCTCCCAAAAATTGTCGGCTATCAGCATCTCAAACAAACTGTTTGTTTAATTTCATATATATATATTTATATATATATATATATATGTGTGTGTGTGTGTGTGTGTGTGTGTGTATACAAGTTCTGTTGAACTGTACAGACAATTCTTGTCGTACAAGTTTTTGGTTGATCCTTTCTAATTTTGGGGCCATCTTTTTGGTGTCGGGGTGTAACTGGTGTAACAGTCCACCAAAGGTTTCGATACAAGCGCTTTCGGGAATACAGTTTGCCATCATCAGGTAGGAAGCTTGTACCCATCCTCCCACAAAAAAATCACTACTGCATCGCTCGCTCGAACCACTACCATTCCTACAACCTCCCACTACCAAGTGTTATTACCTCCCACTTCTAATTCCTTGCTACTACTCGTTTCGTTAAAAACGAGACACGAAACCATACCATCGTTTCCTACCTGATGATGGCAAATTGTATTGCCAAAAGCGCTCGTTTTGAAATCTTTGGTGGACTGTTACACCAGTTACAACCCGACACCAAAAAGATGGCCCGAAAATTAGAACGGATCAATCAAAAACTCGTCCGACAAGAATTGTCTGTACAGTTCAACAAAACTTGTATAAAAGAAAAATGCTGCCAAAATAACCTTATATATATATATATATATATATATATATATATATATATATATATATATATATATTTACACAACTCGTTCGACACATATAAGATGTGACACAAGTAAAGAGCATCCAGTGAGGATAGAACTTGCTATTCAGTAGTTAATGAATCCGCGAGACCAGCTTGCTAACCATAACACCACAATGAGTGGCTATCTATCTATGTATGTATTCCTTTTACAAAAAATACATTTTCTTTTCTAACAACTGCATATATTGCTCAATTATTTTGGGTTGCAGTCAAAGCTTTCATATTATTTATAAACGACAAGATAAATAATTGCCATAAAGGTGTTATTTTTCCCCTAAAGAGTAAATTACAAAGTCAATTATTTTGACTGACTCACGTGTTCTCGAGTCTAACAGATGTTTTGCATTACGCTAACGAGGACCAATCAGCTATCAGATAGTCTTCCACGCCCACAGGCGCCTTTAGTCAATGCATCAAAGGTATTGCAAGACATATGTTACTGCGATGATTAATGATAAAGTCCCCGTACCCGTGCAAAGATTTAAGGCCCGAATGAAACAAGTGAACCTCTATTTCTTATTTAGATCTTATCATGAGAGGTAACTTGCAGTTCTTGCTCGGCATCACGTGATAGGAAATATTTTCTATGGCCTAGTTTTTTTTATTACCCAGGATGCTGCACGATTTAATGGAAGCGGTTTTAGCGTTAGCATTAACACCGTAGGAAATGGAATCGGTGATCCGATTTCAAATCCTGTATGAAGTATGTTTTACGTTTCACTTTTATCTATACCCTTTGAAAAAGGCATGAATCCATCGTCCCCTGATATCCGTAAATAGTAGATATTTGCCATGCATCCCACTTATGCAGGCTTGACACAAGGACATTTATATGTGGACCCACTCACGAGTCGAAGCTCATGGGTGCTGATCCCCTCGGCATTCCCCCTGAAGGGAGGCGCATCAGGCACTGGGCAATAACAATTTGGAATATTCTAATCACTTTTGCAATAACTTGAATCGAACCCAATAAGAGCATCAAATCGTTGGAGCAAAAACGCACACTCTGCTATAGATTCGGGAACCGTAACCCCCAAAATGGTATGATATGTTGGGCTACGGTCTCTAGGAGTAAATGTTGAGATTCTTTGGATATAAGGTGTGTGTTAAAGCCCACTTCTATTTATAGACTCGCCGATAACCATGTGATCATAAACTAGGCCAATCGCTGGCAGTACTCTGCTGCTGATATAATACTTAAACCCAAGAGTTCTGGCCGTAACTACTCAAAACTACTGCGGCTTTCGTGGACGACGGACATAGGATTAAATCACTGGACCTTTATCAATACGCTGGATAGGACTTATTCACTTACTAAAGGATTCCATAACTCAGGATTTACTTACTTTAAGTCCTTTTCAACTGGCCAAGGATGGCATTTAAAAACTTATCAGTAAGGTTAAAACTATGATACACTGATGCTCGGACACATTGGCATTTGCATATATAATTAAAGATTATTTATCAGAAACATTCTACATCATTGAAATTCTGTAACCAAAATTTAGAATATACCGTCAACACGATCAAGAGGCAGGTATTGCCTGGGGGGATAGCACCCTGGTATCTACGCTGTTAATATTACTTATCTAGTCCAGAGGCCGAAGTATTCTGGACACAGGCCCCAGAGTGTGGGGGGCGTAAGTATCCGTAAATAATAGGGCAGCGGAATGATTAATATCACAGGAAATGAAGTCGGCGAAAAGTGGATAGACTCCCTCACTGTCTGGCTGATAACGACTTTAGCCCACCCCAAAGATTCTACTTATATATACAAATGCCAGTGTGTCTGTGTATCTGGGTATCATAGTTTTAACCTTACTCCTAGACAGCGTAGCCCAACATATCATACCATTCAAATTCTGGGCGAAGCATTTTTTGAGTTTCACTTTGCGTTAATGTCATTGAGAAAGGCAGGAATCAGTATGCCTCCAGTTATGGGTAAATGGTAGGCCAGCTTGGGTTCTTTACCTTGTTATTGCAAATATGATACTCAATTACCTTTAGACTTTAGAATGTTATATACTGTTGAAAAACACCCACGAGCCACTTTGCAAAGAATAATAGCTGTAATTTTAAAAAAGCTGTTTGTTTGATTGATTTTTAACGGCACATCAATCCATATTGGGTAATTTTATGCTTTGATGTTAGGGAACAGCAGTAATCGTACACTTATATTAACATTTTGTGTAATTGTTCCTTAAGTTTTTTTGCACAAATTTTTATGATCTAAATTAGTCCTATAGAATAGAAGTGATTTTCATACATTTGTTTGGTTGGTTTGTTTTGTTTTACGGCATATCAACCTCAGTGGGTCATTTAATGCCGATAAAGTTTTGAAATAAATCAATTAATGGATAATACAATTTTGTTTATCAACTCATGTTTTCTATTTAACCCATTTGTATAGTTTTATGTATTACTATAATGAATAATAATCATATGGTTTTAAAAATCGTTTCTTACTATAATAATTTTTTCAGTTGTAGGCATAAAATTAATCATAATACTTAATAAACAATTATAGCTGCAAGCAACTTTTTCTTAATACAACTAATTTACTTTTATATATAAAGTATTCCTTTATAATACAAATAATTTGTGGTATAGTTTCAAATAAACCTACATGATACAACTAGAGGCATAATGGTTAGAGTTGTATTCCTCGACGAAACTGGTTGGATTTCACATAGCGCTAATACCCTTGGGAAAGGTATGAATCCAAGTATACTCCCTCCAGCTATGAGTAAATAGTAGGGCAGACAGGGCTCTTCAAATCTTGGTAAGGCAACCTGTCTAGGAGAAGGAAAACTCTGAATTCAAACCTGTTAAACTCCGCTTCAGAAATTGACCTTGTGTCGCATCCTGCTCGTGCGGATGGGTTGATAAATATATATAAGTCTGAAAATGTCGAATTAGACAAGGTTTAATCTACCTTGCGTCACATCCTGCCTGTGGAATATTCTGGTCACTTTTTTGATAACTTGAATTCACCCCAATAAGAGCATCAAATCTTTGGAGCAAAACCGCACACTCTGCTATAGTTTCGGGAATAGTAATCCCCAAAATGTATGATATGTTGGGCTACGCTGTCTAGGAGTAAGGTTAAAACTATGATACACTGATACACAGACACACTGGCATTTGTATATATAAGTAGAATCGTTGGTGTGGGCTAAAGTCGTTATCAGCCAGACAGTGAGGGAGTCTATCCACTTTTCACTAGCGCTAGACCAAGGAGATTGTTTTGGCGTCTGAGGTGGAGCGCCACACCTACCATCTGCTCCTTACTTTACCGCACATATCCTTGGATGCTACTCATACGCTGAGTTGGCGAGGGTCGGTATCGAACCAGGAACCTTGTGGTTCCTAATAAAATTAGAGATTATTTATTAGAAAAATCTACATCGTTGAAATTCTGTAACCAAAAATTATAATATAGCATCAACATGATGATGATGATGATCCTCATCATCATAGTCGAGCAGACGGCATGGATTCCCTTGGCTCTCTCTGCCTCTTGCCACTGGCCCCTATCTGCCATCCTATTATTATTACAATCAACCCCAGAAAGATATCTTTCTAAGATGCGATACGAGGTCAATATTTAAGCGGAGTTTTTAAAGGTTTGAATTCTTTTCCTTCTCCCAGACGGGTTACCATACCAAGATTAAACAGCCAAGTCTGTCTTGCAATTTTAGCCATAGCTGGAGGGAGGACATTTGGATTGATTCGATTAGCGCTATGTGAGATGCAAACACGCTCGTGCCGGATTTGAACTCTGTTGGCCGTGTCAATTTCCTACGGCGATGAATATTACACGACGAACGCCTAATTGTACCTAATCCGTTTGCTATAAATAGGATGTGACACAAGGTCGCAAGTATGGAGCATCCAGCGGTAGGGACGAGAGAGAGAGAGAGAGAGAGAGAGAGAGAGAGAGAGAGAGAGAGACTCATGGGAATCCGTGTAGTCAGCACGACCATAGGATTGATATTTTCAGAGAAGCCACATCATTTTTATTATGTAATAACATTTTGGTCTTAAACATTTTTTCTTCAAATGTCTGTCTTATTCGGTAACATTGGATTGATCTATGCAAAAAATCCCAAACCTTAATTTCCGACGGAAATGAGTTCAATTCCTAACCGAGTAATGGAAAATTATATACATTGGTTCATTTGAATCAGAAAAATGTTTATAAGAAAAATAAAAATGAACAACAAAGAACTAAATGAAAGGGAGATATTACCTCAGAAAGTCAGAGAGGTGGTTCAGTCAGTAAATGAATGAACATTTTTTTATAACGCACTAAACTTTGGAGTCATGACTTATGGTATAAGAGGAGGGAGTCCATGTGGCTTGGTAGCTGGTTGGTTGGTTGGTTGGTTGGTTGTTTTCTTCGGCATGTCAACCCTTGTTGGGTTATTTTATGCCGAAGATGTTTTTTTTTAATTTATTCTTGATGGGTATTCACATTGCTTTAAAAAACATATTTTAAATTCATTTTTCTCTATTTAACCTATAGATGGGACCCTAGCAGGTACTACTACTCCAGTACAGAGTGGACATGGGAGTAATGGTGATAAAGGGGTATTTCAATTTCGCCTGAGCTCCAAAATTGGAACAAACAAAGATAACGACCCCGATATATATATATTTACGAACCTCTCCGCATGTACAGGGTGTGACACAAGGTCATTTTCTTAAGCGAAGTTTTAATTCAGAATTTTCCTTCTCCTAGATTGGTTACCTAACCAAGGTTAAAGAGCCCAGTCTGCTTTACTATTTACCCATACCTGGAGGGAGAATAGTTGGATGCATAAATTTCCAAAGGGTATTAGCGCTATGGGAAATGTTAACAGTCTCGTCCAGGATTTGAACTCGGATCGACGAACCCGTTTTCTACGACACTAACCATCACACCACGCGCCTCTAACGATCCCGATATACGCCAACTATAAAGGTACATCAAGACCCATATAAAAAAATTGGGCTGAAAGAAGTATCTGTGGACATCTATACATATATAAAGGGCAGTTGTGTATATATTTATGTCCGGAGGAAACTTCGAAAATAAAACAAAATTAACGACAAAGTAAATATATATACACATTAAATATCACCAGGGCTTGGTTTTTGTGTAAAAATAATAGAGATTTGATTTATATTCGTGAAGATAATTAAAAAATAAAATTTAAATAACAGCATGGATTTTTTTTTCATTTGATATTTTAGATAGTAGACATTAACATTTCTTTTCAGAGTAGCTGGATCAATGCAAGGTCTATTTTTTTACATAGGGATTTAAATGGAGTATCCCACGAGGATTCAGCTAACGATTCAGTAATAATGGATCTGCGGGTCTAACTTAAAAAAAATCCCCTTCTACCCAGGCGACGCCAGGTAGCCACTGCTAGTTAAACGATAAAGGTGATGTTCAATATCACAAACCCTTCTCGCACACCCCTTTATAGTTTTACCAAAAATTCAGTGAAAACATCTTTTGCAGATGGGGGAAAATATGAAGAGAAAACCATCCGTCTCTGTCAGGTTCAAGGAATTGTAAAAGGTAAATAAATAAGACTAGTAACCTGGATCAACATGGGAAGGTAAAACAATTTAGCAGCAAACCAGTTCTTAACAGATATAGGTGCACAATACTCTTTCTAGAACGAAAGTCGGACAGTTGACAGGGTACGACCGAACTGATCCAAAGAATTCATGAAGGTTTCAATATCAGGGTGGGTTTTAGTAGCAAAATCACTTTTTATATTACTTATAGGAAAAGAGTTTTGTCAAAGATCTCATAACATCCCATGCAAATGTAAACACACACACATACACACACACACACACACACACATAATTTGACAAAACTGTATTTTGACAAAACTATACCTCCACTCACACATGCACACATACCCACACATACATGTATATTATTACTGTACGCTATTCATCTTCTTGGCATTAGTATATTATTTTATGCACTATACATGAGACTTAGCTGTGTTGCACCTGAGCACTGTACGCAATAAATTTCATTATCATTATCAAATAATTATATTATTTATTATCAAAAGAAATGAAAATAAAGCAAATAAGTTTTAAAGGTAGATAGATCGTATACCAAACCAATATCATTACCCGTAGCTCGCATACTAAAGTAGCACCCACTTATTTAAAATAAATGAGTGGGTGCAACTAAATAATCTATTTATTAGTAAAACTCTTTAAAAATATACTGCTATTTTAAAGGCACATTGACATAGTAAATTTTACAAAACCTGACCTGGATATCTTTCTTTAATTCAACAACAGAAAAATAACAATAGTCGTTGCAATTAGTTGACAACACCGTTATCTCACCAACATAACATCGAAATCCAAATTGAGACAGTCAAATTAATAGAAATTCAGAGCTGTTTCTAGGTGCAGTCATACAGTAGTACTGATGCAACTACAATTGGAAAAAATGTTGCTTTAACTTGTCAGTGACAGAATTTCCATATGATGGACATTTTGTCTGTGGCACACAATGCCTTCCCTCGACAGCTGAGGCAGGCCATTGAAAAGATCGACCGAATGTACCTTAAAGATAAATTATATAAAGAAGGAATTTAACTGCCTTTCAACATCGTCATCATCATGATGTCGCGCCGGTAGCACGGATATCCATGACAACCCTCTCTATCATTCATTGCTCTCGGGGGATCCTCTGCGCGGCATCCACAGAGCTGGTCAATGTATGTCTTTGCTGAGCGGCCCATGCTGGCGTGCCCATGTGATGACTTCCACGGAAGATCGTCACTTATGAGTTCATCCTTGCTTCTCCAGTAGTATTGTCTTCAAACTTATTGAAAATACAATGAAGATATAGAGCTATACTATATGTATTTGCTAACCCCTCCGTACGGGCAGGATGTGACAATTTCTTAAGCAGAGTTCAACATGTTTGAATTCAGAGTTTTTCTTTTTCCTAGGCCGGTTGCCTAACCAAGGTTAATGAGCCCAATCTGTCATACTATTTATCCATAGCTGGAAAGAGAGTAGGATTCATACCTTTCCCGAGGATATTACCGCTCAGTGAAATGCAATTATCACATCCAGGATTTGAACTCGGGGCGACGAATCCATTTCCCATGACTTTAACCATTACACCACGCGCTTCCATAGAAGATGATAGAACCCAGGTGGTTGAGCAGTCCATGACTTGCAATAATCCACTTTGGCCCTTACTTAGGCTAGACGGGCGGTCGGAGAGGCCCCTCCGATCAATCGGCTGTTCACGTCAAGCCCTAGCACCTATTTGATTGCTCCAATCCGATTGGTCTTATGGCAAGCCCCAACCCCTTTTTATCATATGGGTGCTAAAAAGCCGTGGCTGAGGGTCTAAATGTCCTGAGAATGACGTTCAACTGTATCTGATGGTGAGATTACAGTTTTGGAGGTTTGAGGAATGTGGAACACCCCTTCATCACCATTGCTCCCTGGTCCACTCTGGCCCAGAGTGGTAGTACCTGTTAGGGTCCCATCTATGGGTTAAATAGAAAAACATGAGTTTATAAACAAAATTTGATTATCCATTAGGAATAAATTTATTTCAAAACTTTGTCGGCATTAAATGACCCACTGAGGTTAATATGCCGTAAAAGAAACCGGTACTCTTCAGGGAATTGCGTCCCGGCCTCTTGCCTCAAAAATCGCTAGCCGGTGACTGCTGAAAAAACAACACCAGCTACGATTGATGTTCGTAGCCGAAGCGGTGTCACGTGAAAAAACCCAAAAAAACCCAACCAGCTCAGGGCGTTTTCCCCAAAAACTGTATACAGGGTGACACAGAAAAACAGAACCCACAAATTTTGTAATAAAATGAGCCCAAATTATTTATTTCCCCATTAAACTAACCCTAAACCCCGACCCCAACCGCAACCCTAACCCTAACCCCAAACCTAGATTTTTTTTCAAGTGACACCGCTTCGGCTACGGATTTCAATTGTAGCAGGGTTTTTTTCAGCAGCCACCGGCTAGCTGTTTTTGAGACAGGAAGCCCGGACGGAACTCCGCGAATATACCCAAGAAACCACACCAAACCAATTTCATAGGAACTATATTATGGCTTTAATTTTTTCTATTTTTACAATCGTTATTTTAAAAGCACGTGTATTGCTTTCATGGTGTTTACAACACAAGGGGCCAGGTTAGCTCAGTCGGTAGAGCGTTTGGCTAGAAACCACAAGGTTCCTAGTTCGATACTGACCCTCGCCAACTCAGCGAATGAGTAGCACAGGGATCTGATGGTAGGTGTGGCGCTCCACCTCAGATGCTAAAATAATCTCCTTGGTCTCGCGCTATTGAAAAGGGGATAGACTCCCTCGCTGTCTGGATGACACCGACATTAGGCCACCCCGACGACTTTACTTTACTTTTTACAACACCACAGATATATGTCATGATGGTGAGACTTGTTTCGAATTTTATCTGATTTTCACAAAAATTGTGAAGTTTGTCTTTTGTTATCACTACTTATTCAGTGGAGCTGCCATTTTGTTTTTTGACTAGCTGACACCACTTGTACTTGATTTGTAACGTGTGAGCGATTGTACTGGTGAGTCACCTTCTGCTAATCTCGTGTGATCTCGTTGGTGATCTCGTATCTCGTTTAATACTCGCAATAGCGAATCTCATCACACCGAATACACTAATCTCTACATCGTTTTCGACACTCAAGTAGTTCTACGCTTTTATACCTTTGGGGCTGTATGTTGAAGAGGTGTCATTATGACGTCCGCATTATTATTATTATTATTATTATTATTATTATTAGTAGTAGTAGTAGTAGTAGTAGTAGTATGATCATCATCATCATTATTATTATTATCATTATTATTTGCTCCTTTTGAGTTTTCACATCAGCGTTAGTTGAGGGTATTTGACTGGAGTCTGGGTGACAGCAAATCTCCTCAGGTCTCCAGGACTCTTCTGAGTATTCTGGCAGATTGCAGCAGTGCAGTGTTCTGGATGGTTTCAATCCTTCCTCTGATATCCAAACTTTCCAAACCCTTTTCTAATCCTTTTAGGACTGTTCCAAGTGCACCAACTACAATTGGTATAACTTTCACTTTCATATTCCATAACTTTTTCAGTTGTCTGGCAAGGTCCAGATATTTGTCTATTTTTTCATTTTCCTTTAACTTCACCCTGTGATCTGCTGGAACTGCAAAATCCACCAGTTGACAAGTTCTTTCTTTTTTGTTTATCAATACTAGGTCTGGCCTTCTTGCTGGGATAAGGTGATCCGTTTTTATCTCAAAGTCCCAGAGAATTTTGTGCGTTTCGTTCTCAAGAACAGATTCTGGTTTATGCATATACCATTTTGTTGTGTGGTCCAAATTTATTATTATTATTATTATTATTATTATTATTATTATTTATTATTATTATTATTATTATTATTATTATTATTATTATTATTATTTATTATTATTATTCATTATTATTATTATTATTCATTATTATTATTATTATTATTATTATTTAATATTATTATTATTATTATTTATTATTATTATTATTATTATTATTATTATTATTCACTCCTTATGAGTTTTTCACATCAGCGTTAGTTGATGGTATTTCACTGGAGTCTGAGTGACAGCAAGTCTCCTCAGGTCTCCAGGACTCTTCTGAGTATTCTGGCAGATTGCAGCAGTGCAGTGTTCTGAATGGTTTCAATCCTTCCTCTGATATCCAAACTTTCCAGACCCTTTTCCAATCCTTTTGGGACTGTTCCAAGTGCACCAACCACAATTGCTATCACTTTCACTTTTATATCCCATAACATTTTCAGTTCTCTGGCAAGGTCCTGATATTTGTCCATTTTTTCATTTTCCTTTAGCTTCACATTGTGATCTGCTGGAACTGCAAAATCCACCAATTGACAAATTATTTCTTTTTTGATAATCAACACTAAGTCTGGTCTTCTTGCTGGGATAAGGTAATCCGTTTTTATCTCAAAGTCCCGGAGAATTTTATGCGTTTCGTTCTCAAGAACAGATTCTGGTTTATGCATATACCATTTTGTGTATGGTCAGAATTTAATTTTTTGCATAATTCCCAGTGGATCACCTTCCCAAACCAGTCATGACTAGTTTTGTATTCCCGTTATGTTAGTTTGCTACATTCGCTTAGTACATGGTTTACAGTCTCATCTCTGTCACCGCATAGTCTACATTTACTATTTTGTTGAGTCTTATTTACTTATTTTCTTGCTTGGTAATTTATGAGGAAGTGCGTTCCGGTCTCCTGCCTCAAAAATTGCTACCCGGTGACTATTGAAATAACGTCCCCAGTTTATTTATCGTAATTTGTCGTAATTCTTGTTTATTTATTTTATTTATTTATTTTTTGATTACGACAAATTACGATAAATAAACAAAATTACAAATTACGATAAATAAATAAGAATTACGACAAAAAAGAGAAGCCCCCCCTCCCTAAAATACATTTGACGGCCCAAGTTGGTTGTTTTCTTTCAAGTAACACTGTAGCTGGGGATGTTATTTTAATAGTCACCGGGTAGCAATTTTTGAGGCAGGAGACTGGGACGCACTTCCCCATAAATTACCCCTTGCTTTGATATAGTTTGTCCTTATGGCATTATTTTGTGCAGCAATTATTAGTGATTCAGTTTCTTTTTTTAGGTTTCTTTTTATTGTTATTATTATTATTATTATTATTATTATTAATAGTGGTAGTAGTAGTAGTAGTAGTAGAGATTGTAATCCCACTCCCTAATACACTATAAACACGTTTTCAGCATGAATCTTACAAGATGTATGAGTCAGTAGGAAGATTACTACTGTTTACGACAATACGGAACATCTGCTAAATTTGACGTCAGCGCTGACTAAAGAGAAAGACTCCAACTTCGATATTTCAAGGTGTCATTATCAGAAGCCTCAAAGATTGTGATAGTGCCAAGTGACGCGAAGGAAGTGATGTTTTTACCATCTGTTGAGAAGGATAGGGCGTGTCCATAGTACCAACTAGACCTGTCTCTACCATTCCTTAAGATGGCTTTTAGTTCTTTTGAGATTTAGTGCGCCTATTACAGATTCACCCTTCTCTTTCTCTTTCTTCTTCTTCTTCTTCTTCTTCTTCTTCTCTTCTTCTTCTTCTTCTTCTTCTTTAACAAGTTCTTTCTTTTTTGTATTATTATTATTATTATTATTATTATTATTATTATTATTATTATTATTCCAGTTGAGTTTTTCACATCAACGTCAGCCGATGGTATTTCACTGGAGTCTGAGTGACAACAAGTCTCCTCAGGTCTCCAGGACTCTTCTGAGTATTCTAGCCAATTGCAGTAGTGCAGTAGTCTGGATGGTCCTAATTCTTCCTCTGATATCTAAATCCTCTAGTCTTTTTTCCAAGTTTATTGGGACCGTTCCAAGTGCACCAACTATAATTGGTATCACTTTCACTCTCATGTTCTACAGTTTTTCAATTCTCTGGCAAGGTTATTATATTATTATTATTATTATTATTATTATATTATATTATTAGTAGTAGTAGTAGTAGTAGTAGTAGTCTGTTTGTTGTTGTTATTCAAAATTGTTTGTTAATCGTTTTTCTTTTCTTTTATTTTCCCCCCTTTTTTGCAGTCATTTTTTTCTGCTTTTTTCTTTTTTATTGGCTTTTTTTTTAATTCTTTTTTTCTTTTTTATTCTTTCTTTCCTTCTATGTTTTCTTTATCTTTTACATATTTTTACGTTTCATTTTCTTTTTTTGTGATTTTCGTTCTTTACTTTGCTGCAATCTTTATTGTTCTTTTTTGTTTGTTCTAATAATGTCTTTCTTTCTTTCTTTCTTTCTTTCTTTCTTTCTTTCATTCTTTCTTTCTTTCTTTGATTATGATGTTGTCTTTCTTTTTTTTTCTTCCTTCCTTTCTTCGATTCTTTCTTTCTTTCTTTCTCTATTTATTGCTTTCTTTACTTTTATTTTATCTTTCTCTTTTTTAAGACTTATTCCGGGCATTTCATTCTTTATTTGCTTTAAAATATTTTTCTTTCCTTCTTTCCCTTTTTATTTTTTCCTTCTTTCTTTTTATTTTTCTCTTTCCCTTCAACACCTTTCTTACTTCATCACTATTTCTTACATTTCATTTTTGTTGTTTTCTTTCTTTCCTTTGCTCTTTTTTTTTTTCTTTCTATTTGGTCTGTTTATTCTTTCTTTCTTTCTTTCTTTCTTTCTTTCTTTCTTCTGCTATTTATTTCTTTCCATTTCTCCACTTTTATTTTTTCTTCATAGTTACTTTTCTGCAGTTCTACGCTTCTTCTTTTTTTCACATGGAAATTTCTTTCTTTTTCTCTTTCTTTCTTTCTTTCTTTCTTTCTTTCTTCTATGTACCTTTCGAGGTTCATTTCATTTTTAATTGCTTCTCTTAACTTCTCTTAATATATAATAGATATATAAGATAATATATAAATATATAAGATAAGATAATATAATAGATATTTCTTTCTTTTCTTTCTTTCTTTCTTTCTTTCTTTCTTTCTTTCTTTCTTTCTTTGAACTTTTTATTTGCTTCTCTTAATTTCCCTCACTTTTTTCTTTCTTTCTTTCCTTCTTTCTCTCTTCTGCTATTTCTTTCTTTCTATTTCTCCACTTTTATTTTTCTTTCCTGCAGTTTTACGCTTTTTCTTTTTTTCACCTGGAAATTTCTTTCTTTCTTTCTTTCTTTCTTTCTTTCTTTCGTTCTTTCTTTCTATCTTTCTTTCTATCTTTTTCTATGTACTTTTCGAGGTTCATTTCATTTTTATTTGCTTCTCTTAACTTCTCGCACAGTTTTCTTTCTTTCTTTCTTTCTATCTTTCTTTCTATCTTTCTTTCTTTCTTTCTTTCTTTCTATCTATCTACCTTCTCTTTCTTTCTTTTTCTTTCTTTCTATCTTTCTTTCTTTCTTTCTTTCTTTCTATGTACTTTTCGAGGTTCATTTCATTTTTATTTGCTTCTCTTAACTTCTTTCACAGTTTTCTTTAATTCTTTATTTCTTTCTATTTCTTTATTTCTATTTCTCCACCTTTCTCCATTTTTCTTCAAAATTCCTTTCTTGCAGTTCTACACTTCTTTTTTTTTTACCTGAACATATCTTTCTTTTTCTTTCTTTTCTTCCTTCTACTTTTTGAGGTTCAATTAATTCCTATTTGCTTTTCCTAAATTCACTCACTTTCTTTTTTTTTTATTCCATTGATTTTTGTTAATTTCATTGATTACCCCACTTTCACTTCTTGTCAACAAAAGTCGATTTCCAAAATTAGCAACCCCCCCCCAAAAAAACCCCAAACTAACAGGCATTGAAAAATACTTGTATATATGTCTTTATCGTGTACAGATTCTTAATTTTGGGAAAGTACATCTTTAGGTTATTTAGATTCTCAGAGGTATTGGTTTGTGGAAAAAGCACCGATCATTGCATGTTCAAACACCAAATGTTTCATATTTAATAATTACCTCCTTGAACATTAAAACACATTTTTTCTGCAACAACATCTTCTAATTGGCATTCTGTTCAATAGGACAATCGGTTAGTAGGACAAAATCGATCTATGGAAATAATTTCCAAATACCGATTCAGTCACCGTTTCTAAATTGCTCAATTTGGCCAATACGCTGTTTATTCATACAAATCACCAGTGCAACACAGCGGTCCCCAACCACCGGGTCGCGGGCCATTAGGTACCAAGTCGCACAGAACGGACGTACGGAACACACTTAAAAAAAGAAACAAAAAAAAAAAGAAAAAAACAAAACAACACAATGAATTGTATACTCGAGGAAGGCCAAAGAATGCATCAGCCAAAAACCTGTTGAATAAACATCAAGGATAAAGTGATCACTCATTGTGGAATAATAATAATGATGATAATTCTTCACAGAATTATCAACTACTTTCACTTTTTTTATTGTTGTTATTTTCTCTAAGAATCAATAATATTCTTTCTGATTTTATTAAAGATGGCATCGACTCCTTCAACCATGAAATTTATAAAAGAAAAAAAACAAAAACAAAAACAAAAACAAAAGAAAGAATTTGATGAGTTCAAATTTTCAAGGTTTATCTTTGTGCCAAAAGATGCAGCAAGCAGTTGTTTTATTAATTTTCCAACTGGCACCAAAATACTCTTCCCTTAATTGTATGACTCTTCTCATAACCCATTTATTTTATCAACAACTTCCTTTACGTGATGGGACCGGCTCGTTGCAGAGAAACAAGCTCACTCATTGTCATTATTATTACTAGCAAAATAAAAAACACCCTCCGGGCGATGTAAAGATAGATTTTTGAAACATATTGCCTGAGGGGTGGGAGTTAAAAATCCAATGTCAGCGAGTTTGTACCCTAAGTAAGTAAAATCACCAAATTCATTAAAGGATTAAAAAATAAAACACTTTGAAATGTTAACTTTAAATATGTATTAAAATAAAACAAATTATATATAGATATATAATACCAGTGATGTATTTATTAAAACTTGTTTTTAAAAAACAATGAGGGCTGTCTAATGTAGCATGTTCAAATTTTGATTGTATTTATTCTATGTTATGACGATTTTGGGTAATGTGACGTAGCAGTGACGTAGTTTTTGCTACAGATAAAAACCGAAACCGAATCTCCATTATTAATAGATTTGATTCACTTGTTCACTCTTTTATATAGTAATGATCAGTATTGTAATTTGAATCGAGTTTTTTTTATTATAATTATTTCTTATTAGAAAGGATTTTCGTTTTGAATAAATATTTCCGTTTACAGAGATGTTGTTGATTATTAATTTATGAACAAAAGGTTGTTTATTGTCTGTTGATGTTTGCATTTGACATAAGACCACTGCAGATGATTTATTATTAGATGACGTCATTAACGATTATCGAGCAAATGTAGGCGGGAGCATATGAAGGTCGGTCCGTGAAAATATTGTCTTAGATGAAACTGGTCCGTGTCACAAAAAAGGTTGGGGACCGCTGGTGTAACTGACAGGCGAAATACCCCGAGGTGTTGTGGGTAACGTGTTGAACTGCGGCATTTGAGAGACAAGTTTCTTTTTAGATTGTCAGTTTTCACTGTGTTAAAATAGATTTGATGGAAAAATAGCATTGGATGTTGGTTGGTTGGATTTTGCAGCGTGTCAATTCTAGTTTGGTTATTTTATGCCGAATAAATTTAGTTTTATTAATTCTTGTTGGTTAATCAATTTGTCTTTAAAATTTAAATTTTCAAACACAATTTTTATTTTCAAAGAAGCGACATCTTTTTTGTTATATAAGATGAACCCATCCCCCCAAAAAAAAACAGATTTAAAAAAATCAGGCCTTTTTGGGGGTCACCTATATATATATATATATATATATATATATATATATATATATATATATATATATATATAGCTCTGCATATATATATATATATATATATATATATATATTAGAAAAAAGAAAAAGGTCCGCAAAATGTATTGTTCTCAGAAAAAATGTTTTATTCTTTTCATTTTACATACGCAACACGTGTTTCAGATATTCTGGTATCTTCTTCAGGCTTTGATCAATACATATATTGATATACATATATATATACACATATACATATACATATATACATAGGTTGTTCGTGTGTTTGCAATTTTTCTGTTATGGATGTTTAATAATGGTTAAACGCTACGTTATTTTTTTCAATCCTTGCGTGCGATTTGCGCGTGACCTGCATGCGACCTGCGCGCAAAAATTGAGAAAAAATGATGGAACGTTCCACAATCTTTGCGCGTGAGTCGCACGCAGGTCACGGCGTAGTAATAATAAATTTATTAACTGAGATTTCATTACTCTTTTAATAGGTATAGTTCATCAGATGTTTTGTATAGCCTCATATAGTAGCTTACATAATATTCGGCTTAGTATACATGTATTTATTACTAAGTATAGTCTCTATAACTTCATTGTCACGCATAGTCGTATCGTGTGATTAGCAATTTGTTCTTGTGGGTTCAATTTTTGCTGTTGTGTGTATGATAATAGTCTATGTCTCTTTATTGTACATTTTAGTTATCTTTTCAGTACAGTTCAAGTTTACTTTAGATAATTAGATATCTAGTTTTTCGCTCGTTAGATTCGTGCGTGTCCTTTTGACAAACGTTTATTTCCACAGTTTATTCACTCTATTGATTAATTATTTTGTTAAATTTAAACAAGTCTTAAGTTATAATTCACAGTGAGTGGTTACCTAATTATATATTAAAATAGTATATACAATTAAAATGTTATCTATATAAAATTATTACAGTCCTGAGATTGTTATTAAGAAAGGCAAATACTCTCATATAACCCTAAAAAGCGTGAGAGGTTTTCTGAATCTTCTTAAATAACATATGCTTCACAGAAATTAAATATGCACATTCAAAGGACTAAATCAAAACTATATCTTAAAGAAACTGTAAGAAAAAATATGCCCACAAAGAAAACCTGATGTAATCCGACTTAAAGAACAAACTATGCAATGGTAAGAACAGAAGACAGGACTGTAAACCATGTACTAAGCGAATGTAGCAAACTGGCACAATGGAGGTATAAAACTAGGCACGACTGGGTTGGGAAAGTGATCCACTGGGAATTATGCAAAAAAACTAAATTTTTTACCATACAACAAAATGATATATGCATAAACCAGAATCTGTTCTTGAGAACGAAACGCATAAAATTCTTCGGGACTTTGAGATAAAAACGGATCACCTTATCCCAGCAGGAACCAGACCTAGTGTTGATAAACAAAAAAGAAAGAACTTGTCAACTGGTGGATTTTGCAGTTTCAGCAGATCACAGGGTGAAGCTGAAAGGAAAAATGAAAAAAATGGACAAATACCTGGACCTTGCCAGAGAACTGAAAAAGTTGTGGTATATGAAAGTGAAAGTGATACCAATTGTAGTTGGTGCACTTGGAACAGTCCCAAAAGGATTAGAAAAGAGTTTGGAAAGTTTGAAAATCAGAGGAAGGATTGAAACCATTCAGAACACCGCACTGCTGCAATCTGCCAGAATACTCAGAAGATTCCTGGAGACCTGAGGAGACTTGCTGTCAC
>CM042153.1:81186951-81231198 GCA_023376005.1 Doryteuthis pealeii
ATCAGATTGTTCATTTTGATATGATAGGTGTGTATGTTTGAAACATATATATATATAATATATATATATATATATATATATATGCACAGAGCACTATATATATATATATATTATATATATATTATATATATATATATAATATTATAAGTACAAATATTTTTACTTATGAATTTGCTCTGAGATTCTAATGATTAAGAGCACACGTTGAGCTCTACAAACTGCGACACGTTTAAAAAAAACTCCTATTTCGTAAGGAGATTCTTCTCCTGGATTTTGGAATATTACATATATATATATATATATATATATATAATATATATATATATATATGACCCCTAAAAATAGGCCTGACCTTAAAAAAACGACTGTTTTTTGGATCACCCTTTATAATACCATTAGGTCTTACCTACCACCACTTTTTTTTCTTAAATGTCTGTCTTATTCGGTAACATTGGATTGATCTATGCCAAAAAATCCCAAACCTTAATTTCCGACGGAATGAGTTCAATTCCTAACCGTATAATGGAAAATTATATACATTGGTTCATTTGAATTAGAAATATGTTTATAAGAAAAAGAAAATGAACAACAAAGAACTAAATGAAAGGGAGATATTACCTCAGAAAGTCAGGAGAGGTGGTTCAGTCAGTAAATGAATGAACATTTTTTTTATAACGCACTAAACTTGGGTCATGACTTAGGTATAAGAGGAGGAGTCCATGTTGACTGGTGGTTGGTTGGTTGGTTGGTTGTTTTCTTCGGTATGTCAACCCTTGTTGGGTTATTGTATGCCGAAGATGTTTTTTTATTCATACTTGGTGGGTATCCACATTGCTTTAAAAAAAATATTTTAAATTCATTTTTTTCTATTTAACCTATAGATGGGACCCTACCAGGTACACCACTCCAGTTCAGAGTGGACATGGAGTAATGAGTGAAGAAGGGGTATTCCAATTTCGCCTGAGCTCCAAAATTGGAACAAACAAAGATAACGATTACCGAATATATATATATTTTACGAACACCTCCACACGAGCAGGTGTGGAACAAGGTTCATTTTCTTAATAAATACTCGGTCCATAAATACTCGTGTTCCTTAATGAACGAC
Organism: Doryteuthis pealeii; assembly: GCA_023376005.1. NCBI lineage: Eukaryota > Metazoa > Mollusca > Cephalopoda > Myopsida > Loliginidae > Doryteuthis > Doryteuthis pealeii. Next base: position 81,188,060 of record CM042153.1, read on the forward strand.
CATTATAATTTTTCATACATTCTCGTTAAAATGATACCATCCAAGTCTTCTCTGAGAAATGTAAAAATGTAAATCCTAATTATCTGTTGTTGGCTTATCCGCTGAATTCTTATTCCTTATGAGTGTTGTTCTTCAGCTAAAATAATGGACTATTCCGCACCATAAACAAGAAAGGAAGAAAAAGGACAGAAGAAAAAATGGAGCAAAAATAATAAGATAAGCAAGAGAGTAGGAGGTGGATGCGTAAGCCTGATAACGTCTATTTCCGTTATCTGAACTCGAATCGAAATAATAAATACGAATAAGAAAAAAACTTTTCCTCCTCCTTCCTCGTGTTGTAAGATGAGATATTTATTATCTCGATAGTCATAGAATACTGAATATGTCTCTTTTATCGCTTCCGCACTCTACCTCCCTATTTCTTCTTTCTATTATATTCTTCCATTCTCGTCCTTCTCCTTCTTGTTTATGGTGAAAACGGATATAGTCCATTATTTGCTGAAGACAACACTCATGAAGGAAAAGAATACAACAGATTAATTAGGATTACATTTTTACATTTCCTCAGAGAAGACTTGGAGTAATCCATTTTAACGATGAATGTTGAAAAATTATAATGGTCGTTCATTAAGGAACTCGGAGTATTTATGGACCGAGTATTTTTTAAGAAAATTGACCTTGTGTCACACCCTGCTTCGTGTGGGAGCGTGTTCGTAAACTATATATATATCGTATCGTTATTTTTTTTTTTTTTTTTTTTTTTTTTTTCTTTGTTCCAATTTTGAGCTCAGGCGGAAATTGGGAATACCCCTTCTTCACCCATTACTCCCATGTCCATCTCTGAACTGGAGTGTTCGTACCTTGGTAGGTCCCATCTATAGGTTAAATAGAAAAAAATGAATTTAAATATTTTTTAAAGCAATGTGGATAACCACCAAGTTATGAATTAAAAAAACATCTTCGCCGCCATTACAAATAACCCAACAAGGGTTTGACATACGAAGAAAACAACCAACCAACCAAACCAACACAAGTCACATGGACTTCCCTCCTCTTATACCATAAGTCATGACTCCAAACGTTTAGTGCGTTATAAAAAAAAAATGTCATTATTTACTTGACTGAACAACCTCTCTGACTTCTGAGGTAATTATACTCCCTTTCATTTAGTTCTTTGTTGTTTCATTTTCTTTTCTTATAAACATATTTCTAATTCAAAATGAACCAATGTATATAATTTTCCATTACTCGTTAGGATTGAACTCATTTTCCGCGGAAATTAAGGTTTGGGATTTTTTGCATAGGATCAATCCAATGTACCGAATTAAGACAGACATTTTAAAGAAAAAAAAAGTGGTGGTAGGTAAGACCTAAATGGTATTATTAAAGGGTGCATCATAAAAACAGGTCGTTTTTTAAGGTCAGGCCTATTTTAGGGGTCATATATATATATATTATATATATATATAGTATATATATATATATATGATATAATCCAAAAAATCAGGAGAAGAAATCGTTCCTTTACGAAATAGAAAAAAAAAAAAAAACAACAACCAACAACAACCACAGACGTTTTATATTTTAAACGAATGTACGCAGTATATTAGATAGAAGAACTCAAACGTGTGCTCTTAATTCATTAGAATATCAGAGCAAACTCTCCATAGCTAAAATATTATCACATGCAACTCTACTCATAAAAAATACAAAAATATAGATAAACTAAGAACTTAACCATCAAACACAAACACCAAAATTATACAATATAATAAATAAAATAATAAATCATTATAACATACTATAATATAGCTGCTCAACCTCATATACACAATATACCAAAATCTACCTACCTACTCATACAGTATCTATAACCACTAAAACCCAAAACCTCCATATATATGTTTTCAAAACATACCACACAATCATACTCAACCAATAGAACCATCTGATGAAACAAGCCAAAATAACCTAATTAAAAGAGTAATGAAAACTCACTCAGAAATTAATAAATTTACTCTCCAAAACAAATACTACGCGTAAGACCTAGGACAGTAGCGCAACTCAACACGCCGGACAAAGACTAGATAGGAACAGAATATACCAAATCACTATTTTTTACTAAAATTTTTTGCGCGCAGTCGCATTTGCAAGAGATTACAACGCGACAAAATCGCAGCAGCGATTGAAAAAATACGTCACGCGTTTAAACCAAATTATAATCTAAACATCCATAACGCACCTCTGCAAACACACGCAACAAACCTAACTGAATAAAATCATATATGTATATGTATATGGTGTATAATATATATATATGTATATCAAATAATTATAATAGATAAAGTGATCAAAAGCCTAGAAGAAGATACCAGAATAAATCATAAACAACCGCTAGTTAGCGATATGTTAAATGACAGAACTCAAAAACATTTCTCTCATAGAGAACAATCAAAACTATTTCGCAGGACCTTATCATATAATTATCTAATAATATATAATACGAAACCAAAAATATATAATATATACCAATAATTATATGCAGAGCCTAATAAATACCAAAAAATATAAACTAAATAAAATAAATCCCATAATATACAAAATAATAATAACATAATAAAATATAAAAACTCCAATATATAATATATAATATATATATAGAGGTACACCAAAAAGGCCTATATTTTTTTCTAAAATCTAGTTTTTTTTGGGGCTGGAGATGAGCGTCAATCTATATAAACAAACAAAGACCTGCCCTCGCATTACTTCTATGAAAAATAAAAACATTGATGTTTGAAAATATTAAAATTTTAAAAGACATAATTTGATGTGTTGATAACCAACAAGAATTTAATATAAAACTAAATTTATTCGCATAAAATAACCAAACTAGAATTTGACACGCCCTGCAAAAATCCAAACCAACCCACACATCCAATTGCTATTTCCATACAAATCTACAAAATTTCTAAACACAGTAAAAAACTGACAATCTAAAAAGAAACATGTGTCTCTTCACACAATGGCCAGTTTTCAGTTTTTCAAAAACGACGGTTAAACCCACAACACCTCGGGGTAATTATTCCGCCTGCAGTTCACAACCAAGCGGTCCCCAACCTTTTTTGTGACACGGAACCAGTTTCAATCTAAGACAAATATTTCACGGACCGACCTTCATATGCTCCCGCCCTAACATTTCTCGATAATCGTTAATGACGTCATCTAATAATAAATCATCTGCAGTCGGTCTTATGTCAAATGCAAACATCAACAGACAATAAACAACCTTTTGTTTCCATAAATTAATAATCAAAACAGAACTCTCTGTAAACGGGAAAATATTTATTCAAAACGAAAATCCTTTTCTAATAAGAATAATTTAATTAATAAAAAAAAACTCGATATCAAATTCACAATACTGATCCATTACATATATAAAGAAGTCAACAAGTGAATCAAATCTATTAATAATGGAGATTCGGTTTTCGGTTTTATGTCTGTAGCAAAAACTACGTCACTGCTACGTCACATTACCCAAATCGTCATAACATAGAAATAAAATACAATCAAAATATTGAACATCGCTACATTAGACACCTCATTGTTTTTTAAAACAAGTTTAATAAATACATACATGGTATATATATATCTTATATATAATTTTGTTTTATTTTAATACATATTAAAGTTAACATTTCAAAGTGTTTATTTTTTAATCCTTTAATGAATTTTGTGATTTTTTATATAGGTACAAACTCGCTGACATTGGATTTTAACTCCCACACCCTCAGGCAATATGTTTCAAAAATCTACTCTTTACATACCGCCGGAAGGGTGTTTTTATTTAGCTCAGTAAATAATAATGACAATGAAGTGAGCTTGTTTCTCTGCAACGAGCCGGTCCCATCACGTAAAGGAAGTTGTGATAAAATAAAAGGCGTTATGAGAAGAGTGCATAACAAATATAGGGAAGAAGTATTTTGGTGCCTCGCACTTGAGAAAATATTAAAAAAAACAACTGCTTGCTGACATACTTTTTGCACAAAGAAAACCTTGAAAAATTTGAACTCATCAAATTCTTTTCTTTTGTTTTTGTTTTTTGTTTTTGTTTTTTTTTCTTTTATAAATTTCATGGTTGAAGGAGTCGTATGCCATCTTTAATAAAAATCAGCAAAAGAAGATTAATACTTACTAGAGAAAATAACAACAAATAAACAAAGTGAAAGTAGTTGATAAATTCTGTGAAGAAATTATCTCATCATTATCTATATATCCCAAATGAGTGATCACTATCCTTGATGTTTATTCAACAGGTTTTTTGGCTTGATTGCATTCTTTGGCCTCTCGAGTATACATCATTGTGTTGTTTTGTTTTTTCTTTTTTTTTTTGTTTCTTTTTTTTAAGTGTGTTTCCGTACGTCCGTTCTGTGCGACTTGGTACCTAAATGGCCCGCACCCGGTTGCGATTGGCGGACCGCTGTGTGCACTGCGTGATTTGTATGAATAAACAGCGTATTGGCCAAATTGAGCAATTTAGAAACGGTGACTGAATCGGTATTTGGAAAATTATTTCCATAGATCGATTTTGTCCTACTAAACGTTGTCCTATTGAACAGAATGCCAATTAGAAGATGTTGTTGCAGAAAAATGTGGTTATTCCAATTTCAGAGAAGGTAAATTATTAAACTATGAAAACATTTGGTGTTTGAACATGCAATATCGGTGCTTTTTCACAAACAACATAAAAATCCTAAACTGATTCAGATATATCATTTAAAAAGAAACACCTCCTGGTAAACCACCGAATAAAGACAAACCAACAACCACCAAAATCTAACGAAACCTTAAAGTACTATATCAAGTAGTAACAATCGCCTGTTAGTTTGGGGTTTTTTTTTGAGGGGGAGGGTTGCTAATATTTGGAAATACAGACTTTTGTTGACAAGAAGTAGAAGTGGAGTAATCAATGAAATAAACAAAAATCAAACAATAAGGAAAAATAAAAAAAAAAAAAAGAAAGTGAGTGACAATTTACGGAAAAAGCAAAAAAGGAATTAACTTGAACTCAACAAAAGAGAATAGAAAGAAAAAGAAAAGAAAAAGAAAGAATATGTTCAGGATAAAAAAAAAAAGAAGTGTTAGAACTGCCAAGAAAAGAAATTTGAAAGAAAAAATGGGGAGAAAGGTGGAGAATAGAAATAAGAAATAGAAAGAAAATAAAAAATTAAGACAAAAATAAGTATGAAACGAAGAATAAGAGAAGCAAAAAAAAATGCAAATGAACCTCGAAACAAGTCACATAGAAGAAAAGAGAAAGAAAAGTAGAAGAAAGAAAGAAGAAAGAAAGAAAAAAGACAACGAGGAAAGTTATTAGAGGAAGAAGATAGAAAGAAAGAAAGAGAAGAAAGAAAGAAAGATAGAAAGAAAGAGTAGAAAAGAAAGAAAAGAAAGAAAGAAAAAGAAAACTGTCGCGAGAAGTTCAAGAGAAGCAAATAAAAATGAAATGAACCTCGAAAAGTACAAGAAAAAAGATTAGAAAGAAAGATAGAAAGAAAAGACAAGAACGAAAGAAAAGAAAGAAAGAAAGAAAAGAAGAAAAGAAAGAAATTTCCAGGTCGAAAAAAAAAAAAGAGAAGGAAAAAGTGCGTTAAAAACTGCAGGAAAGAAAAAAATAAAAGTGGAGAAAATAGAAAAGAAGAAAACATCGAAAGAGAGAAGAGAAAAGGAAAGAAAGAAAAGAAAAAATAAGTGAGGGAAATTAAGAGAAGCAAATAAAAAGTCTTCCAAAGAAAAGAAAAAAGAAAGAAAAGATAAGAAAAAGAAGAAAGAAAAAGAAAAAGAGAAGAAATATAATCTATTAATATTATCTTATCTTATATATTTATATATATTATCTTAATATATTCAATAATTTTAAGAGAAGTTAAGAGAAGCAATTAAAAATGAAAATGAACCTCGAAAGGACCAAAAATAGAAAGAAAGAAAAAAAGAAAAGAAAGAAAGAAAGAGAAAAAGAAAAGACCAATTAAGGAACATCAAAAGAGAAAGAGACGTAGAACATGCAGACAAAGTAACTATGAAGAAAAAATAAAAGTGGAGAAATGGAAAGAAATAAATAGCAGGAAGAAAGAAAAGAAAGAAAGAAAGAAAGAAAGAAGAAATAAACAGACCAAATAGAAAGAAAAAAAAAAAAAAGAGCAAAGGAAAGAAAAGAAACAACAAAAATGAAATTGAAAATAGTGATGAAGTAAGAAAGGTGTTGAAGGGAAGAGAAAAATAAAAAGAAGAAGTGATAAAATTAAAAGGAAAGAAGAAGAAAAATATTTTTAAATCAGACTCCAGTGAAAGACCATCAGCTAACACTGATGTGAAAACTCAAAAGGAGAAATAATAATAATAATAATAATATTCTTAAAGAAGTTAAAAATAAACGGGAAAAATATTGCAATGGTAATGGATCGACTACAGAAAGGCCTATGACATGGTCCCACATACCTGGATTTGAATGTCTAAAAATGTACAAAATTTCCAACAACATCATAAATTTCATTGAAAAAGCCATGGAAAATTGGCGAGTCCAATTAAGAGCCTGAGGGCAATCCCTGGCAGAAGTAAAAATCCAAAGAGGTATCTTCCAAGGAGATTCGTTATCACCACTACTATTCATTTATAGCAATGATGCCACTCAATCATATACTTAAAAAGCGTACAGGAGGATACAAATTCACTAACTCACAAGAAAAGATAAACCACTTTATGTACATGGATGACATAAAATAAAACGGACTCCAGCTGAAATATCATCAGCTGACGCTGATGTGAAAACTAATAATAATAACAATAATAATAATAATAATAATAATAATAATGCCATAAGGACAAACTATATCAAAGCGAAAATTGATAAGACCCAACAGAATAGTAAATGTAGACTTTGCGGTAATAGAGATGAGGCTGTAAACCACGTACTCTGCGAATGTAGCAAACTAGCAGAACGGGAGTACAAAACTAGACACGAACTGGGTTGGGAAGGTGACAAATATCTGGATCTTGCCAGAGAACTGAAAAAAGTTATGGAATATGAAAGTCAAAGTGATACCAATTGTAGTTGGTGTACTTGGAACGGTCCCAAAAGGATTGGAAAAGGGTTTGCAAAGTTTGGAAATCAGAGGAAGGATTGAAACCATTCAGAACACTGCACTGCTGCAATCTGCCAGAATACTCAGAAGAGTCCTGGAGACCTGAGGAGACTTGCTGTCACTCAGACTCCAGTGAAAGACCATCAGCTAATGCTGATGTGAAAACTCAAAAGGAGTAAATAATAATAGATAGATAAATAGATAGATAGAAAGATAGATAAGACGGCTTGCGGTTTAATAGCCGAACACTTTACCGACTGAGCTAACCTGGCCCTATCAAACTTAAATACCACAAACACAGTTTTAATTAGTTTACGAAGTCTCTGTATTTTCTCTTTCCCTCTCACACCTGTCGGTCTGTCTCTCTCACACAATAACACATTCACACACATACACTCAAACATAAGATATAAGAAACACACACATACTCTCTCCCTCTCTCTCTCTCCCTCTCTCTCTCTCTCTCTCCTCACACACACCACACACACACACACACACAGACAGACAGACAGACACACACACAAACACACACATATATACACACACATAATTAGTTTACGAAGTGTCTGTATTTTCTCGTTTCCTCCCTCTCACACCTGTCTGTCTGTCTGTCTGCCTGTCTCTCTCTCCCTCTCCCCCACACACAAATCACAAATATGGTGACCATCTGCTTTCAATCGTTTTTAATCGTTCCGAGAACTGTGTCAAGTTCATCCTGCGTGAACTGTCCATGTTTTGGACCATATTACCTTTAGGCACTCCTATTTGACCTCGATTAAGAAAGGACATGTTTTTCATTTACACCGTCAATATCCGGTTATTTGTTAGGGGTTAGGGTTAAGGGCCAGGGTTAAGGTTAGGGGTTAGGGTTAGGGTTAGTTTTATAATTTTTTAAAATATAAAAATCGACTGTTAAAACAACCGGATTTTGACGGTGTAAATGAAAAACATGTCCTTTCTTAATCGAGATCAAAATGGGGTGCCTAAAGGTCATATGGTCCCAAATTTGATGTCTAGTTGGCGCTAGATAATTTTGAATTGTATTGATTTGATCTTGAATGTGATCTAGTTCTTTTTGGTATCTTTTAGCGAGTTTTTTTTCACTTTTCTTGTATTTCCGTAAATTTGTGTTAGATTTCTTGTAATTTCTTTTAACTCCCAGGGAACTCTCCGTTTTCCGAGTAATTTGGTTGGTATGCACTCAGCTGTTAATTCTAAGTGGGCAGTAGGTTGGTTGGTTGAATTTTACGGCATGTCAACCCCTGTTGGATTATTCTATGCCAAAGACGGTTCATTCTTGATGGCTTTTCAATTTTTTTTTTAAAAGTTGACCAAGTTACCTTTAAGCACCCCATGGGGAGACTTGGATTCAGAAGGACATGTTTCACTTTGAACCGTTTACGGTTAGGGATTAGGGTTAGGGTTAGCAGTTAGTTTTATAATTTTAAAAAAATGCGTCTAAAAATCGTCTGGTAACAAACAACAGGCCATATTTGGATATGTATATATGAATGCACATTGTGCATTGGATATACATATCCAAATATGGCCCGTTTACTTTTAAATAATAAGAGTAAAAAATATAAAATAAAAATAACTCATTAACAAAACTTCATTTCCTACTGTAAGTAATTATATATACACATATAAATATATGAATATACATTATTTTTAATTTCTATTCTTAATTCACTTTAGGTCTTTTAATAATAATAATAAAGTCACCGAGATTATAATACATCCTCATACGTATATACACATTCACTCCATATTAACTCCAATTAAAATAAAATAAAAAGAATAAATTTGAACATATTTCAATAAAACCACATTTAATCACCATAACCCCCTACAACAATATAGACAATGCCCAACATTGTCGTAAACCAGTAAAAACAATAACACAAAACGGTTTACTACCAATGTTTACATTTTGAACCTTGCGAAAACACAACTTCCGCTTTTTTGAACTTTTGAATTTCAAAGCAGCGTTCGTCGAATACTACCTTAACCCTGAAGATCCTTATGGTGAAACTCGAGCAGGTTATCACTTGTACCTGTATTACAATAAATTTGCACTACTAACGTATTGAGCACTTTTTATTTGTTATATCGCTGCCTTACCTTTCTGAATTTTGCATCAACTAACCATTGTGACCATATTCACCGGTAAATCACCTTTTCCATAATATATATATATATATATATATATATATATATTATATATATATATATATATATATATATATATAGAAAGAGGATTGGAATGAATCCGACAGAATGAGGTAGAAATATGAGGAATAAAAGAACAAAACTCAGACAATATGTGTGGGTATATTTCGCTGAAGTATGGAACTCGGCTTCGTCAGCATTTTATTCAATAAAATACTGACGAGGCTGAGTTCAAAACTCCAGCAAAATATACTACACATTTTTGTCTGAGTTTTGTTCTTTTATTCCTCATATTTCTATCCCATATATATATATATATATATATATATATATATATATATATATATATTCAAGGTGTGTCAAAAAATATCGAGATATTTTGTACTTTTTGACACACCTATTATTGTGAAAAAATAACGTTCCATTCATTCTTCATTTCTATCTTGGTAAATACAGCTTTAAACTTGATACTTTTTGACACACCTTGAATTCTGAAAAAATTAATGATTGGAACGTTATTTCTTTCAGAATACAAGGTTTCTCACAAAGTACAAACTATTTCGATGCTTTCTTGAAACACCTTGAATGTATATATATATATATATATATATATATATATATATATATATATATATAATATTGGAAGATCATGTGCTTAATTAAAGTCATACCTAATTTGTTAATTAATTAATTTAATTAAATGAATTAGGCGTGCATATCGGTTTAAATGTAAAGCGTAAACAAATCGAGAAAAGGTCGATCTCTGTATGTACATTTCAGCCTATTAAATGTAATGAAATGTACATACAGAGATCGACTTTTTCTCGATTTGTTTACGCTTTACATTTAAACTGATATGCACGCCTAATTCATTTAATTATAATTAATTAATTAACAAATAAGGTATGACTTTAATTAAGCACATAATCTTCCAAAAAATTGTCGGCCTTCGCCATTTCAAACACACTGTTTGTCCACTTCACACACACACACACACATATATATATATATATATATATATATATATATTTATCAATAGGAGAATGCTCAATATCTGTGATAGAGCGATGTTAATAATAATAATAATGAATAGATATATATTTTTGTATATATTTATTTCTATGGAATCTAATCTGCTACCATATCGGTTTCATGCTCCTTAAACCTGTTTGTCTCAGCGGAGCAATCTTCGGACAGCGAATGATTTTGATATTGTTGGACCGTGTTTGTTGTCTGTCTCTATTGCATGTTGCGTATTTGTTTCATCTTCCTGAGTTGGGATAAAACATTTCTTTTTTTAAAAAATTTTTGACAACTTGCCTGGAATAATTTATTGTTCCCTTTGCATTGAATTGCAATTCAGTCCAAAAACACGAATAGCAAAATTATTCGTAAAAAAAAATGATTGCAGAAGAAATTGACCTTGTGTCGCATCCTGCTCTTGCGGAGAGGGGTTGGTAAATATGTACCAACTGGAGGCCACTCCGCCTATTTTACTTTATAGTAGTGAAGTGATAGCGAGAAAAAAGATATAAAAATAAAATGTATACCTTCAAATTCCGACCCAAACTTGCATAATCAACACGAAGGATGCGTACAATTGTTTGGTGGATGTGAATTTAATGGTCTTTGTTGCTTAGAGGTTTTCTTGCAGATGTTTTTAATCGGAAATTAATCACTCTAAGATGCACCACTTAAAATGATAGCCGGTAAACACTGATGATGGTGATGATAATGATGATGATGAGGATGAGGATGATGAGGATGACGAACTGAGGACTTGTGTTGTTGATTCTAATTTGTGTCAGCTGTGTCACTTGCTTCGCCTTCACGTTCAATACAAGTAATGAAAGTAAAATGTCTGTGCCTGAAGTGCTACAGAAAAGATTTACATTAAGGAAATGACTACCTTACGAATTCAATGAACACCACATGCAAAAAGAAGAAGAAGAAGAAGAAGAAGAAGAAGAAGAAGAAGAAGAAGAAAAAACAAAGAAAAAAAACAACAATCTGCACGAACTTTTTTTTGGTGGGGGGTTACTTAATCCGATTTGTTATTTAAACAGAGAGACACAGAGCCAAAGAGAGAGAGAGAGAGAGAGAGAGAGAGAGAGAGAGAGAGAGAGAGAGAGAGAGAAGAGCCAGCGTGAGAGAGAGAGAAAGAGAGACAGAGAGAGAAGAGAGACAGAGAGACAGAGAGAGGGAGAGAGGGAGGGAGGGAGAGAGAGAGAGAGAGAAAGAAAGAAAGAGCCAGCGAGAGAAGAGAGGGATAGAGAGAAGAGAGACAGATACAGAGAGCCAGAGAGAGAGAGAGAGAGAAGGAGGGAGAAGAGAGAGAGAGAGAAAAAAGAGCCAGCTAGAGAGAGAGAGAGAGGGAGAGGGAGAAAGAGAGACAGAGACAGAGACAGAGAGAGAGAGAGAGGGGGAGGGAAGGGAGAGAGAGAGAGAGAGAGAGTAATATTCAATAATATAAATAGGGAAGTTCTTTTTTCTTTTATAACAAACAATGTTCGGGTGGGTCATCTGCGACCTGAAGTTCCACGGAGATGATATACCCATGCGGATATCACTGCAATCTAAAGTATATCATGTTATATATCTTAAGGTGCAATTGGAGAGAGAGAGAGAGAGAGAGAGAGAGAGAGAGAGAGAGAGAGAGAGAGAGAGAGAGAGAGAGGGGGGAGGGAGAGAGAGTAATATTTAATAGTAGAAGTTGGGAAGTTCTTTTGTCGTTTTTAGCAAACAAACTTCAGGTGTATCATCTGCGACCTGAAGTTCCACGGGGATGACACACCAATGTAGACTACGCTGCAATCTGAAATATATCATTTTACATATACTTATATCACGTGGTGCAATGTTATCGTCGTAGAAGATGTCCAAGACTGTTATAAAGACCCTTACTTAGTATTATCTGCGTTATTCGACTATTGTCGTCCTCATCTTCATTGTTATCTGTATAATGTTTCGGCCGATATGCCTTCCGGCCTTCTTAAGGTATTAATTGTCGGAGTTGGGAACTTCTTTCGGACTTGGAAACCTTCTTTTCTAGATAAAATAATTTTATTTCTCTGAATGTTTGAGATGAGCCTTGATGATTACTATTATGTTCCTTATTCAGACTATTGTCCTCATCTTCATTGTTATCTGTACAACGTTTCGGCCGATATGCCCTCCGGCCTTCTTTAGGTATTTCTTGTCGGACAAGGGAACCTTCTTTTCGTAATCGAGAGCCTTCTTGTCGTAATTGGGAACTTTCTTGTCGTAATCGGGAGACATCACGGAACTCCCGATTACGACAAGAAGGTCCCTAATTACGACAAAAAAGTTCCCGAGTCCGAAAAAAAGGTTCCCGAGTCCGACAAGAAATACCTGAAGAAGGCCAGAGGATGGGGCCACCTGTTTGTTGTGGGTGGCTACTTGTTATGACTGACAACTGAACAGTAGTCGCTGAGTGATCTGTGACCCCGGTACTCCGTAGTCATTTGTGATGCAGCACTCCCCTTTGTCCTTATTTGGGCTAAACGGGCAATCGGAGAGGCCTCCATTTGATCAATCGGATGGTCATGTCAAGCAATAATATGATTGCCCGTATGGCAAACAAGCACCAATTTTTATCATATATATGCTAAAAGGCCAACTACATGTATTAATCATGAAATTAAAGAAGTTATTTCTTCCAATTTATTTATTCAAATGAAGTAAATGGAACTAATTTATTCAATCAAGTAATACACATGAAGTTAATGAAAAATAGTTCTACCAATCTATTTATACCCATGATGTCACTGAAAATTATTTCTACCAATTTATTAATAAATATGTAAATAATGAAAATTATTTCTTAAACAACTCTCTCTCCCCCCACACACACACAAATATATATATATATATATATATATAATATATATATATATATGTAAGAATGTGGTTTTTAAGTAATCCACAAGGATCGATATGTCATTAAACCATTGAAAATTATTTCAACCAATTTATTAATAAACATGTAATTAATGAAAATTATTTCTTAAACAACTCTCTCCCATACAGCCACACCCCCACACACACGCACGCACACACACACACACACACACACACATATATATAATATATATATATATATATATATATATATATATATTAACATTTAACTCCTGCCTTGGATCATTTGGTTTGTCAGTGTGGCTTCATGGCTCGCAGCAAGGCTGGGCTGCTGTCACACTCGAGGAAACATAAAATGTCTTCTTGACAGCATGCACAACATGGGAGGAATCAAATCACTCACTGCTGACCCTCATCTATCGTTCTCGATAGGAGAGTCCACCATATATATATATATATATATATATATATGAAGGAAGGGTGGATGTGTTTAGGATCCGACGATATGCTGTAGATAGAAGGAAAGTGGTCAAGAAATGATCAACTCAAAACCAAGTCACTGGGTGATACGTTTCGTCTGTATTCACAGACTTCCTCAGCCATCTGAGCATGGCCGAGGAAGTCTGTGAATACAGACGAAACGTATCACCCTGTGACTTGGTTTTGAGTTGATCATTTCTTGACCACTTTCCTTCTATCTACAGCATATATATATATATATATATAATATATATATATATATATATATATATATATATTATATATATGGTTTTAAGTAATCCACAAGGGTTGATATGTCATTAAAACAAACAACCATCCAAGCAACCAATCAAAAATATTTCTTACATTTGTACAAATGTTCTCAAGTCTATTTTGGTTTGGTTTGGGTTTTACGGCATATCAACCTCGATGGGTCATTTAATGCCGAAAACATTTTGAAATAAATTCATTCTTAATGGATAATCAAATTTTGTTTATAAACTCATGTTTTTCTATTTAATCCATTGATGTGACCCTAACAGGTACTACCACTCCGGGTCAGAGTGGACCAGAGAGCAATGGTGATAAAGAGGTGCTCCACATTCCCCAGAACTCCAAAACTGGAACCACAAATCTATCACAGAAAAATACATTTCTGTGTATTTGAGCTATTATTACAAACGATGGGACCATATTACCTTTAGGCACCCCATTTTGATCTCGATTAAGAAAGGACATGTTTTTCATTTACACCGTCAATATCCGGTTGTTTGTTAGGGGTTAAGGTTAGGGGTTAGGGGTTAGTTTTATAATTTAAAAAAAATCTAAAAATCGTCTGTTAAAACAACCGGATATTGACGGTGTAAATGAAAAACATGTCCTTTCTTAATCGAGATCAAAAGTGGTGCCTAAAGGTCATATGGTCCACACGATGTAGTACTATATTATGACGCTTAAAATTGTAATGACGTAAAATAATGAGCCGTTGGGTTTCTCCTCTTAACACTACTTTATATTTTACTTGAGAGAGAGAAAAAAATTATCATTTATTTTGCAGTTTAATATTGTCGAACCTGAAGCCAAACATGGCAAATATGGATGGGTTATTGTATCCCATTTTAATAAAACAAAAGAAAAGAAAAAAAGAAAAGAAAAAAAAGAAAGAAAAAAAGGTACACCCATAAACATAAAGCGCGCATGCGCAGGTGTTCAATCAAGATGCGGACGATAACACTGCGTAATGTCTCACGGCAACTGGCGACCTCAACCGAGAAGCGGTTTCTATTTTGCTCTTGTTTTCTCAAACGAATTGCATTAACATTCGGTTGCAGGAATTAAAGTGAGATTGAAAATAACATAGTAAAGATCCAAAGTGTGTCATAGGAAACAATGGCGAAAAAAGGACAATGCCCTCATGCAGAGAAAAAAACTAAAAGAAAATCACCAGAAATGGAAGGAAATAGAATGAGTTCATATCTTATCAATTTATATATTTATTTTTGTTACGATTTTATCAGCCATCGTTTAGGCATCAAGCAAGAGCGCTTGTCTAGCGGAAATCCTTGGTAAAGAATCCTTTGGTTGTTTCTTGGTGCTCCTCAGTATTGAAATTCCTTCGTCAATGATTTCAAACGGACGTCTCTCAGTATCAGTGATTAAGTAGTCAACTGGCCACGCATTCGGGCTGAGGTTTAAACCACGTGACCTCGCTTAGTCTATAAATTTAAGTGGTGTATTGTAGCACGGCGTATTTACCACAAACAATACAACAATTTTTAGATCTATTTATTTGACCCCATTACTTTATTTATTTGAAACAGCATACATAATACTACAATACAATATATATATAATATATATATATATATATATATATATATATATGGGGGGGGGGCTCACGGGCGTATGCCTATGGGTGTATACATATATATATATCTGGATGTATATTTACATATATACAACCGCCCTCTCGGCTGGGGCGTTAGAATGCACCGACTGCACCTCTGCAGAGGGGTAAGATTCCCCAAATGGGGCCACCTGTTGCCCGTGGGTGGCGACCCGTGATGCTTAAGGACGGAGTCTTGGTGGTTGAGCAGTCTATGACCTGTAACACTCCACTTAAAACCTTACTTAGGCTAGACGGGTGGTCGGAGAGGCTCCCTCCGATCAATCGGCTGGTCACGTCAAACCCCAGCACCTATATGATTGCCCTAACCCTCTTGCTCTTATGGCAACCCCCAATCATTCTTATCATATGGGTGCTAGAAGGCAGTGGCTGAGGGTATACATGTCTTGGGAATGACGTTAAATTCTATCTGATGGTGAGGTTCCAGTTCTGGACGTTTGGGGAATGTGGAGCACCCCTTCATCACCATTGCTCCTTGGTCCACTCTGACCCGGAGTGGTAGTACCTGTTAGGGTCCCATCTATGGATTGAATAGAAAAACATGAGTTTATAAACAAAATTGTATTATGCATTAAGAATGAATTTATTTCACATCTTTGTCGGCATTAAATGACCCACCGAGGTTGATATGCCGTTAAACAAAACAAACCAAACCAAACATATATACATATTTAAGTAAAGATTGATAAATTTAATCAAATTCTTGTTATATTGGGTTTAGATAACTTATATTTAGCTATCTGATTACCTTAATTAAAATGTGGGAACTTATCCAACAAACTAGTTTTATGGTATATCATAGGATAATCTAGTTTAATGTACCCAAATATAACCTTCTTTTTTGTAAGGATTAAAAACGAGGGGTGGACATTGTAAAATATCTATATATATTTGCCAATAAAAAAGCAAGAAACACAGCACAGTAAATATCTGAAATTTGCCTTTATTGACATTTGTATTAATTCAATAAAAAGATAAACAAAAAAACATTTATTTAAAATATTGGGTGAGGGTGTATTATTGATTTGCTAATGAAAAAATTACCCAGTAATGTTGATCATGGCTAAGCAAAAACAGGGGGCCAGACAATTGTATCGTACAGGCTGTCCATAAAGTCAGAGTGCACTTAAAATAATTTATAACTTTAAAGTGCATATAGACTTTGTGGACACTCGGTGTAGTTAATTGATAGATGTAGGCATCATCTATAATAAACCCAAGATAATTAATTAACCCTGCAACATAAATAAAGTAACAATAAAACTGTCTAAATGTGTCAATATTAGATTAATATTGATTAAATTATGAAATTGCCGTGAACAATTTCTGTCCTGGAAAATGTTTAAAATGTCCTGGAAATGTCCTGGAAACGTCCTGGAAAATGATTTTCTAAAATAAGTGGGAACCCTGCATAAGGGTGAGAAACATTACACATGTGACATGTGGGAAAAGTCATTTTTTCGAAAGTCTGACTTGGGGAGACATCTGAAGACACATACCAGTGAGAGACCATTTCAGTGTCAGGTGTGTGACAAATCTTTTTCAAGCAAGTGTTACTTAAATATACATTCAAGAAAACATACAAGTGTGGCTCCTTTTCAGTGTCAAGTGTGTGATGAGTCTTTTTATTGTTATAGTTTGTTAAAATATCATGTGAACATACACAAGAATGGAATATCCTTTCAGTGTAAAATATGTGATGAATCATTTTCTTTAAAAAGAAAGTTTAGAGCCCATATGAGATCGCATGAGATTGATGAGCTCAAATTTTAAGAAACGCGAGAAGATAAAAAAAGAGAAGAAACATTTGAACTAAAAATGATCAATCTGAAAAATCCCTAACGAAAAATATTAAGCCACCAACTAGTCCTTCCGTATTCTGATGGTGTAAAGTGTTTAAATGCCATCCTTGGCCAATTGAAAAGGGCTTAGAGAAAGTCCTATGCTATGGAATCCTTTGGTAAGCGTATAAGTCCTATCCTACGTATTGGTAAAGGTCCAGTGATTTAATCCTATGTCCGTCGTCCATGAATGTCGCAGTAATTATGACCAGTAGGGTCAATTTAAGTAGTGTATCAACCTCAGAGTACTGCCAGTGATTGGCCAAGAGTTAGATCACATGATTCTGGCCTAGTCTATAAGTAAGAGCGGGCATTTAGCACACACCTTATATACCAACAATTCTCAACAGATGTAATGCTTTAAACCAACCAGATAAACATCTTCTACCAGGCCAGAAACATAACCACCTTCTAAAAAGATAAGATGAATTGAAACCCGATACCATCACAGGGATCAAGAGAAAATATATAAAAGAAACCTCAGAATTTATCTGTATTCCATTTTCAATAAAGATAGCGGTCAGATGAAGCTCATCGGTATATTCAGATACCTGTGGGTAGAAATGGTACCATAACCGCATAATAGCCAATTTCAAAGCTTTTCCCTTTAATATATATATATATATATATATATATATATATATATATATATATTATATATATACTTGGTTCATCAACCAGTATAGGAGATGCAAAATAATATACTCAGTTCTAATTAGTGATGTTTTTACTAATTAAAAAAAATGTGTGAGCATTCATAAATTCAACCTTGTGAGTATCAATTTATACCATACTGCTATGGATCGGGAATATTACCTTTCTGACGTCTACTGAATAGACTGATTATAAGTGGAACATTGTATGGAGACAAATCAATGTTAGGATTACTGAACCTGTCAGTCAATGCAAGAGTACTAATATAGATACCACAGCATCAGTTCTTCATCTGGGCGAGATATCACCACTGGACCGTGGAAGATAGGCACTGTAGCTCCTGGTCAAAAGAGTCATGATTCGTGATCAGTCATGCGGTCCGTCGAATTCGTGTGTTGAGGGTATTGATTCAGTGGGGTGTAAAGTATTTGAGTGTGAAATACAATCTAGACTGTTCGAACCAACAATCTTGGAGAGATTCCATGTATATGACACAGAAAATATCCGGAGAAAATCATATCCTGAAGAATTTTTTAAATTAAGTCTCTGAATTTTTTTTAGATAAGGCTTGATGAATAGTATTATTTGGACACATCACCTAGTGGATAAAGGCATTGGATTAAGACAGTTCTAAGTAACAGATGTATCAAGGCTACAGGTTCAATCCTGGTCAGGGGCAGCAGTAATATAGAAAAATAATTAACACAGCTCAACACCTATATCCCAGTTATGGTTAGCGGATGAGAACTGGATACCCCCGTGGAATGAATAAAGGATCAAAGTTCCGTGACGGCTTCCGATTATGACAAGAAGGTTCCCGAGTTCGAGAAGTTTCCCGAGAAGTTTCCCGAGTCCAACAAGAAATACCCGAGGAAGGACGGAGAGCATATTGGCAGAACCGTTGTAAATATAAATGAAAAACTGAAATAGCTGTTGAACATGAGAGTGAAAGTGATACCAATTGTAGTTGGTGCACTTGGAACGGTCCAAAAAAACTTGGAAAAAAGACTGGAGGATCTAGAAATCAGAGGAAGAATTGAGATCCTCCAAACTACTACACTGCAGCAATCGACAAAAAATACTCGGAAGAGTCCTGAGGTCTTGAAGAGACTTGTTGTCACTAAGACTCCAGTAAAATACAATCAGCTAATGCTGATGGGAAAAACTCAAATGGAGTGAAAATAATAATATTAACATCGAAAAATTATTGATGCTAAAGAAAGTGCTCAATTCAACGAATAGGCAAAGTTATGAGTATTTGAACCCCACACTTATACTGCTTTAAAATCTCCGATTTTATCTAAAACAAGGAATGCACTCAAATCGAAGAATTGGCTGAGATATGAGCATTTAAAACCACCCTTATAGTGCTTAAAATCTTAAATTTCGAGAGAAATGTTGCTTTGCATTTTATTAGCTTTTCTGATGGAGTTCGATGAGTACAATTCATTGATCTCAAAGAAAGTGATCAATTCGAAGACTTTGCAGGGATTTGAACTCTTAAATCCCACATTATATTGCCTCAAAATCAACAATTTCATGAAAATTTTAGGTGTCGATTTTTTAGGTTTTACGTAACGACCCGCTTTATGACACGCACATACACATATCTTTACTTAAGTGAATCCGACAATTATGTTGAAAGATAAATGGAAAGAAAATGTTGTATGGATAAAAAAATATCGATTTGAATGTCAACACGTGTTTCGAATAAGAGTTTGTCATTTTATACATTGTATTCTATTTATTATTATTTTAAATACAAAATAAAATAATATGATGATAATAGAGTAAACATAAAATTTAAGTTTACAAAATCGGTTATTTTCAGGTCAAGATATTTTGATACTTTATATTTTTTTAATATCTAAATAATTTTCCCAAAATATGACCGCTTTTTGTGGTATACTTAAGTTTTTTCTATTATTATTATTATCTTATTTTTTTGTGTTTAAAATAATGATAAGTAGAATACAATGTAACAAGGACAAAGACTTATTCGAAACGCGTGTCGGCATTTCAATAAATAATTTTTATCCATACAACATTTCCTTTCCATTTATCTTTCAACATACCTATATACACACATGTACACACGTCCTTATATACGCATATATATTTATGAAGGGAAGCATGTATATTTATTAAGAGAAGGGTCGAGAAGGGTGAAAAAGAGAGGAAAGTAGCCGCCACAGAAAAGAGAGCCGAAAGGAAGGAAAGACAACAACAAATCCATCAAGCATAACTGTTTGTTTGCAGTCATTGCACCAGAGATTGCCATTCAAAAATTGGTCAGTTCAGCTACTCACGCAGGTGCAGATTAAAAAAAAATTAAAAAGTGGACACTACACCATCGTCTTTAGTAGATGGAAGGATGCCAACATATATATAAGTAGTTAACCAATATGTATTCGGGCTGTTGATTGGCTGAGGTTGAAACCATGTGACCTCGCTTAATCTATAAATTTAAGTGATGTATTGCAGCACACCTTATATACCCAAAATATTCCAATACATTTTTCTCATTTTTTCAATCCAATGAAGAAGAGACAACAGCAGGAGTTGCTGCATGACTGTTCGTTTTCAGTCTCTGCACCAGAGATGGCCATTCAAAAATTGGTCTGTTCAGCCACTCACGCAGATACAGATAAAAAATAAAAAAGGGGACACTACGCCATCGTCTTTAGTAGACGGACGGATGCCAACAACATTTATTAAGCACAATCTACGGATAAATTCCTTTTCATTTAATTGTAAATTAATGAAATTAATTTTTGACTTAGACTTTTCGATTGACTGACTGGGGGGGGGTGATCAAATTCCAGGAGGATTTCTTCATGAGAGTTGACGAATGCCAGAAGCAGAAGGCCGAAGCTAAAGCCAAAGGTGTCCGTGTTTCCCTCAAGAGAAAACCAGAAGGACCCAAGAAAAGGCACTTCGTCAATATCTCCAAAAATAAGCCGATCGTTCTGGAACCCATTCCATACGAATTTGTTGCATAAAGTATTTAGGAGAAAAAAATACACAAACTTTACAGAGAACATGGACTTGAAATTACAAATAAATCGCATGAAACAGAATTTTTTAAAAATAACCCACCCTAACCTATATATATATCTATATACCAATGACTATCTATCTATCTATCTATCTATCTATCTATCTATATATATATATATATATATATATATATATATATATATATATATATATATGAGGAAGAATAAATAAAGAAAAGAAAGTACAGAATGGATAATAAAAGATGAATTTAATCAATATCACTTACACATGTGTTTCGGTCAGTTTATCTTTGTGTACACGATTCAAACTATTATTATCATCAAATAAACAAATGAAATGAAATAATTATAATAAATAATAATAATAATATTAATATTATTATTATAATAATAAATAATAATAATATTATTATTATCATTATTCTAATAAACCAAAACACATGTGTAAGTGATATTGATTAAATTCATCTTTTATTATCCATTCTGTACTTTCTTTTCTTTATTCATTCTTCCTCATATTGTCGGTTTCAATTAACACAAGGTCACACGTATGGGGCCTACCGCGAGGCTCGAACTCGCTACTAAGTAAAGCACAACATAAACGTTGTCCTTGAAAATAAACGCGAAAAAATCCTTCAGATAACCAAGATTCCGAACGAAAAAAAAAAAAAAAAGAAAAAAAAGCAGGATCTGGTAATAGTGAATGTGTATATATATTTACTTCGTCATTGATTGTTATATTTTTATTGTTTGCTCCGGACATACATACACACAAACTACTCTTTATATATGTATAGATAACTTTGTTAGTTGTTTTTAAAGGTAACGGGCTTATATATAAACACATATTTTCACCCGCCCTGTCGGCTGAGGTGTTAGAATGCACCGACTGCACCTCTGCAGAGGGGTAAGACTCTTCCAATGGGGCCACCTGTTGGCCGTTGGTGGCGAACCGTGATGCTTAAGGATAGAGCCCAGGTGGATGAGCAGTTCATGACATGCAATACCCCACTTTGTCCCTATCTTGGGCTAGACGATCAATCGGCTGACCACATCAAGCCCTAGCACCTATATGATTTTCCCAACCCTATTGCCCTTATGGCAAGCCCCAACCCCTTTTTATCATATGGGTGCTAGAAGGCGGTGGCTGCGGGTCTACATGTCCTGGGAATGACGTTAAACTCTATCTGATGGTGAGGTTCTAGTTTTGGAGATTTGGGGAATGTGGAGCACCCCTTCATCACCATTGCTCCCTGGTCCACTCTGACCCGGAGTGGTAGTACCTGTTAGGGTCCCATCTATGGGTTAAATAGAAAAACTTGAGTTTATAAACAAAATTGTATTATCCATTAAAAATTGATTTATTTCAAAACTTTATCGGCATTAAATGACCCACTGAGGTTGATATGCCGTAAAACAAAAAACAAACAAACAAACAAACATATTTTCACAGATCAATGACTACTTCAGCCCTGTCGGATGGGACTGTAGAATACACCGACTGCGCCTCTGAAGAGGGGTCAACCCCCCACCCCAAGAGAGACACCTGAATTGAATACCTTTCTTAATGGTATTAGTGCTATGTGAAAAGCTAACAGCTTCGTTCAGGATTTGAACTCGTCTCGTTGTGTTCACTTTCTATGATGGTAATCATTGCGAACTCGTATATTTAACACATGGTCACAAGCATGGGGCCTAACGCGAGGCTCGAACTCGCTACTTAGTAAAGCACAACATAAACGTTGTCCTTGAAAATAAATGCGATAAAATCCTTCAGATAACCAAGATTCCGACGAATCAATCCTTTCGTCCGAGGAAATCCTATTGATCGTAAAGCGAGTAATATTGATTTAAAAAAATAGTTGGTTTCGGCACCAGAGGAGCCAATGCGTGAAACTGATGGAATGTAAGAATTCTAAATCCCAGGAATTTGCCAGAGAATTGTGGAGATGATAATGAGGAATTAATATTACATAACACGCTGGGAAATGATTCCACACAGTATAAAGTGCTAATGAATAAATAACTAAATAAATAAAAAGAAAGAAAGAAAACCGATCCTTAGCAAGCGAGGGGCTGGAATTTCGGATTTGTCACTTTATTACTACTGGTGAATAAGAGATGTCTCGGGTGAAAAACTACTTAAAAATGGTGTGAAAAAATCGCATATAATAATAATAATAATAATAATAATAATAATAATAATAATAATAATAATAATAATAATAATAAAGACCAGACCTAGTATTGATTAACAAAAAAGAAAGAACGTGTCAACTGGTGGATTTTGCAATTCCAGCAGATCACAGGATGAAGCTGAAGGAAAATGAAAAGATGAACAAATACCTGGACCTTGAAAAAGCTATGGAATATGAAAGTGAAAGTGATACCAATTATAGTTGGTGCACTTGGAACAATCCAAAAGGCTTGCAAAAAGACTGAAAAATCTGGAAATCAGAGGAAGAATTGAGACCATCCAGACTACTGCACTATTGCAATCTGCCAGAATACTCAGAAGAATCCTGGAGACCTGAAGAGATTTGTTGTCACTCAGACTCCATGGAAATACCATCAGCTGATGCTGATGTGAAAAACGTAAGAACTATAATAATAATAATAATAATAATAATAATAATAATAATAATAATATTAGAAAAATTCAATGTGGGTTCTTCATAAGGTAATATTGACGGAGGCTCATGAAAATGGGATTCTAAGTGTCCAGATACAACACTCTCACCGCCCTGTCACTTGGGACAGAGGAATACACTGACTGCACCTATACAGAACCCCCTCCCCTAATGTGGTCAATATTTGCCAACTGTTGGCTGTGGATAGGAATTCATGATTATTAAATTTGGAAGCCTGGTGGCTGAGCTGTCAACATCCTTACCCTTATGGCAACTAAAAGGGCTTAGTGTCCTGAGTATGCTGTCAAAGTCTATCTAATGGGGGAGTTCCAATTTTTGAGATTTGGGAAGAGTGGAGTACCACTTCATTGCCATTACTCCCAGGTCCACTTTGATTCAGAGTACTATTACTTGTCAACATCCCGTCTATGGGTTAAATAGAAAAAAATTGAGTTTTCAAGAAGTGTTAAAAAATTGAGTTTAAAAAATAATTTAATACCCATGAAACATGAATAGAACGAAACATCTTTGGCATAAAATAACCCAACAAGGGCTGACACGCCGTAAAACCTAACAAACTAAGCCAACAGCCTTTTGATTGAAAATAGAGCGTGATTATTGGAGCAAAGAGAAAATCTGACTGAACACTATGATAACGACTTAATCTGCCCAGATAGAAGCATTTTGTACTATCGTTATCTTTGTAAAAGGTCTAGTCACTGGCATGCCTCAAAATTTCATAGCATCTTTGTGAGAGATTACATACTGTTTCAACATCGGCTATTCAGGAAAAATAACACGATCATTGAAATAGAAATGCTATCTTAACAATTGATATCAATGATAATTGATTTTTAAAAAGTACTAATCGAATATTTAAGAAACATTATCAAACAAATGTATATGAATCAATGTTTATTAAACAATAAACATAGTTAAAAACCCTCATTGTTTGTATATAATATGCACGGCCAAATTTGCCGTAAAATGCGTATTTTACAAAATAAATTTACCTCCCCCCGATTGAAAAAAACCCAAAAATCAGGGAATGATCCGATTTTAATGAAATTATAAAATTCATTCATTGATAAATCAACACTGAAAATTTCATCAAAATCGGATAATTTATTTTGTAAAATACGGATTTTACGGCAACTTTGGGGCTGTTTACGGCCTTGTTTACGATATATTTGAGCAGCCGAAGTAGTAGCATTAAAACTAGTTCGCACCCATTGCCAACCTTGACAAGTAAAACCGACCAGGTCACTCAATTGCATGTCGCAAAATCCAACAAACCAAACCAACATCCTTCTCAATGAAAATAGAGCGTGATTATCGAAGCAAAGACAAACTGACTGAACACTATCATAACGACTCTATCTACCCAGATAGAAACAATTTGTACTATCGCTATCTTTGCAAAATGTTTAGTCATCGGCATGCCTCAAAGTCTCATTGAAACAGAAATTCTATCAGGTGGAGTAGCATAAGCATAGTTTCCCCTTTAAGGGACTAAACGGAGTTGTCTCCCTTGTCACAAGGTTTGAGGAACTCTTCCGCATATGATCACGTAACGCAGGGACCCCAAAATATCACCCTCTTTTACAAAGCTGGCTTGACGAGGATAGACGTGCTCGTTATATTTCTTCAGCACCACACATGGTGCACAACAAACGGTCCAGACCCCACATACAGTAAGTGGTTTCCACCGCTTTATTCTTTCTATACACTTTTACATATACTTGGACACATGTGACGTTGTATAGCCTGGGGAACCTAGTTTACCCATATGTATAAATTAAATGTATGTCCTTAATTAACGCGTTTGTTATTATCCTACTGAAATGTTCTGCATTGTGTATCTATCCTTTAAATAACCCAATGCTTTTGTTGCATAATCTGTATGGTTGTGAAGATTATTGACAAGCACCTGTAGAATAGGGCTTTCAAATCAGCACGTAGACGGCAGTTTCCGTGGAACAATACAAACCTTTGGTAAAAGCGGGAATCTCGCACGTTACGTGATTGACTAGTTAGGTTTTCAGTTACAGATAGAATGTTACACAGCACAAACGTGTGACTGCGGCTGGACTCACTCCGCGCGATGTTAGAAAGGACAAGTAAATCTTTGATCAAAGCCATAAGTCTTGTTGATCAGTTATTACATGACTTAAACGCATGCCCTTAGTTAGAAAAGAAAGAAGCAACAAGTAAAGCAAGAACTTAGATGTAGACGATCATGGCCGGAATAGAAAAAGGAGAAGAAGAAAGATCCAACATGGCGACTAGACGAAGAACAACCAAGCAAGTTATCTATCTGTCTATCTCTCTCTGATCCCCCCTCTCTCTCTCTCCATGTTATGACGTTGGATTATGTGTTGGGTAATGTGACGTAAGCAGTGACGCAGTTTTTGTTGCAGACAAAAACTAGAAGCGAATCTCCATTATTAATAGATGTACAAATTATTTGTACTAGCAAAATAAAAAGACACCCTCCGAGCGATGTAAAAATGATTTTTTTAAAGATATTGCCTGAGGGGAGGGGAGCTGAAAATTCAATGTCATAGAGTGTATACCATAAGTATATAAAATCGTCAAATTTATTAAAGGAGTAAAAAAAGAAAGAAAGAAAGACAATTTGAAATGGAAACAGTTCCGATAACTTTAAATATTATATCAGAACAAAACAATCTATATATAAATATATAACGCTGGGCATCTATTTATTGAAACAATGAGGATGTCTAATGTTGCATGCTCACATTTTGAGAATATTTATTCTATGTTATGACGTTGGATTATGTGTTGGGTAATGTGACGTAAGCAGTGACGTAATTTTTGTTACTGACAAAAACCGGAAACGAATCTCCATTATTAATAGATGTAACATTACATTTGTTGTATTATCCTCGCCGGAAGATGGAACTTCCGGCTGAGGGACAAAGAGAAAGATAAAGATATATATTTAAAAACGAGGGTATATGAGTACATAACACTTTATAAGAACCGGAGTTTATACTCTGTGAACTTCTTATACCCTCATTGGCAACCTTGACAAGCAAAACCCACCAGGTCACTCAATTCGATGCAGATAAATTCTTTATTGAATCTCCTTTGAATCGAGTGAAAATTTTCAATTCAAGCAACGGACAGATTCTGAGCCAGCAACGTTCATCGTTTGCGGCAGGAGATGCCCAATGCAATAAATATTCATAATGCAACAGTGTTTGTCTAACCTTGACTATAATATAAGATTCAATATGTCTGACCTGGAGTCACCAAGAGAGATTAAATCTTTGCCGACTCTCTGAAGGGAACGAGATAATATATTAGGCGTCTTTAGGAAAACTGATAAATACAAGAAGGTCAGATATCATTCAAGGAATTCTCCCTCACAGAATGCTATTGATTTCGACAAAATTTATATACTCTCTCTTTTTTTTTCTTTTGTTTGGTTAGCACTGATTTCATTTGAAGGTGAAAATAATACACAAAGGAAGACTGTGGTGTGGACAGCATACATAATTAAATTGCTTCGAATATGACGGTCAAGAATTAAATGTAGACTATTATGTGGCCAGTCTACTTGATTTCAAAGCTTCGAATATTATGGTCAGGGAACTATTGTAGATTGTGGGGAAGCCAGCATAGATGATAAAGATGGTTCGAATATAATGGTCGGGAGATGAAGGTAGACCGTGTGAGCAGGAAATATGATTAAAATACTTCGAATATGACGGTCAAAGATAAAGATTGATTGTGATGTAGTCAGAAAATATGATTAAAATAGTTCGAAAGATAGATTGTGATGTAGTCAGAAAATATTATTAAAATAGTTCGAATGTGACGGTCGAAAGATAAAGATAGATTGTGATGTAGTAAGAAAATATTATTAAAATAGTTCGAATATGACGGTCGAAAGATAAAGATAGATTGTGATGTAGTCAGAAAATATTATTAAAATAGTTCGAATGTGACGGTCGAAAGATAAAGATAGATTGTGATGTAGTCAGAAAATATTATTAAAATAGTTCGAATATGACGGTCGAAAGATAAAGATAGATTGTGATGTAGTCAGAAAATATGATTAAAATAGTTCGAAAGATAGGTTGTGATGTAGTCAGAAAAATTATTAAAATAGTTCGAATATGACGGTCGAAAGATAAAGATAGATTGTGATGTAGTCAGAAAATATTATTAAAATAGTTCGAATGTGACGGTCGAAAGATAAAGATAGATTGTGATGTAGTCAGAAAATATTATTAAAATAGTTCGAATATGACGGTCGAAAGATAAAGATAGATTGTCATGTAGTCAGAAAATATTAGTAAAATAGTTCGAATATGACGGTCAAGAGATTAAGGCAGACTGTTGTGTGGACAGCATTCATGATCAAGGTTGTCTGTGGTATGGTTAACGTACATGTGGTCAGAATACATTATGAAAATACTGTGGCCAGAATACATTGTTACTACTTCGAATATGGTGGTCCGGAGACTGTGATGTGGCCAGGATACATTGTTGTATACCCTCTTCATTACTTCTTACTTCTGGTCGTATTTTCTTCTGGCCGGCTTTGGTTCTATCTTCTAACATCTTGACTTGGTCTGGTCTAGCGTCTCGGATCTCCTAAGGTCTGGTTTTCTATTGCTATATTCCTGCTGGCTGATCGTCCTGGATTTATTTCTTAGTCTTGTTACCAAGACATTCATTAACCACAAGAACATTTTAATTATACAAACTTTTATTTCCTTAACTATACATTTCATGTAACTAAATATCTGACTAACATAGCGCGCGTGAGTTCCAGTTTAGGCAGGACCTAAAATGGTCGATTTCTCTGCCTGACGTCTAACTGAAAACTGTGGACTGAAAAGGTCCCACGTGACTTCACGTATTTTGACGGGCTTCTGTAATTTTCCATGAAAGGACCCGGCCATGGTATGAAAAGGGTAATCTCCTCAGAATTACAGGGGACCGACAATAATCTTATGGAACCGCATAGATTATGTAACAACATGATAAAATTACACTGTTGTGTGGCCAGAAAACATGATTAAAATGCTTCAGATATGATTGTTGGGAGATAAATGTAGACTGTGGTGTGGCCAGGATACATGCTAAAGTTACACTGATGTGTGGCCAGAAAACATGATTAAAGGATTCAAATGTGACGGTTGAATGATAAATGTCAAATGTTGTGTGGCCAGTATTCATGATAAAGGTAAACTGTAATGTGGCCATTATACATATTCGAATATGACTTTCTCACGGTCAAAATATCCAGGGCTCTTTTGAGAAAAAATCAGCCTAGCGAACATAATCTTAAATTTATTTTTCTATAATGAACCGTTTAATTTTTTATTTATCTTATCTAGATAGATCTGGGTCGACGCTTGAATACAGGTCCAGAGCAAAGTGATATGGACGGACAATATTATAAAAACGCAAACAAGACAAACGCGATGCCTAGAAAAAACATTCTTATTCTTAATAGTATTTAATAATTGGCTTGAAGCATTGTTAAATAAAGTATATTATTATTTATATTTTAAAGGCAATTACAATGCGTATAAAATAGTTTACCAATGTCTAATCAATTTCTAAGTATCTAATCAATTTCTAAGTATCTAATCAATTTCTAAGTATCTCTGAAGATGAAGTATCTTCATCTTCAGAGACTGTTTTTGAAATGGACGCGGTCTTGTGTGTTTCCACACTGAAGAGACTTGATAAGTCGAAACACGTGTCTGTGGATGACCCTATATATGCTCCCCATCCCCTAGGGTTGAGCAGTCCGGGGGGAGATCTCGCTGACGGCCGCCAGCTCAAGCGTAAACGCAACGCTCTTCCTTGAATGGAGCACTCTGTGACGGCATTTACACACAAAGCGATGTGTGTATTAAAACAGTAAAAATCCCCTTCCCATTCTGTAAGTGAAGACAGCCTAATGGTTAAGGTGCCGGACTGACACCCAACCGACCGGAGTCCAATTCCGGCTGTAGGTAGCTTACAAAATGTCTAGCCACACTGAAGAGACTTGATAAGTCGAAACACGTGTCTGTGGATGACCCTATATATATATATTTGGACGTTATAAACATGCGTCACGTGGGTTGTTAGAACGACACGCGGAAGAGACATGATTTCCGTTGTTCAATCAATTTCATTCTTTTTTTTTCATATATGTATTTATGGAATCTGTATATTAATTAATGATATAATCGGTGTTTAATTCTAGCCTATTCTTATATTGATTGAGATAGACTCCTTATTTTAAACAAAGGAAACAATACCGTGACTGTAAGAATATTCATATATAATAATATTAATCTCAAAACTATTTGATGGGCTGATAATTCATAGACTGAAAAGTTAATATGGTAACCTCATATCTGTTGTTGACTATTTTTCAATTAATCGTATCCGAGCACTGTTCGGTTGGTTGGTTGAAAAAAAATTAACTTTACATTTATTGTTCATTCCTATCTTGGTAAATACAGCTTTAAAATCTGTACTTTTTGACACACCTTGTATTCTGAAAAAAAAAAGTCGCATTCATTCTTCATTTCTATATCGGTAAATACAGCTTCAAAATCGGCACTTTTTGACACACCTTGTATTCTGAAAAAAAAGTCGCATTCATTCTTCATTTATATATTGGTAAATACAGCTTCAAAATCGGCACTTTTTTGACACACCTTGTATTCTGAAAAAATGAACATTGCATTTATTGTTCATATCTATCTTGGCAAATACAGCTTCAATCTCGATACTTTTTTGCACACCTTGTATTTTATCTTTTTATTCCTTTTTCATTTTCTATTCCAACTTGTTTACTTTCTCTTCTTTATTCCCTTTCCTTTATCTTCATCTTTGGGGGATTCTGAGAAACGATTGCCCTCGTTCTTATCAAGAATTATTTCCTTTTTTTTTTTAATTTCAAGATAAGAATGATCGGCTAAGAATTCGATTCGCTATTTGCATTTACCAACCCCTCATCACCGACAGGATGTGACACGAGGTAAATTTTTGAACGGTGTTTAACTGTTTGCATTCATAGATTTCCATCTTCAAAATTGGAGCGCCGGGAAGAGTGGAATACCCCATCGTCATTACTCCCAGGTCCACTCTGGCACAGAGTGGTAGTACCTGTTTAAGTCCCATCTATGAGTTACATAGAAGAATGAGTATAAATAATTGTTTAAAAAATGAATTTAAATGTTTAAAAATTGAATATTATTGACTCTCTCGTCGATTTTCGACGCATGAGGGTTCATACAATGAACACCCCCATAATGATTTGTTTATAGTGGTGAAGGTTTGTGTTGGACAGTTGTGATGTTAGTCCCAACAGTAAAAAGAAGTCAAGTCGAGATAGGGTAAAATAAGACAAGTGTATTTACAATCATGGTACATGTACGACTAGCTTGTCGTTAACGGGAACAGTACGCCTTTCCACTCGGTGTCTCACTATTTATAGTGAGAACCGGTGCATGTTCTCCACTGTAGGAACGGCCGGTACAACATGGACCATCCACACTTTTTGGCAGAGTCGATAGGAAAGAATTGGGGCATCAAGGGTTGCCACAAACCCAATCAACGACCGACCTCAGGAATTTTGAATTCAGAATTATCCCTCTCCTAGACTGGTTACCTACCCAAAGGCTCAGTCTGTCCTACTATTTAATCCATAGCTGGAGGGAGAATATATGGATTCATACCTTTCCCAAGAGTATTAGCGCTATGTGAAATGCCAACAGCTTCGTCTAGAAATTGAACTCGAATCGACAAGTCCATTTCCCACGACTCTAACCACTAGCCCACGCGCCTCCATATAAAAAATGAATACCCCTCTACCTATCTATATATAAAGCTCAGTTTTGTGTATGTATGTCCGAAGGAAAGTATGAAAATAAATTAATTAAGGACAAAGGAAATGTATATACACATTAATTATTACCAGAGCTTGCTTTTTGTGCAAAAATAATAGAGATTTTGTTTATATCTGGGAAGATATTTTGAAATTAGGATTTGCATAGTAGAAGAAGGGAAAGCCATTGTTGGCGTTCATGATTGAAACATAAATCAATTTAATGGATCTGCGAGACTAACTTTTTATTATGCCTCTCTACTTAGGTAACGCCGAGTAGCCACTTCTAGTCAAGAGTAAATAAATTAAAGCGACTTCGCCATGAAAGAACCCAACAACGGTTGACACACTGGAACAACCAACCAACCAACCGAACATTCAAGATCGGTTGCCAATGTTAAAGAACACGGTCTACTATGTACTCATGCATGGGAACTATTAACACAATATGAATTGCAAGCAGCCTCGTCCAGAATTTGAACTCGGGTCGCCGTGTCCATTTCCTATGACGATAACCATTACAACACAAAGGTCTCCTATACGCACACACACACATATATATATATATCTTATTATAATGGAGATTGTGTGTTTTTCTGTCTGTCACCGAAACTATATTCCTACTCAAATCACAATTCTCTTAGTTATTGACATCAAATTCTCCATGATTTTATTTTTATCTAAACCTCAATTATTAATAAAATTGTCTTACATTATTAATACTGTTAACTATGTCTACATACTGACAACATGCAATTATATTTATATACACAAAATAGAGGTTTACAGTGTGAACGGGAAGGCTAATTTGCATATTAATATTAAAAAAATCGAATTTAATAAATATGTGCTTAGTATTATTGATTTCTAATTGTTTGGTTTTATTTTAATGAATATAAGCAAAAATCTCTTCAATGAATCTTAAATGAATCCATTAACAAGATAAAATAACTGTCATTTTATTCCTTACTTCCTCTTATAACTAAATACTTAAATTAGAAAAAATAACAATGAAAGACGAGAGTGATGGAAGAGTAAGTTTCAGTTGTTCCATTTTTTATTATACTCCCTCTGTTTCAAATCTTTTATTATACTCCCTCTGTTTCAAATCTTTTTATCTGTATTCTTATTTAGTTTCATTAGCCTTTCTAATTTAATATGATATTTTATTACATTAAAACTTAAATACTTGCACCCGGAGGGTGCATATATTTGCTAGTATATATAATATACCAAGCATGTTGGTAAATCCTTGCGGTGAGAAAAAAACCCAGCAAATAGTTTGATTGTAAAAATATACTACCAAACATCAACCGGGGAGAAAAAATTTTTGGAAAAAAAGAAAAGACCAAGATAGTCGTACCAACAAAAAATAATCTATTGGTACAGTATTTGGCCAAAAGAAAAAAAGAATTTATATGTATATATATGTATATAAGATATATATATATTCATATAACCGCTAGGAGACTAGCTAATAAGTAAAAAGTGCTCAATACCTAAGTAGCGCAAATAATAAAGATAAATCTAATGAGTCAGACGAACCTATTATTAGTTTCGCTTAATGCTCTTCAGGGCTAAGATATATATATATATATATATATATATATATATATAATATATATATATATATATATATATAGGTGTATATGATATAGCCTCTAGAAGTCCCAGATCCATTCTATAAAAGAGCCTTGCCATCTTCAGGGCAGTCTATTTAGATGTTTTTCTTGTCTTGAAGATGACCGCATTTCTTATACACTTAAATTTTATGTTTTCTCTATTATTACTATTAATTTACTTTGTTTTGTATCTAGAATAATAATAAATAGAACACAATGTATAAGGACAAACTAACAGTTTGGAAAAAATGAGACAGAATCAAATGAACATCCACTAGCAAAAACTTCAGTTCTGGTGATCTTCTGTAAAGGGATTTTTTATCTCGAAATATTCAGAATAAATCACAGGTTAACAAACAACACCATAGTTACTTTCTTCTTTCTTTACATTTGCGTTGTGATAGCCTTCGAAACCAACCAACAAACCATTAAAATAAGTGTAATATTTTTATATTCGTTCTTATTTAGTGCTATTAATCTTTCTAATTTAATATGATATTTTATTCCATTAAAACTTAAATACTTGCACTCTGTGGTAATGATAATTATTTAGTATATACTAGCAAATATATGCACCCTCCGGGTGCAAGTATTTAAGTTTTAATATAATAAAATATTAGATTAGATTAGAAACTCTAATTAAACTAAATAAGAATGCAGATAAAAGATTTGGAACAGAGGGGGTATAATCGAAAAATAGAACAACTTTGAAACTAACTCTTCCATCATTTTCCGTTACTTCCGTCTTTCATTTGGTAAATTTTCCTAATTTAACTATTTCGATAAAATAGGAAGAAAAGAATAATATTATAGTTATTTCTTCTTGTTAATGGATTTCTTTTAAGATTTATCCCCGAGATTTTTACTCATATTCAATAAGATAAAACCAAACAATTAGAAATCAATAATACTAAGCATATATTTATTAAAATCAAAATTTTAATATCAATATGCAAATTAGCCTTCCCATTAACACTGTAATCCGCTATTTTGTTGTATATATAAATACAATTACATGTTATTAGTATGTAGATATGGTCAACAGTGGCTTCGGCCTCTAGACCATTGATATAATTAACGGCGTCGATCCCAGGGGGCCATCCCCCCAGGCAACACCTGCCCCCTTGATTTAAAGGGACAGGGCTGGGTTTATTGCCCAGCGCCTGAGGCGCCCCACTTGAGGGGGAATGCCGACGGGATCGACGCAATTTTTCACCCGCCACCCATGAGTCTCGGCTTGTGGGTGGTCCCACATAAATTGGGCCTTGTGCCTGAACCGTACAAGAGGGGTACGTGGAAAATATCATGTAGATACGGTCAACAGTCTTAATGATTTAAAACAATTTTATTAATAATTGAGGTTTAAATAAAAAATAAAATCATGGAGAATGTGATTTAATTAACAAAGGGAATAGTGACTTGTATAGTAATGTAGTTTCGGTTACAGATAGACAAACCAACAATCTCCATTATAATAAGATATTAAGAAAATAATAAACTATTGTCTGCTAAAAATACTTTCAAAGTTTTTTTTTAGTTTTTTTATCCTGTGTCGTAGCAGTACTTTTCCAGTAATGTCTGACTGTTTGCCACAGCTGCTCGGTTTTTCCAGTCCTTCCTCTAACAAATTTGACCTTGATATGCGCAGAATACATTCTTCATGGGGTTTTACGGTCTGGCTTTTGGCCAGCGGAAACCTCTAAAAGAAAAAGGCTATCAATAATCTTAAACATGCTTACACACAAGCCTATCACATTTCTTGTACATTATTGTCATCTATTTGGCACCTCTTCAATAAAACAAATGTAAAATTGTACAGTTTATGAGTTTTTGGCTCAAATGTATCGATATATATGTCAGACAGTGATAGATATGAACAGTCCGAGATAGATTGATAAATATAAACATATTTATATAGTTAGATAAATAATTTGAACACAAGCTTATTTATTCTCTGATCGATTGTTTCAAAGCGACGATATTTATATTGGTTTGTTTGGAAAAATAATGGCCAATTTCACAGTTAAACATGAATAAAAACGGCCATTATTTTCCAAGCAACTTATTAAATCTATGGTGGATATCACATTATAAACAAACACACGTCTCCTGAGTGCTTTTTGCCTTGAAAATGTTATGGTTGGTTGGTTTCGGTGTGGTTTGTTTTGTTTTACGGCATATCAACCTCAATGGGTCATTTAA
Organism: Doryteuthis pealeii; assembly: GCA_023376005.1. Lineage (NCBI taxonomy): Eukaryota > Metazoa > Mollusca > Cephalopoda > Myopsida > Loliginidae > Doryteuthis > Doryteuthis pealeii. Next base: position 81,223,481 of record CM042153.1, read on the forward strand.
TGCCGACAAAGTTTTGAAATAAATTTATTCTTAATGGATACTCATTTTTTTTTATAAACACATTTTTCTATTTAACCCATAGATGGGACCTTAACAGCTACTACCATTCCAGGTCAGAGTGGCCCCACGTTCCTTAAACCTCCGGAACTGGAACCTCGTCATCATATAAAGTTTAACGTCATTCCCAAGGAGACCCCTCAGCCACCGTCTTCTTGCACCCATATGATAAAAAGGGGTTGGGGCTTGCCATAAGGGCAATAGGGTTGGGAAAATCATATAGGTGCTAGGGTTTGATGTGACCAGCCGATTGATCGTAGGGGGCCTCTCCGACCGCCCGTCTAGCCCAAGATAGGGCCACAGTGGAGTATTACATGTCATGAACTGCTCATCCACCTGGGCTCTATCCTTAAGCATCACGGGTCGCCACTAACGGCCAACAAGTGGCCCCATTGGGGGAGTCTTACCCCTCTACAGAGGGGTAATTTCCGACTCTCTTCACATAAGGATTCGTGATGTTGTAGACGTTCTCTTGCTGTTAGTTGCTTTCTTTCTTTCTCTTTTCTCTCCCCTTTCTTTCACCATTTCCCTTGCGTTCTCTCTTTTTTTCATTTTTTTATAATTATAAAGAATGGATAATTCAAAAGGCAATATATTAGGAAATTTCCATCATTCAAGAGTGATTACATTCGGATGGGCGTGACAACCATATCATGTGCCAACCGATTGAAATTCTTCATCAGAAAAAAGTATCACGGGACTGTTGCTTTTCACTTAGGGCGACCTGGGTCAGTGCTAATGATGTTGCAAGATCGGAAATGAGGCCTGACACCAGAGTGATCATCAGATAACACACACACACACATGTACATACACACACACCTATATATATATATATAATATATATATATATATAATAGAGAGAGAGAGAGAGAGAGAGAGAGAGAGAGTGTGTGAGTGAGTGAGAGAGAGAGAAATAAATGGGGATGAATTAATATGAATGATACAGTTTTTCTTGTTTATAAATGAAGATTGCTTAATATCGGTATCTATATTTAAGTTAAGCATACCGTAGATAACGTAGACCCGGCGCTTAGCAAACTATATATATATATATATATATATATATATATATATATATATATATATATATGGGTTATTTCCTAGTTGAGTAACATGATATTACAGAGTGATCCAGAAAAAACAGAACCCAAATTATTAATTTATTTTCCCATTAAACTAACACTAAACCCCAACCGTAACCGTAACCGTAACCGTAACCCTAACCCTTGTTGGACTTAAAATGATAGTAGGACAGAAAGCGAGTTTGAGAAGATGATTCATTTTTTTGTGGTTGGGTAATAATCATACCAATCTTCTTGTAGTGCAAGTTCTGCATGAGTGTTAACAGGAAAGACCCTTGCTCATACTTAATGGTTCAAAATGTCTCCTAAGTTTAAGATCACGCCAACTTCAAGAAAAACATAGTTATAGTTATTTACTAAGCGTAGCTTAGATGTGGCACAATCCCAGAAGTATGGGGCACCCAGTGAGAATCGAACTCACTAACAATGGTGTGCTAATCTAGCTTGCTAACCATTAAACCAAATGAGGTGCTCTGGAGGTTTTGGTATAGTTATTGACTAAGCTTAGCTCAGATGTGGCACAAGGCCAGATCAAGGTGCTCCCATTGAGAATCGAACTCACTAACAATGGTGTGCAAATCTATCTTGCTAACCATTACACCACATGAGGTGCCCTGGTGGTTTTGGTATAGTTATTTTCTAAACTTAGCTTAGATGTGGCACAAGGCCAGATCAAGGGGCGCCCAGTGAGAATCGAAGTCACTAACAATGGTCTGCAAATCTAGTATGCTAACCATTACACCACATGAGGTGTCTTGTAGGTTTTGGTATAAGATCCACACAGAAGCGTCGCTTCTATTTACAGAGTATGTCTTTACATAAACCACTACGAGGGGGTGTCAGCATTAAAAGAGGGGAAATGGGTCAACCCAGTCGGCGACTACCTCACCAACTCGCTACCAAGTTATAAAAAGAGGGGGGAGGAGAAAAATAATTCTCACAATACTAAAAATGTATTCGTATTCGATAGAGTCTCTTAAGAAACAGGTACACAAAAACTGTAAATAGGAGCGTATAATGAACAGGATTCCCTAACCTCGATGCATGAAATGACACTAGATTGACTGACAGGTTCAATATAACCAAAGGATAATTCCATGTCCAATCATCTAGGCCATGTCATCCACAAAATTAACAGTTTTATCACAATATTTGTGGGTTCTGTTTTTTCTGGGTCACCCTAATTTTCCAACCGATTTGCAAGTATAGCCACCCTGTGACACACTGGAATCATCTGAGTAAGATACCGAGGTGTAGTGGTTAGTGATCTAGTCATTTACACAATTACTATTATAGAGAGATCAATTCTCAGTTGGTGTACTGGATTTGGAGATATGTGCAAGTCTATGTCAAAGAATCAGTTGTGCAGTGGATTTTTGTGGGTATAATACCCACACAGAATCGCCACTTCTATTTATAGAATCCGTCTCTGTCAAGGCGAGTATACGTATGTTAAGACGGGTATTTAACAATGCATTGTTAAAGCTCTTATCATTTTGTTACATATTACGAGTAACTCGAAAGTTAAAAGGGAACACCCCAGAAGATTCTGGAAACTCTGTGACGTCAGAGTTGAGGTACGTGTCCCATAAAATGACCCCAATTTGGAGCAGAATCTCTTTGAACAGTACTTGTCACGTCGGTCGGTCTCCGGAGAGGAGGAAAGCAAAGGGATGAACGGAAATACACCCCACCTCCTTTTTGGGGGAAGGGAAGAGATCACTATCATTAGTTTAGTTTTCACTCGGGACCCTGTCGGCGAACACAATGGGATTCCTCACCTCGTTGAGGACGGGCGAAAATCGTCCTCATGATGAACATTTGACTACTACAGACAGTTGGAACCCCGATGTCATCTTCATGGGGGCAGAAGAAATTAGACCCAGAGTGGTCATCCACACAGCTATGAGCCGAATGGAAACGAAGTAACTAAAACGAAGATAAGTGCCACATTCCGATATGGAATTTTAATAGATATTGCCACTTTCATACTTCCCTTCAATTTACATGTATACTTATGGGGATTCAAATTATCCCGACAAATATTCCTATTGCGGATGTATACAGATAATCATGCTCATGAACTTTCCCATCTTTTTCTCTCCTCCCAACTTTCGACTTCCTAAATTTATATTTTTAAAATACGTATTATGTCTAATTGTTCTTTGCCAATTTTTGCATGCGCACCTTTCATTTCCTTTGGTCTCTGATGGAATAGCGTGTAAACGTTTAAAACGATAGGTCGGAACGTAACAATTTATATACTAAGACTATTTTGAATGCATTCCGATAAGAAAACATTTTGCAATATTCTTATAGTAAACACCTTTCAAATGAATTCATTTAGTGAAACTTTTTCCAATAATTCATACAGTAGATAATTTTCCAATAGATTTATATACTAAATCACATAGTAAAACATTCCCCTATGCATTTCTATAGTAAAACACTTTGCAGTATATGTCTATAGTAATGTTTATTTGATTGGTTGTTCGCGCCAGCCAATCATATGAGCGGGATTAGAATTTTACAAACGTCCAAAAGAATAAAAAGTCAAACGTCTTTTAGCGTCTAATGTTGGTGGAGGTATCGGAGTTTGATCACCTCTGATAGGATCAGCAGGGCGAGGGAAGTCTGATGCTGGAAGACCCGAAACTTCCCAAATGAACCATGCAGATAACATCACTGACGACAACCACCAGTGCCCCAAATGTAGGAGCGTATATTTAAAGTAGTCACAGCCCCGGGCTTTAGAATACACCGACGGCACCTCTTGCACAAGTGTAAGACCTCATTCGATTCTCAGTATGTGTACTGTGCCACACTTACATCATCATGATACCGACTATGAATTTAATATCAAAGATCAGTGAAACCAAATGGAATTAAATCTTTAGGGCCTTTCTGTTTCCGGGAACTTGTGACTGATAAATTAAATAGATACCGTACATTAAGAATTTTATTGGAGCCTGATGTGACAATATAGTCTCACAAATAAGCAATAATTTTGTCTATGATTATGAACTGGTACACACTAAGCTCGGTTTTAATAAGTAATGACAACGCACTGATTTGTGCTCTTTCACGTGTCTAAGTGACCATATCTGACCTCCGGTGCAAGAGGTCAGTTTTTAACGCCTCATAAAAGCCAGGAATTTCGAAAATTTATATTCCAGGCAGATCATCACTGTACATTTGAAAGCACGACTTTAGGCTATCTCACTGCTGACATTCCCTTAAACGCTTCCAATATCTCATTGAGAGGTGCGTTGCGTAACGGTTATGGAAATGATGACACGAGTTTTAATCCTGGACGAGGCTATCAGCATTTCATATCGCGCTAATGCCCATCGGAAAGACATGAATCTATTTTTTCTCCCTTCCCTCGACTACAAGTAAATATCAGGACAGACTGTTACATTTCAGTTTAATGTCCTATGAAAAGATTTGAGTCTGTTGTCCCCTTCCCGACTATGGTTAAATAATAGGGCAGACTGGGTCACTTAGCTTTGGTTAGGTACCCAGTGTGAGAGTAAGAAAACCCTAAATTCAAACCCATTGTACCTTGCTTTAAAGTTGTCATATCCTACCCGTGTGTTGCATAGGCCAAGTTGTAGTAGCCGTCGTCAGTTCAGAAACAACATACACAAGTCGTATAGTCACAAAAGGGTTGTTTATTCCTCTCTAGGCTCGTGGGTTCTTTTTCAGAGAGGAGAGAGAGAGAGAGAGAGAGAGAGAGAGAGAGAGAGGGGAGTAAGGTCAAATTATTCTATCGTAAATCATGTTCGATATTACTATGCGAAACCCGGCTGCCTCTCACCAAGGCCCACCTGAAAAAGATACATTTTTCTCTCCTTCCGTTTCTCGTCCTGGGGATGGAAGGTTTATCCACTTCCATAAAGCCCGAAACCTCCGTTTTTATTTTCAAATCTAGTTCCGGGGTCATTCCTCGGTCAATTCATGGCACCCCGTTGAGTGTTTAAACTTCTAAACGTAAACCTTTGTTCTTATTTCTTTTTCTTCTCTTTCTCCAGAAATCCGAACAGCGTTTTCCATTCAATCCTCAAATTCACTGTAGACCACAATAATTACGCTGCATTGTGGCGGAATATTAGGGTAAATACATACGACCTACATACATATTAATGACCTTGTACACTAATCAGTAACATACTGAATTTTCCTATAGTTGATCCTATTCAGCGCTCCCTTTACAGAGCCTTGTGCCAGACTAAGATAAATCTGGAAAATAACAAGACTACAACTTAGGCATATCTATTCCTTTAATAATTTTTGCTGTTCAATTTCGAATTTTCTTTTTCAGTAACTATTTGACCCGATCCTTTCCAGTGCTCCATTTTTATTGCATTGTGCCAGACTAAACTAAATCTAGCAAATAATAAAACCAGAATTTGAACATATGTATTAATTTAAGAATATATGCTTTCCTTTTTGTATTTGTTTTTATTCAGCGCTCCATTAATATAGTCTTGTGCCAGACATAGTTAATTCTAAAAAAAATGTGGATACATTTAAGATATTATGCTGCATATTTTTGAATTTTCTTTATCAGTTACTAATTGACTTAATCATATCCAGTACTCTATTTATATTGCCTTGTGCCAGACAAAACTAAATCTGGCAAAAAGCAAGAGCCCAATTTGAGCATATCTATTCATTTCAACATTTATGCTGGACATTTTCGAATTATCACGTGTTCCATTGATATAGCCTTGTGACAGACAAAGTGGTTAGCTCAGTCGGTAGAGCGTTCGGCTAGAAACCACAAGGTTCCTAGTTCGATACCCGCCCTCGCCAACTCAGCGTATGAGTAGCACAGGGATCTGTGCGGTAAAGTAAGGAGCTGATGGTAGGTGTGGCGCCCCACCTCAGACGCTAAAATAATCTCCTTTGTCTAGCGCTAGTGAAAAGGTGATAGACTCCCTCGCAGCATGGCTGATACCGACATTAGACCGCCCCGACGACTTTACAACTTAGGCACATCTATTCATTTAAGAATTTATTCCGCAAAATTTAAATTTGTCTTTATCCAGTGCTCCATTAGTATAGCCTTGTGCCAGACAACTCTATCTGGCAAGTAACAAGACCTTAACTGGAACACATTTATTGATTAAAGAATATTTGCAGCCCATTTTCAAATTTTCTTTTTCAGTATCTATTTGACCTGATCCTTTCCAGTGCTCCTTTTCTATTGCCTTGTGTCAGACTAAGCTAAATCTGGTAAATAGCAAGACCAGAATTTGAACGTATCTATTAATTTAAGAATATATGCTGCCCTTTTTTTATTTTTTATTTATTCAGTGCTCCATTAGTATAGCCTTGTGCCAGACAACTATATCTGGCAAGTAACAAGACCTCAACTTGAGCACATTCATTAATTTAAGAATATTTCCTGCCCATTTTCAATTTGTCTTTATCGGTAATTGTATAAATTTATTGACTTTGTTTTTCCACTAAGAAATGATTTTTATCATTTATCGACTTGCTTTCTTCAAAATCACCGAAAAAAAAAAAAGAAAAAAGTAAAAAGAAAAGAAAAAAAAAAGAAAAGAAAAAAAGAAGAAGAAGATAAGACAAACAAGAGAAGGAGAGAAGGAAGAAGAAGAAGAAGAAGAAGAAGAGAGAAGAAGAAATTAAGGATGATGATAAGAAGAAGAAGATAAGGACAAATAAGAAGAAGAAGAAGAAGAAGAAGAAGATAAAATGAAGAAGATAAGGACAAACAAGAGAAGAAAAGAATAAGAAAGAAAAGAAGGAGAAGAAGAAGAAGGAAGAGAAGAAGAAGATAAAAGAAAGAAGATAAGGACAAACAAGAAAGAAAGAAGAAGAAGAAGAAGAAGAAGAAGAAGAAGAGAAGAAGAAGAAGAAAAGAAGAAGAAGAAGAAGAAGAAGATAAAAATGAAGAAGATAAGGACAAACAAGGAAAAGAAGAAGAAAAAGAAAGAAGAAGAAGAAGAAGAAGAAGAAGAAGAAGAAAGAAGAAGATAAGGATGAAGAAGAAAAAGATAAGAAGAAGAAGAAGAAGAAGAAGAAGAAGAAGAAGAAAAGAAGAAGAAGAAGAAGAATAAGGATGAAGAAGAAGAAGATAAGTACAAAGAAGAAGAAGAAGAAGAAGAAGAAGAAGAAGAAGAAGAAGGAAGAAGAAGAAGAAAACATTACGGATAAAAATCAATTCTAGATTCCCCCTGAGGGTGTTATTTTTCTTGTCTCTTCTCTATTTAGGGTATAAATTGAAACTTTAAGAATCGAAGGCCGGAATCGACAAAGTGTAAATCCAATAAGAAATCGAATATATATATATATATTAACTCAGCAGGTGAGTTGCCTGCAAATCAATGATTCTTTTTTGATTAATTGATCAACGGATATATCGATTCTATCTCATTACGCATTTTCAACCGCAAATTGAAGTATTTTGGATTCACTTTAGGTTCAGCTTCATTTGACCTAGTTGATTTCTCACAAAAAATTATCTACGTTTCCTCCAAGATAGTATGGCGCTCGATTCTTTACGTAATAATTTGTGCCTCACTGAAATGAAATTCCTACCATCCT
>CM042153.1:81231208-81248708 GCA_023376005.1 Doryteuthis pealeii
AAGAATAAATTCCAAAATTGAAAATCCCGAACGTGTGATATGGTGGCCGCTTGTCGGATAATCTGAGCATTAATGATTTGCTATCATAGGACTGATGGCGGCAAAGGCACGGTGAAGAGGCGTGACCCGACATTCTAAATAGGAATGTAATGTATGCAGGCTGCGTTTGACATGGTAAGATCTGCTTCAACCAAACTGGCCTTTCGTTTTGAAAGCATTACAGAAAGACGACGTTGTCAATCAATCCATTATCTGTCGATATACTAGAAAAAATATGATTTTCATTTCTATCTCACTAGAATTTGGTGGCTTTTGGTAATACATTCTTCATATAAGCATATAATATATATATATATATATATATATATATATATATATATATATATATATATATTATATATTTAATATATATATATATATATATATATATATATATATATATATATATATATATATTATATATATATATATATATATATATATATATATATCATATATATTATATATACTAGCAAATATATGCACCCTTCGGGTGCAAGTATTTAAGTTTAAATGTAATAAAATATTAGATTAAATCAGAAAGGCCAGTGAAACTAATTAAGAATTCAGATAAAAAGATTTGAAACGGAGGGGTATAATCGGAAAATAGAACAACTGAAACTTACTCTTTCATCACTTCCGTTTTTCAATGCTAAATTTTCCTAATTTAACTATTTAGTTAAAATAGGAAGTAAAAGAATAAATTTACAGTTATTTCTTCTTGTTAATGAATTTCTTTTAGGATTTATTGAAGAGATTTTACTCATATTCATTAAGATAAACCAAACAATTAGAAATCAATAATACCAAGCACATTTTTATTAAAATCAGTTTTTTTTTAATATCAATATGCAAATTAGCTTTATGTTTAGACTGAAAACTGGTATTTTGTTGTATATATAAATACAATTGCATGTTTATTAGTATTTAGGTAAGGCCAACAGTATTAATAATGTCAAACAGTTTTATTATTAATTGAGGTTTAAAATAGAAATAGAATCATGGAGAATGTGACGTAAATAACTAAGGGAATTGTGACTTGAGTAGTAATATAGTTTCGGTTACAGACAGGAAAATACACAATCTCCATTATAATAAGATATATTATATATATATATATATTATATATATATATATATATATATATAGCAACCATATAACATTCACAACCATATTGGTTTCAACCCATGCATTCATCAGGTGAAGATGTTTCAAATGAAATGACATTTGAAACATCTTCACCTGATGAATGCATCGCATGAAACCAGTATGATTGTGAATGTTCCTTTGTCACCTAATAAATAGATATGTAAAACCTTTATATATTTATCTTATTATATTATATAACAGCTCTATTTTATATTGAGCACTCTACCAATAATACTGGCTTTGGTACACCATTCCAGCAAAAGCTGAAATAGTGACCATCTCACACTATAGTATTAATATATATATATATATATATATATATATATATATATATATATATATATATATATATATATATATGGTGTGTGTTGTGTTGTGTTCAGTGTGGATAATATCTATATTTATATATTGATAATATATATATATATATATATATATATATATATATATATATATATTAGAAAGGAAGGAAAAACTCACCACCGTAATTCCATAATAAATTTATTTCGACCAAAATTGGGGCCTAAGTTGATTTAATATAGCTCCCCAAAATCCAGTCTCATCAGATGAAAGATCAAATTATTTGAATTGCACAACTGAAAAATTTAACTTCTCAAAAAATAAAATAAAAAAATAAATTAAAAAAAATATTTTTACATTGTAAGACTGTCACCATGGTGACAGGAAGTCAAACGCGAAAAAAGGATACACTTTGAGTTCTGGCTTCTTGGGTGGATGGTAGTCAGACAAAATTAAACTATGAATTAAACTATTGAATGAATCTGAACAAGTATAGAGAAGAATAAAACAAATAATTATATAAAAAATAATAAAATATAAATAGAGAAATATATTTAAAAAAAAATTATATTTAAACCTTAGAATATATTAGATAATATAATGTTGTATAAATATACTAGTGATACATATATATATATATAATTTTATATGAAGAAGGTGACTTACTTAGCAATAATATAAAGAGGATTTCTCATAATGCTTCTATTTTGATCCTTTAGAAAAATATCACCTCCGCTCATTTTCAAATTTTAAACCCGACGTTCTTTGACTGCTAGTCTGTCACTAACCGTAATTGCCAAAAAATACACACGTGCAATCGGCTGTAATTAATCAATATCTTGATTAATTCAGTGGATTTAACTCTGAAGATCCTTATGGTGGAACTCGAGTAGGTTATTACTATGTACCATTAAAATATATATATATATAAAAGTCATCCACAGACACCGTGTTTTGATGTTTCACGTCTCATCAGTGTGGCTAGACACACTAACTAACTCAGGAGCGAAACCCGAATGACTTTTACGTCAACCTGATCTGTTAAACGTCTAGTTCATCGCCAGCTGCCTTTAAGGAGCGCTTTTTTTAACTGTTTTAAATACATATATCTGTGTATATACTTTACGATCACCAGAGAGAACAAATCTGTAAACAGATAATCGTTGCGTTATGCTGGAGGTGAAAGTCACTCCTAAAGAGTTCTACCGGGCTATGGGAGCATATATATATATATATATAATATATATATATATATATATATATATATATATCTAAAGATCAGGTGAAGAAATCTTCCTTACGATTTAGTTGTTTTTTAAAATGTCGTAGTTTTTTAAAATGTCGTAGTTTTTAAATGTCGTAGCATTGTCAGAATCACAGAGCAAAATTATATCAGTAAGAAATAAGAGAAAATTTAGATTTTTAGCATTCTAGCCTATTTCAGGGAACCTAGAGATTGAACTCTGCAAACTATGCCTATCTAAGCTCCCTGAAATAGGATATAATGCTAAAAATATAAATGTTCTGTTATTTTCTACTAAAAAAAAATGAGTTTAAAAAAAAATTGAATACCTATCAATCATTAATAGAACAAAACGTCTTTGGAATAAAATAACCCAACAAGGCTTGACATGCCGTAAAATCAAACGAAACCAGGTAAACTGAGAACTGGTATCTAACACCAGTTAAAAGACTATTTAAAGTCATTACACGAGGTATAAATAAAGTTCCAGGACTAGTGTCACAAAATTTGTATTTCAAATCCAAACTACAAACAAGGTATCCCCCTCAAAGTAATCCCCCTGTAGTCTAATATACTTTCACGCCCTTCTCTGTTACGCTTGCATTGACTCCTAGAAAGATTCTTCCGGGAGTCTCCGTAGCTCTGTCGTCACATTCTTTTTGATGTCGTAGGCATCTTCAAAACGGGTTCCCTTGATGACCCCTTGAGCTTGGGGAAGAGGAAAAAATTACATGGAATTTAAAAAACATTGCAAATATAGTTTAACAAATGAATCAAATATCGGCATTGAATAACCCATAAGGGGTTGATATGGCGTTAAATAATGCAAACCTAACCTACATCTCGTGGTATAACTTTGTAGTTCGTCACAGAATTTTAGGAATCATTGATTTTATCTTAGTTGGTACAAGGCCGAAAGAATGGCGTACCCAGTGAGAATAAAACTCACAATGTTCCTTTAAGACAGTTAGATAACTATTACACCATGTGAGGTACGCAACATAATAGTTAGTTGTGCAAATCCAGATTACTAAATAAGTTGAGGTGTCCAAATGATCTAACTTACAACTTTTGATGCGCATTGTGTAATGGTTATCGCCATAGGAAATGGACGTGACGATCCGAGATCAAATCCTGAACGAGTCTGTTTGCATTTCCCATTTTTCTCTCTATGTAGGAGCAAACACTAGCGGATATCGGGCTCTTTAATTTTGGCTAGACAACTAGTCTAGGAGAAGGAAATCTCTGAATTTATGAAAAAATTACATGGTCAAGCAAGTTGGGAGGTTGCTCCAGCACAGTGATGTTCTTCTGGGCCAGGAACTCTAGGATACTCAGGACAGTCCGTGCAGGTGCGCTGTCATGGTAAAGCCCCCGCGAGTTGTCCTGCCACGTATCTCACCTCTTCTCACGCACTGAACAAAGTAAACGCCGCAGTATCTCTTTGTAGACATGCTGGTTAATCGTCTGGCCCTATGGCAAGAACTCGCAGTGAACGATGCCTATCACATTGAAGTTTTCTGAGATACAGGAACTTTTCTGACATACCTCGTATATTTGCTTATCGCGTGTCTCTTGATATTATGACCTTGGGTCATGTTGCATTGTCCTCGGCCGGAAAACCAAGCTTCCGGAAAAAAGACAAAGAAAAATATAAAAATATATATTTGAAAAAAGGGGAAAACGAAAGCGAGGCTTTCCGGTCAGGGAAGCAGGGAAAAGATAAAGAAATATATAAAAAACGTCCGTTATCAGATCAAAAGATAAAGATGCGTAGGCGTGTCGTCAATACAAAAGCTAGAGGGTCGAGCCGACACCAGTCAGACCACAGAGACGCCAGCCGGCAGCCGAAAGGGCACTTCACGTCTCCCGTCAGAAAACACCCCTCGGGCACTCATTGTAAGCTCTGCGCCTTCACCACCCACACACCGAAGAAAATAAAGAAGGGTCATCTCTTTTGTACATACGTATCTGTTGTTTATTGAAGTCCAGTAGTCGGTAGTAGCTGACTACTAACATACATCGCTTTGGGTACAGTGAAAATCCCAGTACTAACGTACACGAATTTAGCGTCGTGAATTTGAAGCTGCTATACAACAGTTAGACTAGGTGATCGTTTCTAAAAGACACATGTATAGAATGGCGCTGATGTGCGATAGTGTGTTAATTATCATATCCTCGAAAGGTATAATAATAGAAGAACAAATCCCGACGAAACGGATGATAGGTAGACTTTATTATCTGAGTACACACAATAAAAGTTGTATATGTAGGATAAATTTGTCAACATAATTACTACTTCATTATTCGTCATCATCCACTATTACATGTCAGTGAAGACAGAATATTTGTCAGCATTTCAAAAGATAGGCCACATATCAAGGATAATCTTTGCAGAGATTCAAACACAGCCTACCGATTCACACTTACTTGCTTATATCTTTGACAATTCCAGAGCTTTTCGACCAGTTTTGTAAACGTCTATTAATGAAACGGCGAAGAAACATGCCACCATTATCTATAAACAGCTGAGACTATATTGATATGAATATTTATATTTTTCATAAATATACCACAGTAATATATATATATATATATATATATATATATATATATATATATATATATATTACAATATAAGGTACAAGTGATAACCTAACCGAGTTTCACCATAAGGATCTTCAGGGTTAATTCCACTGAATTAATCAAGATATTGATTAATTGCAGTCGATTACACGTTTTAACAGCTGATCCCTTAGTTCCCCAAAGATCGTTATTGATTCTTTAACAGCTTTCCTATTCATTTTTTTAGATCGTTTTAAATTCTAGGATCTTTAAACAAGAAAGAAAGATGAATCTGAAACAAAGAATCAATTTCCAACATTATTCGAACAAACTTCTCTATAATTCTGGGACCTGTCTAAAAAGAACCACTATTACATTTTAAGTGAAAGACTTATGAATTTTACATAAGAAGTAATCTATACATATATAAAGGGCAGTTGTGTGTATGTGTATGTCCGGAGGAAACCTCGAAAATAAAACAGTTAACGAAAAAGTAAAGATATCTACACATTAAATATCACCAGGGCTTGGTTTTTGTGTAAAAATAATGAACATTTGATTAATATTCGTGAAGATAATTAAATAAAAATAAAATTAAAATGATGATAGCATGGATTTTTTGGGGGGCATTTAATATTTTAAATAGGAGATATTAATTTTTTCTTTTCAGAGTGGCTGGATCAACGTAAGGTATTTTTTTTTACCTTTTTAAACCCCTAGCCCTAATCTCTAACAAACAACAGGATATTGACGGTGTAAATGAAAAACATACGATTTTTAGATTTGTTTTATAATTATAAGACTAACCCCTAACGCTAACCCTAACCCTAACCCTTAACAAACAACCGGATATTGACGGTGTAAATGAAAAACAAGTCCTTTTTTAATCGAGATCAAAAAGGGGTGCCTAAAGGTAATATGGTCCAATGAAATGAACTATTTAATGTGAAAATGATTATATGTATCTCTATTGGAACACTGGAAACAATTACGATGAGACTCACTTTTTAAAAAAAAGTTTACAAGGAATACTTTAACACCGGATTCTTATTGGCTTGCTTACTTACTTATTACATCTGGAACCTAGGATGCCGACCAGATACTTAACATATATATATATATATATATATATATATATATATATATATATATATATAAGTAAAGTTGGCGGAAAGGCTTATTGTCAGTATCAGTCGGAAAGCAAGAGAGTTTATTCCATTTTCGTTATCGATAGACAATGGAGATTGTTTTTGCTGGGATGCTGCGTAACACCTACTGCCAGCTCCTCATTTTACTGCAGAGAATAGATTACCAGCCTGTGCTACGCATCTTGTGAGTTGACGAGGACTAGTATCGAACTAAGAACGTTGCCAGTGCTCTATCGACTGAGCTAATGTATATTTTTCGGTTACTTTGGTGAGTTATTTTATGTAAACTTAAAATACTGATATTTATGATGATATTAATTATGATATCTATAATTAATGATCAATTATAATCAAGTTTTTAACTTAATATTCCATTGCAACCGTTTTATGTTCAACACAATTATAGAAATTGGCTTTTGATGAACAATTTAGATGAATGTTTCATCTTCTAAAGTTTATTGATAATACACTTGTCTTATATTCAGAGTTTAGATTTCTGGTACATTAACATGCTATAAGTAAACTATGCGCTGAGCTCTAAAAGGAGCATCTATTACATAAAAGATTGGCATAGCTTATCATTTTTCGCAAGTAGTGTTAATCTTACGATTCGTGTGGTCATTTTAAGTGAAATAAGTTTTCCAGTGGAGATCCCTTGTGGTATAAAGATTGATTCTTTCTTGAAGTAGAAAGTTGCAGTATCAGTTTTAATCCTAGTTACGTGATCAGTGTTAAACAATTATATAAACCTCAGTTGAGTGGAGAGTTTCTATAATCCTCTTCAGTTCGTCTGTTCACCCGGCAGTTTATTAATGCCTTTAAATAGTGGATTAAATACATGTTTGAGCGTCGTGATTGGTCGATACAGCCAACACTCTTTGGAGGAGTCTATAAATTCAAGATGTGATCTTCAGCACACCTTATATACACAATAATCAGCGGAAGCGCGTGGTGTGATGGTTAAAGTAATGGGAAATGGACTCGTCGCCCCGAGTTCAAATCCTGGATGTTGTAATTGCATTTCACTTTGCGCTAATACCCTTGGGAAAGGTATGAATTCTACTCCCCCTCCAGCTATGGATAAATAGTAGGGCAGGCTGGGCTCTTTAACCTTGGTTAGGGAACCGGTCTAGGAAAAGGAAAAATCTAAATTCAAACCTGTTGAACTCCGCTTAAAAAAATTGACCTTGTGTCACATTCTGCTCGTGCGGAGGGGTTGGTAAATATATATATACACAATAATCCAACATTTTAAAACAGTGGACAATCATTATCCCATGTTTTGAATGGCCCATGGTTATCTAGAACGGTGCTCCGACAGCTCTCTCTCTCTCTCTCTCTCTCTCTCTCTCTCTCTCTCTCTCTCTCTATCTATCTATCTATCTATCTATCTCACACACACATACACTTTCTCTCTATCACACACACACACACTCACACACACACACACAGACTCATTCACACACACATACACACACATATGCACACACACACACACCCACGCTCGTGCGCACTCCTTCCCTCTATCTCGCGCACACACACAAACACTTTCTATATAAGTATCACTTTGTCTCTCTCTCTATCTCACACACGCACACCCACCCTCTCTATCTCATACACAAACACTCTCTCTATCTCCCTCTCTCTCTCTCTATATATATATATATATATATACATATATAATACGTGTGTGTGTGTGTGTGTGTGGTGTGTGTGTGTGTGAATGAGTCTCTGTGTGTGTGTATGTGTGTGTATGTGTGTGTGTGTGTGTGTGTGTGTTTGAGTATTGCCATTGCTTCATAAAAAAAATAGAATAAAATAAAGTTCAGAAGTTCAAAGAATACAACGATGAGCTTCAAAAACTTTAACTCTCTCTGTCTCTCTGTCTCTCTGTCTCTCTCTGTCTCTGTCTCTCTCTCTCTCTCTCTCTATATATATATATATATATATATATATATATATATATATATATGAAAAATATATGGAAATTAATCCGACAGTATGAAATATAACATTTTGAAAAAACATATGATGTTTGTTATGTGATTGCTGACAAGCTGCAATCACATAACAACATCATATGTTTTTTCAAAATGTTATATTTCATATATATATATATATATATATATATATATAATGGTTTTGTTTTAAATTTATGTTCGTAATCTCAACTGACAAGCAGATGATGAAGCAGAATAAGCGAGAAAATATGTCAAGTGATGACCTCATCCCTTTTCTGGATTAATAGATGAAAATATACAATTGACTATTGATTAGTTTGCATTTAACTTCTTCTTTTTTTTAAATCTCTCTACCACATGACTTTCTGCATTTTAATTTTTTGTTCTTTCCTTATTTGCTATCATATTATTTACTTCTTGATTTTTTTTTGTTGTTTTTGTTTTTGTTTTTTGTTTTGTGTGTGTTTTTGGTGCAAAAGAGGAAAAGTTCGTAAAAGACTCAAATGAAATTCTTGATAATGTGAAAAATGCAGATCGAAATAAAAAGTTGAGAAATGACTGACGAAGATAAAAAAAAATCAAAAAATAGATGAAGGGAATGAAAATCAAAAACTGAAGGAAGTGAGCATGGGAAAATCTAATTATGGAATAAAGTAGGAGGATAAGGATATAAAGAAGAAGAAGAAGAAGAAGAAGAAGAAGAAGAAGAAGAAGAAGAAGAACAACAAACAACAACAACAACAACAACAACAACAACAGCAGATAGGATATAAATAGGAAATAAAAATAGATTTTGAATAAGAAAAAAATAATCAAAAAATGATAAAACAATAATAATAATAATAATAATAATAATCTTATTATAATGGAGATTGTGTGTTTTTCTGTCTGTAACCGAAACTATATCACTACTCAAGTCACAATTCCCTTAGTTATTCACGTCACATTCTCCATGATTCTATTTCTATTTAAACCGCAATTAATAATAAAACTGTTTGACATTATTAATACTGTTGGCCTTACCTAAATACTAATAACATGCAATTGTATTTATATATACAACAAAATACCAGTTTTCAGTGTAAACGTAAAGCTAATTTTCATATTGATATTAAAAAAAACTGATTTTAATAAAAGTGCTTGGTATTCTTGATTTCTAATTGTTTGATTTTATCTTAATGAATATGAGTAAAAATCTCTTCAATAAATCCTAAAAGAAATTCATTAACAGAAGAAATAACTGTAATTTTATTCTTTACTTCCTATTTTAACTAAATAGTTAAATTAGGAAAATTTAGCATTGAAAAACGGAAGTGATGAAAGAGTAAGTTTCAGTTGTTCTATTTTCCCATTATACCCCCTCCGTTTCAAATCTTTTTATTTGAATTCTTAATTTGTTTCATTAGCCTTTCTGATTTAATCTAATATTTTATTACATTTAAACTTAAATACTTGCACCCGGAGGGTGCATATATTTGCTAGTAATAATAATAATAATAATAGTGTTGATTAACAAAAAAGAAAGAACTTGTCAACTGGTGGATTTTGCAGTGCCAGTGGATCACAGGGTGAAGTTAAAGGAAAATGAAAAAATTGACAAATATCTGGACCTTGCCAGAGAACTGAAAAATTTATGGAATATGAAAGTGAAAGTTATACCAATTGTAGTTGGTGCACTTGGAACAGTCCCAAAAGGATTAGAAAAGGGTTTGGAAAGTTTGGATATCAGAGGAAGGATTGAAACCATTCAGAACACTGCACTGCTACAATCTGCCAGAATACTCAGAAGAGTCCTGGAGACCCGAGGAGACTTGCCGTCACTCAGACTCCAGTGAAAGACCATCAGCTAACACTGATGTGAAAACTCTAAAGGAATAATAATGCAGTTCCAGTAGATCACAGCGTGAAGCTGAAGGAAAACGAAAAGATGGACAAATATATGGACCTTTCCAGACTTTATTTCACTCACTATACTCTTAGAAAGTTTAAGAGGGTTATCAAAAGGGTATTGGTACTTTGGTTTGATTTATATGTTTAATGGTTTAACAAATTTAGTGGTTCATTTATTCACAAATCTGTACTTGTAGAAGAACATTAGGGGTACTATTTAACCCATAGCTGGGGGATGAGGGTTTTCATAACTTTTCCTAGGTTATTAGTCCGCAACTCGGGTTTAAATTCACTCATTACAATGTCACAGTAAAGAACGTGTCCAGGATATGACGTCAAACTGCACCAGTGGTGAATTTATATTCTAGAGCTCTGGGGAGTGTGGAGTAGTCCTTTTTCACCATCACTCTCACGTCCACTCTGACTTGGAGTGGTTGTATCTCTTAGGTTTCCATGTAGGTGTTAAATAGATAAAAATGTGTTTGAAAAAAAAACAGTTTGAAAAAATATATGTGACAACAATTCTCATCAAGTATCCAAGACTCATCCGAATTTCCTAACTGAGTATTTTATCCGATTGCAGCAATGCAGTAGTCAGATGGGACTCAATTCCTCCTCTGATTTCCAGTTCTTCAGTCTTTTTTTCAAGCTTTTTGTGGGACCGTTCCAAGTGCACCAACTACAATTGGTATCACTTTCACTTTCATGTTTCATAACTTTTTCAGTTCTCTGGCAAGGTCCAGATATTTGTCATTTTTTCATTTTCCTTTAGCTTCACCCTGTAATCTGCTGGCACTGCAAAATCCGCCAGTTGACAAGTTCTTTCTTTTTTGTTTATCAACACTAGGTCTGGTCTTCTTGCTGGGATAAGGTGATCCGTTTTTATTTCAAAGTCCCAGAGAATTTTATGCGTTTCGTTCTCAAGAACAGATTCTGGTTTATGCATATACCATTTTGTTGTGTGGTCAAAATTTAATTTTTTGCATAATTCCCAGTGGATCACCTTCCCAACCCAGTCGTGTCTAGTTTTGTATTCTCGTTGTGCTAGTTTGCTACATTCGCAGAGTATATAGTTTACAGTCTCATCTCTATTACTGCAAAGTCTACATTTACTATTTTGTTGGGTTTACTATTATTATTATTATTATTATTATTATTATTATTATTATTATTATTTGCAAAATAAAAAACGCATTAAAGGTTAAAAAATAAAACAATTTGAAATGTAAACTTTAAATATGTATTAAAATAAAACAAACTATATATAGATATATAATACCAGTCATGTATTTATTAAAACTTGTTTTAAAAAACAACGAGGACTGTCTAATGTTGCATGTTCAAATTTTGAGTGTATTTATTCTATGTTATGACGATTTTGGGTAATGTGACGTAAACAGTCACGTAATTTTTGTTACAGACAAAAACCGGAAGGGAATCTCTATTATTAATAGATTATTGGCATTTCAGTATCGGAAGACAATAATAAAGTTTCTTGTGCCCCTGAAGTTACGGCGTTTCCTGTGACTGTGAAGTCCGATGTTTGAAAAACATTCTCGACCACAGATGTCGCATTTGAAGGCTGTCCCTGAAGATGTTGATGTGCCGGTGCTTTGTTGCCGCTGCTTTCTTCTAGACCTCTTAGCTTCATGGTGTTGCGTCAGGGTAGCTTCTGACATGAACAGTCCTCTACGGAGATTCTGCCGCCACCGAGGGCGGTCCTGAGCTAAATTTTCCCAGCTGAAAGAGGCAATGCCAAAACACCTGAGATCATTCTTGCAGACAT
This sequence comes from Doryteuthis pealeii, assembly GCA_023376005.1. Lineage (NCBI taxonomy): Eukaryota > Metazoa > Mollusca > Cephalopoda > Myopsida > Loliginidae > Doryteuthis > Doryteuthis pealeii. Next base: position 81,243,290 of record CM042153.1, read on the forward strand.
CCTTGAATCACAGCTGGGGGCGACTAATCTGTCTTTTACCAGACGTAAGCTCTGCATAAAGAATGTCTTTCGGGATTCGACCATCATCCATCCGACGTACATGACCCAACCATCGGAGACGACGTTGCCTCAGTAGAGAGCACAAGCTGGGGAGTTGAGCTCTCTCTCTAGAACTGCTGTGTTAGTGATCATGTCCCTCCAGGTGATGCCCAGTATACGTCTAAGGCATATCAAGCCATATATATATATATATATATATATATATATATATATATATATTACGGCATATATAACGTCATTCCCAGGAGATGAAGACCCTCAGCCACCGCCTTCTAGCCCCATATAATAAAAAGAGTTGGGGATTGCCATGAGTGCAAAAGGGTTTGGTCAATCATATACGTGCTAGTGCTTACCAGCCGATTGATCGCAGGGGCCTCTCTGACCGCCCGTGTGGCCTAAGTAAGGATCAAAGAGGAGTATTGCAGGCCGTGGACTACTCAGCTGGGTTCCAACCTTAATCATCATGGATCGCCACCCACGATCAACGGGTGTCCGCACTAGGGGAATCTTGCCCCTCTGCAGAGGTGCAGTCGATGTAATGCTGTACATCGCAGGACCGAATCGGTATATACATATTTTTCGGTGCAAGGTTTCAAGTAAAAAAAGGCCGTATCTTGAAACTCAATAAACCTTTAGCTGAGGTGAAACGTCGACTTCTTGTACAATTGGGAAATGCTTAACTATCTCAGCGTCAATGCAGGCTTATCCACTATTCATAATACCACGTACACCAATGTCTTGCTGCAGGTTTAGTGGGGTCATTATAACATTATATCACTGTTCTAATCCACTATTTATTGTAAGAGTTAAGCTTTGTAATGCAGTTAATGTAATTGGACACGCCATGACGTATCACTTACACAGTCTGCAATCGCTTTGTCTTTGCCGAGGTTTCAATTATTCACTGGTTCCCAAAATATCGGATTCCCTTTGTTTTGTTTCGTTTCTTCTTCTTCTTCTTCTTCTTCTTCTTCTTCTTCTTCTTCTTCTTCTTCTTCTTCTTCTCTTCTTCTTCTTCCTTTGCGTTAACCAAACTCTGATGATATTCATACGCTGTCTTGGTCTCTTCTTTTATCGTCTTCATTTCTCCACGTCGGTATTTATATGAGAGTAATCCCAAAAGTAAGGTCTCTATGGCACTGGGGTTTCAGGGAAATTGTTCGTGCGGCTATTGACAACACTGTTGAGGGGTTTTTTTTCTCTATGCACCTACACCTAACTATTCATGCCCCTCGTTATTACATAAATCTTTTTATATGAGAGTAAACCCAAAAGTAAGCTCTCCATAGTGCTTGAAACAAAGGGGAAATTGTTCGTGCGGCTATTGGCAACACTGTTGAGTTTTTCTTTCTCTATGCACCTACACCTACCTATTCATGCGCCTCGCTATTACATAAAATCTTTTTTATATGAGGGAAAACCCAAAAGTAAGCTCTCTATAGTGCTTGGAACAGTGGGAAACTGTTCGTGCGGCTATTGGAAACACTGTTTAGTTTTTTTTTTCTCTATGCACCTACATCTACCTATTCATGCGCATCGCTATTACATACAATCTTTTTATATGAGGGAAAACCCAAAAGTAAGCTCTCCATAGTGCTTGGAACAGAGGGAAACTGTTCGTGCGGCTATTGGAAACACTGTTTAGTTTTCTTTTTTCTATGCACCTACGCCTACCCCTTCGTGTGCCTCGCTATTACATGTAGTCTATGTGGGCATTTTTTTCTGATGAGGCTCATGATTAACGCTACCACCACGCAGAGTTATTCGTACTTTGAACGCAAAAGGCATTAAACAGATTGAAATTCATCGCTAGTAAAGTTAAATGACATGAAAAAAATCTGCAAGTTTTGAAATACAATAACTGATGTATTTAAAATCCCATTCATTGATAAATCAAGATTGAAAATTTCATTAAAATCGGATAATTACCAGATTTTTGTTAATTTTTATTCAATAGAGTGGGGGTGGGTAGATGTGTTTTGTAAAATACGGATTTGCCATTTTTGCAATGACTAGTATAACATGTATTAATAATTACATGTTTAATGTGTAAAGAAAAAAAAGATGCATATAGCATAAATACGCCATAGACTCCTGCCCTAAAACAATAAGCTGTACCTTCAAAAAAAGGTTTCTCGATACGTAAATATTTTAACCCCTCCCCGCCAAAATGTAAAATATTTGTGTGGCAGGGCCTGTTTGTCGGAGGCTTCATATGTGTGACAGGGTACATAAAAAACAAGTTGAATCCGTGGGCCATCTGCGAGCTCACAACTGAACTACTTGTAGAAATGGCCTTATTCTGTGAAGAAGTGGCAATCCCCCTATATACACCCAACCGACCGGATTTCAATTCCTGTTGTAGGTAGCTTACAAAATGTCTAGGGTTGAGCACTCTGGGGGGGGGGGATCTCGCTGACGGCCGCCAACTCAAGCGTAAACGCAACGCTCTTCTCTATAAGGAATGGAGCACTTTGTGACGGCCTTTACACACAAAGCGATGTGTGTATTAAAACAGTTAAAATCCCCTTCCCATTCTGTAAGTGAAGACAGCCTAATGGTTAAGGTGCCGGACTGACACCCAACCGACCGGATTTCAATTCCGGTGTAGGTTGCTTACAAAATGTCTAGCCACACTGAAGAGACTTGATAAGTCGAAACACGTGTCTGTGGATGACCCTATATATATATATATATATATATATATATATATATATAATATATATCGTGTATATGTGTGTTTCTTTCCATGTTAGTGTCCACTGTTGACTTAAGTCGTCTTATGAGATTGTTTAAGAGTAATAATAAAAAAGATATCACAATTATAATTTATATATTGACTTAATACCTTCTCTTTATTCCTTGTGTGATCTATTGATTACAAAGCTGTAGATATCAATAATCGTATTATGATTTCTTTTCATTTTTTGGTTATTGGTCTGTGTACATCAGTACTGAAGAAAAGGCGAGCGACAAGGCTTTTCATTTTTTGGGGATAGGAACATAAAATAGAAGATGTAAAAGAAGAAGACCAATTGAGTTGGAGAAATTCATAGTCATTTGACGATTTGTACATAAAGGATAAAGTAGATAAAACGAAGTCATTTAAGATGAAAGAAGAGTGAAAATAAGAGGCAATAATATTACATCCGTTGATGAAATGCAATTAGCGGATATCAGTAGGAGTGGGTAAAAAAACAGGAGGGTTTAGTTTGTATAGAGATGGCTAAGTGGAAGGTTGGGGGATTAGAGAAAGGCTGTCGAAAAAGAAAGGAGAGTCCTCCACGAGGAAATGAAATATTGAAAACAAACTGAAAGAAGAAAGAAACAAAGAATTAATAGAGAAAAATATATAAAGGGTTGTGAGAAAAAAGAAAGATAGAAAGAAATAACAAAAGGAGACGAAGAAAATGAAAAAAAAAGGAAAATAAATAAATGAAAAAAAAAACAGAGTGGAAAAAAGAAAACAAAAAGAAAAGAAACAAAAAAATAAATAAATAAACAAAAAACAAACGAAAAAGTAAAAGATAATGGCAGAGTGGGAAAATAAAATAAACGAAAGAAAGTAAAAAGAAAGAAAGAAAGAAAGGATGAAAGAAAGAAAGAAAGGATGAAAGAAAAAAGAAAGATTTTATTTAAAAACAAGCAAAGGACAAAGATAAAGAGAGAAAGAAAAATAAAGAAAAACAACAAACGAAAGAAAGAAAAAATAAATACAAAGTGGGAAAATAAAATAAACGAAAGAAAGAAAAAAGAAAGAAAGAAAGAAAGGATGAAGTAAAGAAAGAAATAATTTATCTAAAAACAAGCAAAGAAAAAAGATAAAGATAGAAAGAAAAATAAAAGAACGCAACAAACGAAAGAAAGAAAAAAAAGAAAGAAAGAACGGATGAAAGAAAGAAAGAAATAATTTATCTAAAAACAAGCAAAGAAAAAGATAAAGAGAGAAAGAAAAATAAAGGAGAGCAACAAACGAAAGAAAAAAAAATGAAAGAAAGAACGGATGAAAGAAAGAAAGAACGGATGAAAGAAAGAAAGAAAGGATGAAAGAAAGAAAGAAATAATTTATCTAAAAACAAGCAAAGAAATAGATAAAGAGAGAAAGAAAAATAAAGGAAAGCAACAAACGAAAGAAAGAAAAAAAAAGAAAGAAAGAACGGATGAAAGAAAGAAAGAAAGAATTTATTTAAAAACAAGCAAAGTTAGAAAGAAAAGTAAAGAAAAACAACAAACGAAAGAAAGAAAAATAAATACAAAGTGAAAGAAAATAAGGATATGGTGGGCAAAAAATGAAACGAATTGGAATGAAAAAGAAAGAATGAAAATAGAAAGAAAGAGGAAAAAGGGGAATGTGAAAAAGAAGACAAGAAACGAAAGAAAAATAAAGAAAGAAAAAATAAAGGCAGAATGGAGAAAAAGGAAAGAAAAAGAAAGAAGGAAGAAAATGAATGAAAGAAAAGGGAATTGGGGAAAAATAAAACAACAAACGAAGGAAAGAAAACAAAAACGAAAGAAAAATAAAGGCAGAGTGGGAAAAAAAGACAACGAAATGAAAGAAAAAGAAGAAAAAACTAAAACAAAAGGAGAGAAGAAAAGAAAAAAAGAAAAGTAAAATAAAGGCAGAGAGGGTGAAAAAGAAAACAAAACTAAGGAAAAAGAAAGAAAGAAAAATGAAGGAAAACAGACAGTGAGAAAAATAAACGTAAGCAAAAGAAAGAAAGAAAGGAAGAAAGAAAGAAAGAAAGACAGAAAGAAAAAAAGTAAAAAATGAATGAAAAAGGAAGACAGAGTGGGGTAAAAAGTCAACGAGATGAAAGAAAAAAGAAAGGAAGGAATTTAATTTAAAAAAAAGAAAAAGCCAGTGAGAAAAAAAAGAAAACAAAAACGAAAAGAAAAGAGAAAGAATGAAATAAAGACAAAAACGAAAGACAACTGAAGGCAGAATCGGCGACAAAGAAGAAAAAAAGAAAGAAAGAAAAAAGAAGGAAATGGGTGGCGAAAGAAAGAAGTTAAATGAAAGAAAGAAAAAGACAGTGAGAATAGATAAATATAAAACGACAAACGAAATAAAAAAATAAATGAACGGGATACTTCCCACTTACTCATACAACTAATTTACTCGATACACCATCGAGAGACATTGTTATAAGTAATTGAGAGTTACCTTCCCTAATTTATGATTACCTCCCCATTAGAGAACTCTCTAGGGAATACTAGACTATATAAACTTTTAACACGTGCACCAATTATTCTAAGTAGAATAAAGCTTTCCAAAGTCTATCAGTGTTATCATTTGTCATTACATATACGAAGGGCGTTCAATAAGTAATGCCCCTGACCCACTTCCAGTTGTTTGATC
>CM042153.1:81253708-81268708 GCA_023376005.1 Doryteuthis pealeii
CACACACACATATATATATATATATGTGTGTGTGTGTGTGTGTATGTGTGTGTGTGTGTGTGTGTGTGTGAAGAGAAAAATGGAAGTGAATCCGACGGAATGTAACATAGTGAACAATTTTGAAAAAACACATTCAAATAAAATGAGTGATATTTATTCAGCTGAAGCTGCAGTGTTTCAATCTGTCTAGTAGATCTTTTTCGGGTTTTTCTTGATATAAGGAAAAGTAAAATTTATCACAGAATAATAAGGAGATTATGATATATGTATATATATTTGAGATTTGTTTGGTATATGTATCCCTTTGTGGGAGGTACATATATCAGGTTTGGGCATTTGTATGAAGCATTCAAGAATTAAATATCAGAAACTCGTTTGTTTTTTAAGTAAAATTTCATTTATTTAGTAGTAGTAAATTTTCCGGATTATTATAGCTCCATTCTTCAGACTGTGTAAGGACAGTAGTGTTGCTGGTTGCTGGTTGTTTCTTCTAGTGGGGGTAGCTGCTTCTTGTGGTAGTGTAGTTGTCATCTTTGTGTGTGGGTGTACAAGGCGCTGATATAAATATATATGTTATGTATAAACTTTTTTTTCTTGTGAATGTTGATTTTTTTTTTGGGTGGGGGTTGTCTTTTGAAGCATTGGAAAAAAGAACAAAAATAAGAAAAACAGAACAAAAATCAGAATTTTAATATTGGATTGTCCTAGCCCTATATATATATATATATATATATATATATATATATATATATATATATATATATATATATATATATATATATTCACAATCACCATATCTTGCTTTTTGAGCAAAAATAATGAAGATTTGATTTATATTTGTGAAGATGATTAAAAAATAAAATTTGAATAGTAACAGCATGGAATTTTTTTTATTTTTTTACATTTAATATTTTAAATAGGAGACATTCATTTTTTCTTTTTTTTTCTGACACAAGATCTTTTATACATAGAGATTTTAATAGGGCATCCTGTGAGGATCCAACTTCTGATTTCAGTAATGATGGATCTGCGAGACTAACTTTTTTGCACCCCCTTTAACGCGGGTAGCCACTTCTAGTAGATAAATAAGTGATAGTACATAAGTTCAAAGTAAATAAAAAAACATAAAAAAACTATGAAAATAAAACAATTAATGAAAAGTAAATATATATACACATTCTCTATCACCAGATCTTGGTTTTTGAGCAAAAATACTGAAGTTCTGATTTATATTTTGATAATTAAAAAATAGAATTTAAATAGTAACAGCGTGGGAATTTTTTTCTGCATTTAAAATTCTAAATAGGAGACACTAATTTTTCTTTCCTTTCAGACGATCTGTGCAGGACGGATTAACGCAAGATCTTTTTTTCGCAGAGATTTTTATGGGGCATCCTGCGAGGATCCAACTGACGATTCAGTAATAATGGATCTGCGAGACAAACTTAAAAAAACCCAAAGCTATCTACCCAGGTGACGCCGGGTAGCCACTTCTAGTACGTAATAAAACAAAGAGGGCACACAAGATGAAATTCAAGTGTCATTTAGGGAGAATATTTTTGAATATTGTTAGTTTGTTTGTGTGTTTTGTTTTACGGCATATCAACCTCAGTGGGTCATTTAATGCCGATAAAGTTTTGAAATAAATCAATTCTTAATGGATAATACAATTTTTTTATAAATACATTTTTCTATTTAATCCATAGATGGGACCCTAACAGGTACTACCACTCCGGGTCAGAGTGGACCAGGGAGCAATGGTGTTTTGAATATTGATATATTCACACAGCTTCAAGAGATAAATAATTGGCCTGTCTTGCAACTACACCAAGCCCTGATCTTTGGCCCAGTATTGTTAATCATAACTCCCTTTGTCATCTCAAAGAAACACATAAACAATTTTATTGTGATAATATGAACTTTTCGCTCCTTCTGCGTAGTTCGGCCTCTTTAAGTCCAATTAGTGTAATCTTAAAACCATCGCCTACTCGGCAAATGGCCAGTTTCTGGTGGACTTTGCGTCAAGAAAGGCCTTTGATCCTCTTAATTGGTTGTCTTTGTAACAGTGTCAGTGAGGGTCAGGTCTATAGTCGTTCTGTATGCAATTCTTTCTAACGCGATCAATCTTGGACATTGTCAGGAAGCGTTTCAAGTGCTTTCAGTTCTGTGAGATTAATCTTAATTTCCTTCTGGAGGATTTTCTAACCCCTTAGATACGAAACCAGCTGACTGCCTGACGATAAGAATTGGTTCCTTTTCATATCCGAGAAGGGCAGTTCACCGTAAACCGGGTGAATTCTGTGGTCGTATAACCAGTAACAATGACTTCTATTCGCAGTTATCGATCGGATTCCGAATCTACAAAGAGATTATTCAAATGAATCAAGTTTTCATGATTATGAACCATGTAATATACACAGGTGATAGTTCGTCTGCTATTTAGGCTTAGAAAAATAGGGACGTGTATCAAAAATATTTTCGTTTTTAATCTATCTATGCATATAAAAAGGGCAAGTTTTGTGTATATGTATGTTGGGAGGAAACTTCGAAAATAAAACAATTAACGACAGCCGCGTCCAGGATTTGAACTCGGAACGACGAGCCCATTTCCTACGATCCCGATATACGCCAACTATACAGGTACATCAAGACCCACATAATAAATTGGGCTGAAAGAAGGATCTGTGGACATCTATACATATATAAAGGGCAGTTGTGTATATATTTATGTCCGGAGGAAACTTCGAAAAATAAAACAATTAACCACAAAGTAAATATATATACACATTAAATATCACCAGGGCTTGGTTTTTGAGCAAAAATAATAGAGTTATGAATCATATTGGTGAAGATGATTAAAAAATAAAATTTAAATGATAACAGCATGGATTATTTTTTTCATTTAATATTTTAGATAGGATATATTAACATTTCTTTTCAGAGTAGCTGGATCAATGCAAGGTCTATTTTTTATATAGGGATTTAAATGGGGATCCCACGAGGATTCTCCTCACGATTCAGTAATAATGGATCTGCAGGACTAACTTAAAAAAACCTCGCCCAGGCCACGCCGGGCAGTCGCTGCTAGTATTACATAATGTGTAAGGGTTTCCAGCCAGTTTACCCATCAATCCAGTGAAATGGGTGACTTTTCAACGTGTGTACGTATTGATAGCATGCCTGTTATCGGATACCTACTGGCTCATTATCTGTTTTATTTTTGAGATGTAGCTCTTATAATTTGTTTAGATTATTCGGACTCTTGTCCTCATCTTTATAGTTGTATGGAGGTGTGTGGCATAAGCGTTAGAGTCGTGGGAAATAGACACGTCGACTCGAGTTCAAATCCTATTGCTGTTTACATTTTGCATAGAGCTAATACCATTGGGAAATGTATGAATACATATATTTTCCCTCCAGCTATGGGTAAAATAGTAGAGCAAACTGGGATCTTTAACCTTGGATAAGTAACCAATCTAGGAGAAGGAAAACTTTAAATTTGAAACACCTGAGGTCAGTCGTTGATTGGGTTTGTGGCATTCCTTGTGCACCAATTCTTTCCTATCGACTGTGCAAAGAAGAGATATAGAACACAATTGTATGAAAGATAATGAACCACAGAGAAAGGATGTTCTAATAAAGATATTATTCTTAATTGTTTTAGATGGACGTTGATAATTCTTAATATCTAGATTTTTAGGATATTTTTTCATATGATTTTCTGATAGAGTTCGATGAGGAGTATCACATAGTAAAAGATGGTTGAGTTCGCTTGAGAATTGGGGGATATATGAGGCTTCAAAGGTTCCCCCCAAAATGCCATTTTTCAGCCATTATGAGTCTACGTATTTTGATGAAAATGTACGTTATCGATTTTATTGTTTTTTTCTCATGGATTCTAATGCCTTGAATTTACTGATGGTGAAAGAAGTGCCCAATTCGGAGTTTTAGGTGACTTTTGAGGCCTGATAACCCCCCTGAGTTTCAGCCAATGTGTTCTTCGGCCTTCTGCAAGTGTTTCTTGTAGAACTAGAGAAACTTCTTGTTGAAGTCGAGAACCTTCACTGAACTTCGAATCGAACCCTTTATTGTGTTGGTTTAGCATTCAATTCTAAGGCTAACAGCAACAAATGATATAACAGCAACGAATGAATGAATTAATACTGCGTTTAATTCTAACAATTTATTAACCAGCACAAGAAATAATGATTAACAATATTAAGTCCTTCCTGTGTAAAAAGTTGAGTTTAAGGGACTTACCGGCGCGTTGGAGAAGATATCTGGTATCTTAGGGCTGTCTCTCTCGGAGAGGTTTTAATGTCGTGGCCTCCTGGTACTTATAGAAATAAGTCTTATTAATAATAAGAAATAACACGACTGGTCAGAAGTATAAATTTAGACTCTTTTATTTTTTATTCATAAACCGTCACTACGGACGCCAGAGTGCAGACGCCAATACTTCTGGGCTCATCAAGTGATTGGTATATCCAATCACAAAGAGCCTCTCCTCCACTCACTCTATACACAAGAATTACCATTTCACTGACCCAACACATTTATTTAATCAATTGGAACTGTTTGTTCTTATTCCATTAACCATGGCCGGGTACAAGTTTTAAGCTATGTTAAGTATTCGGTATTATTATCACTAGTAGTTGGAGCTGGACCTGCAGATGTTTTTTTTTTTACTTTTTTCTGTATTAACCCTTATATCCTACCCGCGACCAACGGGTTGGGTAAACACCTACTAAGATACTACTAAGCTAGCTATTTCTAGATAAAATAATTTTATTTCTCTGAATGTTTGAGATGAGGCTTGATGATTACTATTATCTGCGTTATTCGGACTATTGTCCTCATCTTCATTGTTATCTGTACAACGTTTCGGCCGATATGCCCTCCGGCCTTCTTCGGGTATTTCTTGTCGGACTCGGGAACCTTCTTTTCGAACTCGGGAGCCATCACGGAACTTTGAACCTAACCCTTTATTCAGCCTACGGGGGTATCCTTTTCTCATTCCGCTAACCATAGCTGGGGTAGAGGCGTTAAGCTGTGTTAATTATTCTTCTATGTTACTGCTGCCCTTGATCAGGATTGAACCTGCAATCCAGAGATAATTGTCACTTAGAACTGTCTTAACCTAACTCCTTTATCCACTAGGTCATGTGTCTAATTGGTTCCCGAGTCCGAAAAGAAGGTTCCCGAGTCCGACAAGAAATACCTGAAGAAGGCCGGAGGGCATATCGGCTGAAACGTTGTACAGATAACAATGAAGATGGGGACAATAGTCCGAATAACGCAGATATTAGTAAAATAATTGTGTCACCTTTTTTATTTTATCATTAAAAGATAGAAGCAACGTTCCCTCTATGCACTCCTACACATGGACACACCAATGTTGGCCGGTCAGGAAATAATTACATTTATCAGCACTGAGTAGACACTGGCTTCCATCTAGAAGACTTACCATGGCTGATTGGAACGGATGGCGAGAGAACCTCAGAAGAATCGGTTCTGTAGTTGATGAAGACAGTGATACACAAATACTGAGCCCTGTCACCTGGGGCTTTAGAATACACCGACTGCGCCTCTGTAGAGGGGTAAGTACCTCCGAATAGGGCAACCTGTTGGCTGTGGTGACCCGTGATGCTTAAGGACGGAATCCTGGGGGATGAGCAGTCCATGACCCTTTCTTAGGCTAGACGGGCGGTCGGAGTGGTCTCCCCGATCAATCGGCTGGTCGTATCAGGTCCTAGCCCCTATATGATTGCCCCGACCCTATTGCCCTTATGGCAAGTCGCAGCCCTTTTCATCATATGGGTGCTAGAACGCCGTAGCTGAGGGCCTTCATGTTCTGAGAATGACATTAAACTCTATCTGATGGTGAGGTTCCAGTTTTAGAGGTCTGGGGAATGTGGAGCATCCCTTTATCACAGTTGCTCCCTGGTCCACTCTGACCCGGAGTAGTAGTACCTGTTAGGGTCCCATCTAGGGGTTAAATAGAAAAAATGAGTTTATAAAAAAATTGAGTATCCATTAGGAATTAACTTCTTTCAAAACTTTGTCGGCATTAAATGACCCACTGAGGTTGATATGCCGTAAAACAAACCAAACCAAACCAAACCAAACTCAAATACTGTTCTTTGAATATTCAAAATGCTCTTCAGATAGATTGAAAACTTTATCGTCTTCTTCAGGACTATTTTTGTTACATAATTGATAGGTAACCTATTGATTATGCACGGTAAGTGTAGTAGTTGGTCCCGTGGAAGAGCTTAGCAAAGAAAATTTAATTACCACTGGGTTCTAGAGCAAGATACGGCACGGTCAGATTTTTAAAAGCCAAGTTTAACGTATTTGAATTCAGTTTTCCCCCTCCTAAACCATTTGCCGTACCAATTTTAAAGAGACTGGTCAATTCTACTATTTTACCCATTGCTGGAGTTTCATTCATATAATGTATATTTATACATATCGATAGCAGGAATAAACTGGGTGGCATCGGGACTTTTAACTAAAATGAATTGGCATTTCAACTTTAGATTAGTCACATAGCAACAGAAGTAAATGTAGAGTTCTGGACATCTATTTGAAGATGGCTACAGAAATCTGTAATCACAATATAAGTTGGTTTGGCTCTTCCCTATATAAATAGGCATACAATGATTTTCAATGAAAACCAGAATGCGTATTCGAGGACAGAATGTTAGGATAAATTACTGAATATTCATGTGAATATATATTTAGTCACAGATAAAAACCTCGAACAAATCCGTTTAAACGAATTACATAAAACCCTCCTCCAGTGTTAATTTTAATTTTATTTCATTCTATATTTTGGAAGCTCGACCTTCCTTTGTCAAGTTAATCTAGACTGACCCTGTTTATGTTTGAATCCACCACCCCACCAAAAAAGAATATATACTATAGGTATATATAAATAACATATATGCAAATATCAAATATTTATACTGAGACCTAGGCTCAATAGATATACAAACAAAGAAGCATACTTGGACTTCACAAACACAACACACACACACACACACACACACACACACACACACACACACATATATATATGTGGGAGAATATGTGCTTAATTAAAGTCATACCTAATTTTGTTAATTAATTGATTATAACTAAATGAATTAGTCGTGCATATCAGTTTAAATGTAAAGCGTAAACAAATCGAGAAAAAGTCATCTCTGTGTGTATATTTTAGCCCATTAGGCCTCATCAGCAGAGCTATAAACAGGGCAGTGCTTTGTGCGTGATTCGAACCCTACCTGCCAGGCTGACATTCTAACCACACTAACTACACAATCTGGCTTCCCCAGAATTTCTCGTTCATTTTAAACTGGTATGTATATCGCACTTTTTGGGTGACTTATGGCACGACAGTATGAAGTAGTCAAATATATATATATATATTTGACTACTTATATGTTTCGTAAACTTCTCGTCAGCATTTCTTAGAAAATTGAACACGGCTCGGCGCATTAGCCGCATTTTTCATAGACTGGCATATTCAGGTGATGAAAATAAATAGAAAGAAATTATCGCTATGTTCTACTCAGGCTGTCAGTCTGTCTTTCTTTTTTCACTCACGCATTCACAAATACACACATTTTCATAGACATACTGAGACACTCCTATCGCAACGGTTATCACTATAGAATTGGAAACAGCGACTCAAGGTCAAATCCTGGAAGAGACTGTTTGAATTTTCCATTAGAAAAGGCATGAATCGACATCATCCCACCACATAAGCAATGGGTAAATAGTAAACTACTAATTAACAAGGGATTCGAATTACCGGGGAAAATACCATTAGAACAATTACGAACCACTAAAAAGCATAACAACGAACAACACCTAGTATATGTCTCAACATATAACAAAAACAAACCGGAAATGTTCACACACATACTACAGCAACTCGAAAACAATGTAAAAATTAAAAACATATTAAACACAACAAAAATAATTAAGAGCAAAAGACAGTCACAAATTCTCAAAAAAATATTAACTTCATCCAAATTTGGGATACAAACTACACAGAGTGTCTCAAAATGCGGAAACAGATGTGGGGTATGTAACATGATCATAGAAGGAACAACCTATACATTCAAAAACCCTCACACAACATTCAAAATAAATAGAAATCTAGACTGCATCTCAAAAAATGTAATTTACATAATAGAATGCTGTAAGAAAATATACATTACGTGCACATCATCACTAAACAAAAGAATCTCACTACACAAAAGCAACATTAGATTAGCTAACAATAGAAACATATACGTATCGAAACATATTCACGAATGTAATCAGGGAAAATTTAAGGTCATGCCCATATACCAAACTGATGACTATACTCTACTCCTAATTAAAGAAAAACATTTCATAGATAAATACAAACTGAATTAAATCGTATGTAACCACACACACACACGCAACAATAACTTTACTACATAGACAAATATGATCTACCGAATAGAACTCACAAACTATGTAATGTATGGGGAAAAAAGACATGCACATAGGCACACACTAAACACACACACACAAGCACACCAGAACACACAACTAAATTGAACCTAACCAAACACAGTCATACATACATACATACATATATACACACAACAATAACAAAAACTTTACTACACAAACATGTAAACTACAAAATTAAATATGCAAATTATGTAATATAAAATGTATTTGTGTGTATGAATGTACACACATATATATGTATATATATATGTGTGTGTGTATGTGTGTGTGTGTGTGTGCAAACTATGTAATGTAAAAGATACACACCAATTTTATTTTAAATTTTATTTTTTGTGTATATATACCAATACACACCATATAAAACCATGTACATAGACACTCACACAAACACACGAACACACACACACACACACACACACACACACACACACACACAAACACACAAGCACAAACACACACAAAAAAGAAACATAGACTCATATACATAAACACACACACACACACACACACACACGAACACACACACGAAAACACACATACTCAAAAAGTAAAAGCATACAAATTCTTTAAAACAAAAAGATAAATTACAAACACACACACACATGTCATATCAAATGAACATCTGATTAACTACATCAGATGAACACTAATATAAACAACCCTAAAACTACGAAGACTCTAAAATTATAAGTTATTTACCCAGCCACCCAGGAACAAGGACACCTACTAAAAACACAGATGTTAAAAATGAAATTGCTCAATAATCCACTCCACCGAACAGATAAGGAGGAGTTAGATACTTATGTATATATGAGGTTAAGTAAACAAACAAATGTGTTTATTTTTTTTATATATGGCTTTAAGCCGACAATTTTTTAAGGATATGTGCTTAATTGAAGTCATACCTAATTTTGAAAATTAATTAGTTAATAATTAATGAATTTAGGCGGGAATATATGTTCAAATGTAAGGCTAAACAAATATATATATATATATATATATATATATATATATTATATATATATATATATACATGCATGTACAAATTCATATTCATAAGATTGATCAATGCCTGAAGAAGATATCAGATTATATGAAACACGTGTCGCAAATGTAAGATGAAAATAAAAATATATTCCATTTTGCGGACCTTCTTTTTTATAATATATATATATATATATATATATATATATAGTCGTCGGGCGGACTAAAGTCGGTATCAGCAATTAGCGAGATAGTCTATCCTCTTTTCACTAGCGCTAGACAAAGGAGATTGTTTTTTGGCATCTGAGGTGGAGCGCCACACCTACCATCAGCTACTTACTTTACCGCACAGATCCCTGTGCTACTCATACGCTGAGTTGGCGAGGACGGGAATCGAACTAGGAACCATGTGGTTTCTAGCCGAACGGTCTACCGACTGAGCTAATCCGTATATATTTTCCTTTATACATGTTATACTGCACAAAGAAAAAAAAAACTTCAAATACTCGAAGCCCTAAACATTGAACAAAAGAAACCGCCATAAACAAGATCAACTTCAATTACAGCAACTACATTCTCAAATGCCTATGATTTCCCGCCGATTCTCCTTCTGTCTCTTTAGACCAAACACACACACACACACACACATACATACATATATATATTCGCGGAAGCGCATGGTGTAATGGTTAAAGTCATAGGAAGTGGACTCGTCGCCACGAGTTCAAATCCTGGACGCGGTAACTGCATTTTCACTTAACGCTAATACCCTTGGGAAAGGTATGAATCCTACTCTCCCTCCAGCTATGGGTAAATAGTAGGGCAGACAGGGCTGTTTATCCTTGGTTAGGCAATTGGTTTAGATGAATGAAAAACTCTTAATTCAGACCTGTTGAACTCCGCTTAAGAAATTGACCTTGTGTCACATCCTGCTCGTGCGGAAGGGTTGGTAAATATAAATATATGTGTGTGTGTATGTGTGTATGTGTGTGTTTGTGTGTGTGTGTGTGTGTGTGTTTGTTTGTGTGTGTGTGTGATTAAAAATAGAGGAAAAAGCTGGTAAAATACAAAACAACTAAGTTCAAATGATATTTCGCCTCGGTATGTAACGAACCTTTGTCAAATTTATTTTTAATACAACTGGGAACTACAGTTTGCTTATTTGCTGAAAAGGGTAAATTGGGAAGTATAAAAGAGGAAGAAAGGGTGTAATACGTGGTAAAGTGTGGGGCAAACGGAAGAGAAAAGAGGGGACGGTGGATATGTGCTAAGGAATGAGGAAAAGGGAGGAAAAAAAGGGAACGGGTTTAAATGTCAACAGGGCATGTAATTTTTATGGGTTCATTTCATTGCGATCATAATAATTGATAGTCTGGTAGGAAGTTTGTATGTTGCGACTAGGTGTCTGTATAGTTTGTGAAACTGGGGGATTGGATTTTTTTGTTTTGGTATATTTTAGATATTTTGTGATTTTTTGAATTTATTTTTTATCCGTTGTCAATTCTGATTTTGTTCTCTTTGTTACATAATTATTAGATTCCTAATATTTATGTACAGTAGTGTAGAAATCAAAATGGCTGTTATAAGTTCAGCCGGCGGCCTTGAAGGATTGAATGACAAGGCTTTACCTCAGTCCTGATACTTCCGGTGGATACCGTGAGAATCGGTGGAGAAGACCCTCTTCCGGTTTAGATTAGAGAGAGTTTTAGTCTGATCGGCCAAAGCCACGACGGTGGTAAGTCGTGTTATGCACGGTGCCGACTCAATCTGCGCAGGTATTCAGGTGGGGATTTCAGAATAAAATATGATCTAAGTTAAATCGAAGTCTTGTGTTATTATCTAAAAACTACCAATGACACAGGGCTTCTGATAAAGAGAAATCCCCAATGAAAGACCAGACACGAAGTCCCCATGACGAAGTCCAGACGCTTGAAGAGACGTTAGAAGAAACGATGGAAGAAGAAGAATAGAAGTAAGAAAGTAAGGAAAGAGAGTATACAACATCTTGAGTTACGATTTTTGCGATAGCTGTTGCCAGGTGGAAGAAACCTAGCCTTTGTTTTATGATTTTGCAATGAGCGCAGATTCGCATAGACGGCGTAAGCTCCTACTATGTATGGATTTGAATAGTGATTCGTGGTGGAAGAATGTGTTATCTAAATTTATTTCTGCTTATTCAGAAATTTCGTAATTTTCTACTTCGTAATGGTGTTCTTTGATAGAAGAAAAATAAGACATGCCCCAAAATAATCCCTAATGTTACATTTCGGAGAGAAAATTATTATAAGCCCCGCCTTATTTTCGGAGAAATACGGTATATATATATATATATGTATATATATATACACACATATATATATATGTATATGTGTGTGTGTGTGAGTGTTGAGTGTGGATTATATTTATATTTATATATTGATAATATATATATATATATATATATATATATATATATATATATATATATTGCCATTCATATACAGTCATGTAACACAGCTCATCAGTGTGACTAGACAAGGTAGGCTGCTTCGGGCTAGGTTCGAAACCCGACCGAATTGTCATCAGCCATACAACTTACCACCGCGCCATCTACACACCGAATTTTCCGAAATGGAATAATTTTCCGTACAATATGTTGGATTGAAACTTTTCTGAATGTATTTTTTAATGTATTTAGTTGTGAAGAGCATGGGTAACCTTTCAAAATAATTTCCTGGTGAACGATGCGAATAGCGTATACATCGTATATAGACTCTATAAAAACACCGGACGACCAGGACAACTTTAATCTGATGAAAAACGAGTTGAGTCGTCAAAAGAGAAGATAATAAGTTATGGTCTAGTGCCCACAGAATCTTTCAGCTACTAAAAATATATCAAATCTAGACTTATCGAAAATTGTTCTTGTTGATATAATACTCGCTGTCAAGGCTAAGAATATGGTTAATCTTATATATATTTACCAACTCCTCCGCACGAGTAGGATGTAACACAAGGTCATTTTTAAGCGGAGTTTAACTGGTTTTCCTTCTCCTAGACCGGTTGCCTAACCAAGGTTGAAGAGCCCAGTCTGTCCTACTATTCATCAATAGCTGGAGGAAGAGTAGGATTCACTCTTGATAGTACTTGATAGAACACACAGATTGTGGGGTCAGAGTTATCTGCAACGAATCCCATTTTTGTCTATAGGGGTTAGGTTATTTGCCCCAAGTTTTTGTTAGTCATTTAATCTTAGTCGGTAGAGTATTAACCTTAAGAGTATATGGTTCCAATTTCTATACTGGCCCTCAGTTTTCTAAAGTTTTTTTTAGAAGAGAAAATAAATTCTGAACCTTACCAGTAATATCTACGTTTTTAAAAATAATGTCTTACATTTCCCAAGGGTATTAACGATAAGTGAAATGCAATTACCACATCCAGGATTTGAACTCGAGGCGACGAGTCCATTTCCCATGACTTCAACCATTACACCACGCGTTTTATGGTTAACCATATGTGTAAAAATAAGCCAGATTTGTTATGCAAACTTTTTGGCCTCAACGACCACATTCAGAATTGGTTGGTTCGTTGGTTGGTTGGGTGATTATTTTCTTCGGCATGTCAACCCTTGTTGGGTTATTTTGTGCCGAAGACGTTTAGTTTTATTCATTCTTGATCATATTCCACACATTTTTCCATTCAATGGCAAGGTCCAGGTTTTTGTTTATTTTTTCGTTTTCCTTCATCTTCACCCTGTGATCTGCTGGAACCGCAAAATCTAACAGATAAGAAGTTCTCTCTCTTTTTTCCTTTTGTTAATCAATACTAGGTCTGGTCTTCTGGCTGGGATAAGCTGATCAGTCCTAATCTCAAAGTCTCAGAGAATTTTATGTGTTTCAATCTCAAGAACAGATTCTGGTTTATGCATATACCATTTTATTGTATGATCAAAATTTAGTTTTTTGCGTAATTCCCACTGGACCCCCTTTCCAACCCAATCGTGCCTAGCTTTGTATTCACGTTGTGCTAGTTTGCTACAATCGTTTAATAGTTGGTTAATAGCCTCAGATTTGTCACCACACACATTAGATTTGCTGTTTTGTTGTGATTTATCAATTTCTGCTTTGATATGATTCGTACTCATGGCATTGTTTTGTGCAGCAATTATTAGTCATTCAGTTTCTCTTTTGAGGTTTCCCTTTCTTAACCATGTCCAAGTTTTTTCCTTTACAACTTCCCCAATTTGTCGTTTGAAATATCCATATAATCGTTTTTCTTTTTTTTCATATAATTCTTTTTTTCATTTGTTCCTATGTTGGATCTGCTGTTATTGGCTGCCATAAGTAATCTTTCTTTGCTCATTTTGTGTATTCTTTTAGTCGTTTGATTGCGATATCTACACAATTCTCTATGTTGGCAAGACCCCTTCCATTATTATTATTCTCTCCATGATAGTTTTTCAAACTCACCTTAGCTGATGATTCACTGGAGGCTGATTGACAGTTTGTACACTCAGGTCTCCAGGCATCTTCTGAGTGTTCTAGCTGATCTTAACAGTGCTGTTGTTTGTATAGTCTCGGTTCTTCCTCAGATTTCCAATCCTCCCAGACTCTTTTCCAAACCCTCGGATCTGTTACAATTTTGTGGTCATTTTTAAGCTTCAAGTGAGAGCACTTTACTGTGGGGATCCCTTGTGTTAAGCAAAGGCTGATACTTAGTGAATAATCCTTTGGTTGACACTCGGTGTTCCTTAGTGTTGGGTAGAATCCTTTGGTTGAGCAGAATCCTTGGTTGCAGATCCGTTCGACGGTGGCGAAAACATGCAAATAAACGGCTTTCAAGATCGGCGATCACATAGTTAACTAACCACGTATTCGAGCTGTTGATTGGCTGGCTTTAATTCACGCAGCCACGCAGAGTCTATAAGTTTAAGGGCTGGATTTCAGCATATCTTATAACTCAAACAATCCAACAGGATTATTATTATTATTATTATTATTATTATTCACTACTTTTTTCCAATCTTTTTGGGACCGTTCCAAGTGCACCAACTACAATTATTATTATTATTATTATTATTATTATTATTATTATTATTAACTGAAGAGAGAAAAGACGGAGGTTGTGTCATTGTAGTAGTAGTGGAGTGGTTGGTTGTATTAGACTTGACATCTAATCCTCTTCTTCTTCTTCTTCTTCTTCTTCTTCTTCTTCTTCTTCTTCTTCTTCTTGCTACTATTTCTTCTTCTTCTTCTTGCTACTATTTCTTCTTCTTCTTCTTCTTCTTCTTCTCTCTTCTTCTTCTTCTTCTTCTTCTTCTTCTTCTTCTTATTTTATTATTATTATTATTATTTTCATTATTATTATTATTAAAGAAAATATTGTTTTAGTCACAAAAATATTTATACTGTATTGCTGTACCCTCCATGTTTTGAACATTTCGCTCATTTCTATCGATTTTTTTTTTGGCAAGTTAAAAAGATTCTGTTTAATCTCTGCTTTGATGTTAAGAGGCCAAGG
>CM042153.1:81273708-81277673 GCA_023376005.1 Doryteuthis pealeii
TTATATATATATATATATATATATATATATATATATATATATATATATATATATTGCATGCGACTTGGAACATCAACTCGTTTTTCAACTGAAATAACGTCCTGATATTGTAATTTCGTCTGTTAATCAAAAGAAAATTTTTATCGTTGAATTGACAGTTCCTTTTGAAGAAAATCTTGACTGGGTACATCAGCATAAGTTGGAAAAATATGAAGACCTACGTGAACAATGCGTCAGAAACGGATGGATAACAGATGTATTTCCTACCGAAGTCGGATGCCGGGGATTTATTACCAACTTAACCTTGGCATTTTTGTCTAAACTTGGACTTTCTCCACCAGACAAGAGGAAATACATCAAAAAGATCCAGGATAAAGCTTTAATCGCATCAGCATGGATATGGCAATCCTACATTGTAACATCAAACCGACAAAGTCTGGTGTATCGTGAGATACTGCTGGGGCGCTCTGGATTAGTGGTAATGATGCTTCGGACCCGAAACCCTGCCTGAACCCAGAGTCATCATCTGATGAAGGCTTTTTGGTTGCAATGCTACTGTGTTAAATAGCAGTCATTGTATGAAGATTATATATATATATAATATATATATATATATATATATATATATATATATATATTATACATAAAATGTTGTTCTGCTTCCAACGGAAGAAAATTTGATATTTTAAAAAAAGAAGAAGGTCTGCAAAATGTATTATGTTCTCAGAAAAATTTGTTTAATTCTTTTTATCTTACATATGCGACACGTGTTTCTGATCTGTTGTCTTCTTCAGGCATTGAGTTATTATTTTGGCAGAATATGTCCGATATTTGATAGGTTGTGTGTGTTTCTGCAACTTTTCTATTATAATGGCTGTGTAATAACGGATGAACGCTACGTTATTTTTTTTTCAATCCTTGCGTGCGATTTGCGCGTGATTTGCGTGCGACTTGCGCGCAAATATTGAGATGTAACGTTCCACAATCTTTGCGCGCAATTCGCACGCAGGTCACGGCTTGGTAATAAATTCATTAACTGAGCTTTAATTACTCTTTTATTAGATATAGTTCATCAGATGTTCATTTGATATGTTAGGTGTGTGTGTTTGAAATTTGTTTTTTGTTCTAGAGAATTTCTGTGTTTTTCTACTTAAAATTATACTTTTGGGGTCTGTGTATGTGTGTGTCTATGTATATGTGCCTATATTTACTTTTTTGTGTGCGCGTGCGTGCGTGCGTGCGTATTCGCGTGGGTGCCCATGTACATGGTTGTATTTGGTGTGTATATGCATATATATACATACCTAAGAGTTGAATTTTGAACGAAGAATTAAATTTAACTGTATTTAAAAGTATTTAGAATAAGGTTGGTGTGTTTCTTTTAAATTACTTAGTTTGTATATATATATATATACATATCTATATATGCGTATCTATATGTTGCATTATATAGTTTGAATTTTCTTATGTATACATGTGTGTGTTTGGTTATGTTCAGTTTAGTTGTGTGTGTTTTGATGTGTTCCTATGTGTGTGTGTGTATATATATAGTGAGAGATAGATAGATAGATAAACACATTTTTTTTTAATACAATTCTGTTCATTGACCTTTTCATTGGCTTACAGTGACTGTGGTTTCCCTATTTAAGAGGCCGAGTTCTTGTGTAGTTTACTCAAAGCAAAATGTCAATACTAGCAGCACGCAGCACGCAGGGCACCAGCTTGAAGATGCCGGATTCAAGTTGGAGTTGCTATCGGAGCCGATATGATGATACACAAGCGCCTGTAATCGGTGATGAAGATAGTGGATCATTAACGACCACCCTGTACGCATCCAGAAGATGTATTGTACGATTATATATATATATATATATATATATATATATATACATTATAATATATTAATAATTTGAAGGCAATTACAATGCGTGTAAAATTAAAATAAAAAGACGTTATTTTCTTTTGTTTTCTTTTTGTTTTTTTGTTGTTTTTTTTTAATTTTTATACGCATTGTAATTGCCTTCAAATTATTAATACATTATAACATACCTAACAATGCTTCAAGCAAATTACAAAATTACTTATATATATATATATATATATATATATATATATATATATATATATATATATAGGGATAGATAGATAGATAGATAAACCTTTTTTATTGCAATTCTATTCATTGACTGATATTCAATCAAGCACAGCTTAAATAATATTTTGATAAATATATCTATAATTTTAAATGATATTAGCTGACCAAAATTACATGCACACCCACACAGAGATTGAGAGAGAGAGCAAGAGAGAGAGAGAGAGAGAGAGAGAGAGAGAGACAGAGAGAGAGAGAGAGAGACAGGGGGGTCACGTACGCATACGCCACGCGCATGCGCATATAAGTATTTTGGCAAACACATCAAAGTGGATGGCAACATGGACGTGCGTGAGGTGTATTTTAATGATGTAGTTTGCCTGTATTAAACCCGCCATTGTGTGCCGTAATGCAGTTAGTGAAATATGTCTTCAAAGAGCAGACTTCCTGATATTCAGTCATCCTATCTGAGATAGTCACTCGGTCAAAATTAGCAGCTTTTATTCTCACCTTGCGAAGATAGAGGACTCGTATATCAGTGACTCTGCTACCGTATTAAAACCAATAGCAACCCCCCCCCCCAAAAAAAAAAGACCTAATAAAAACAAAAATGTATTATTTGGATTATTCGGACTATTGTCTTCATTTTTATTGTTATCTGTACAACGTTTCGGTCTATGTGCATTCCAGCCTTCTTCAAGTATTTCTTGTCGGACTCGGGAAAATTTCTCGAACCCGGGAACCTTCCTTTCGAACTCGAGAACCTTGTTTTCGAACTTGGGAACCTTCTTTAAGGTTTGGTTTGGTTTGGTTTGGTTTGTTTTGTTTTACGGCATATCAACCTCAGTGGGTCATTTAATGCCGATAAAGTTTTGAAATAAATCAATTCTTAATGGATAATACAATCTTTTTATAAATACATTTTTCTATTTAACCCATAGATGGGACCCTAACAGGTACTACCACTCCGGGTCAGAGTGGACCAGGGAGCAATGGTGATGAATGGGGTGCTCCACATTCCCCAAACCTCCAGAACTGGAACCTCACCATCAGATAGAGTTTAACGTCATTCCCAGGACATGTAGACCCGCAGCCACCGCCTTCTAGCACCCATATGATAAGGGTTTGGGGCTTGCCATAAGGGCAATAGGGTTGGGGCAATCATATAGGTGCTAGGGCTTGACGTGACGAGCCGATTGATCGGAGGGGGCCTCTCAGACAGCCCGTCTAGCCCAAGATAGGGCCAAAGTGGAGTATTGCATGTCATGAACTGCTCATCCACCTGGGCTCTATCCTTAAGCATCACGGGTCGCCACCCACGGCCAACAGGTGGCTCCATTGGGGGAGTCTTACCCCTCTGCAGAGGTGCAGTCGGTGCATTCTAACGCCCCAGCCGACAGGGTGGTTTAAGGTTTGGTTTGTTTGTTTTACGGCATATCAACCCTTTTCGAGTCATTTAATGCTGAAACAAGTAATTTTGATAAACGTTTCTATGTTTCACGTTCTTAATATCTTCAAATTGGTATAAATAATTTTCTCATTTACTTCATTTGGTTCAATGTATAATAATCCAGTGGGTTATTTTGTAAGAGGTCTTGTTATAGATGTTCGCAAATAATATTAAATGACAAAAATGTAATAAGACACAGTTTAGGCAGAAAATACAGAGAAATGATAAAAGCAAAGCATGTATTTATAAAAATAACAAATAAATTTTTCGAAAGAATAAATTCGCAATTAACAACAAATATGTGAATGTTCAAAAGAAATAGAATGTGTATATATGATTGTGGAAAGATTTGCTAGGAAATGTGTAATGTGAAATGTGAAATGTTTGTAGTCGTCAAAGTTCTATCAGACATGACCGAATGAA
>CM042153.1:81277683-81280183 GCA_023376005.1 Doryteuthis pealeii
AATTGCAGTAGTGATCTTGTGACGATTGCGTGTCGGAAACACGACATATGAGGTCATGCACCGGAACCATAAGGTATCAGCTCTGGTAAGAAAATTGGAGAGATTGGGAGGGAAATGGGGGTGGCAAGCGAAGTAAAAAGTTTAAGATAAAGAAATACGAGCGGGAACGAGAACAGTTTAAAATCATTTTCGTTGTAAAGTACTTTCTAAGAAAGGAAATTATTGAATCTCATTTAAGCTGACGCTTCCTGGTGCTGCAATTTAAGCATAGAAACTGCATTTCAAATTCGCTCGGATCTCTCTCTTCTCTCTTCTTCTCTCTCTTTGTCTGCCGGAGTGTGAGGTCATCGGTCTCTCTCAGTGTCCTCGTCCTTCTCTGCCGTCTCTCGTCTCTAACCTTCCAGAGAAACTAGATTATATATTAGTATAAGAGGAGGTACGGGTGCAAGCGATACCATTAGAAGGGGGAGAAAAGAATAGGCAGACAGAGTAGATTGGTAAAGAGATTGGTGGTCTTGTTGAAACATAAATTGCAAATTCGGAAGAAAGCGACGAAATTAAGAACCAATTAAAAATACATTTTTTCAAAACAAAAGTTCAATTCCTAAAAGTAGGTATAAATTTAGTTAGTTTCGTGTCATTAATGCTAAACAGGTCAAAACCTTAGGAAGGTAAAAGTTTGATAACTCAGCTTTAGTAAATAATGCAGATGTATGTAAACTATGTATACATACATATATACTATATTTATATGTTTGAGATTATATACGTATATAATATATTATATGTATAAATAGTATTGATAATTCCTTGAAGCATTGGGTTAGTGAGAGTACTATTCATGTTATTATCCGGTATTTAGGGAGTAAAGCAAAGTTACAATGCGTTAAAAATAAAATAATGTTGCCAGGGCGCGCTTCTTATCGCAATTAAGAATAGGTAAAAGCGCACCTTTATCATAGCGAGCATCTTTGTTATAGGAATGTGAATTGACGAGGCACCGGTCTTTGGATGTGGGTGTCTGTTGATTACAGTCGTTGGAGTTGGGGGATCGCCAGTTTCACAAAAGTCCTGAGATGATGAAAGAGAGAGCATATTCTTTGAAGTCGTGAAATGAGATAGATTGAACATGTTTATTGTTTATGTAGTAAGTGGGGACACATTGTGCAGAATTGATTTCTTAGAATAATAGAATGAGACTATAGTTATATAGTATGATATATAATAATTTTATGAATATATATGATACGATTATATATATTATAGTAACGTGTCACATGTGAGATGGCGTCGAGTGGCTATTGTGATAGTAGAGGTGGATGAGGTCTATGTAATGTGATTTTCTAAGAGTGACGAGGACCCGGTATGTAATTATTGTAATGATGCCAGATGATGTGATAGGGTATAGAGCAGCTCACGAATTCTTAACTCCACTAAAGATAGGAGAGCGTGTCGTATATTGATGAGGACAGAAAGTCAGTGTTGGAGTGTAGCGTGTACCATGAGTCTATAATTGTAATCGGCTATAAGAGAAGGAAGCAGCGGCTCACTAGACGGTTATCGCCACTAGAGATTTAGAGTATGTTGATTTCCGAGCCGATATATATAAATCTAAAGTTGATTTAATATAGCTCCCCAAAATTCAGTCTCATCAGATGGGTCTCAATTCACATATGAAATTGCACATCACAAAAAAAACAACAAAAAGCAGAATTTAAAAAAAATAAATTTAAACAAGAAATAGAAAAATAATTTTTTTTTTTAACAGTATAAGATTGTCACCATGGAAACAGGAAGTCAAATGAGAAAAAAAGAGATACATCTCAAGTTTGGCTTCTTAGGGTATTCAGACAGACAAAAAAGGACAGGACAGAAAAAACGGAGTATTATATTAAAATATAAATAGAGAAGTAAATAACAAATTTTAATATTTAAACATTAGAATATAATAGATAATATAATGGTGTATAAAAAGACTATACATAAAAAAGGAAATAAAAGGGAATAAAGATAAAGATAATAATAATAATAATAATAATAATAATAATAAAAATAAAAATAATAATAATAGTAAGATAGAGTACTCTATCTTACTATATTATTATTATTATTATTATATTATTATATTATTATTTATCTTTATCTTTATCTTCATTCCCTTTTATTTCCTTTTTTATCTATATTTTAATATATATATATATATATATATATATATATATATATATATATATTATATATTGTTAACTGAATTGCATATATGTACAAGAAAATGTTCTTGATGAACCGATCTGATCCTGATTGCTTTGAGGCTAATGAAAAGTGACATGTTACTATAATACCGCGTGATTCAATCACAAGTATCCAAGCTAATGTTTGCTCAAGGGTAGAAATTCCGTGAAGAGCTGATGTTTTTTAATATTAAAATTGATGCCTCCCGAGAATTATCTCGTAATACTGTATTCCTCTTTGGCCTGATTTTTTTGTCACCATATCATACCAG
>CM042153.1:81285183-81306362 GCA_023376005.1 Doryteuthis pealeii
TTAAAAATATTTTACATTTTTTCAGGTCAATTAACTTTGAACCACGTATGTTTGTGAATCCTTGTTACGCCTCAAAGATACGTGGTTCAAAGTTAACTGACCTGAAAAAAATGTAAGAGTTTTCAAATAAAATAACAGGTGCATTATATTGTTTATTTATTAATATATCAATACTGAAAATTTCATTTCATTCTGTTGATTCCCTGATTTTTAGTATTTTTTTTTATTCCGGCGGGGGGACATACGATGGTGGAATTTATGTCCGTTAAGAAGGATTTAACCCAAAGGTTTTCGGCATAACCCAAGGATTGACAAGTCGTAGAATCCAAACAAACAAATCAACAAACTGTTTCCTATATTCATCACCAAAATCATTAAAGAATTCTGAACAGATCGAACAATTCCCTTATGAAATCAGTCGAAAGACTTTTTTTTTCTTTCATATTAGCCAATGAAATCTTTCAGATCAATAATCAGTTATGCATGATCGAATTTTTGTTTCTTGATATTGTCTTTCATTTCTTGGAATCCTTTGGAAATAGAAGCGGCTAATCAGGGTAGAATTCTATCGAAGATCACATATATGCTATTTTATCTAATATCTAAAGAAGCAGACACGCGACGCAGTCTTAAATTAGCCTGTAAGATTCAAAGTTGATAATTGAATAACAGCTCCGACACGTTGTGAGACAAAACATTTAATAGGTGTACAGCACATGGTAACGATAAGATACATAAAGTACATAGATACATAAGATACAAATAAGATATAAGAGTAGAGATAAAAGGACACATTCATGAATGGTAAATACAAGATACAATATTAAGGTATAAACGAGATACACAAATGTACATACAATTTAAATGTTACAGACATGGAACTAAAGGATAGTCCATGCTGTATAAAAGACTTACAGTAATGTAAGGGGGGAAAACCCACCGAGAAGGGGGTAGACATAAGTCTAACCCATGTGCTCGTTCAGAGGCAGTAAGGAAAGAGAGAGAGAAGCATTTGAATCAGCCGCTTATATACCAGACGTCCCCTGGTGGCCAGAAACAGCAACGCAGTGGGAAGATAACTCTTCCAGGCAACGGGAAGATAATCCCCTACAATCCTATAAAAACAGCCTTTCCGTCTTTCTTTATTTCTTCTCCCAAAAGCTGATAGCTGATAGTGCGAGTGACACAAACTTAGTGTATCTAATCAAGCAATTCTGTTATTGTAACATTCTTTCTATCTCTCTTTGCGTCAATGACTACTGCTAGCTTATCACGGACAAAATAAATATTGTGCACAAAAAGTTGCGGTTTTGGTTTTAATCAACACGTGTTACCACGGGCTTAAATGAAAGGACGTTTTCACACTAGAAGAAACGAACCCACATATATAGAAGAACGGAAATACACATAATATCACACACGAACCTAACATAAGTAAGCTAAGTTGTATCGTTGATTAGTAAATTTATTGTCATACGTTCAATTTATTATATAGGTTATTTCTATACAACACAGTAATAACTAGATCCGCCATACTAGCGTATTGAGTACTTTATATTTGTTATAAAAACTGACTTATCCGATTAATACTTGTATCAACCAAATATTGGTATTAACTCAATATTTTTACCGGTAAGTCATTCTCCTCATATATATAATATATATAATATATATATATATATATATATATATATATACATGTATATATGGAGTAAATATGGAAATTAAATCGACAATATAAAGAAAATTTGAAAAAAACAAGTGTTCCGAAAATGGGATGAATTAAATTATCGATGTTTAAAAACATTTCGGTTACATTGAACCTTCATCAGGATGTCTCTTGGGGTGAAGAAAATGATGGATGTTTTTATATGTGACAGGAGATGAAAATCTTTTTAGTTATGTAAACTGTATTTGATCAGCGTTTTTTTTTAAAAGGCAAGTCGCGATCTACTCACGCGAAGGTGTCATGACGCGTGACGCAAATCGAAGAAAATGCAAAAGACGAGAAAAAGTATTAATGGACTGATTATTTTTAAGAGAACATAGGGAAAACAAAGTGGAATGATAACTAAATAAATAATTAAATGAAGCCTGGTATTTAGTAATTATTTAACACTATTTAACTAGAAACGGAGATATAATAAATAATACATGTCGGTTATTAAGGGTCATCCACAGACATGGGTCTCGACTTATCAAGTCTCTCCAGTGTGGCTTGACATTTTGTAAGCTACCTACAGCCGGAATTGAAATCCGATCGGTTGGGTGTCAGTCTGGCACCTTAACCATTAGGCTGTCTTCACTTACAGAATGGGAAGGGGATTTTAACTGTTTTAATACACACATCGCTTTGTGTGTAAAGGCCGTCACAGAGTGCTCCATTCCTTATGTAGAAGAGCGTTGCGTTTACGCTTGAGTTGGCGGCCGTCAGCGAAATCTCCCCCCCCCAGAGTGCTCAACCCTAGGGTCATCCACAGACACGTGTTTCGACTTATCAAGTCTCTTCAGTGTGGCTATACATATTCATTAAACCCTCCGCACGGGTTGTATGTGACACAAGGTCAATTTCTTAAGCAGAGTTTAACAGGTTTGAATTCAGTTTTCCTTCTTCTAGACTGATTACCTAGCCAAGGTTAAAGAGCCCAATCTGTCCTACAATTTACTCATAGCAGAAAGGAGAGAAGCTGGGTGCTCCTTTCCCAAAGATATTAGCAATATGTGAAATTCAAATAGCCTCGTCCAGTATTTGAATTCGGGTCAACGAATCCATTTCTTACGACTTTAGCAATTATACCACGTGTCTTTTTTTAAATATATATGATAGAAATAAAGGATTTTACTTGTATACGAGTATGATACAAAGGCGAATCATAACAGCTTTTCATCTTGTGTGTATTTAATTCACTGTTTTGACAAAGTTCATAATATTCCGTTCTTAGTCTAGAAAAGGACACAATGTTGAAGAGAAGCTATTGTAAATATTCGTCTCTTTTAAGAAGGAGTGAGTGAATCGCTAAAGAAATTTTTACAATGCTCGAATTCGGTTCGGGTGAGCGCATATGGTCTAGCAAGACATGGAGCAAAATGCGTCTCGTATTGTAAAGCAATATTTGGTTTTTGGATACGTGAATTTTCGCGGCGTGTGTTGGAATGGAACCTGAGTGTGTTTTGAACACGAAACGCGAAAAAGTAATGAACAAGAGAAGAAAGAAATAATCCATACGAATATACTTCTTTTAATGAAAATAAAAATAAGAGACAGGTAAAAAGAATTACACTCAATGAACTGAATTAAAAAAGAAAGAAAACAAAGCCTTTGTCTTTTGTGATAATGTATATATTAATACTCGTGTTCCTTATTTTTACGACCGTTATAACCTTGAAATGCCTTCTAGTAAAAAATGTTCAGATCATTCAAGATGCAATGCAAAAATGTAAATCCTGAGTATCTCCTAATCAGTCTAGGAGAAGGAAAACTGAATTCAAACCTGTTAAACTCTGTTTAAGAAATTGACCTTGTGTCACTTATAACTCGTGAGGAGGGTTTAACCGCTGAATTCTTGCTTCTCATGCGTTTCATCATCTCAGCTAAATAATGGACCATTCCGTTTTTTATTATAAAGAATGAAAGGGAATATGTCCTTTCTGCGCTCTTGAACACCGGATTCTGATATTTCTGTGCAATAGCTGAAATAGTTATTGAACTATTATTAAAATAAAATAATGAAATAGTTATTAAACTATTAGCTGAAATAATTATTGAATTATTATTAAAAAGAAATAATGAAATAGTTATTAATCTATTAGATGAAATAATTATTGAATTATTATCTTTTAAAAAAATAATGAAATAGTTATTAACTATTAGAAAATAGTATTAAACTATTTCAACTATGAGACAAAGATTGGATATCAGTGCTTTATATTAAGATTTGTTTTTCTATCGCAAATTTTCGTCATAATTAACATTTCCCTGTGATTTGTTTATTTGTAGTAAATTTCAGTTGTTTTTCATTTTTCTTTTTGTCTTTTTTGGAATCAGTTTATTTTTCAGTCTCTATTTGTCTTTCATCCTTTTCTTTATACTCATATTCCTTTCTTTCTTTCTTTCTTTCTTTCTTTCTTTCTTTCTTTCTTTCTTTCTTTCTATCTTTTGTTACATACTTCTCTCTCTCTCTCTCTCTCTTTCTCTCTCTCTCTCTATCTATCTATCTATCTATCTATCTCTTCCTTTCTTCCTTTCTTTTCTTTTTTTTCTCTTGTTTTTCAAATTCTATTTGATCTTTCATTAATTTCATTTGTGGAAAAGACGGTTACATCATTTTTTAAACTCTCAGAATATTATCATCACCCCTCTCTCTTCTTTCTTTATTCTTACTTTTTCCCTTTTTTTCTTTCTTTTTTCTTTCTTTTTTCTGCTCTGTCTCGAACAAGGTCATTGTAAGCGAACCAATTCATGATAAAAATAATGAAAAATTTCAAAAAATTATGAAAAATGTTGATAAGCTTTTCTCACCTAAGTCTGACATAAGGATGCATTTAGTGGGAATCTAATTTATTAATCTAAGGAATTAAAGTGTGACACTAGTTATCTAGCTATTGTTACATACTCATACACATATACCTATGTTGGGTATATACACAATGGAAGTTCTTTCACTAGAGAGGGGGGGAGAGATAGACAGATAGACAGACAGACAGAGAGATGCTAGGCATAACTTACTTTCTCTGTCTCTTCGTCTGGCCGTTTCTTTCTATTGCGTTGGTTGTACATCTTTGATTCATTTTCTTCTTCTTGGTTAGTCTTTTTGCCAAGACATGCATCAACCAACAACACCATGTTATTTCTTTAAGACTTTTATTTTTAATCTAAACTTTCATTTCTTACTAACTACAGCGCGCGTGCAGGTGATCAAACCCATCTATCGCTTAAATGGTCTTATTTTTTAAGGTATAATGTTAGATACTCATACACATATACCCATGTTGGGTATATACAAAATAGAAGTTCTTTCACTAGAGAGGGGAGAGAGATAGACAGATAGACAAACAGACAGACAGGGAGATGCTATGCATAACTTACTTTCTCTGTCTCTACGTCTGGCCGTTCGTTTGATGTCTGGTTTCTTTCTATTGCGTTGGTTGTACATCATTTTCTTCTTCTTGGTTAGTCTTTTTTCCAAGACATGCATCAACCAACAACACCATGTTATTTCTTTAAGATTTTTATTCTTAATCTAAACTTTCATTTCTTACTAACTATTTGTCTTTCATCCTTTTCTTTATACTCATATTCCTTTCTTTCTTTCTTTCTTTCTTTCTTTCTTTCTTGCTTTCTTTTGTTACAGAGAGGGGCGAGAGATAGACAGATAGACAGAGAGATGCTATGCATAACTTACTTTCTCTGTCTCTTCGTCTGGCCGTTCGTGTGATGTCTAGTTTCTGTCTATTTCGTTGGTTGTACATCTTTGATTCATTTTCTTCTTCTTGGTTAGTCTTTTTGCCAAGACATGCATCAACCAACAACACCATGTTATTTCTTTAAGACTTTTATTCTTAACTAAACTTTCTTTATTTCTTTCTTGTTACATACTCATACACATATACCCATGTTGGGTATATACACAATGGAAGTTCTTCTTTCACTAGAAGGGAGAGAGATAGACGATAGACAGACGGACAGAGGGAGATGCTATGCGTAACTTACTTTCACTGTCTCTTTATTCTGGCCATTCGTGTGATGTCTAGTTTCTGTCTATTTCGTTAGTTGTACATCTTTGATTCATTTTTCTTCTTCGGTTAGTCTTTTTGCCAAGACATGCATCAACCAACAACACCATGTTATTTTCTTTAAGACTTTTATTTCTTAATCTAAACTTTCATTTCTTACTAACTACAGCGCGCCGTGCAGGTGATCAAACCCATCTATCGCTTAAATGGGTCTCATTTTTTTTAAGGTATAATGTTAGATACTCATACACATATACCATGTTGGTTTATATACAAAATAGAAGTTCTTTCACCAGAGAGGGGAGAGAAGATAGACAGATAGACAGACAGACAGACAGACAGACAGACAGAGAATGCTATGGCATAACTTACTTTCTCTGTCTCTTTTCGTGGGGCCGTTCGTGATGGTCTTGGTTTCTTTCTATTGCGTTGGTTGACATCATTTTCTTCTTCTTGGTTAGTCTTTTTGCCAAAGACATGCATCAACCAACAACCACCATGTTTATTTCTTTAAGATTTTGTATTCTTAATCTAAACTTAATTTTCTTTACTAACTATTTGTCTTTCATCCTTTTCTATTATACTCATATTCCTTTCTTTTTCTTTTCTTTCTTTCTTGCTTGCTTTGTTACAGAGAGGGGAGAGAGATAGACAGATAGACAGATAGACAGAGAGATGCTATGCATAACTTACTTTCTCTGTCTCTTCGTCTGGCCGTTCGTGTGATGTCTAGTTTCTTTTTCTATGCGTTGGTTGTACATTCATTTTCTTTTCTTCTTTGGTTAGTCTTTTTGCCAAGACATGCATCAACGAACAACACCATGTTATTCTTTAAGACTTTTATTATTAACTAAACTTTCTTTCTTTCTTTCTTTGTTCACATACTCATACACATATACCCATGTTGGGTATATACACAATGGAAGTTCTTTTCCTTAGAGGGGGGAGAGAGATGACCGATAGACAGACGGACAGAGAGATGCTATGCGTAACTTACTTTCACTGTCTCTTTATCTGGCCATTCGTGTGATGTCTAGTTTCTTTCTATTACGTTGGTTGTACATCTTTGATTCATTTTCTTCTTCTTGGTTAGTCTTTTTGCCAAGACATGCATCAACCAACAACACCATGTTATTTCTTTAAGACTTTTATTCTTAATCTAAACTTTCATTTCTTACTAACTATAGCGCGCGTGCAGGTGATCAAACCCATCTATCGCTTAAATGGTCTTATTTTTTAAGGTATAATGTTAGATACTCATACACATATACCCATGTTGGGTATATACAAAATAGAAGTTCTTTCACTAGAGAGGGGAGAGAGATAGACAGATAGACAGACAGACAGACAGAGAGATGCTATGCATAACTTACTTTCTCTGTCTCTTCGTCTGGCCGTTCGTGTGATGTCTAGTTTCTTTCTATTGCGTTGGTTGTACATCATTTTCTTCTTCTTGGTTAGTCTTTTTGCCAAGACATGCATCAACCAACAACACCATGTTATTTCTTTAAGACTTTTATTCTTAACTAAACTTTCTTTATTTCTTTCTTTTGTTACATACTCATACACATATACCCATGTGGGTATATACACAATGGAAGTTCTTTCACTAGAGAGGGAGAGAGAGATAGACCGATAGACAGACGGACAGAGGGAGATGCTATGCGTAAATTACTTCACTGTCTCTTTATCTGGCCATTCGTGTGATGTCTAGTTTCTGTCTATTTCGTTGTTGTACATCTTTGATTCATTTTCTTCTTCTTGGTTAGTCTTTTTGCCAAGACATGCATCAACCAACAACACCATGTTATTTCTTTAAGACTTTTATTCTTAATCTAAACTTTCATTTCTTACTAACTATTTGTCTTTCATCCTTTTCTTTATACTCATATTCCTTTCTTTCTTTCTTTCTTTCTTTCTTTCTTTCTTTCTTTCTTTTGTTACATACTCATACACATATACCCATGTTGGGTATATGCACAATGGAAGTTCTTTCACTAGAGAGGGGAGAGAGATAGACCGATAGACAGACAGACAGAGGGAGATGCTATGCATAGCTTACTTTCTCTGTCTTTTCGTCTGGCTGTTCGTGTGATGTCTAGTTTCTTTCTATTGCGTTGGTTGTACTTCTTCTTCTTGTTTAGTCTTAGACATGCATCAACCAACAACACCATGTTATTTCTTTAAGACTTTTATTATTAAGCTAAACTTTCATTTCTTACTAACTACAGCGCGCGTGCAGGTGATTCCAACTAACTAAGCAAGAAACATCTTTCTTGCTTAAGATCCTTGTTCGAACTGACGAGCTCTCACGTGAATTCACCTGATTCGCGGGCTTTCTGTAATATTCCATGAAAAGTGCCACCCATGATATGAAAAAGTACCTTCACTGCTTATAATCTATGCCGCCAAATAAATTATGCCGCCACATTCAGTATTCCATTGTTCCCTGATTTATTTATTTCTCCCTCTTTCTCTTTTTTCTTCACATTCAATATTCCTTTGTTTGTAGCGTGATTTCCCCCTTCATCATTCCATTGTATCTGTGATTTCTCTTTTTCATTCATTCATTTTTTCTTTCTTTCATTTATTCTTTGCTTTCAGCATTCGTTTGTTCTGTAACTGATTTATTCATTTATTTACACTGAGCCTTTGTTTCCTTCTTTCTTTCTTTTTTTTTTCTTTATTTCTTCAGCATTCCATTGTTATGTGATATTTTTCATTCATTCTTTCTTTCTTTCTTTTCTGTTTTCTTGTATTTTTATGCTATAATCTCTTTCTTTTTTTCTTTCTTTCTTTTTTTTTTCTTCTCTTTCTTTCTTTCTTTCCTTCCTTCTTTCTTTTTCTTCAGCATTTCATTTTTCTATGATTTCTTTCCCTCTCTCTTCTTTCTTTCTTTCATTCTTTCTTTCATTCTTTCTTTTTCTTCAGTATTTGTTGTTCTTGATTTCTTTCTCTCTCTCTCTCTTCTCTCTCTCTCTCTCTCTCTCTTCTCTCTCTCTCTCTTTCCTTCTTTCTTTCTTGTCTTCAGCATTTCATTGTTCTGTGATTTCTTTCTCTCTTTCTGTCTGTCTCTCTCCCCCTCTCTCTCTCTGTCTCTCTCTGTCTCTCTGTCTCTTTCTTTCTTTCTTTCTCTCGTTTTTTGCCTTCAGTATTTTTGTACTGTAATTCCTTTCCTTCTTTTAATTCGCTATTCCATTGTTGTGATCTGATTTCTTTATTTCATTCTGTTAGTTCCTTTTTTATTTATTTTTTACTATTGCAAATAATATTATTGCCTTAATCCTATTTTCCTATCTTTTTTATTTGACTTTTAGCCTCTAATCGTTTGCTCTCTCTCTCTCTTCTCTCTCTCTCTCTTCTCTCCCTCTCTCTTTCTCACTCTTTCTCTTCTCTCCCTCTCTCTCTCTTTCTCTTTCTCTTCCCCCTCTCTCTCTCTCTCTCTCTCTCTCTCTCAATCTATATTTCTATCTCAATATCTCACTCTCTTTCTCTCTTTAAGTGACTTTTCCTTCCTCTGTTAATTTGTTCTCTCTCCCTCGTTCTTTCTCTCTCTCTCTCTCTCTCTCTCTCTCTCACACACACTTTCTCTCTCTGTTTCTCGCCCCTCTCTCTGCTCTCTCTCTCTCTCATGCTATATATCTATCTCTGTCTCTGTTTCTGTCTCTGTCTCTGTCTCTCTCTCTCTTTGTCTTTTAAGTGATTTTCTTTCCTCTGTTAATTTGTTCTCTCTCCCTCGTTCTCTCTCTCTCTCTCTCTCTCTCTCTTTCTCTCTCTCTCACTCTTTCTCCTCTTCACTCTTCTCTCACTCTTCTCTGCTCTCTTCATCACTCAATCTATATATTGAAGACACACACACACCACACACACACCACACACATATATATATATATATATATATATATATATATATATATATATATTAAGTTAAAAGAAAGGAAATGAATCCGACAATATTGAGTATGAAAAGGTGGAATGAAAACATCACACAATACTGTTAAAGAAGAAATTATATTATAAATTGTTTTCTTCTTTAACAGCATTGTGTGATGTTTTCATTCCACCTTTTCATACATACACACATATATATAATATATATATATATATATATAACTTTTCTCATGTGACTTCTTTCCTCTGTTAGTTTGTTCTCTTCTCTCTCCTCTCTCTCTCTCTCTCTCTCTCTCTCTCTCTCTCTCTCTCGTCTCTTAAGTAATTCCTCTTTCCTCTGTTGCTATTATCGACGAAAAACAGGATGAAATCGTACAATTAAATTCATACATACCCCCATCCACCCGAAGACACTTTTCCATGTTTACGACTTGCGAACACTGACAGAGAGAAAGAAAAAAAGCCAGTTCTATTCTACCGAAGGCCAAAATCAAATAAAGAACAATCACCATTAAAAATTAAGAATCGAAAAAAAAAAAAAAGATTAACAAATTACGTAACGTTTATTCGACATATATTTTTTGTCAGCAAAGCTGAGAATTTTTTGTTGTCTTTTCTTCTTTTTCGCTATAATCTTCAATGATTATCTCCCCTTGTCATGCCTCTCTATTTTTTTCTTTTCACCTGACCTAAAACAGAAGTCGAAAAGGAATTACTAAAGGTTGCATGACGTTTGTATTATAGAGCAGAAGCCACATTAAAAATTACAAAATGAAAGAAAACTAAAAAAAAGAAAATGAGAGAATAATTTGGAATTGTGAGATTGAAAGAAGCACAGAAAGAAAAATGCACGATCATGCAAGTTTTAAGAAAAAAGAAAAAAGAAAAAAATTAAATATGTTTCGCTTTGTGTTTTCGTTTCAGTTTTTTGTTTCTTTTTTCTAATTTTGCCTTTACCTTTATCACTTAACAATTAAAGGATGAAAAAACGTGCCATGTTTTGAAGCCTAAAAAGAGAGAAAAAGGCAATACAGAAGATCAAATAGAATGTTCCTTAGAGACTCGAAATTTTCCTTTGTTTTCATTGGTAGATACGTCCTGACAAAAATCTGAAATTTATAATCGGATTTATATTCATGAAAAACGAAACTGCTTTACTAAAAATAAATGATTTATAAACATTGGCTAAAAGTTTCTGCTCGGTAATATAATCTTATTCGAACAACAACGCTTCAAAAGCAATGCTCGTGTTTATTTTGAAGTTGTTGTTGTTTATGATTTTAACGGCATATCAACCCGTCTGGGGTTATTGTCATGCCTAACGATATGAAGTTATACATATCGTGTATTTATATTTATACTTTTTAGTAATTGGTTTTAACAATGTGTTAGCATTATTGGGATTATGTTGTATGGTATTGATTTGTTTCATGTCTATTTCTATGGTATAATTTTATTTCCCTCAAAAAAGAGAGATCCTCCATGTTGACGTTTTTCAAAACAGATCTTTCATATTGTTTGCTTTAAAATAACGGTTTCTGATGTGAGAAAAAACCTGCATTCCATGAATAAGTGTTTAACTGTCAAAGGTGTTTGACATGTTCCACGTTGTGGTTGTTGTTCTTGTTTGAGCATATAGGAGTGTGTTAGTTTTATTTTAAAGGAAACTATAACAAATATGTTGTTGTTAACATCCTTCTGTTTTCAAAAGACGATGGAGTAGTGTCCAAATTGTTTAAACTACGTAATTTGGAGGATGTGCTGTTGCCCAAGCAGCAGATCCCCCGATCCACACTGCCGCTGTGGTCGAAAGGAAAGATAAGAAACCTATGCAGTTTGGCAACTGCAGTGTCACAGGAGTTGGTGTGTAGCACTGAAATTCAGCGTTACTCCATCTTAGGGACTCCGGTTCCGGATTTGTTATCGAGGTTTTACTCCCCTGCTCATCCCCGGGATTATGAAGCCGCTTGGTTTTATAACTGTCTCTTCCTGGTCATAGATGGGTTGACGACTAGGACCAGCAAATAGTGATCATAGTAACACCTTTTATAGATGGTTTGTATTAGTTTGTTTTGTTCAATGGCATATCAACCTCAGTGGGTCATTTAATGCCGATAAAGTTTTGAAATAAATTCATTCTTAATGGACACACAATGTTTTTTAATAAATGCATTTTTCTATTTAACCCATAGATGGGACCCTAACAGGTACTACCACTCCGGGTCAGAGTGGACCAGGGAGCAATGGTGATGAAGGGGTGATCCACATTCCCCAAACCTCCAGAACTGGAATTCAGCCCCCGCTTTCTAGCACCCATATAATAAAGAGGGTTGGTGTTTGGGGCAATCATATAGGTACTAGGGCTTGACGTGACCAGGCACAGAAGGAGTATAAGAATAAGCACGACTGGTTGGTAAAGATGATTCACTAGGAATTGTGCAATAAATTCCCCAAATGTCCTGAACTGGAACCTCACTATCAGATAGAGTTTAACGTCATTCCCAGGACATCTAGACCCTCAGTCACCGCCTTCTAGCACCCATATGATAAAAAGGGTTGGAGGTTGCAATGCTTTTTTTTGGAGTAAGTTTTCTGCTGAAAAGCACTATTATTTCATATAGTCACAACGATTTTCTCAACGATTAATCTGTATATTATTTGTTTATTTGTTGTGCCTCTTTTGGCATCACTCCTTTTTACGAAATGTTCACTTCAACCTTGTGAAACAACAACAACAACTTTGCACATAACATCAGCACTATCTTATTACAGTGGGAATTATTTGTGCTTCTTAGTGCTGTTCAGCTATTAGCCACGAGTAAGTCTCAACTCTGTATCTGTCGCTCTCTCTCTCTCTCTCTCTCTCTCTCTCTCTATATATATATATATATATATATATATATATATATATATATCACCGATTCCACTCTCTCGATTATATACCCGACGATATTCGACGACGATATGAAGGGGTATACAACAGTATGGATTAAATGTTGGAATATTTTGTGGTATATAAGGTGTACTCTAATTCCTCACTTAGATCTATAGACTAGCCAAGGTTACGTGAGTTATTCTTGCAGCCAATCACTAGAAATACTGCGTGGCTGATAGAATACTTAAACTTAGATTAGGCAGAAAGCGGAAATGTGGTGGCTAAGCGTTTTGACGCTAGGGTATTAAAAGGGCCGGTCAATTGCAACAATACATTGACCATTACTTGAAATCGACGGGCGGTCGGAAAGGCCCCCAATCGACCATTTCGCTAATCTTGTTAATGTTACATAATTATTATATTCTTAATATTTATGTGCAATAGTGTAGAAATCAAAATGGCTGCTGTGAGTTGCAGCCCACGACCTTGAAGGATGAGTGACAAGGCTTGACCTTATCCTGATCCTTTCCGGTGGATACCGTGAGAATTGGTGGAGGAGACCCTCTTCCGGTTCAGATTAGAAATAGATTTTAGTCAGTCGGGGAGAAACCACGACGTTGGTGAGTCGTGTTATACACGCTCCGACTCGATCTGCGCAGGTAGGCTGGTGGGGATTTCGAAATAAAATGTGATCTAAGGAAATCGAAGTCTTGTGTTATTATCTAAAAACTACCAATGACACAGGGCTTCTGATAAAGAGAAATCCCCAATGAAAGACCACACTCGAAGTCCCCAAGAGAAGTCCAGACGAAGAAGAGATGTTAGAAGAGACCTAGAAGAACTTAACATATCAAAGACGTCAGAAGAAGAATAGAAGAATAGAAGTGTGGCGTTAGTTTCATATTTGCCTGGTGGAGTTGTCTACCCGATTTAGTTTGCTGGTGCCCGCTAGGGGGCTATAGTATTTAAGCGCCGGGTTCAAACCCTTTCGGCCTCTTTTCCTGTCCAGTAACTACGAGCCACATGGAGTAGACACGGTCTACTCATTCTCGTTGGGGCTTTTGGCCTCACTTACATTACTGTAAGTTCTTCACACAGCATGGACTATCCATAGTCTCATGTCTGTGGCTTTTATATGTTATCTTGTACCATTCATGAATGTGTCTTTATCTTTATCTATGTACTCCTTGTTTATGTACCCTTTTACCTATGTACTTTGTATCACGTCATATCCATGTGCTGTACTATATTAAATGTTTTGTCTGTTAACTTTCGTCGGAGTTTTATATATCAAGTATATATAACTTTGAACCTACGTTACAGAAGTAAGTAAAGAAGTAAAGGGTATACAACATTAAGCCCCATAAAATATATATTAGATGAATATATATTTTTATTTTAATCCAAGGGAAACCCTGGGGACACAAACACCCATTGATTTTTTCTCTTTGGTGTAAATGAAATTTAAAACACAGGTAAATGACAAGGTATGATGCCTATTCACAAACTTTTAGCAAATTTCAATAATATTCAGGCCTCTAATGGGGGTTAACCCCCAATCATTTTGAAGCCAATAACTTGAGTATCGGAACCTCTATAAACATTTTTTTCTGCTAATTAAATGTAAATCCATAAAAAAATCTGATATATAAACTTATTTCTATATTTATCCCTTATGCTAGTGATCCGATCACGATGAAAATTAGCACACATTTTAAACTATTATTCAGAAACAGGACTGGCTAACTATATATTTTACCCATAGCTGGAAAGAGATAGTTGGAAATTTTGATTGACAAATTTGACTAATTTAGACATTTTATATATGGCAAACCATTACTAAAATTATTAAAACCAAAATTATTTTTTAACTAGCGTTAGAGCCACCCTGTCGGGCGACATCATAAGTTAATTTATCACAAAAGCTAACAATAAAACTAATAGCTTTCCAAGTTTAATCACCTTTAATTAGAATGTAAAAGAGGCTCTCCTAGGTAACAAGCACAGTGATATTATATGCACACACACACACACACACACACACACACACACACACACATTATATATATATATATATATATATATATATTATATATATTATATATATATTAGATAGACGAAATATTTATTCTAGTAGTTTTTCGTAGTTCGGGATCTACATGGTGAAGAAATTATCCCATATTTTTTTATCCAAGCGCTTTCAACCATTTCCATGATCGTCCTCATGGGATTCTTGGTTGCAGTGTTTTTAGTGTTAGCAGTGTTTTGGAGTCTTTATTCCTTTGGATTTATTCATTCATTTGTTTATTTATTATTTATTTAATTGGAATAGTCTATTTTTGTAGGGTTGCTAGGGTTAGTGTATTAGTTATTGAAGATGTTTAGTACATTATTGCCTGTATTAAATGCTATTTTATTGATATTATGTTTGTTAAATAAAATATAATATCTTGTTGCCAAAATACACAATATATATATATATATATATATATAACATACTACAGCAAATACTTATTGTAATAACATTTACTATCGCAACCAGATGCACAGGAATTACAAGCCCGATGAAATAACACTAAAACAAATAATTCGTAATAACGTTACTGCAGCCACGCCTGATAATAAGGTAAAATTTATTATTTATT
Source organism: Doryteuthis pealeii (assembly GCA_023376005.1). Classification (NCBI taxonomy): domain Eukaryota; kingdom Metazoa; phylum Mollusca; class Cephalopoda; order Myopsida; family Loliginidae; genus Doryteuthis; species Doryteuthis pealeii. The sequence continues at coordinate 81,300,328 of CM042153.1, forward strand.
ATACAAAATACAAAACTACCAATCTCGTCATTCGTAAAAATATTTCTCCCCAGACAAGTCGGCTTAATGAGACCAATGTAGTATATAGATTTAAATGTCCCCTAGAAAATTGCAGTCTCACAGAAAAGGATAATACATACATTGGATTCACCCTAACCACATTGTCAAGGCGTCTAACCCTCCATTTAACAGACAATAGTTCTATTTCACAACACCTAAACTTACATTCATGCCCCCACTCTAATTACCGAAATATTCTAACGGAAAATACACACATTCTGCACAAATAAAAAAATAAACAAAAACTCCAAATACTAGAAGCTTTATACATAAAACAATATAAACCGTCCTTAAACAAAATTAATTTCCAATACAGTACACACATTCTAATATATATATATATATATATATATATATATATTATATATATATATATATACAGTCGGAGTTCGACCCTAGCCAAGGATAATTGTTGTGAAGCGCCGAAATACGTGTCTGTGGATGACTTATTAATATATGCTCCAATAAAGTTGGTATGAGCTCTCTAAGGGGTGATTTAAATTAACTTTTGCTACTAAAGCATATATGCAATGATCGTTTGTGACCAAACTAGATCGCTCTGTGATCGTAAACTATATAAACAAAATGTATTTAATAGTTTAAACACCAGCCCCGCTACAGCAGCATTCAGTGGCCGAGGGGATTAGAAATATGGCTGGCAAACAGTCAGTCGGAGTTCGACCCTAGCCAAGGATATTTGTTGTGTCTAGTTACACTGAAGAGGCGTAAAACGCCGAAACATGCGTCTGTGGGTGACTTATTAATTATATATATATATATATATATATATATATAGACAAAGGCCGCATCCCCAAAGACCTACTGTATGGCGAATTGGTAGAAGGCACACGACCGGTAGGGAGTTCACGCCTACGCTTTAAAGACGTCTACAAGAAGGACATGAAGATATGTCCCAACGACAACAACACATAGGAGGTTGGTGAAGAAAATCAAGCGGCATGGTGCTTCCTTATCAAACAAGGCGCAAAAAGAAGTGAAAAAGAGAGGAAAGAAGCCGTCACAGAAAAAAGGGCCGAAAGGAAGGAAAGACAACAGCAACTCCTGCAAGCATCACTGTTTGTTTACAGTCACTGCACCAGAGACTGCCATTCAAAAATTTGCTTGTTCAGCTACTCGCGCAGATGCAGTTAAAAAAAAAAAATTGGACACTAAGCCATCGTCTTTAGCTGACGGAAGGATGCTAGCAATATGTATGAATTTGTAATTTGTAATTGGAACTGATGTAGTCGTAAAAATTCGCCAACAACCATCTTTGACTTTTCCCAGATGTGTGGAAGGGGGCCGAATCCAGCTGCTATACATATGACTTACCATTGGCTACCCTTGTTACCCAGGGCTTGACTACAGTGTTTAGCAACTCCACATAGGCATCTGAATCCAACCTGATACCCTCTCTGAAAAAATGTGGTGACATCATATCACCCTCAGTGGACACATATCCGAAAACCATCACAGTTTGGGGAAATTTAATTTGCATGACACGTGAAGTATCCTTTGGACTGTATGCAAGCCATCTGTTATTCTGCGTGTTGTGCTTTTGATCTTGGCAAAAGTTTTTCTCGTTGGAAAAGAACCAGATTGTTTGTGGTTCAGCAGGATATTTCACTTTGCTCAGAAGTTTCTTCGCGTTTGTCAGACGATTTTCACAGGCCTTTTCTGTGAGCAGTTGACCTCTGCAACGCTTGTATGAGTAGTATTAAAGGTCATTGAGTGCAAGCTTCATGATCGAGGCTGGAACATTCAATTATTGTGACAAATCCCGAATTTCAATGCCAGGGTTCTCCAACAATTTTTTCTGCAGATTTTCGAGGAATTCTGCTGTACGAATGCAATCAGATCGTCTGTTATGTATGTAAATTTCGAGGCGTGTATATATGAAATCAAACTTCCCCTTAGTAAAATAAGAGTGAAAGCTGAAAATCAATTTAGATGTTTTTGTTTCGGATTGTTTTTTTCTTCTTCTTTTAATTTAGAATCGTTGCCCTACAGATACAAGGCTTATTTTTTTTTCTCTCTCTAATTATGAAAGAAACTAATCTTCAACAGGCAATAATTACTACGTTCCAATAAAGGGAATCCTGGGCTCTGCTAAATAACCAATTCAAACACCTTGGAAGAAAGTAAACGTAAAAAAATGCAGCAAACATTCTCACACTTGCTTTTTCATTGTCAATATATGACGTGACGACTATCAATATTCACACGTTTACGTTTTTGTAGCACACACAGATGCATATGTATAGATATATATTGTGGCCGTCATATAATGGTTAACATCAGGAGAAATGGATACGGAGACTTGAATTCAAATCCTGTACGGGGCTGTTTACATTTCCCATAGTGTTAACGTCCTTTGAAAAGTTATGCATCCAAAATATTCTACCGTTAACTATAGATAAATAGTAGGTCAGATTTGCCTTGGTGTAACAATCGGTTTTGCAGAAGAAAAACTCTGAATTTTCATATTTTTGGTCGTATGGGAGATTGATATATATATATATATATATATATATATATATATATATATATATATATATAAAGTGTTGTTTATGGGCCCAATTGCAGGAAATTTATTATTTTTATAAAAAATTGTTGGAATTTTGTTTTTATCAAAAAAATTTTTTATTTCACTTCAGCTACACGTGTTTTAGATTTGTATCATCTTCTACATGCTTATTTAATTACTTTCTGATTTCTGATTTCTGATATATATATATATATATATATATATATATAATATATATATTATATATATATGAGAAGTAAATACACAAACGATGTGTTTTGATATGTTTTTTTTAGCCGACAACCCCTGGGAGAACATGTGCTCAATTGAAGCCGCACCTAATTTTGAAAGTTAATTGATTAATAATTAATATATTAGGCGGGCATACCAATCCAAATGTAAGGCTAAACAAATCGAGAAAAATCAATCTCTGTATGTACATTTCAGCCCAGCAGAGCCACAGACAGGAAGACCGCCCTGTGCGTGATTCGAACCCTGACTGTCAAGCTGACAGGCGAGGACCGTAACCTCTACATATATATATATATATATATTATATATATATATATATATATATAGAGAGAGAGAGATAAAGAGAGAGAGAGAAGAGAGAGAGAGAGAGAGAGAGAAAAGGTGTGTTCACTCCCTACTCCATTTTGTCCATCTCTCTAATCCGGGTGGGTAGGATTGGTCATCTGAGTTCCTTTGATTTACCAGAAATAGTGTCTATTGTACATCGGTATATATATATATATATATATATATATATATATATATATATATATATTAATTAATCTATCTATCTTTATTTAATAGTCTATCCCTTTTTTCACTAGCACTAGACTAATGAGAATATTTTAGCGTCTAAGGTGAAGTGCCACACGTACCATCAGCCCCTCACTTTAGATCCCTGTGCTACTCAAATACTGTGTTGTGAAGGTCCGGTATCGAACACAGAACCTTGTGATTCCTAGGATGTCGCTCTACCGACTGAGCTAAATCGGCCTTGAATAAATCCAAAATAAACAATGGGTGTTGCCGGCTTTGTAGCAAATGTTGCCAAAAACAGTGTTCAACGTTACCGGTCTGCTAACTGGACTTCTGATTTATCAGTATTAACGTAACGCTTGAAAAAAAGAAAGCATTTAGATGGTAACGGCGCAAGAATATTGCGTACTGTTTTGAACAGATCCATTCCCTATTATTTTACACATGAAATCAGAATTTTCTGAGTTGAAGTCAAAATAGTTATGATGGAGGTCTGCGCAATATCTTAATAAATTAATGTTAAGCTTTTAAGGGCAATTCTTTGGCCTTAAAGCAGGAGGGCTTATCCAGTGGAATTGTATCCTTGATAAAGAGTCCCTCGATAATGAATCCTTTGGTTACTCTGGTAAAGTGTTCTCCGTTCCTGGTAAAGAGTCCCTCGATAATGAATTATTTGGTTACTCTGGTAAAGTGTTCTCAGTTACTGGTATAGAGTCCTTCGATAATGAATCCTTTGGTTACTCTGGTAAAGTGTTCTCAGTTCCTGGTAAAGAGTCCTTCGATAATGAATCCTTTGGTTACTCTGCTAAAGAGTTCTCAGTTACTGGAAAAGAGTCCTTCGATAATGAATCCTTTGGTTACTCTGGTAAAGAGTTCTCAGTTACTGGAAAAGAGTCCTTCGATAATGAATCCTTTGGTTACTCTGGTAAAGTGTTCTCAGTTTACTGGAAAAGAGTCCTTCGATAATGAATCCTTTGGTTACTCTGGTAAAGTGTTCTCAGTTACTGGAAAAGAGTCCTCGATAATGAATCCTTTGATCCTCTGGTAAAGAGTTCTCAGTTACTGGAAAAGAGTCTCTCGATAATGAATCCTTTGGTTACTCTGGTAAAGAGTTCTCAGTTACTGGAAAAGAGTCCTTCGATAATGAATCCTTTGGTTCATCTGGTAAAGAGTTCTCAGTTCCTGGTAAAGAGTCCCTCGATAATGAATCCTTTGGTTACTCTGGTAAAGAGTTCTCAGTTCTTGGTAAAGAGTCCTTCGATAATGAATCCTTTGGTTCCTCTGGAAAAGAGTTCTCAGTTCCTGGTAAAGAGTCCCTCGATAATGAATCCTTTGGTTCCTCTGGAAAAGAGTTATCAGTTCCTGGTAAAGAGTCCCTCGATAATGAATCCTTTGGTTCATCTGGTAAAGAGTTCTCAGTTACTGGAAAAGAGTCCTTCGATAATGAATCATTTGGTTACTCTGGTAAAGAGTTCTCAGTTACTGGAAAAGAGTCTCTCGATAATGAATCCTTTGGTTACTCTGGTAAAGAGTTCTCAGTTACTGGAAAAGAGTCCTTCGATAATGAATCCTTTGGTTCATCTGGTAAAGAGTTCTCAGTTCCTGGTAAAGAGTCCCTCGATAATGAATCCTTTGGTTACTCTGGTAAAGAGTTCTCAGTTCTTGGTAAAGAGTCCTTCGATAATGAATCCTTTGGTTCCTCTGGAAAAGAGTTCTCAGTTCCTGGTAAAGAGTCCCTCGATAATGAATCCTTAGGTTCCTCTGGAAAAGAGTTATCAGTTCCTGGTAAAGAGTCCCTCGATAATGAATCCTTTGGTTCATCTGGTAAAGAGTTCTCAGTTACTGGAAAAGAGTCCTTCGATAATGAATCATTTGGTTACTCTGTTAAAGTGTTCTCAGTTCCTGGTATAGAGTCCTTCGATAATGAATCATTTGTTTACTCTGCTAAAGAGTTCTCAGTTACTGGAAAAGAGTCCTTCGATAATGAATCATTTGTTTACTCTGCTAAAGAGTTCTCAGTTACTGGAAAAGAGTCCTTCGATAATGAATCATTTGTTTACTCTGGTAAGAGTTCTCAGTTACTGGAAAAGAGTCTTTCGATAATGAATCATTCGTGTTTACTCTGCTAAAGAGTCTCAGTTACTTGGAAAAAGAGGGTCCTTCATAATGAGATCATTTGTGTTACTCTGCTAAAGAGTTCTCAGTTACTTGGAAAAGAGTCTTCGATAATGATCATTTGGATACTCTGGTAAAGTGTTCTCAAGTTACTGGTATGAGTCCTTTCGATAGATGACATTGTAGTGTGGGTTGAAGAGTCATTTCTGAGTAAGGGGCTTCGATAATGAGATCTCTCCCCTGGGAGAACTAGACGTTCTGCCTCATAAGCCCGAGAAAACGTACGATGACCAATTGGGTTACCGATATTTTTACATTTTTCTATTATATTAAACGATATTTCATAGTTCAGCGGATGAATAAAAAAAGCGTAATCCGTATACATGGGAAAATACCTGAATCAATGTGTAGTGATATCGATTAATGATACGTGCGATTAATCGTATATCATCTACATTTTTTCTTTACTAATTTCCTCATATTATATTTGGCAGTATCCCAAGGATATAAGATGAAGAATCGTTATTGTTCATTTTTTTCTTTTTCTTTCATGTATCTCTCTCTG
>CM042153.1:81306462-81331462 GCA_023376005.1 Doryteuthis pealeii
AGAGAGAGATCAATTCTGCCATCACTTTCCCCCCTCTTATGTATATCTGATTACCTCGCTCAATAATATACATGTTAATTTATTAGTGAAAGTGAGAGACAGAGACAGAGAGAGAGAGAGAGAAGAGAGAGAGAGGAGAGTGAGAGAAGAGAGAGAGAGAGTTAGCTGTTGTGCGAGAACGGATTTGTATTTGGGGTTCATATTCAAAGAGAGATTCGACGACTTCATAGATGGGTTATATTCTGGAATCTGGTTCAGATATAGTTGATCTATATTATTACGCAAAATGATGGTGTGTATGGTTTTTTTTAATCTCCGTTTTTTTTTCGTGTATTTAGTGTGGAAAGAACTGACATTTGATCCTTTAATAGCATAAGAATGGTATGATCATTATAGTTAGGCATGAAGAAAGTAAGGTGGTTAGTAGGAGACTACGAACGGAATCTATAATATATATTAAGGAGATAAAGTTATATACATAAGAAGTTTATAGAATATGATCAATAAAAAAAGTATACGATATAAGATACATAATTATATAGTATAGGGATATATTTTAATAGTGTGTAGCACAAACACGGGATGGTATGCTTAAAGGCAGGAGAACACACTCTCTTCTGCTCGCTCAACCTTTAAAGAATGTGTTCGAGTAATATGATATAAGTAACATCGTTCAGTGAGAATCTGAGGTTAAAGTAATTATAGTAGTATAGTGATAGTGAGAGGCAGAAATAAAGATGTTAGATGTGTAGTGAAATGTGGGATTATGATAGTTTAAATTTACGGTTATAAGCAGGATGTATGCCTTTAGTGTGGTTATGAATGAGTTGGTTTTGTGGATAACGCACATGAAAAGTCCGATGTGACAGTGATCAACTGAATGTGCAAAATATGCAGGTGGAAGATTTCAATGTGATCGACGGCGAATGGCATGAACGTGAATAGGCGGAGAACGAAAAGTTAACAAAGATATGAAGGATTTCATATGGAATATTAATGTTAGAAAAATAATATATAATACATATAATCCATAATATACGCATATCCACATTAATCTTACACATAGACATATATATAATATATGTAAATAGATTTTTTGAAAAAACATATTCCTGGGGGGTGGGAGTTAAAAATTTAATGTCAGCGAGTTTGTACCCTAAGTAAAGTAATATCAAAATTCATTAAAGGATTAAAAAATAAAAACATTTTAAATGTAAACTTTAAATATGTATTTAAAATAAAAAACTATATAATAGATAATATCCAGTCTGTATTTATTAAAACTTGTTTTTAAAAAAAACAATGAGGATGTCTAATGTTGCATGCTCAAATTTTGAGTGTTATGTTATGACGATTTTGGGTAATGTGACATAAAGCAGTGACGTATTTTTGTTACAGACAAAACCGGAAGCGAATCTCATATATTAATATATTATATATATTATATATATATATATATTATATATATTTATATAATTGTGTGTGTGTGTTGTGTGTGTGTGTGTGTGTGTGTGTGTGTGAATGAAAGGCCCAGGTTCTAGAAAAATGGCATACAGGTCACTACTGAGAGGCAAATCCATAGGTAGGCCACCAATTTTCATCCTTTCCTTTTTTCGTTTTTTTTCTTCTCCCTGAATCGTTTGTCTCTTTCTTTTCCTTTTCTTTTCATTTATTTTTCCTTTTTTTTTTCATCATCGTATGTCTCTCTCTTCTTTTTCTTTTCTTTTTTCTTTTTCATTTACTCTCTTTTTATTCCCTTTATTTTTTTTTATTTTTCCTTCATCGAAACTACTATGTATATATATATTGAAAAGGTGGGAGAGAGTGGGAGAAATAGATATAGTTTCTTGTCTCAAATAAAATTCTGACGTTAATAAACCGAGGTGAAATAGTAATTGAATGAAGTTGTTTGTGTTTATCCTTTTATTCCTCAATTTTTAATTACATATATATATATGTGTGTGTGTGTGTGTGTGTGTGTGTATGTGTGTGTGTGCGCGCGCGCCTACTCCAGGAACTGTGTCTTGTGCAATCTGTAACAAAATTTGTAAGTCAGCTTCCTGGTCTAAAGAGACATATGGCGGTGCATAGGCATCACATTTTATCATCTGATCCATCCGATCCAGTGGGAACGACGTCCTTCCTATATTATATTTGTGGCTCTGCAGCTGGTTTGATGAGTCATTTGAGGGCTCATGTGAGGAAAGGTTCTGGTAGACGGAGAAAGAGACAAACGATAAAGGAGAAAGAAAAAGAAACGAAAAAAGGAAAGGATGAATGTGAATGAAAAAGAAAAAGAAAAAGAAAACGAAAAAGAAAAAAAGAAAGAGAAAAAGGCATGTGACAAGGGAGAATGAAAAAGAAATGAAAAAGAAAAAGTGAAGAAAAATAAAAGGAAAAAAGAAAGAGAAAGAAAAAGAAAAAGCAAAAGAAAGAAAAAGAAAAAGAAAGAGAAAAAGAAAGAAGCATACAATGAAGGAAAAAGAAAACGAAAAAGGAAAGGTTCTGGTAGAAGTTATAGGATTGTGAGGGACAGCAATGATATGTAAAGATTATGCTATTGCTATCTATCAATCTATCTATCTATCTATCTCAATTTATCATATATATCCCAGTGTACTCATATGTATTAGGTTGTTACAAAAATAATGGCCGATTGAAGTGCTCGGTTTTGAAATGTCATTTTAACATAGAATTTGTTGTTTATTAGAGTGACTTTACCCCTCTGCTGATGTGTAGGCGGTGAATTCGACAGCCTCTCCTGACAGGGCGGCCGTTACATTGAAAAAAGGGGAACCAGCTGGTCATACTGTATACAGTGGCCAGCAAGGGGTTAAGGAAAGGGGAGAAGTGGATAAGGGGGAGTGAAGAGGAAAGAAAGTGAAAAGAACGCAAAGAGAAAGAGGGAAAGATGAGACCAAATATTCTTGGAAGTTGTCAAAACTGGAAACTACACATATATGGTGTCAGCTGTCAACAGGCGACCTGGCTCTTATTTTTGCTTAATCTACATTTACAACCTCGGCTGCGCGTCTGCATTTTATCACAGCGCGTAGATGAACACATGTAAGAGTTGGCGAATTAAAAAAAAAAGAAAATTCAGGACCACGCACCACCGGGCGGCATTAACACAAGGTCTTTTTTACGAGGGTTTTTGTTTCAATTTATTCATTTTTTTGTGGGGCATAATAACTGTTGCTGATAAATATGAAAACGTAAATACATATATATATGAATATATAATCTTTTATATATATATATATATCTTATTATAATGGAGATTGTGTGTTTTTCTGTCTGTAACCGAAACTATATTACTACTCAAGTCACAATTCCCTTAGTTATTTACGTCACATTCTCCATGATTCTATTTCTATTTAAACCGCAATTAATAATAAAACTGTTTGACATTATTAATACTGTTGGCTTTACCTAAATACTAATAACATGCAATTGTATTTATATATACAACAAAATACCAGTTTTCAGTGTAAACGTAAAGCTAATTTGCATATTGATATTAAAAAATTGATTTTAATAAAAATGTGCTTGGTATTATTGATTTCTAATTGTTTGGTTTTATCTTAATGAATATGAGTAAAAAATTCTTCAATAAATCCTAAAAGAAATTCATTAACAAGAAGAAATAATTGTAATTTTATTCTTTACTTCCTATTTTAACTAAATAGTTAAATTAGGAAAATTTAGCATTGAAAAACGGAAGTGATGGAAGAGTAAGTTTCGGTTGTCTATTTTCCGATTATACCCCCTCCGTTTCAAATCTTTTTATCTGCATTCTTAATTAGTTTCAATAGAATTTGTGATTTAATCTTATATAAGCAAAAATCTCTTCATGAATCTTAAATGAAATCCATTAAGAAGATAAATGATGTCATATTTATTTTTTCTTCTTTATTAACTAAATAAACTTAAATTAAGAAAAAATAAGCAATGAAATACGAGAATTGATGAAGAGTAAGTTTCAGTGTTCTTTTTTCGATTATACTCAGCCTCTGTTTTCAAAAACTTTTTATCTGCATTTATTTAGTTTTCAATTAAGCTTTTAATTTAATACAATATTTAATTACATTAAATATTAATACTTGCACCCGGAGGGTCATATATTTGCTAGTAACTATATGCTTCTGATTATTTTTAAAATAAAATAAGGATTCATTTTTATTTTTAAATAAATTATTTTAATTATTTAAATATAGCGGCTTTTTTTTTTATTAATTCCAACTTTTGATAGCAGCGTTCTGTTTGCTTAACTTTGTCATTTCTTCCGTCGTATTTTTTGTTAATGACGATGCCCGGTGCGTCGATGGAGATATTGGAGGTCCCTCATCATCAGTGAGGTGGGCGGTGTTGCTTTTTAAACGTAGAGAGGAGGCCGAAACGGTTTGCACATTCTTCCTGATGAGCCCATGCATTTGTAAACATCCTTTGTTTTTGTCATATATCATATTCACACTGGTTTTTCATTTTATTTCATATATATATATATATATATATATATATATATATATATAATTATATATATAATAGTATATATACGGATGAAAGATATGAGAAAAAAGAGATGGATAAGATAGATAATAACAGATGGGACAGACCGATATACTATATTTATATATATATATATAATAATTAGTGAGTGAGAGAGAGAGAGAGAGAGAGAGAAGAGAGAGAGGAGAGAGTGAGTAGATAGATGACTAAATGATAGATATGAACATACTAAGATAGAGAGATAGAATGATAGATAGGTATAAGATTAAAGATATCTGAAGAAAGAGAAGGAGAAAGAGAAAGGAAGAGAAGCGGGAAGCGGAAAAGTGAGAGAGAGGAGAGAGAGAGGGAGAAAGAAAAGAGGGAGATAGAGAAAGAATTGTTTAAAGAGTGGAGGCTGTTGGATTCGCTCTGCAGGTGGGCATGTGGTACTTTCTGTGTGTTAAGCATATCGATGTAACTTAATGCAATCACTCTGTATTTATGCGAGAATTGTATCTCATCTGTTCGATAATCCATTGACGCTGGAATATTTCTTCCCATCGGATAATAATTTTTTAGAAAAGCGTTGGAGAGAGAGAGAGAGAGAGAGAGAGAGAGAGAGAAGAAAGAGAGAGAGAGAGAGAGAGAAGATAAAGATATATAGATAGTAGATAAATAGATAGAGAAGAGAGGAGAGAGAAAGAGATAACTAGAGAGAGAGGAAAGAAAGAAGTGAGGAGAGAGAGAAGAAAAGAGATAGATAGAGTAAGAAGAGGAGAGGAGATACAACTAGAGAGAGAGAGAGAGAGAGAGAGATAGAAAGAGAAAGAGGGAGATAGAAGAGAAATAGAGACAAGAGAGAAGAGAGGAGGGGGGAAAGAGATAGTTTGATAGATAGATAGATATTAGATAGATAGAGAAAGATAGATGAGAGAGTGTTAAAGAGAGAGAGAGAGAAAAAGATGAGAGGAGAGAGAACAGAGAGAGCCAGAGAGAGAAAGAGATAGATAGATAACGAGATAGATAGATAGTAAGAGAGAGAGAGAGAGAGAGAGAGGAAGAGAGAGAGAGAGAGAAGAAAGAGTGAGAGAGAGAAAAGAGATAGATAGAGAAAGAGAGAGAGAAGAAGAGAAATAGAGGAGAAAGAGAAGAAAAAGAGATAGATAGAAAAAGAATGAGGGGATAGAAAGAGAAAGAGGGAGATAGATAGACAGAGAGAGAGAGAGAAAGAGATGATAGATAGATAGATGATAGATGGTCTTAAAGAGAGAGAAAGAGGGAAAAGAGAAGAGAAAAGATAAAAGAAAAGAGGGAGGTAATGAAAAATAGTGAAAGAGATAGATAGAAGAGAGAGAGAGAGAGAGAAAGAGAATAGTTAGATATATTATATATAGATAGATAAGATAGATGATAGAGAAAGATAGATAAGATGGAGAGTTAAGAGGGATAAATAATAAGAAAAGATAGATATAGATAGATAGATAGATAAGAGAGAGAGAGAGATAGATAGAAATACGAGCAGATAGATAAGATCTATAGATAGAAGAGGGAGATAGCGAGAAAGGAAGAGAGAGGGGGTGTAGAGAACCACATGCAAAGATGTTTCCCCCTGCGTGGATCATATTTTCTTCTAAACGCTGATTTTCCGTTTTTAAATCATTTCTTTTTATATTTTTTTAATTTTTTTATTTACCGTTTCATCGCCAACCCACACTGTTCATATTTACCTTCACCCGCTTCTCTCACTGCAGATCTACCTGCCTAGACAACTGCTTAAAGGGTACATGAAGTGTGATTAAAAAGGATGTTCCAAGGTGAGTCAGTTGCCTCTTGTATAACAGTTTTCAGCTGTAAGACATAAGCCATTCTGGGCCATTCAGATCTGCATTTTGGTTGTACAGGCTGGCCCAGATTTCTCATAACGTTATTTTCAAATTGATTCAAATTTAAATTGAAGTTAATCTTATTATAATGGAGATAGTGTGTTTTTTTCTGTCTGTAACCGAACTATATCTACTCAAGTCCAATCCCTTAATAATATACGTAAATTCTCCATGATTTATTCTTATTTACTCCTTCAATTAATTAATAAATTGTTTTTACATATTAATACTGCTACCATATCTAAGTACTAATAAGATTCTATTGTAGTTTATAATTACAAGAAATAGCGGTTTACAGTGTGAAACGAGAAATGCTAATTTGCATTTGATAATTTAAATTTGATTTTAATAATATGTGCCTTTGTATTATTGATTCTAATTGTTTGCTTTTATCTTATGAATAGAGGCAAACATCTCGAGATAAATCTTAAAAGAAAATGAATTTACAAGAGGAAATATCTGTATTTTTTATTCTTTAGCTTCATATTTACTAATAGTTAATTAGAAAATTGAGTAAATGAAAGATGGAAGTAAAAGTTTCAGTTTGTTATATTTTTTCGATTATAGGCCCCACTGTTTCAATCTTTTTTTTTCTTCTTTCTTTTATTTTCTAATTTAATTGATATTCTATCAGTTAAAACTTAAATATTGAAGCCGGAAGGGTGCATATAATTTGCTAGTTTTTTTTAATGAAAAAATGCTCTAAAACTATTTTACAGCCATTAGCTGGAGGGAGAATATATAGATTCTACCTTTCAAGGTATTGGTGCTATGTTGGAAATAAACAGCCTTATCTAGGATTGAACTCGGTCGATGAGTTCATTTCTCGAACTCTATACATCTAATGCCACGTGCTCCATTTTTGGAAACCTGTATATAAAGCACCATTGTATGGTTGTAACTTATTTACTAAGTCCTGCTCATCTGGCAACACAAGCCTAGGTGTTATACGTGCCTGCTCATCATAATCTGGAAGCGTGCTTAGCATAACGGTTTATCGTCGTAGGAAAATGGAACGGCAATCCGAATTCAAATCCTGAGCAACGCGTTTACTTTGCGCTATGATGGGAAACAATTAAAGACAGACTGTGTTATTGGCCTCTTGGTTTGGCAACTGTAGAATAAACTTAATATATATAACCACCCTTCACAGGAGTTTTAACTCGTCAATAAAAAAAATTTTATTTTGTTAGACTTTGTATATTGTGATATTTTTCTCGAAATAAATTAATATTGAAACTAAAAAAAAAAAATGTGATGTATTCTGAACTGAACTTAATTGTTATTAAGAACACATTTTTTCTGATATTTTTGTGTTAAGCATTGCAGTTGGTATGTTTTGAAAAGTTTCTAAGATTTGTTTATTTCAACAAGAGACTTTCAAAATAGCTTAACCGTCTTCTTTTCAGTGAAAGTCAGTTGGCTAATTTCTAGATATAAATTAATTTGAATGAACTTATTGTTTTAAGAACACATTTTATATTTTTTTGTGTAAAAGCATGCAGTTGTATTTGTTTTTCGAAAAGTTTCTTGATTTTGTTTTATTTCGCAACATTCGGAGACGTTTCAATAGCTCCTGGCTTGTTTCAAAGTGAAAGTCAAGGGAGATTACTCTAATTGCTTTATTGCTAGGAATTTTGACAACTAAAGTTGAAATACAAAAAAAACAACAAAAACAGTTTAGATTATTGTGAATACATTTTATTTTGTATTAACAATTTTGTGATTAATTATTTAGCTTTAAAACGAAGGAAGAAATTGCCTTACTTTTTTTTAAATACCTGGCGAACAAGCTTGTTGGTTTCTTCTGTGTGAAGATGAGACTAATGTAATTTGATGGATCTGAAATTCTCTATGTGTTTTATGCGTTTCAGTGTTTCTGTGATTTAGGTTTCGTGTATTTTAGCGCCTTTAGCCATCTACAGATAAACCCCACCCCTCATTAATCACTAATATCCACTCACCTAAATCCTTTGATCCTCCTATCCGACCACAGACTTGTGATCTACAATACATCTGCGGCACCACCTTAATTCCTTCATCCGACCAATACTTTTTACAACGCCTCCTCCCTCTCTACTCTTTCTCAACATCATCTTTCCGCCTTTTCATCGTATATATATATTATATATATATATATATATATATATATATATTATATTGGTTAGGAGGTTGATTTGAAGGCTAATCACAATGCAAGTTTGGAATAATAAAAAATAATATAAGGTAACAATGGTGTTGTGTGTTGACTGTATTTTTATTATTTCTTGAAATTTTTTCGAGGTAATACCTCTTTATCAAAAAGATTGAACTGAAGCATCCAGCTATGGAAACTTATATACTATATATAATATATATATATATATCTATATATATATATATATTATTAACATTCTGTTTTAAAATAACAAGGATTATGTTAAAGCTTAAAATTGAAATATTTAATTGAATGTAAGTGTTTTGTTTTTTTGTTATTCACTTTTCCCTCAATTTTTACTCACGTTCCTGCCAAAAATGTTACTTTCACACCAACACCACACACACACACACACACCCATATATCATATATATATATATATAATATATAATTATATATGCGTATATATATACATATAAATATATAAGGTGTGTGAAAAAAGTATCGAGATTTTTTATACTTTTGACACCATTGAATTCGGGAAAATAACGTTCCTTTAGTTGTTCATTCCTATCTTGGTAAAATACAGCTTCATATCGATATTTTTATTACAACACACACACACACACGCACACACACAACACACACACACACACAGATATAATATTATATATATATATATATATTATATACTTTTTCATATTGAACTAATAGCAATAGCTCTTAAGTATAATAATATTAAACGTTGTCATGATTAATTTTCATACCATGGTATATCATTGGTTTTTGCTATGTTATATAGCCAACATCGGTAAGAGGAGAGAGAGAGAGGGGGGGGAGACTCGGTGAGAGAGAGAGAGAGGGAAGAGAGAGAGAGACATATACTGAGATTGAGACTTACTTGTTCTTCATTTCGACTTTACTGCTTCAGCTATGTTCTTGCTATCGTCGTCATCTTGTCTTCTTGTTGCTGTCTCTAACTAAGGGCTTCTTCTCGGCTCTTTAGTCAAGCAAATTAATCAACCCACAAAACCTTTTTCTTGATCAAGATTTATTTCTGACCATGTTCTTCAGCACGGTGCTATTCAACCTCAGCAGAGCACGTCTAATCTGCTCCAATTCTCAGGTTAAATCAACAATCTTAACTAACTAAATCACGTGACGTACGAGATTCCCGCCTCAGAGGTCAGGGTCACTAACGGACCTGGTATTTTTCCACTTGGCCCCATTGGACTCTGACTACATGGTCCGTCAACAATCCATGCTACCACATGAAATATTACAGCTAGTGTATTTATAATAATCATTTTGGCCCTTGCTCTTGTTCTAGAATGGGAACTGTTAGGAATACCTAACAAAATAGACTTAAAACAAAATAGAGTTGCTTTCTTTTACTTTTTCAAAGAGTTTTTTACATTTGTATGTTTATGAAACGCCAGCGTTTAGATCCTGGTTAATTTCGCGTTAGAGTAGAAACATTTTCTACTCTGTGTTTTAATAAATTCTTGTTAATTTTATAATAACCTGGTCTTGCATTTATCATTCCTGTCTTCCATATAATTTCATTTGTATGTTAAAAATATTACATGAACCCTTCACTTTTAAAATTTAGAACGATAGTGGGGATAATTCTAAATTTAAACGGGGCGTTTAAATTTAGAATTATTAGTAACATAATTTAGAACGATAATTCTAAATTTATTAGTAACATAATTTAGAACGATAGTGGGGATAATTCTAAATTTAAACGGCCCGTTAGTAACATAAAATGGAATGGATTGATAGAAGATTTATGAAAGACACAAGAAACTGCATTGTCTATTTCTACCTTTTCTTTTCTATTTTTGGCGCGTCTTCAACAGATCCCGGAATTGTCATCGCATAATTCGGTCTACTTGATTCTGCTTAGAATTAGATGGCAGGAATTCAGGGCGCTGCTAAGGACACTAACTGGGTTTCTTTCTTTTTTTTTTTTTCTTTTTCTCGTTATCTCTGGGTACGATGTCTTAAATAGATTTGGATATTTTCAGCACTAAAAGAGCTTCCTGAAATAAGTTAGGTATAGTTCTAAAAATAAACGGAAAGAAAGAAAGAAAGAAAGAGAAAAAGGTTACTGGACTGAATGATAAATCGAGAAAGGAAGAAAGAATATGAGATAAAAGAGAAGAAGCTGTGACAAAGAGCTATGAAAAGTGATATGAAGAAAGAAAGAAAGAAAGAAAGAAAGAAAGAAAGAAAGAAAAAAGAAATATGAAAATAATAAAAAGAAAGAAAGAATGTTAGAAAGAAAGAAAATATGAAATAAAATATGGAATTAACGCAAAGAAAGAAAGAAAGAAAGAAAGAAAGATTACATGAACATAACGCATAGAAAGAAAGAAAGAAAGAGAAAATAAGAAGATAACACAAGGAAAGAAATAGATAAATAAAATGATGCAAAGAAAGAAAGAAAGAAAGAAAGAAAGAAAGAAAAATATGAAGATAACTAAAAGAAAGAAATAAAGAAAGTTAGAAATAATTAGAGTATGAAATAAAATATGAAATTAACACAAAGAAAGAAAGAAAGAAGATAGAAAATAACCCAAAGAAACAAAGAATGAAAGAAATATTATGTGAAAAAAAAAACGCATAGAATAGAAAGAAGAAAGAAGAATATGATGCAAAGAAAGAAAGAAGATTATAATGAAAATAACCAAAGAAAGGAAGAAAGAAGGAAGAAAGCATTATGAAAATGACGCTCAGAAAGAAAGAAAGAAAGGAAAGAAAGAAAGAAAGATACTGATGAAAGAAAGAAAGAAAGATTATATGAAAATAACCCAAAGAAAGGAAGAAGAAAGAAGAAAGATTATATGAATAGACGGCACAGAAGAAAGAAAGAAAGAAGAAGATGAGCAAAGAAAGAAAGAAAAAGAGATTAATATGAAATGAGCTAGAAAGAAAGAAAGAAAAGAAGAAAGAAAGAAGATATGATGCAAAGAAGAAGAAAAAGAAAGATTATATGAAAGAGTCAAGAAAGAAGAGAAAGAAAGAAAGAAAGAAGAAGAAAGAATATGAATGCAAGAAAGAAAGAAAAAGAAAGATTATATGAAATGACGCTCAGAAAGAAAGGAAAGAAAGAAAGAAAGAAAGAAAGAAAGAAGAAAGAAAGATATGATGCAAAGAAAGAAAGAAAAAGAAAGATTATAGAAATGACGCTCAGAAAGAAAGAAAAAAGAAAGAATATGAAGAAAGAAAGAAAAAGAGATTATATGAATGAGCTCAGAAAAGAAGAAAAGATAGAGAAAATAGAAAGAAGAAAGAAAGAAAGAAAGATTGTATGAAAATGACGCATAGAAGAAGAAAGAAAGAAAGAAAGGATAAAGAAAGAATGATGACGCATAGAAAGAAGAAAGAAAGAAAGAAAAAAATGACGCATAGAAAGAAAGAAAGAAGATTGTATGAAATGAGAGCATAGAAAGAAAGAAGAAAGAAAGAATGAATGAAATTGTATGAAAGACGCCTAGAAAGAAAGAAAGAAAGAAAGAAAGAAAGAAAGAATATGCAAAGAAAGAAAGAAAAGAAAGATTATGAAAATGACGCATAAAAAGAAAGAAAGAAAGAAAGAGAATAAGAAGATAACACAAGGAAAGAAAGGAAGTAAGAAAATGAGGCAAAGAAAGAAAGAAAGAAGAAAGAAAGAAAGAAAAAGGAAAAAAAAGAAAGAAAGAAAGAAAGAGAAAAATAAGAAAATAACACAAGGAAAGAAAGAAACCATAAATAAAGGAAATATGTGCTACGCTTGGAATATAGGTTTTATGCAAGAATTCCATGATATGCAAAATCCGCTTTTACGTTTTTCAGACTAGAGTCTGCCTCCGATCAATCAGCTGGTCAGTTCAAGCCCTAGCACCTATATGATTGTCCCGAACCTATTGCTTTTATGGTAAACCACCAACCCTGTTTATCATATATGTGCTAGAAGGTGGTGGCTGAGGGTCTAAAAATCGTAATATCATTTTCTGTCACACTTCGATTCATTTATATATTCAAGGGAAATAACACCCGAGATAAATCTTTTTTACCCCTAAGTCCACTCTGACCCAGAGTGGTAGTACCTGTTAGAGTTCTATCTATAGGTAAAGTAGAATATTCACAATGAGCCTCGTACAACTAACTGTAAAAAAAGAACACCATACGAACCTCTCTATGACGCTAAGGATGCGTACACATAGAGGCTTAGCAACAATTTTAAAGGCAGGTGCGTATCATGTCAGCAAATTTCTACTTAATCCTCCCCGATATAAAATAAAATAATTTTCAAGTATTTCTTTGGCACAGACCATCATTGGCTTTTATCTAAAGGATTATATAGAGACTAGAAAACTGTCTGATTCAAGAGGAAAAATATACATTACAGGCATAAAATTTGGCACGAGTAGAGATCGCATTTGCAATTCTAGTCGTATTATATCTACCATGTCTATGTTTTTGCGTTATTAGTAATACTAGCTGTTGTACCTGTTATTGCTGGGAAAAGGTGAGATAATCCCAGTTCCTAATGGATTTTCAATAGTCACCTTGCTAAGTATGATTATACCTATGTTTATGCAAAAGACAGAGACAAATTGTCATATATGTAGTAGATTACGCTTGAATTGTTCTAATTAATAAAAACTCGAATTTTGTATGTCGTGTCTATATATGCAAAGTTGAGGTACCTGGTAGGCTTCTTGTTACAGAATTTATGAGCAGCTTATAAATTATGAGTGTACCTGGTTATATATATATATATATATATATATATATATATATATATATATATATATATATATATATATGAAAATGAATGGAAGTGAATCCGACAGGGTGAAATAATATTTAGAAAAAACAAACACGATGATGTTAAAAATCGCTGACAGAATTCTGTTTCGACCCTTTATTGAAGCGGACTTCATCTAGAGCGAGTAACGGTTCCACTTTCACCGTTCTCTCTATCATACACAACTCGCTCTTGATGAAGACCACTTCAATAAAGGGTCGAAAAAATTCTGTCAGCCAATTTAACATCATATATTATATATAATATATATATATAATATATATATATATATATAAGGTGAACAAACAATGTGTTTGAAATGGCGAAGGCCGACAATTTTTGGGAGATTATGTGCTTAATTAAAGTCATACCTAATTTGTTAATTAATTAATTATAATTACATGAATTAGGCGTGCATATCGGTTTAAATGTAAAGCGTAAACACATCGAGAAAGAGTCGATCTCTGTATGTACATTTCAGCCTATTAGGCCACATCAGCAGAGCTATAGACAGAGCACTGCTTTGTGCGTGATTCGAACCGTACATGTCAGGCTGACAGGCGGAAACTCTAACCATTACACTAGCAGGCTTCCCTAATAGGCTGAAATGTACATACAGAGATCGACCTTTTCTCGATTTGTTTATGCTTTACATTTAAACTGATATGCACGCCTAATTCATTTAATTATAATTAATTAATTAACAAATTAGGTATGACTTTTATTAAGCACATAATCTCCCAAATATATATATATATATATATATATATATATTCCACACACTATATACACACTATAATAATAAATCCGGTCTACTTACGGATTGAGCAGTTTATACTTTTTATACCGCTGACTTATCCGAGTAAAACTTGTACCAACCAAATATTGAGACCAACCGAATATTTCCACTGGTAAGTCATTGCTTATATATATATATATATATATATATATATATATATTAATAATTAATAAGTCATCCACAGACACGTGTTTCGGCATATCATGCCTCTTCAGTGTTGCTAGACACAACTATCCTTGGGTAGGGTTCGAACTCAGACTGACCGTATGGTAGTCCGATATCTTATTCCCTCGCCCACTGACTGCTGATGCGGGGACTGGTGTTTTTAAACTATTAAATACATAGAAAGTGTATGTATCATTCGGTCACTGAGAGATCAAATTTCCGGAGAAATGATCATTGCTTATTTGCTTAGTAGTGAGAGTTAATTTAAATTACCAATTAGAGAGCTCATTACCAAATTTATGGGAGCATATATATTAATAATTAATAAGTCATCCACAGACACGTGTTTCGGCATATCATGCCTCTTCAGTGTGGCTAGACACAACTATCCTTGGGTAGGGTTCGAAATATATATATATATATATATATTGGAAAGTGGAAACATACAGTCATCATTTTTGCAACATCTCGATCTATCAGCTTATTTTCCCCCAGTTTAGCTTATCAAATTTTCTCCTTTTCTTTGTCATCAGATGTTGACAGAGTTAATGCTCATCGACCATTATCTGTTTTTGCCGCGTTAGAATTTGAAATCTGAAATTTCATTCTGATTATCAATTCTTTAGAAACCATATAGTCGCTATAGTTAATTATTCAGGATGCCATCTTGATTTGTCGGCTGGGGCGTTAGAATGCACCAACTGCACCTCTGCAGAGGGGTAAGACTCCCCCAATCGGGCCACCTGTTGGCCGTGGGTAGCGACCCGTGATACTTAAGGATAGAGCCCAGGTGGATGAGCAGTTCATGACATGCAATACTCCACTTTGGCCCTATCTTGGGCTAGACGGGCGGTCGGAGAGGCCTCCTCCGATCAATCGGCTGGTCACGTCAAGCCCTAGCACCTATATGATTTTCCTAACCCTATTGTCCTTATGGCAAGCCCCAACCCCTTTTTATCATATGGGTGCTAGAAGGCGGTGGCTGCGGGTCTACATTTCCTGGGAATGACGTTAAACTCTATCTGATGGTGAGGTTCCAATTTTGGATGTTTGGGGAATGTGGAGCACCCGTTCATCCCCATTACTCCCTGGTCCACTCTGACCCGGAGTGGTAGTACCTGTTAGGGTCCCAATCTATGGGCTAAAAAAATAGAAAAATGTATTTATAAAAAAATTGTATTATCCACTAAGAATTGATTTATTTCAAAACTTTATCGGCATTAAATGACCCACTGAGGTTGATATGCCGTAAAACAAAACAAATAAAAAAAACCCATCTTGATTTTTACCAAAAAGTTGTTAAAACCAAACGCAAACCAGGGAAGGGTAAAAATGTTAGTACTAGTCATGTCGAAAACGAGGGATTCCTTTGAGGAAAAAATGGGATGTTGTAACTGGTACCTATAAAGCGGCGTCATTCTTAAAATGGGGTAATTACTCGGTACTATTAGTACTCATGTAATTCAACGATTGTAGTTCTTTCATATAATAACCATGCAGGAAGCACGTGGTGTAATGGTTAAAATCATGGGAAATGGACTCGTCGCCCGGAGTTCAAATCCTGGATGTGGTAACTGCATTTCACTTAGCGCTAATACTCTTGGGAAAGGTATAAATCCTATTCTCCCTCCAGCTATGGATAAATAGTAGGGAAGACTGGGCTCTTTAACCTTGGTTAGGCAACCGGTCTAGGAGAAGGAAAACTCTGAATTCAAACCTGTTAAACTCCGCTTAAGAAATTGACCCTGTGTCACATCCTACTCGTGTGGAGGGGTTGGTAAATATATATAATACCAAAATAAATAAAGTTATTCTATCTTTTTTATTATTCTGATAAATCCATGGCAATCGTTTAGATTTACATTTGATACAGTTGAATGAGCTGTCTATCTTTACTAAATTCTAAAATTACTTGCTTAGTTAAGTTAAAAGTTAAAGTTAATTGAAAAAATGACATGATGTCATGCATTTAAAAATGAATTTATTGTAAATTATTTCAATTTATCATTCAGATAATTAAATTATTTATATTATATCTACACCTAGTTAATAAATGTTATGCATAAGTAATAGGTACCTGGTACTTTTTAGAATATTACAAGTTTCTCTAAGAGAACCTCAACCTATTTCGGCATTCTTGTCCGGTATCTAAACTTTGACGACATGGCGAAGCAAGTTATAGAGTAACTATAAATTACACAGATGTTCTGCTAAGTTTTTTTTAATAGTTTTCATGGGCAACACAATTTTTCCCAGGATATTATTTAAACAGTTTCCACTTGTCACTAGCACCGTCTTCCTTCGAGGTTAGACTGCAATCGCTATTTCAGGCTACACTGTGTTTATATTGTCGTGGTTCGTTTCTAAGTGGTTAGTAAGATTAATCAGCGTGAGCAACAAATGATATAAATGGACTAGTCTCCTTACGTGAACCTCTTGTTTTTCACGTCTAATTTCACTACCTACAACATGTCGACCGTACTTAGAGAACTAAGGGGATCCAAGACTACTAGACGGTGGTACTGCATTCCGAACTTAGGTCGCATCACCGGCAATCTGTTGCAAGACTAATTCTGCCTATTTCTGATACGAGGCAATGAGTTTTTTTTCTTCTTTCCGTCCATGTGTGCTGTCGTTGTTTGGTCTGGGAGTGATTTACCTTCAACTTACTTGTTAAGGAGGATACGCCCCTCACCTTAGCATTTTCCTCCGGCAAAATCACTACACTATACAAACAAACAGAAAATACACAGACAATTCTTGGCTAGCCTTCACATATAAGATATTATAATACAACTTTTTCATTAAAACTGAATATGTCTTTTTAAATTAAATTTCTAAGGTATTGCTTTTTCTTTTTTCTTTTTTCTTTCTTTTTTGATTGATTTAATTTTATAATTTTTGTTTTTGAAACTGTTTAGTTTAATTGAGATTTTTTCGAGTTTCAGAGAAGAACCAGTCAGCATCTCGAAGCTTTATTTTTTTTCTCTGGTTCTCGTCACATTAATTCTATCTTGTTATTATCTAATCTAAATATGAGATTGCTAAGTGCAAACAGCTGTTTATCCAATGTGAACTCGTTAGCGATTCATCAGTACAAAATAGTTCATGTCACTCTAACATGCAGTTGGCTTTGTGATTGAAGTGCTATTCAAATCTCATACGTTTTCAAGCTATACCTGATTTTTTTTTTGGGGGGGGGGGGGGCAGGATTGTTTTCTTTTACGGCATATCAACCTCAGTGGGTCATTTAATGCCGGCGAAGTTTTGAAATAAAATTCTTAATGCATACTCAATTTTTATAGACTCATTTTTCTTCTAGTTAACCCAGAGATGGGACCCTAACAGGTACTACCACTCCGAATCAGAGTGACCAGGAGTAATGGATGAACGGGTGCTCCACATTCCTCAAACCTCCATAACTGGAACCTCGCCATCAGATAGAGTTTAATATCATTCCCAGGGCATGCAGACCCTCAGCCACTGTCTTCTAGCACCCATAAGATAAAAAGGGTTGGGGCTTGCTATAAAGGCAATAGGGTCGGAACAATCATATAGGTGTTAGGGCTTGACATGACCAACCGATTGATCGGAGTTGGCCTCTCCGATCGCCCGTCTAGCCCAAGTAAGGGCCAAAGTGATGTGTTGTATGTCATAAACTGCTCAACCCCCTGGGTTCCATTCTTAAGTATCATGGGTCACCACCTACGGTCAACGGGTAGCCCCATTGGTAGAGTCTTACCCCCCTGCAGACGTGCGGTTGGTGTATTCTAACGCCCCCAACCGACAGGGCGATGCTAATTCCTGATTTGTGTTTAAATTATCAGACCAAGTTACCTTTAAGCTGACCAGGGGCGACCTGGATTCAGAGGGACATGTTTCGCTTTGCACCGTCAACATCCGGTTGTTTGTTACCAGAAGATGTTTAGACGCATTTTTTAAAATTATAAAACTAATTGCTAACCCTAACCCTAACCCCTAACCCTAACAAACAACCGGATGTTGACGATGCAATGCGAAACATGTCCTACTGAATCCAGGTCAACCCTGGGGTGCTTAAAGGTAACTTGGTCCAAATTATCTTGTAAAGAAAATGAAGTGAGAGAAGAGACTTACTTAGTGGTGCGTAGCGGACAAGGAAGTGTTTCACCTGTAGGTCAATGATTAGGCAATTCAAACAGGTTGGTTAAAAAACCCACTTGTGCATCACAACGGAAAAAGATACGCATTAGAGATATAACAGGTCACGTGTCAGCAGCAAATGTCACATGGTACAACTTTTTCCTATTTTGGCGGGCTTTTTGTTGCAGAGATCACTGGTTTTATTACCACATAATAACGGAGATTGTGTGTTTGTCTCTTTGTAACCGAAAATATATCACAGCACAATGTTGTATACTCTCTTATTCTTCTTATGATCGTCTTTGGTATCTTATGTTCTTCTAGATGTTCTTCTTCTAACGTCTGGAACTTTCCATTTGGGGATTTCATGTCTGGTCTTCTATTAGGGATTTCTCGTCTATCAGAGGCCCTGGGTCCTTTGTAGTTTTTGGATAAATAACCCAAGACTTCGATTTTCTTTATATCCTATTTTATTTTGAAATCCCCATCCAGACTACTGCACAGATTGAGTACGGCAGCGTGCTTAAGTGTGACTTGCTCTCTCCGTGGTTTGGCCAATACTAACTAAACTCTGTTTCTAATCTAAACGGGAAGAGGCATTCTTTCTCATTTCTCTATTGAGTCTCACGGTATCTACCAGAGATTAAGATGAGATCAAGACGTGTCACTCAATCCTCCAAGACAACGCACTCAAAGGCAACCAGCTGTAACTCATAACAGCCATTTTGGATTCTACACTAACTGTACATAAGTGTTAGGGTACTAACAATTATATAACGCTCAAGTCACAGTTCCTTTAGTTATTTACATCACATTCTCCATGATTTAATTTTTATTTAAACCAGAATTATTAATAAAATTGTTTTGCATTAACAATACTGTTGGCCTTATCTCCGTTATAATAAGATGTTGACAGCTTTGAATTTAGAGTTTTATTCTCCTAGACCGGGTGCCACTCTGTCTACTATTTACCCATAGCTAGAGGGAGAATAGTCTGATTCATAGCTTTCTATGAAAAATACCATCAATTAACAAATAATTTAACTCGTCTTGCCGGGACAATTTCCAATGACGGATAGCCATTACACAACGAATGCCTTTTTTTCTGCAGCCCTGTTGGCTGGATCAGAAGAATACACCAACTGCACCTCTGCAGAGAGGTATGACCCCCGCCCATAATGGGGCCACCTGTTGGCCGTGTGTTGTATATTGTACGAGCGAAACAAAGAAAAGACGACAAAAATGACAAAGGACTTTTTTCCCGGTAAAAGCGAACAAAGAAGTTAAAAAACGGAAGCGAGGCTTTCCGGTCAAGGAGGCGGGGAGAGGATGGATAAATATATAATAAACGCCCGTTATCAGATCAAAGGATAAGGATGCGTAGGAGTGTCTATCAGTATAAAGGGCCAGACGGTTCGAGTCGACAGAGTCGTGAGGAGGCAGTCATACAGGAGACAGCGGACGGAGAACAAGTGAGCGACGTACGCTCACGGTCTATTGCAGCCAACGGCTGTGGGACCCACCAGCCACCCTCCACCTCACCAACGCTAGTCATCCCAGCAGCAGTAGTAGTCATTGTCAACCCTCGGTCATTTCATTGTCAACGCTCGCCGCCCACCACGTACAGCCGATGAGAGAAATAAAGTCAAAACCCCTACTATACCCATGTGTTGTAGATTTCATTAAACGACAACTACATATATCGTCTAGGGTTAGTGACGATACCCGCTACGATAAGTACGCCGATTTAGCAACGTGAAGAAGTCCGCTATATAACTTATAGAATTGATGCCAGTATATAACACGTGGTTGGACACCCGTGAGGCTTAATAATGGAACCCTGGTGGCTGAGCAGTCCATCACATGCCACACTCCACTCTGGCCTTTACTTAGGCTAGCTGGGCGGTCCGAGAGGCCCCTTCCGATCAATCAGCTGGTCATATCTAGCACCTATATGATTTTCTTAACCCTGTTGCCCTTGTATATAACTCCCAACCCTTTTTATCGCATATGTGGTAGAAGATTGTGGCTGAGGATTTTAATGTCCCGAGTATGACGTGAAAACTATCAAATGGTGACCTTCCAATTCTGGAGCTCTGGAGAACATGGAGTACCCCTTCCTCACCATTACCCCCAGGTCAAATCTGACACGGAGTGGTAGTACCTGTTAGGTTCCCATCTATGTGTTAAATATAAAAAAAGAGTCAAAATATGTTTAAAGAATTGAGTTAGAAAAAATTGAGTACCCATCAAGAATGAATAAAATAACCCACAACTGTTGAGATGCCGTAAAATCCAACTAACCAACTCACCAACCTATTGATGCTAAGTCCTAGGACTATGAAATTGTTCTCTGGGATCGGGTGGGGGTGTCGGATAACCAATTCCAGATTTCAATTTTCTTTTATGATAGTTTGTCATTGTTAAAGACGATCACGTAGTGTCCATTTTATAAACTGCATCTGCGTGAGTGACTGAATAAAGCCAATGTTTTGAATAGTAATCTCTAGTGCAGTGACTGTACACAAAAAGTGATGTTAGGTAGAGTTTCTGTTTGTCTCTCCTTCCTTCTGTCTCTCTTTTGTGTGGCGGATTCTTTCCTCTCTTTTCACTCCTTTTCGTGTCTTGTTTGACAAGGAGGCACCAGGCCGCTCGGTTTTCTGTGCCAACCTCCCATGTGTTGGTGTGATGTAGCATGTCATCATGTCTTCTATGCAGACGTCTTTAAAGCGTAGGCGTGGTCTCCCTACCGGTCCGGGTGCTCTCTACTAATCCGACATACAGTAGGTTTATAGAGATGCTTGGAATTCTTCCAAAGCCGTGGTTGTGTCTGTGCTGCTGTATGGATACACCATTTGGGCCCTAACGAAGCCCCCTTGAGAATAAGCTGGATGGGTGCTGCATAAGAATGCTGCGTGCAGTCTTGAACAAATCGTGGAAACCATCTCACAAACCATCCGAGTGAGACGGACTAGGCATGCTGAACATTGCTGGAGAAGCAAGTACGAATTCATAAGCGACGTTCTCCTGTGGAAGCTGACATGCTAGTGTGGGTCGCCC
Organism: Doryteuthis pealeii; assembly: GCA_023376005.1. Taxonomy (NCBI): domain Eukaryota; kingdom Metazoa; phylum Mollusca; class Cephalopoda; order Myopsida; family Loliginidae; genus Doryteuthis; species Doryteuthis pealeii. The sequence goes on from CM042153.1 coordinate 81,327,918, forward strand.
ACCAAGGACCGACATTTACCAACTATACGAGGATGCTGGTTGCTGCGCAGAAGACCTCCCAGGGGCAATGAGTGATAGGGAGGGTTGGCGAAAGACTGTCATGGATATCCGTGCTGCTTGTGCGACATGATGATGATGATGATGATGGAGATGAGGCCTTCGTCCATCCTCCTTACGTGGCTAAGGAAGCGCAAAACGCCTCTCGCAGATGATTGCGAACATTCTGTTCATATTTGCTCGGTTCAGAGACTGAAAGAATGCACTACTTAGCAAACATTATGTACAGATCTATTTAGGATATCCGTTGTTATTGGATAGCGTTTTCTTGAATTACTTTGCCAGGAAAGTTTGTTTTTTTAAATGGATACGGCAACTACTCTCTGCAAATCTCCAGATTTCATCTACATGAAGAGGAAATCGCCCTATTTGTAGAAAGCAGTCTAACCTAAGTTTTAGATTTTTAAAAATTATAAAACTAACTCCTAACCCTAACCCTAACCCCTTAACAAAAAACCGGATATTGATGGTGTAAATGAAAAACATGGCCTTCTTAATCAAGATCAAAAAGGGGTGGCCTAAAGGTAATATGGCCCGCTCTGTCGCGAGCTAAAGCTTTCCGACCGCCCAGCTAGCGTAAGTAAAGGCAAATTGGATTGTGGTATGTGATGGTGTTACGATTTTATGGTCATTCTTTAGCTTCAGGCAAGAGCGCTTGTCCAGCGGAGATCCTTGGTAAAGAATCCTTAGGTTGTTCCTTGGTGCTCCTCATTATTGCAAGGCCTTCGTCAATGATTGAAAATGGACGCCGCTCAGTATCAGTGATTTAAGTAGTCACCAGCCACGCATTCGGGCTGTTGATTGGCGGAGGTTTTAAACCACGTGACCTCCCTCAGTCTATAAAATTTAAGTGGTGTACTGTTGTACACCTTATATACAGAATAATCCCAACAAATGGACTGCCCAGTCACCAGTGATACATCCTTAAGCAACACGGGTGTCCACCAAGGGCAAACAGGTGGCCCCATTGGGTTCGGGGGTTATACGCCTCTGCAAAGTGCAGTGTACTCCTGCTGAAGGGTAAGGCACCTCACAAATGGTATTCTGTGTATGACACTAAGCGGCTTGTTGAAATATTTTAGTATATAAAGTTCCCTGCAATACACCACTTAAAATTTATAGACTAAGCGAGTTTACGTAATTTAAACCTCAGTCAATCAACAGCTTGGATACGTGGTTGGTTAACTTCTTAATCGCTGATACTGACAGACGTCCATTTGCAACCATTGACGAAGGACCTGCAAGACTGAGGAACACTAAGGGGCAACCAAAGGATTCTTCACTAAGGATCGCGCTCTGTTTAACACAAAGGGACTCCGCTGGACAGCGCTATTGCTTGAAGCCTAAAGAATGGCCACAAAAATCGTAAGACTGCCTCTGATGGTGAGGCTCCAGTTCTGGAGATCTGGTGAGTGGAGAGTACCCCTCCATTACCATAACTCCCGGGGTTACTCTGAGCCGAAGTAGTGATACCTCTTAGGTTCCCACCTATTTATCAAATATATCAGTTTAGAAATTATTCGTATTCGATAGGTCCGTGTACAGAAAAAAACTCTTAAGAGACAAGTAAAGTAAAGTAAAGTCATCAGGGCGGCCTAAAGTCGGTATCAACCATACAGCGATGGAATCTACCGTCTTTTCATTAGCACTAGACCACGGAGATTATTTTTGCGTCTGAGGCGGAACGCCACACTTATCATCAGCTCCTCACTTTACCTCAAAAATCTCGGTGTTACTCATACGCTGAGTTTGCGTGGGCCGGTATCGAACCTGGAACTTTGTAATTCCTAATCGGACGCTCTACCGACTGTGCTAAACCGACCTTTCTGGGGCTAAAACGGTCATAAACCGTCATTATATACTTATTGATATTTACCAGTATTAATTTGTCAAGAACTGTGGCACCCGGTGAGCCTTCAACTCACTATAGTTGTAAAAGTGTACGCTGCTGGTGTTTTAACCATTGTTCCTTTGCAAAAAAATATCCGCTAATGCTCAATTCCCAAAGAATATCCACTGAGATAGAACGAGAGAAGTTTTTTGCTTTACACACAAGCGATTCCAGGGCGTAGACGTTCTGAAAATAGATTACTCTCTGTTAAACAGGCAAATAACTTAAGAATACTTGATGACAAGCCAACAGTAATTTACCAATTCCAATATATAATATATATATATTGAAATACGTAATTTACATAATATATATATATATATATATTATATATATATATATATATATATACAGTGGTAAGGAAAAATTGAAAAAATTCATATGAAAAAGAAGTACTATGAAACAGTTATTTCTTATGCGTATCGTCCCCTCAGCTAAATAATGGACCATTCCATTTTTATTATAAAGAAAGGGAAGAAATAGGACATGCTACTCAGAAAACATATAATAACAAAGAAAGAAATACAGAAGGAAAGACAGAAAGAAAAAAGAAGGAAATGTAGCTAGAAAGAAAGAAGGAAAGAGAATGAAATGCAACGTTCTGGCGGCATCCTTTTTAAAAGTTTGAATTTTATGCTGAATTAGTATTATCTGCGTTATTCGTTATTGTTATTTGTACAACGTTTCGGCCGATATGCCCTCCGGCCTTCTTCATGCTGAATTGTTGGCCTGTTGGATTTTTTGTGGATATAAGGCGTGTGCCAGATGCCTACTTCTAAATATAGACTCGTTGACTACCACGTGACCACCGAAGATTCCTATTATCCAATCACTGGCAGTGCTGCTGCTGCTGTTGGTGTATTTATAGAGTCCTGATTCTAATCTTAACTCATTGACACTCGGACCATCTTGGACGTAGGACGTAAAGGACACTATCCCACAAAGACTTATCGGTTTACTCACTTGTTTACTTTAAGTTCTTTTTCAACTGGAACCAAGGATGACGGACAGTTACTCAACACTATTCACGGCCTTTAGTAAGTTTGACTTAGCTACATCAGAGGAAATAACGACTACAAAATATTTGGTTTCACCAATATTCTAAGTTAGGTCTGTCTGCATTGGGAATCATCATTCCAAATCGCCGCCCTGTGGACTGGGGCGTTAGAATGCACCGACTGCACCTCTGCAGAGGGGTAAGACTCCCCCAAATGGGGCCACCTGTTGGCCGTGGGTGGCGATCCGTGATGCTTAAGGATGGAGTCTTGGTGGATGAGCAGTCCATGGCATGCAACTCCACTAAGAACCTTACTTAGGCTAGACGGGCGGTCGGAGAGGCTCTCTTCTGATCAATCGGCTGGTCCAGTCAAGCCCTAGCACCTATATGATTTTCCCAACCCTATTGCCCTTAGGGCAAGCCCCAACCCCTTTTTATCATATAAGTGCTAGAAGGCGGTGACTGAGGGTCTACATGTCCTGGGAATGACGTTAAATTCTATCTGATGGTGAGGTTCAGGTTTTGGAGGTTTGTGGAGCACACCTTCATCATCATTGCTCCCTGGTCTACTCTGACCCGGAGTGGTAGTACCTGTTAGGG
>CM042153.1:81337469-81354969 GCA_023376005.1 Doryteuthis pealeii
AAAAATTAGAGAGGGCCACGAACAAGGAGGTAATGCATTGAAGATTAATAAGCGAAAGAAGAAAAGGCACAAAAATTTCAGCTTTGCTGAAAAATATATGTCGAATCAAAACGTTTGCGATAATTTTATTTAATTCTTTTTTTTATTTTTTCGATTCTTAATTTCTAATGGTGATTGTATCTTTTTTGATTTTGGCCTTCGGTAGAATAGAACTGGCTTGTTTCTCTCTCATGTCAGTGTCGCAAGTCGTAACATGGGAAAAGTGTCTATCGGTGGATGGGGGATATGTATGAATTTTATTGTACGATTCATCCTGTTTTTCGTCGATATAGCAACAGAGGAAAGGGAATTACTTAAGAGACGAGAGAGTGGAGAGAGAGAGAGAGAGGGAGAGAGAGGAGAGAGAGAGAGAGAGAAAACACTAGACAGAGAAGAGATAAGTAACTTGAGAAAAAGTTATATTATATATATATATATAATATAATAATATATATATGTGTTGTATATAATATTATATATATATATATAATATATATATATATATATATAATATATATGTATATATATGTATGTATGAAAAGGTGAATGAAAACATCACACAATGCTGTTAAAGGAAGAAAACAATTATAATATAATTTCTTCTTTACAAGCATTGTGTATGTTTCATTCGCACTTTCATACTATATGGTCGGATTCATTTCCTTTCTTTAACTTATATATATATATATATATATATATATAATAATTATATATATATATATATATATATTTGTGTGTGTGTGTGTTGTGTGTGTGTGTGGTCTTTCAATATATAGATTGAGTGAGAGAGAGAAGAGTGAGAGAGAGAAAGTGAGAGAGAGAGAGAACGAGGGAGAGAGACAACTAAAGGAAGAAAATCCACCCTTTTAAAAAAAGGAACCAAAAAAAAAGAGAAAAAAAGAGGAGAGGCAGACAGAGACAGAGATAGATATATAGCATGAAGAGGAGAACAGAGAGAGGGGCGAGAAACAGAGAGAGGGAAGTGTGTGTGTGTTGTGTGTGTGAGAGAGAAGAGAGAGAGAGAGAAGAGAGAGAGAAGGAGGGTGAGAGAACATTTAACAGAGGAAGGAAAAGTCCATAAGAGAGAAAGAGAGTGAGATATTGAGATAGATATATAGATTGAGAGAGAAGAGAAGAGAAGAGGAAGAGAGAGAGAAAGAGAGAGGAAGGGGAGAAAGAGAGAGAGAGAGAAAAAGAGAGAGACAAACGATTGGTGGCTAAAGGCAATAAAAGATAGGAAGATAGGATTAAGGCGATAATATTATTTTGCAATAGTAAAAATAATAAAATGAACTAACAGAATGAATAAAGAAATCAGATGACAAACCTGGAATAGCAATTAAAAAGAAGGAAGGAATTACAGTACACAATACTGAAGGCAAAACGAAAGCAAGAAAGAAAAAAGAACTAGAAAGAAAGAGACAGAGAAAGACAGAGAGAGAGAACAGAAACGACGGGAGAGAGGAACAGACAGAAGAAGGGAGAATCAACAGAACAAATGAATAGCTGAAGGAAAAAGAAGAGGAAAGAGAGAGAAGGAAGAAAGAGAGAGAGAGCGAGAAGAGAGAGGAGTTAGAAAGAAAGAAATCACCGAACAAAAAAAGCTGTATAGAAAAGAAGAATGGGAGAAAGAAGAAAGAAAGAAAGAGAGAGGAGAGAACAGAACAATGAGAGTGCTGAAGACAAAAAGAAAGAAGGAGAGCTGAGAGAGAGAGAGAAAAGAGAGAGAGGAGAGAGAGAGAGAGAGATCACGAACTGAAACTGAGAAAAAGAAGAAGGAAGCAAGAAGAAAAAAGAAAGAAGAAAAGATTATATGCACAAATACCAAGAAACAGAAGAAAAAAAAAAGATAAAAGAAAAGAAAGAACGAATGAAGAAATATCACAACAATAGGAATGCTGCAGAAAGAAAGAAGAAAAAAGAAAGAAAAAAAGAAAGAGAAGAAAAAAAAGAAAGCAAACAGGCTCAGTGTAAATAAATGAATAAATCAGTTTCAGAAACAAACAATGCTGAAAGAATAAAAGAACAGAAAGAAAAAAATGATGAAATGAAAAAGAGAGATCACGATACAAATGGAATGAATGAGAAAGGGGAAATCAGTACAAAAAAATTGAATGTGAAGAACAAAAAAGAGAGGGAATAATATCAGAGGGAACAATGAATACTGAGTGGCGGCATAATTTATTTGGCGGCATAAGTTTAAGCAGTAAGGTATTATTCACATATATAAGTGGCACGTACTATTTTAATGGAATATTAAAGAAGCCGCGAATCAGGCAGAATTGAATTCACAGTGAGTAAAAGTAACATCGTCAAGTTCGGGACAAGGATTTAAGACCAAGAAAGAACGTATTCTGATAAGTTATTTGGAATCACCTGCACGCGCGCTGTAGAAATAAAAAGGTGTGTTGTGTGTGAGCATGTCTTGGCAAAAAGACTAGACCAAGAAGAAGAAAATGGAGTGTACAACAACGCCAATAGAAGAAACTAAGACAATACCAAAAATGAAAACGGCACAAGAACGAAGAAGACAGAGAAGTAGTTATGCAAGCATCACGTCTGTCTGATAGATATCTCTCTCCTCGTCTAATGAAAGAACTCTATTGTTATATACCACAACATGGGTATGATGTTAATATGAATATCCAAATTAATGACTTTAAAAAAAAATAAGACCAGTTAGCGATAGATGGGATTTGATCATTGCACAAGGCACGCGCTTGTAGTTAATAAAGAAATGAAATTTAGATATAAGAAGAAAATCTAAGAACATGGTGTTAAATTGGATGATGGCCATGTACTAAGAACTAACCAAAGAAGAATAATCACAAGACGAACAACAACGCTGAAGAAACTAGACTCACACGCACACGCCCTAGAAGAGACAGAGAAAGTAAGATATGCATAGCATCTCTCTGTCTGTCTGTCTGTCTGTCTACTTCTGCCTCTCTAGTGAGAAAAGAACTCTCTATGTGAATATACCCAACACAGTGTATAATGTGTATCGAGCACGTAAAAAGAAAGAAAGAAAAAAGAAAGGAAATAAGATAGAAAAAAAGATGAAGACATTAGTAAGAATGAAAGTTTAGAATATAAGAAAAAAGAATCTTAAGGATACATGGTGTTGTTGTTGCTACATGGTCTTTGCAAAAGACTAACCAGAAGAGAAAATATAAATATGTATGACCAACGAAATAAGAACAGAAACTAGAAATCACCGAAAATAAAGAGACGTGAAAGTAAGTTACGCATAGCATCTTCCCTCTGTCCGTCCTATCTATACGAAATTCTCTCTCCCACTCTAGTGAAAGAAGTTCCATGTGTAAATAACGCACATAGGTATATATGTGTATGAGTATGTAAAAAAGAAAGAAAGAAGAAATTTAGTTAAGAAAAAAGTATTAAGAAATAACATGGTTGTGTGTATATATGGCCCATGTCTGGAAAAAAAGACTACCCAAAGAAGAAAGAAAATGATGTTACAACAGAACAACGCAATAAAAAGAAAAGACGACAAAGAAACGAACGCCCAGACGAAAGAGACTAGAGAAAAGTAAGTTATGCATAGATCTCTCTTGTCTATCTGTCTATCTGCTATCGTCTCGGCCCCCTCCTGTACAAAAGAAAGCAAGAAAGAAGAGAAAGATGAAAGGATGATGAGTGTAAAGAAAAGGTGAAAGACAAATAGTTAGTAACAATGAAAGTTTAGATTAAGATAAAATCTTGAAGAAAAAACATGGTGTTGTTGTTGATGCAATGTCTTGGCAAAAGACTAACCAAGAAGCAGAAAAATGATGGTACAACCAACGCAATAGAAAGAAACTAGACATCCACGACGGCCAGACGCAGAGACAGAGAAAGTAAATTATGCATAGCATCTCTCTGTCTGTTGTCTGTCTATCTGTCTATTCTCTCTCCCTCTCTAGTGAAAGAACTTCTATTTTTGTATATACCCAACATGGGTATATGTGTAATGAGATCTAACATTAGATCCTTAAAAAATAAGAATTTAAGGATAGATGGATTTGATCACCTGCACGCGCGCTGTAAGTTAGTAAGAAATGAAAGTTTAGATTATGATAAATCTTAAAGGAAACTAACACGGTGTTGTTGGTTGATGCATGTTTGGCCAAAAAGACTAACAAGAAGAAGAAAAGAATCAATATGTACAACCAACGAAATGACAGAACTAACACACACAGATGGCCAGATAAAGAGACAGTGAAGTAAAGTTACCAATGCAATCTCCTCTGTCCGTCGTCTATCGGTCTAATCTTCTCTCCCTCTCTAATGAAGAAGTCCATTGTGTAATACCACATGGGTATGATGTGTATGAGTATGTAACAAAGAAAGAAGAAGAAGTTTAATTAGAATAGAGTTCTTAAAGAAATAATGGTGTTGATTTGGTTGATGCATGTTCTTGGCAAAAAGACTAAACGCAAGAAGAAGAAAATGATGTAGACAACAACGCAATAGAAGAAACTAGACATCACACGAAACGGGCCAGAGCGAAGAGACAGAGAAGTATAAATGCATAGCATCTCTCTGTCGTCTACTAATCTATCACCCAATCTGATAACAAAGAAAAGAGAGAAAGAAAGAAAGAAAGAAGGAATATTAGTATAGAATGAAAGACAATAGAGACTGAAAACAAACCTATGATTCCAAAAGACAAAAAGAAAATGAAAAACACTGAAATTAAACATAAGGAAATGTTAATTATGAGAAAATTCACAAATTAGAAAAAAAAATCTTAATATAAAGCACTGAATCCAATCTTTGTCTCATAAGTGTTGGAAATAGTATTAATAACTATATATCTAATAGTTATTACTATTATCATATTTTTTTAATAATAATTACAATAATTAGTTTCAGACTAATAGTTAAATATTCATTATTATTTAATTAATATAGATATCATACTACAGCCTATTGCCAGAAATATCAGAATCCGGTGTTTCAAGAGAGCGCAGAATGGCCGTTATTTCCCTTTCATATCGTTTATAATATAAACAGGAATATGGTCATTATTAGCTGGGGGAAAATGAACACGATAAGCAAGAATTCAGAAGGTTAAACACTCCCTCACAATTATAAGTGACAACGAAGGTCAGTTTCTAAAGCAGAGAGTTTTAACAGGTTTGAATTCAGATTTTCTTCTTCTAGACTGAGAATTAGGAGATACTCCAGAGAATTTACATTTTTGCATTGCAGTTTAATGATCTGATCTGTTCATTTTTTTACTAGAAGCATTCAAGGTATACGTGTCGTAATTAAAGGCAACACGAATATTAATATTACAATTATCACAAAAAACAAAGGATTTGTTTTTCTTCTATCTTTTTTTTGAGAACCGTTATAACCATTGAAAATGCTATCTGAGTAAGATGAGAGCAGTTCAGATAATAGAGCAATGCAAATGTAATCCTGGAGTTCCCTATATCGTCTGGAGTAGAACAATTCACATGTTAAAACTCTGCTTAAGAAAATATGACTTTGTGTCACTTATAACTTGTGAGGAGGGTTTAACCGCTGAATTCTTGCTTATATCGTGCGTTTCATCATCTCAGCTAATAATGGACATTCCGTTTATATTATAAAGAATGAAAGGAAATAAGGCCATTCTGCGCTCTTGAACACCGGATCTGATATTTCTGTGCAATAGCTGAAATAGTTATTGAACTATTATTAAAATAAAATAATGAAATAGTTATTAAACTATTAGCTGAAATAATTATTGAATTATTATTAAAAAAGATAATGAAATAGTTATTAAACTATTAGATGAAATAGTTATTAAACTATTTCAACTATGAGACAAAGATTGGATATCAGTGCTTTATATTAAGATTTTTTTTTCTATCGCAAATTTTCGTCATAATTAACATTTCCCTGTGATTTGTTTATTTGTAGTAAATTTCAGTTGTTTTTCATTTTTCTTTTTGTCTTTTTTGGAATCAGTTTGTTTTTCAGTCTCTATTTGTCTTTCATCCTTTTCTTTATACTAATATTCCTTTCTTTCTTTCTTTCTTTCTTTCGTTCTTTCTTTTGTTACAGAGAGGGGAGAGAGATAGACAGATAGATAGACAGACAGAGAGATGCTATGCATAACTTACTTTCTCTGTCTCTTCGTCTGGCCGTTCGTGTGATGTCTAGTTTCTTTCTATTGCGTTGGTTGTACATCATTTTCTTCTTCTTGGTTAGTCTTTTTGCCAAGACATGCATCAACCAACAACACCATGTTATTTCTTTAAGACTTTTATTCTTAATCTAAACTTTCTTTCTTTCTTTCTTTTGTTACATACTCATACACATATACCCATGTTGGGTATATACACAATGGAACTTCTTTCATTAGAGAGGGGAGAGAGATAGACCGATAGACAGACGGACAGAGGGAGATGCTATGCGTAACTTACTTTCACTGTCTCTTTATCTGGCCATTCGTGTGATGTCTAGTTTCTGTCTATTTCGTTGGTTGTACATATTTGATTCATTTTCTTCTTCTTGGTTAGTCTTTTTGCCAAGACATGCATCAACCAACAACACCGTGTTATTTCTTTAAGACTTTTATCATTAATCTAAACTTTCATTTCTTACTAACTACAGCGCGCGTGCAGGTGATCAAATCCATCTATCGCTTAAATGGTCTTATTTTTTAAGGTCTAATGTTAGATACTCATACACATATACCCATGTTGGGTATATACAAAATAGAAGTTCTTTCACTAGAGAGGGGAGAGAGATAGACAGATAGACAGACAGACAGACAGAGAGATGCTATGCATAACTTACTTTCTCTGTCTCTTGCGTCTGGCCGTTCGTGTGATGTCTAGTTTCTTTCTATTGCGTTGGTTGTACATCATTTTCTTCTTCTTGGTTAGTCTTTTTGCCAAGACATGCATCAACCAACAACACCATGTTATTTCTTCAAGATTTTTATTCTTAATCTAAACTTTCATTTCTTACTAACTATTTGTCTTTCATCCTTTTCTTTACACTCATATTCCTTTCATTCTTTCTTTCTTTCTTTCTTGCTTTCTTTTGTTACAGAGAGGGGCGAGAGATAGACAGATAGACAGATAGACAGAGAGATGCTATGCATAACTTACTTTCTCTGTCTCTTCGTCTGGCCGTTCGTGTGACGTCTAGTTTCTTTCTATTGCGTTGGTTGTACATCATTTTCTTCTTCTTGGTTAGTCTTTTTGCCAAGACATGCATCAACCAACAACACCATGTTATTTCTTTAAGACTTTTATTCTTAACTAAACTTTCTTTCTTTCTTTCTTTTGTTACATACTCATACACATATACCCATGTTGGGTATATACACAATGGAACTTCTTTCACTAGAGAGGGGAGAGAGATAGACCGATAGACAGACGGACAGAGGGAGATGCTATGCGTAACTTACTTTCACTGTCTCTTTATCTGGCCATTCGTGTGATGTCTAGTTTCTGTCTATTTCGTTGGTTGTACATATTTGATTCATTTTCTTCTTCTTGGTTAGTCTTTTTGCCAAGACATGCATCAACCAACAACACCATGTTATTTCTTTAAGACTTTTATTCTTAATCTAAACTTTCATTTCTTACTAACTGTCTTTCATCCTTTTCTTTATACTCATATTCCTTTCTTTCTTTCTTTCTTTCTTTTGTTACATACTCATACACATATACACATGTTGGGTATATACACAATAGAAGTTCTTTCACTAGAGAGGCGAGAGAGATAGACAGACAGACAGACAGACAGAGAGATGCTATGCATATCTTACTTTCTCTGTCTCTTCGTCAGGGCGTTCGTGTGATGTCTAGTTTCTTTCTATTGCGTTGGTTGTTCGTCTTTGATTCATTTTCTTCTTCTTGGTTAGTCTTAGACATGCATCAACCAACAACACCATGTTATTTCTTTAAGATTTTTATTCTTAATCTAAACTTTCATTTCTTACTAACTACAGCGCGCGTGCAGGTGATCAAACCCATCTATCGCTTAAATGGTCTTATTTTTTAAGGTATAATGTTGGATACTCATATACATATACCCATGTTGGGTATATACAAAATAGAAGTTCTTTCACTAGAGAGGGGAGAGAGATAGACAGATAGACAGACAGACAGACAGAGAGATGCTATGCATAACTTACTTTCTCTGTCTCTTCGTCTGGCCGTTCGTGTGATGTCTAGTTTCTTTCTATTGCGTTGGTTGTACATCATTTTCTTCTTCTTGGTTAGTCTTTTTTGCCAAGACATGCATCAACCAACAACACCATGTTATTTCTACAGCGCGCGTGCAGGTGATTCCAACTAACTAAACAAGAAACGTCTTTCTTGCTTAAGATCCTTGTCCGAACTGACGAGTTAACTAGCTCTCACGTGAATTCACCTGATTCGCGGGCTTTCTGTAATATTCCATAAAAAGTGCCACCCATGATATGAAAAAGTACCTTCACTGCTTATAATCTATGCCGCCAAATAAATTATGCCGCCACATTCAGTATTCCATTGTTCCCTGATTTATTTATTTCTCCCTCTTTCTCTTTTTTCTTCACATTCAATATTCCTTTGTTTGTACCGTGATTTCCCTCTTCATCATTCCATTGTATCTGTGATTTCTCTTTTTCATTCATTCATTTTTTCTTTCGTTCTTTTATTCTTTGCTTTCAGCATTCGTTTGTTCTGAAACTGATTTATTCATTTATTTACACTGAGCCTTTGTTTGTGCTTTGATTTCTTTCTTTTTTTCTTTCTTTCTTTCTTTTTTTTCTTTCTTTTTTCTTTCTTTCTTTCTTCAGCATTCCATTGTTATGTGATATTTTTCATTCGTTCTTTCTTTCTTTTTACTTTTTTTTCTTTTCTGTTTTCTTGTATTTGTGCTATAATCTCTTTCTTTCTTTCTTTCTTTTTTTCTTTCTTTCTTTCCTTCCTTCTTTTTTTCTTCAGTATTCGTTGTTCTGTGATTTCTTTTCTCTCTCTTCTTCTCTCTCTCTCTCTCTCTCTCTCTCTCTCTCAGTCTCTCTTCCTTCTTTCTTTTTGTCTTCAGCATTTCATTGTTCTGTGATTTCTTTCCCTCTCTCTTTCTTTCTTTCCTTCTTTCTTTCATTCTTTCTTTTCTTCAGCATTTCGTTGTTCTGTGATTTCTTTCTCTAACTCTCTCTCTCTCTCTCTCTCTCTTTTCTCTCTCTCTCTCTTTCCTTCTTTCTTTCTTTGTCTTCAGCATTTCATTGTTCTGTGATTTCTTTCTCTCTTTCTGTCTGTCTCTCTCCCCCCTCTCTCTCTCTGTCTCTCTGTCTCTTTCTTTCTTTCTTTCTTTCTTTCTTTCTTTCGTTTTTTGCCTTCAGTATTTTTGTACTGTAATTCCTTTCCTTCTTTTAATTCGCTATTCCATTGTTGTCATCTGATTTCTTTATTTCATTCTGTTAGTTCATTTTTTATTTATTTTTTACTATTGCAAATAATATTATCGCCTTAATCCTATCTTCCTATCTTTTTTATTTGCCTTTTAGCCACCAATCGTTTGCTCTCTCTTTCTCTCTCTCTCTCTCTTCTCTCCCTCTCTCTCTCTCTTCTCTCTCTCTCTTCTCCTCTCTTCTCTCTCTTTTCTCTCATCTATATATCTATCTCAATATCTCACTCTCTTTCTCTCTTTAAGTGACTTTCCTTCCTCTGTTAATATGTTCTCTCACCCTCGTTCTCTCTCTCTCTCTCTCTCTCTCTCTCTCTCACACCACACACACACACACACACTTTCTCTCTCTGTTTCTCGCCCCCTCTCTCTGTCTCTCTCTCTCATGCTATATATCTATCTCTGTCTCTGTCTGTCTCTCTCTCTCTCTTTGTCTTTTAAGTGATTTTCTTTCCTCTGTTAGTTGTTCTCTCTCCCTCGTTCTCTCTCTCTCTCACTTTCTCTCTCTCACCTTTCTCTCTCTCACTCAATCTATATATTGAAGACACACACACACACACACACACACACACACATATATATATTATATATATATATATATATATATATATATATAGTTAAAAGAAAGGAAATGAATCCGACAATATGAGTATGAAAAGGTGGAATGAAAACATCACACAATGCTGTTAAAGAAGAATTATATTATAAATGTTTTCTTCTTAAACAGCATTGTGTTGTTTTCATTCCACCTTTTCATACATACATATATATATATATATTATATATATATATATATATATATATATATATATATATTATATACATACATATATATATATATAATTTATATATATATATATTATTTTTCTCAGTGACTTTTCTTTCCTCTGTTAGTTGTTCTCTCTCTCTCTCTCTCTCTCTCTCTCTCCCTCTCTCTCTCTCTCCTCTCTCGTCTCTTAAGTAATTCCTCTTTCCTCTGTTGCTATTATCGACGAAAACAGGATGAAATCGTACAATTAAATTCATACATACCCCCATCCACCCGAAGACACTTTTCCATGTTTACGACTTGCGAACACTGACAGAGAGAGAAAAAAGCCAGTTCTATTCTACCGAAGGCCAAAATCAAATAAAGAACAATCACCATTAAAAATTAAGAATCGAAAAAAAAAAAAAAGATTAAAAAATTACGCAACGTTTATTCGACATATATTTTTTTGTCAGCAAAGCTGAGAATTTTTGTTGCCTTTTCTTCTTTTTCGCTATAATCTTCAATGATTATCTCCCCTTGTCATGCCCTCTCTATTTTTTTTTTCTTTCACCTGACCTAAAACAGAAGTCGAAAAAGAATTACTAAAGGTTGCATGACGTTTGTATTATAGAGCAGAAGCCACATTAAAAATTACAAAATGAAAGAAAACTAAAAAAAAGAAAAATGAGAGAATAATTTGGAATTGTGAGATTGAAAGAAGCACAGAAAGAAAAATGCACGATCATGCAAGTTTTAAGAAAAAATAAAAAATAAAAAAAAATAAATATGTTTCGCTTTGTGTTTTCGTTTCAGTTTTTTGTTTCTTTTTTCTAATTTTGCCTTTACCTTTATCACTTAACAATTAAAGGATGAAAAAACGTGCCATGTTTTGAAGCCTAAAAAGAGAGAAAAAGGCAATACAGAAGATCAAATAGAATGTTCCTTAGAGACTCGAAATGTTCCTTTGTTTTCATTGGTAGATACGTCCTGACAAAAATCTGAAATTTTATAATCGGATTTATATTCATGAAAAACGAAACTGCTTTACTAAAAATAAATGATTTATAAACATTGGCTAAAAGTTTCTGCTCGGTACATATAATCTTATTCGAACAACAACGCTTCAAAAGCAATGTCTCGTGTTTATTTTGAAGTTGTTGTTGTTTATTGATTTTAACGGCATATCAACCCGTCTGGGGTTATGTCATGCCTAACGATTATGAAGTTATACATATCGTGTATTCATATTTATACTTTTTAGTAATTGGTTTTAACAATGTGTTAGCATTATTGGGGATTATATTGTATGGTATTGATTTGTTTCATGTCTATATTCCATAGTATAATTTTATTTCTCTCAAAAAAGAGAGAATATCCTCCATGTTGACGTTTTCAAACAGATCTTTCATATTGTTTGCTTTAAAATAACGGTTTCTAATGTGAGCAAAAAACTGTATTCCATGAATAAGTGTTTAACTGTCAAAGGTATTTGACATGTTCCACATTGTGGTTGTTGTTCTTGTTTGAGCATATAGGAGTGCGTTAGTTTTATTTTAAAGGAAACTACAACAAATATGTTGTTGTTAACATCCTTCTGTTTTCAAAAGACAATGGAGTAGTGTCCAAATTTTTAAAACTACGTAGCCTGGGCGGGTTGTTTTGGAGGATGTGCTGTTGCCTAAGCAGCAGATCCCCCCTATCCACACTGTCGCTGTGGTCGAAAGGAAAGATAAGAAACCTATGCAGTTTGGCAACGGCAGTGTCGCAGGAGTTGGTGTGTAGCACTGAAATTCAGCGTTACTCCACCTTAGGGACTCCGGTTCCGGATTTGTTATCGGGGTTTTACTCCCCTACTCTTCCCCGGGATTATGAAGCCGCTCAGTGTCGATGGTTTTATAACTGTCTCTTCCTGGTCGTAGATGGGTTGACGACTAGGGCCAGCAAATAATGATCATAGTAACACCTTTTATAGATGGTTTGGTTTAGTTTGTTTTGTTTAATGGCATATCAACCTCAGTGGGTCATTTAATGCCGATAAAGTTTTGAAATAAATTCATTCTTAATGGACACACAATGTTTTTTAATAAATACATTTTTCTATTTAACCCATAGATGGGACCCTAATAGGTACTACCACTCCGGGTCAGAGTGGACCTGGGAGCAATGGCGATGAAGGGGTGCTCCACATTCCCCAAACCTCCAGAACTGGAACCTCACTATCAGATAGAGTTTACCGTCATTCCCAGGACATGAAGACCCTCAGATACCGCCTTCTAGCACCAATATGATAAAAACGGTTGACGGTTGCAATGCTTTTTTTTAGAGTAAGTTTTCAGCTGAAAAGCACTATTATATCAAATAGTCACCACCATTCAGTTTATATTTTCTCAACGATTTGTTGTATTGTCCTCGCCCGGAAGATGGAACTTCCGGCTGAGGGACAAAGAGAAAGATAGAAATGCGTAGGCGTGTCGTCAATACAAAAGCGAGAGGGTTAAACAGTCAGCGGCCAGAGGGCCACTCAGAGAAGAGACAGCCGACGAGAATGGTGCATGACCGGCGCGGTCACGCACCATTGCTGCCAGCGGGCAGTGAGGTTCGTTCACCCCTCTGTGCCTCAGATCCCAGCAGCAGTAGGAGTAATCATTGTCAACCCTTGGGCAGTTCCCATTGTCAACGCTCGCCACCCATCACGTACAGCCGAGAAGAAGAAATAAAGTCAAACCTCCTCTATACTCATGTGTTGTGATTTCATTAAGTGACCACTAGATACATCGTCTAGCGGTTAGAAACGATCTCCGCTGTATACGAGCAGCGTATACGATTCAGCGTGAGTTTGAAGAAGCCGCTATATAACATATATAGAATTTGATGCCAGTATATAACACATACGATTTAGTGCCGGTAAAGAAGGCGCTATGCAACAGATTAATCTGTATATTATTGGATTATTTGTTATAACCCATAGATAGGACCCTAACAGGTACTACCACTCCGGGTCTGAGTGGACCTGGGAGCAATGGTGATGAAGGGGTGATCCACATTCCCCAAACCTCCAGAACTGGAATTCAGCCACCGCTTTCTAGCACCCATATAATAAAGAGGATTGGTGTTTGGGGCAATCATATAGGTACTAGGGCTTGACGTGACCAGGCACAGAAGGAGTATAAGAATAAGCATGACTGGTTGGTAAAGATGATTCACTAGGAATTGTGCAATAAATTCCCCAAATGTCCTGAACTGGAACCTCACTATCAGATAGAGTTTAACGTCATTCCCAGGACATCTAGACCCTCAGTCACCGCCTTCTAGCACCCATATGATAAAAACGGTTGGAGGCTGCAATGCTTTTTTTTTGGAGTAAGTTTTCAGCTGAAAAGCACTATTATTTCATATAGTCACCATCATTCGGTTTATATTTTCTCAACGATTAATCCGTATATTATTTGTTTAGTTGTTGTGCCTCTTTTGGCATCACTCCTTTTTACTATATGTTCACTTCAACCTTGTGGAAAAAAACAACAACTTTGCACATAACATCAGCACTATCTTATTACAGTTGGAATTATTTGTGCTTCTTAGTGCTGTTCAGCTATTAGCCACGAGTAAGTCTCAACTCTGTATCTGTCTCTCTCTCTCTCTCTCTCTCTCTCTCTCTCTATATATATATATATATATATATATATATATATCACCGAGTCCACTCTCTCGATTATATACCCGACGATATTCGACGACGATATGAAGGGGTATACAACAGTATGGGTTAAATGTTGGAATATTTTGTGGTATATAAGGTGTACTCTAATTCCTCACTTAGATCTATAGACTAGCCAAGGTTACGTGAGTTATTCTTGCAGCCAATCACTAGCAATACTGCGTGGCTGATAGAATACTTAAACTTAAATTAGACAGAAAGCGGAAATGTGGTGGCTAAGCGTTTTGACGCTAGGGTCAATTGCAAAGGTCCGGTGAATTGCAACAATACATTGGCCATTACTTGAAATCGACGGAAGGTCGGAAAGACCCCCAATCGACCAATTCACTGATCTTGTTAATGTTTCATAATTATTAGATTCTTAATATTTATGTGCAATGGTGTAGAAATCAAAATATCTACTGTGAGTTGCAGCCCACGACCTTGAAGGATGAGTGACAAGGCTTGACGTCATCCTGATCCTTTCCGGTGGATACCGTGAGAATTGGTGGAGGAGACCCTCTTCCGGTTTAGATAAGAAATAGATTTTAGTCAGTCGGGGAGAAACCACGACGGTGGTGAGTCGTGTTATACACGCTCCGACTCGATCTGCGCGGGTAGTCTGGTGGGGATTTCGAAATAAAATGTGATCTAAGTAAATCGAAGTCTTGTGTTATTATCTAAAAACTACCAATGACACAGGGCTTCTGATAAAGAGAAATCCCCAATGGAAGACCAGACACGAAGTCTCCAAGAGAAGTCCAGACGAAGAAGAGATGTTAGAAGAGACCTAGAAGAACTTAACATATCAAAGACGCCAGAAGAAGAATAGAAGAATAGAAGTAAGTAAAGAAGTAAAGGGTATACAACATTAAGCCCCATAAAATATATATTATATGAATATATATTTTTATTTTAATCCAAGGGAAACCCTTGGGGACACAAACCC
Source organism: Doryteuthis pealeii (assembly GCA_023376005.1). Lineage (NCBI taxonomy): Eukaryota > Metazoa > Mollusca > Cephalopoda > Myopsida > Loliginidae > Doryteuthis > Doryteuthis pealeii. The sequence continues at coordinate 81,352,314 of CM042153.1, forward strand.
CCACTGATTTTTTTCTCTTTGGTGTAAATGAAATTTAAAACACAGGTATATGACAAGGTATGATGCCTATTCACAAACTTTTAGCAAATTTCAATAATATTCAGGCCTCTTATGGGGGTTAACCCCCAATCATTTTGAAGCCAATAACTTGAGTATCGGAACCTCTATAAACATTTTTTTCTGCTAATTAAATGTAAATCCATAAAAAAATCTGATATATAAACTTATTTCTATATATAACCATTTATCCCTTATGCAAGTGATCCGATCACGATGAAAATTAGCACACATGTTAAACTATTATTCAAAAACAGGACTGGCTAACTATATATTTTACCCATAGTTGGAAAGAGATAGTTGGAAATTTTGATTGACAAATTTAGACATTTTATATATGGCAAACCATTAATAAAATTATTAAAACCAAAATTATTATTTAACTAGCGTATGAGCCACCCTATCGGGCTGCATCATAAGTTAATTTATCACAAAAGCTAACAATAAAACTAATAGCTTTCCAAGATCAATCACCTTTAATTAGAATGTAAAAGAGGCTCTCCTAGGTGACAAGCACAGTGATATTATATGCACACACACACACACACACACACACACAACACACACTCTCTCTCTCTCTCTCTCTCTCTCTCACACACACACACACACACAGACACAGACACACACACACACACACACACACACACAACACATATATATATATATATATATATATATATATATTGAGGTAGACGAAATATTTCTTTCTAGTAGTTTTCCGTAGTTCGGGATCTACATGGTGAAGAAATCATCCCATATTTTTTATCCAAGCGCTTTCAACCATTTCCATGATCGTCCTCAGGGGATTCTTGGTTGCAGTGTTTTTAGTGTTAGCAGTGTTTTGGAGTCTTTATTCCTTTGGATTTATTCATTCATTTGTTTATTTATTATTTATTTAATTGGAATAGTCTATTTTTGTAGGGTTGCTAGGGTTAGTTGTATTAGTTATTAAAGATGTTTAGTACATTATTGCCTGTATTAAATGCTATTTTTATTGATATTATGTTTGTTAAATAAAATATAATATCTTGTTGCCAAAATACACAAATATATATATATATATATATATATTATATATATATATATATATAAACATACTACAGCAAATACTTATTGTAAATAACATTACTATCGCAACCAGATGCACAGGAATTACAAGCTCGATGAAATAACACTAAAACAAATAATTCGGAATAACGTTACTGCAGCCACGCCTGATAATAAGGTAAAATTTATTATTTATTATACAAAATACAAAACTACCAATCTCGTCATTCGTAAAAATATTTCTCCCCAGACAAGTCGGCTTAATGAGACCAATGTAGTATATAGATTTAAATGTCCCCTAAAAATTGCAGTCTCACAGAAAATGATAATACATACATTGGATTCACCCTAACCACATTGTCAAGGCGTCTACCCCTCCATTTAACAGACAACAGCTCTATTTCACAACACCTAAAATTACATTCATGCCCCCACTCTAATTACCGAAATATTCTAACGGAAAATACACACATTCTGCACAAATAAAAAAATAAACAAAAACTCCAAATACTAGAAGCTTTATACATAAAACAATACAAACCGTCTTTAAACAAAATTAATTTCCAATACAGTACACACATTCTAATATATATATATATATATATATATATATATATATATATATATATATATATACAGTCAGTCAGAGTTCGACCCTAGCCAAGGATAATTGTTGTGAAGCGCCGAAATACGTGTCTGTGGATGACTTATTAATATATGCTCCAATAAAGTTGGTATGAGCTCTCTAAGGGGTGATTTAAATTAACTTTTGCTACTAAAGCATATATGCAATGATCGTTTGTGACCAAACTAGATCGCTCTGTGATCGTAAACTATATAAACAAAATGTATTTAATAGTTTAAACACCAGCCCCGCTACAGCAGCATTCAGTGGCCGAGGGGATTAGAAATATGGCTGGCAAACAGTCAGTCGGAGTTCGACCCTAGCCAAGGATATTTGTTGTGTCTAGTTACACTGAAGAGGCGTGAAACACCGAAACATGTGTGTTGATGATTTATTAATTATATATATATATATATATATATATATATATATATATCACCATCATCTGCGAGAGACACCTGCGCTGACTTGGACATGTCAGGAGGATGGACAAAGGCCGCATCCCCAAAAACCTACTGTATGGCGAATTGGTAGAAGGCACCCGACCGGTAGGGAGTTCACGCCTACGCTTTAAATACGTCTACAAGGATATGAAGATATGCCCCAACGACAACAACACATAGGAGGTTGGTGAAGAAAACCAAGCGGCATGGTGCCTCCTTATCAAACAAGGAGCGAAAAGAAGTGAAAAAGAGAGGAAAGTAGCCGCCGCAGAAAAGAGAGCCAGAAGGAAGGAGAGACAACAGCAACTCCAGCAAGCATCACTGTTTGTTTGCAGTCACTGCACCAGAGATTGCCATTCAAAAATTTGCTTGTTCAGCCACTCGCGCAGATGCAGTTAAAAAAGAAAATTGGATACTAAGCCATCGTCTTTAGCTGACGGAAGGATGCTAGCAATATGTATGAATTTGTAATTTGTAATTGGGA
>CM042153.1:81359969-81367469 GCA_023376005.1 Doryteuthis pealeii
GGAAATCATGGGCATTTGAGAACAAATGATGACTGGTTTCGCAGTTTATCTTGTTTAAGTGGATTTTTTGGTTTAATGTATACCGCCTCGAGTATTTGAATTTTTTTTTCTTTGTGAATTCATACACCAATTCCAGCCGGATATATATATATATATATATATATATATATATATATATATGTGTGTGTGTGTGTGTGTGTATGTGTGTGTGTGTGTTTGTGTGTGTGTGGTGTAAAATGGAATAGGAATTGAATCCGACAATATGAGGAAATGTAGATGGATAAAAAATGAATTTAATCGATATCACCTTAATCGATATCACTTACACATGTGTTTCGGTCAGTTTTATCACAATGTATACGGATTACGCTATTATCATTATTAAAATAATCAGATGAAATTGAAATAATGATAATAATAATAATAGGAAATATATACGAATATTCCGCACACGGAAAAATTTTTTACGACCTTCATCAGAGTTTTTTTACGGCCTTCATCAAAGTTTTTTACGACCTTCATCAAAGTTAAAAAAAAAAAAAAGAAAAAAAGAAAAATTCACTCTAAAGAAGGTCGTAAAAATCTCTCTGTGTACGGAATATTTTTACATTTTTCCTATTATTATTATTATTATTATTTCAATTTCATCTGATTATTTTAATAATAATAATAATAATAGCGTAATCCGTATACATTTTGATAAACTGACCGAAACACATGTGTAAGTGATATCGATTAAAGTGATATCGATTAAATTCATTTTTATCCATCTACATTTTTTTTCTTTACTCATTTTTCCTCATATATATTTGGGCAGCATTTTTCATTCCAAAATATTTAGTTAAAGATGATAGAATTGTTATTGTTTTCAATTTCTTTTTTTTTTCTTTCATGTTTCTAAACAATTGTTTTGATGTTATCATCTTGAAAGGTGTTAATCAGTTGTCAGCTGCCCGAAAGATTTATTATTGGTAGGCAAATTACTTTCGCTTCTTTTCTGAACCACTATCAAGGTAGCGTAAAATTTGTCTAGACTATCAAAACTGTCAAAATTAGTTAAATATTAAACAGTTGTGATAATGATAGTTTAGACAAATACACATTAGACAAACATACTTGAAAATGGTTAAGAAATAAACCAAATGTACTTTGTCTAGATATAATAGCTCTTTCTGACAACTGATTAACGCCTTTCAAGATGATAGAATGAAAATAATTTTTAGGAAACTTGAGAGAAAAAATAAATAAGAAAAACATTAAGGGGTCTATTAAGTCAAGTCGTCGGGGTGGCCTAATTGTTATATAATTATTAGATACCTAATACTTATATAAGGTAGTATAGAAACATAATGGCGATTAGTGCAGCTGATGGACTTGAGAGTGAGTGACCTCACTCTCACCTTGCCCTCTGGGGATAAATCGTGAGAATCGGAAGGGATAGAAGACCCTGTCTTCCGGTTTAAGGAGTAAGTAAGTTTCAGTCAGTTAGCAAGTAGGAGCCGAGCTCGTACGATGTGCGCAGATGTCTGGTCTGGGGATTTACAAATAAAGTAACATCAAAGTAAATCGAAGTCTTGTGTTTATTACCTAAAAAACTAACAATGACACAGGGCTTCTGATAGGAGAAATCCCTAACAGAAACCAGATACGAAGTCCCCAAGAAAGTCCAGACCTCAGAATAGACCAGACCAAGATGTTAGAAGATAGAACCAAAGCCGGACAGAAGAAAAGACGACCAGAAGTAAGAAGTAAGAAAGGGTATACAACATAATGTCGGTATCGGCCAGACAGCGAGGGAGTCTATCCCTTTTTCACTAGCGCTAGACCAAGGAGATTATTTTAGCGTCTGAAGTGGAGCACCACACCTACCATCAGCTCCTCACTTTACCGCACAGATCCCTGTGCTACTCATTCGCTGAGTTGGTGAGGGCCGGTATCGAACCAAGAACCTTGTGATTCCTAGTCGAACACTCTACCGACTGAGCTAAACCGGCCCTATTGGGGTCTATTATGTTTAACCAAATTTATTTGAATACATATACAAGGTTCCATTCATTCTTCATTTCTATCTTGGTAAATACAGCTTTAAACTCATTACTCTTTTGGCAAAACTTTGTATTCCGAAATAAAGTAATGAATAGAACGTTACTTTTTTCATAATACAAGGTGTGTCAAAAAGTACAAAAAACTCGATACTCTTTTAACACACCTCGTATATATATATATATATATATATATATATATATATATATGTATATATAATATACTATAATGCTCTATATTCACAATATATTGAGCCCTATGGGATTAACTACTTACGCTATGTTCACATAGTAGTACACATAAATATATATATATATATATATATATATATATATAATATATATATATATCTTAGGCATGTTTTATTAAAGTTTACTGGCAGGGAATTTGTATTAAGCTTTTTATTTACCTCTACTTTTTGGCGAACGAGATGTCGCAAATGCGGTTGTAAACAGTCTAAAATAGAATATGCTATATATATTATATATATATAATATATATATATATATATATATATATATATATATATATATGTGTGTGTGTGTGTGTGTGTGTGTGTGTGTATGTATATGTATATGTATATATATATTATATGTATATATATATGTATATATATATAATATTATATATATATATATATATATTATATATATATCAAGTTATTGAACATATATATATATATATATATATATATATATATATATATATATTGGTTTGGAGGTTTATTTTGAAGGCTATCACAATGCAGGTGTAAAGAAAAAATAATAATACGGTAACAATGATGTTGTGTGTTAACCTGTATTTTGTTCTTGAATTTTCGAGATAAAATATTTTTTCAGAATATCACTGAAAAAGAGATTTAAAAAAAAAAATTCATTTAACTAGAAATGCCATAACAAGACGACTTCAGTTCCAGTGATCTTTTGAAAAAAATATTTTATCTCGAAAATTCAAGAATAAAATACAGGTTAACATATATATATATATTCCGGAGTTTGCCACAAATACACTTTGGTATTGTGACCATACCGTTATACTACAGGTGCACACAGTCCTATTTAAATAGATTTTAAAAGGCGAGAAAGGCGTGGAAACTAATCAGTCAATATTCTTTTCCAACAAAGAGACATTTAAAAAAGACGGTTTAACGGCATGTCAACACGTTTTTAGGTTATTTTATGCCAAGACGTAGTGTTATATTCATGTTTGATGGGGATTCAACTTTTAAACACATTTTTAAAACTCATTATATGTATTTACCAATCCCTCCGCACGAGCAGGTCAATTTCTTAAGCGGAGTTCAACAGGTTTTAATTCAGAGTTTTCCTTCTCCTAGACCGGTTGCCTAACCAAGGTTAAAGAGCCCGGTCTGCCCTAATATTTACCCATAGCTGGAGGGAGAGTAGGATTCAAACCTTTCCCAAAGGTATTAGCGCTAAGTGAAATGCAATTACCAAATCCAGGATTTGAACTCGGGGCGACGAGTCCATTCCCCATTACTTTAACCATTACACCACATGCTACCTACCCTTTAAAACTCATTATAGGACCCTAAAAGATATTACCACTCCTAGTAAGAATAGCCATGAAGGAGTACTCCACACTGCCCAGAGCTCCAAAACTGGAACTTTAGATGTAGTTTAACGTCATACCCAGAACCCTACGATCCCAGTCACCACCTTCTAGTACATATATGATAAAAATGACTGGGTCTTGCCATGTAGTCAACAGGTTTGGGACAATTATATAGATGCTATGACTTGATGTTACCAGCTGATTGTTCGAAGGGAGCCTCTCCGACCGTCTGTCTAGCCTAAGTCAGGGCCTAAAGTAGAGTGTACACATATCAGGAACTGCTCAGCTACCAGGGTTGCATCCTTCAGTATCACGGGTTATCACCAACGGCCAACAGGGGCTCATTGTGAGACGGTTTTACGGATCGTTCGATGAAGCTTCTCGCTAAAAGTGGAATATATATTAACTTGCAGGACACGTGGATATATCCATAGTATAATAATTTAATTATAACAACGTTTGATATGTTTACTTAAGAGCTAGAGCAATTAGTTCAATATGTAAAAAGTATAACACTCTTGATTTAACTCTCTCTCCCTCTCTCTCTCTCCCTCGCTCGCTCTCTCTCTCTCTCTATATATATATATATATATATATATATATCTTTCTCTCTCTCTCTCTCTCTCCTTCTCTCTCTCTCTGTCTCTCTCTTTCTCATGCTCATATACACATACACACACTCTTCTTTTCTTTACTTCTGTCCCTCTTTTCATTATGTTCGATGGAAACAGTTAAGTGTATCGCTTCCACGCGCTCGGCCCTCTCCCTATCTTTCCCTTACTCCCTTTCTTTCTTATTGTTATATAGTAAGGTCACCTGAGTATTAGGAGGAGAGTCCGTCGTCTAAGTACTTCAAGTGAGTTCTGCACAGAGTAATCTGTGTGTTCTTAAATAGTGGTTAGAACCATCGCCACTGTTAAGGTACGGGGGAGATGGGTCATTCCATTATATCACTTATTATATTTTTCTGTATAGGATTTGCTACACAGAAAAAATATAATAAGTAAAACTTGAACCTTGACAATTCTTTCGACTCATATTTCTAACAATACATATGGTATAATCTACTATATTTTCCTTTCATCTGGACTTGTGCCAGACTGAGCAAACGCGAAGAAATAATAGATAGAAAAAATAAGTAAAAGATAATTGTTTTTAGAGAAAAATATTTAAAACTCTTTTTTTCTTTCTTTTTTCTTTTCTCAGAAAAGAACAACAGATTTTGGCACAATATCACATTGTTGGCAACTTTTCTTAAATTTTAGATCCTTCCGAAAGAGATGAAAGGCAACGTGTTGTTTGATCATTACATCTTTTTGTAAGCGGATACATGCAATAAAGATGGCCACAAAACAGCCTTACACAGACGTTGTCTTTATATATCATCATCATCATCATCATGTCTCGCCATCAGCGCGAATATCCATGACAATCTCTCGCCAACCAGCCCTATCATTCATTGACCCGGGGAGGTTCTTTTGCACAGCATGCTGTATATGCATATAGCTGGTCTATATAGGTCAGTAGGAAGCGCGTGGTGTAATGGTTAAAGTCATGGGAAATGGACTCGTCGCCCCGAGTTCAAATCCTGGACGTGGTAATTGCATTTCACTTAGCGCTAATACCGTTGGGAAAGGTAGAAATCCTACTCACCCTCCAGCTATGGGTAAATAGCAGGGCCGACTGGGCTCTTTAGCCTTGGTTAGGCAACCGGTCTAGGAGAAGGAAAACTCTGAATTCAAACCTGATAAACTCCGCTTAAGAAATTGACCTTGTGTCACATCCTGCTCGTGCGTAGAGGTTGGTATATATATATATATATATATATATATATATATATTATATATATGTCTTCGCTGAAGACAGGAGGGCGTCGCTTTCGAGTTCATCCTTACTTCTCCAGCAGTGTCCGGCATGTCTTGTTCGTCTTACTCGGATAGTATGTGTAACAGCGGACAGGTAGCCGTATAGCTGCTTTCTTGTGGGGTGTTGCTTCCACGATTTGTTCAAGATCACGCGCACCATCCTTGTGCAGCTCCCATCCAGTTTATTTTCCAGTCGCTCCGTCAAGGTCCAAGAGGTGCAGCCATACAACAGCACCGATACCACTACGGCCTGGTAGAATTTGGTAAGCTCAGGGGTAGATGTTTGATATGTATGGAAAATGTTATCAATATTTTCAGTTTTATCTTTACTTCAAAATCAATTTTAATTTCAATCTTACTTCGTAATCTAATTATGAAATTAATCTTTACTTTGTTCTCTAATTTTGAGTTTGATCCCTACTTCGTTCTCCCTATTTTGAATTTGATCCATACTTCGTTCTCTAATTTTGAATTTGATCCCTACTTTGTTCTCTAATTTTGATTTTGATCCCTACATCGTTCTCTAATTTTGAGTTTGATCCCTATGTCGTTCTCTAATTTTTAATTTGATCCCAACTACGTTCTCTAATTTTGAGTTTGATCCTTACGTCGTTCTCTTATTTTAAGTTTGATCCCTACTTCGTTCTTTAATTTTGAGTTTGATCCCAGCTTCGTTCTCTAATTTTGAATTTGATCCCTACTTCGTTCTCTAATTTTCAGTTTGATCCATACTTCGTTCTCTAATTTTGAATTTACCAATACTTCATTCTCTAATTTTGAGTTGTGATCCCTACTTCGTTCTCTAATTTTGAATTTAATCCCTAAATCGTTCTCTAATTTTCAGTTTGATCCCAACTTCGTTCTCTAATTTTGTGCTGGGACGCACATATTTGCGTTGCATGAGTCTCAGGGAAATTTGATGGGTCATAACTATATTTCCTTCATAAATTGAAGAGTTGTATTTATGATTTGGGGAAATAACTAAACCCGTCTAACTCCTACCTTGAAACATATCCCATGTAATTCATTTCCCAGAATTTAGTTTCTTTCGGTTTGCATTACATTAAGATTTAAATACTTATGCCCGGAGGGTACATATTCTTCCTAGGTAGTCTAATCTCTTCTAGGAAAGCAAAAACATGTATACAGTTTCCATTAGTGAGAAAATAATATTTTCTGAGTTTCAAATATTACTTGGTAAAGGCAGCACATAACCTGTAAAAATTACAGATGTCGGAACTGACAGTTATAATACAACAAAGGTGCGAAAGATTTTAAAATAATCTAATTCTCCTTACTCCTCAGTATATATATATATATATATATATATATATATATATATATATATATATATATATGAGAAAAAAATTAGTAAAGAAAAGAAATGTAGATGGATAAAAATGAATTTTATCGATATCACTTTTAATCGATATCACTTACACGTGTGTTTCGGTCTGTTTATCAAAATGTATTCGGATTTACGTTATTATTATTATTAAAATAATCAGATGGAGTTGAAATGAGGATGATAATAATAATAGGAAAAATGCATAAAATGTTCCGTACAAAGATTTTGCCGACCTTCATCAGAGTAGTATTTTTATTTAAAAAAAAATTAAAAAAATAAAAATAATATTCTGATGAAGGTCGGCAAAATCTGTGTACGGAACATTTTATGCATTTATTTTATTATTATTATTATCATCATCATCATTTCAACTCCATCTGATTATTTTAATAATGATAATAACGTAAATCCGTATACATTTTGATAAACAGATCGAAACACATGTGTAAGTGATATCGATTAAATGTGATATCGATAAAATTCATTTTTATCCATCTACATTTCTTTTCTTTACTCATTTTTTCCTCATATTGTCGGATTCATTTCCCATTCTCACACACACACACATATATATAGGGGGTGATTATGTGTGTTGTTTAAAATAGAATTCAATCGCCGTTTTGATGTTTTATTTAAAACTTTAAAACCTATAAGATATTTATATACCCA
>CM042153.1:81374969-81399969 GCA_023376005.1 Doryteuthis pealeii
CGTTATTTTTTTTCAAAATTCAAGGTGTGTCTAAAAGTACAAAAAATCTCGATACTTTTTTTAGATACACCTTGTATATACATATATATATATGCGTGTGAGTGTGTGTGTGTGTGTATGTCTGTGTGTATGTGTGTGTGAAACCGTAATTTTACCGCAATTTGCCTCTCTTTTAAAATGAGTATTGTTGAAGCCAACGGATAAGGAATATTATATTAAAAGATGTTCGCGCATCTGCTCCTAGATTTGCAAAAGTTTGTACAAATTGTTACTTTGTGCAGAAATAGTCTACAATATTTTTTTCTGAGCTTGCGTAAGTATCATCTCCCAGATGCTGTTACCTACGTGTGTCACGCCCTGTCGTCACTTCAGACGAATAAGGATGTATTCCATTAAAAGGATACAACCGGAACGTCAAAGAAAGAATGAGCAAAAGAAAGAGAAGTGAAATGAGAGAAAGAAATAAATCAAGTAATAATTAAAGGACGTCAACTATGTCATTAACGCTTACAAGAAAAGAGTTTCTCTCCCCTCTCTCCTCTCTCTCTCTCTCTCTCTCTCTCTCTCTCTCTCTCTCTCTCTCTCAATCGCTAGCCTTCTTTAACGGTCATCTTTCCTTGCAAGGTGTGTCAAAAAGGATAAAGATGTTTTGTACTTTTTGACACACCTTGTATTCTGAAATAAAAAAGTTCCATTCATTGTTCATTTCTATCTTGGTAAATACAGCTTTAATCTTGGTACTTTTTTTTTACACACCTTGTATTCTGAAAAAAATAAATCCCATTGATTCTTCATTTCTATCTTGGTAAATACAGCTTTAAACTCAGCACTTTTAGGACACACCCTTTATATATATGAGGAAAAGAAAAGTAATATTTATAAAATTTAGAAATTTCTAATGAATGGAATGTTATTTTTTCAGAATACAATGTGTATCAAAAAGTACAAAAAATCGAAGCATTTTTGACACACCTTATTTCCCATACTGTTATCCCGAGCGCTTTAGACTGCTTTTTCAGTCGTCATCATGGGGTACATAATTTGGTTTTTAGTTCATTTTCTTTTTTTAGTTCTTTTATCTATGTTTTCATGAAATTTGGAGAGTTTATTATTTTTTAGGAACGGGGTGTAAGTTAAGTGTTTTAGTTATTAAAGATATTTAATATGTTGTATCCGACTTTAAATGCTATTTCATTGATGTTAGGTTTTTTTATTTTTTATGCATATGGCTTCAACGATCTGTAGGCATTTCTTCTTATTATTTTTGTAGATAACTTTAGTGTTTTCGGTTAGAATTTTCCTAATATCAGGGGGGGTGGATTTTCTGGGTGTTTTTTTAAGTGTTGTTTTATGGCGCTAATGTCGGAGAGATGGTATGTGAGGTAGTGGGACAGTGTTGTAGTTGTATGACAATGTAGCTATTAATGTATATATATATATATATATATATATATATATATATATATATATATATATATATATATATATATGAAGGATAGACAATAAGAGAAGTGTTTCATAAAAAAGTGTACAATACCAAATTAGAAGAGCAATTTTAAAACCCGAAATACAGGATTATGGGATTATATTACCGTTACTCAAGTTTCATGCGTATTAGGCAATCCTGAGACAGATAAATAGCATATATATATATATATATATATATATATATATATATATATATATATATATATATATATAAGTAAAAAATATAACAAAATATGTTTGCATTATATACTATTTCAGGAAGCTTAGACAAGGTGTCTAAATCACCCAAATCATCAGATGGATTATATATATATATATATATATATATATATATATATATATGAAAAGGTAAAATGGATATTAATCCGACAATATGTGAAGAAAAGTTTATAGAAAAGAAACAACAAAATGTTATATATATAGATAACATTTTGTTGTTTCTATTCTATAAACTTTTCTTCACACACACACACACACACACACACGCACATATATATATATATATATATATATATATATATATATATATATATATATATATATATATATAGCATAACTTAGGATTAACTGTATTTGTAAAACCCGTCAGTTGAGGTCAGACTCATTTTTTGAATTTGTAATCGAAATGAAATTATAACGGGATGACGGTTTGTTAAGTACTCTTCTCTTTGAAAGTTATATATATATATATATATATATATATATATATATATATATATATATATATGAAGAAATTTGAAAAACGCTTAAACGTTTCGGTTTATCTATACCTTCATCAGAATTGATTATGGGATGAAGAAATTGATGGAAGTTTTATAAATGACAGGAGTTAGAAAAATATCTATAACAAGTTTGTAACTGTATTTGTTCAGCGTTATATTTTGACTCATCTATGTGGAGAAGTAGGGATGTGATCCACAGCTTCATTTTGATGTATGACCCATGTTCCTTTTTTTGGTTATTATACATGTCCTAAACAAAATTTGACACATACTTGTATTATACCTCAAAGTGACATAATTCCTTCCAGCTGGCAGAGTATCACACTTATTCTTTCAATTAATATGCGTGTTCCTAAATCTTCCGTCAGTTAAATCTTCCGTCAGTTAACATCCTGTAACACCCTCTGGTTAAAAATGAGACCGTCCAAATCGATGAAATATAAAAGTGTAAATCCTGGTGTTGCTTCTTATTATGTCTTATGAGAGTAATCACCATTCCGTTTTTATCATAATGAAAGAAAGAGAAGAAAAAGGATATACTACACAGAAAAATATAATAAGAACGAAAAAGAGAGTAGGGGAAGGTGATAACGCTAATCTGGATGATTTCAATATAAGCTCTCTCCTTAAAATAAACCCTAGTTGAGAGCAGCAGACAGACGAAGGAAATAAGAAATTAATTTTTTATTAAGAGAAATACAGGGAAGAAAAAGGGCTTGCTACATAAGAAAGAAAAAAGTGAGATGGGGAAAATAGAAATAGGTGGCGAAGGCGTGGAAACTATAACGCCAATCTGTTTCAATCAAACATAATGAAAAGATGAAAAGAATGAAAGAGAGAGAGAGAGAGAGAGAGAGAGAGTTTGATCAAGATTTTTATACTTTTTACATATTTAGGGCCTGGTTAGCTCAGTCGGTAGAGCGTTCGACAAGAAACCACAATGTTCCCAGTTCGATACCCGCCCTCGCCAACTCAGCGTATCAGTAGCACAGGGATCTGTGCCGTAAAGTAAGAAGCTGATGGTAGGTGTGGCGCTCCACCTCAGTCGCTAAAATAATCTCCTTGGTCTAGCCCGAGTGAAAAGAGGATAGACTCCCTCGCTGCATGGCTCATACCGACATTAGGCCGCCCCGACGACTTTACTACTTACATATTGAACATATTAAATAAACATATCAAACGTTGTTATTATTAAATTATCATACTGTTTTATATCTACTGGTTCTGCTACTTCTTCCAATAATAAAACTATTCTCATAATTATGTTATTTTAATATAATTTATTATATAATATATATTGTGAATTATTACGAATAAATTCGCGTTATGTGAAATGCAACAATCTTCGTCTAGGATTTGAACTCGAGTCACCGAGTTTATTTCTAACGACCATATCCTTTACACCATGTGCCTCCTGAATTCCAGTAAAAATGCTGAATTCTTGTATAAGAACTCATTTTTTGATTTGACAGGTACTTTCACTCCGAGTGGACTTGACAATTCTTTAAAGCATTCGATTTGGAACCGCTGGATGCAGTTTAACGGCATACCCAAGACATTAAGACCCTCAACCACTGCCTTCTCGTACACACAAGGTGTGTCAAAAGAGTTTCGAGATTTTTTGTACATTTTGACACACCTTGTATTCTGAAAAATAAAGTTCCATTCATTCTTCATTTCAATCTAAAATTATTCTTCAAAAATAATGATAGATAGAATAATGTACATATGGATAAACTCCTGACCGAAACACGTGTGAGTTAAATTAATTAAAATAATCCTATTTTATCCATTCAATACTGTCTTTCCTTTATTTCTCTTTTAAACATACCGTCGGATTTACTTCCATTTTCAATTTACATATATATATATATATATGTGTGTGTGTGTGTGTGTGTGTGTGTGAGTGTTTGTGTGGGGTGCGTGTGCGTGCGCGTGTGTGTGTATGTATGTGTGTGTATGTATGTGTGTGTGTGTGTGGATAATTGAATGACATCTACTTAGCACTCCCATTCATGCCACATATAAATAAAACTGATAATAGTTCATTACAATATAATCTAATAAAAATATACGTGCATACAAAAAGAATTATATATATTATACACACACACACACACACACACACACACACATATATATATATATATATATATTATATATGTGTGTGTGTGGGGGGGTTCATTCAAATTATTCACCTGCACGAATTTCTATTATGTCCAAATTATTTACCAGCCAACATTACAGTAATGCTAATTATTTATTTCCTGAAAGACATTGATTTTGTCCCGGCTTTTTTTTTCTCTCTCTCTCTCACTTGTCTTGTCATTACATTCCTGTATTAATTGAATGTCATTTCTCTGTTGTTGTTGTTTTATTTTCATTTGATTTCTTTTTGGAAATCGTTAACTGTCGTCTATAAGAAGTAGAAACTATTCAATCGATACGCTTGAAAACTTTTACACATCATGTCAGAAAATTCTCTCAATAATCAATCTCAGATTTGTGTTCGTCAGGACAAATCGCTAAAATAAAACTTTCTTTTAATGTGACGCCATCGACATGCTATCACACACACAAACACAAACACACACACATGCACGCACACACACACACACACACATACACACACACACACACACATATATATATATATATATATGGGAGTAAATATGGAAATAAATCCGAGAATATGAAGAAATTTGAAAAACGAAGTATTCCAAACATAGGATGAATTCATTAATCTAAGCTTAAACGTTTAGGACAGGTATAATTAAGAACACAGGAACATGTATCATACATCAAAAGGAAGCTGGTCCTCTGTGGATCACATCCCTACTTCTTCACATAGGTGAGTCAAAAAGTAATGCAATTTTGTTTAGGACAAGTATAATTAACAACACAGTAACATGTATCATACATCAAAAGGAAGTTGTTCCTCTGTGGATCACATCCCTACTTCTCCACCGTTTCTCTCAAAAGCAGTGTCCCACATTCGAATGAGAGCATGTATCACTGCTCCGTAAAATTCTGTTAACTGTTCTGTGAGTTATTTCCTCACTACAGATTCCACTTCATTGTCACTGGAATTATGTTTACCTCAGACTATTATCTCTTCGGGCCCCATGAAAGAGGGTTTGAGAGGCAAACATTATTCCAGTGACGAGGAAGTGAAACCTGTACTGAAGAAGTGGCCCAAAGAACAGTCAACATAATTTTATGGACAGGGATACATTCTCTCATTCGAAGGTGGAACATTGCTATTCCGAGAAATTGTGACTATGTGGAGAAGTAGGAATGTGATCCACAGAGGACCAGCTTCATTTTGATGTATGATAAATAATACCTGTCCTAAACAAAATGTCATTACTTTTTGAAACACGCTCGTATATGCTCTCATTCGAAGGTGGAACATTGCTATTGAGAGAAACGGTGACTATTTTGATGTATGATACATGTTCCTGTGTTGGTAATTATACTTGACCTAAACAAAATGGCATTACATTTTGACACATCCTCGTACTAACTAAAAAATGTAGAAAAGGTTATTTTTACAGTCAATGTTATTTTGAATGCGGATTTTTAGAGTACATAAGTTTCTATTGAGAAACATTATCTTTGTAGGCCGGCTTTTTTCTCTGCGTAGACCTTTTCTTACCAATGGAGCCGGGGATATTTGTTGTTCCAGTTCACGATTTGAAATGTTTTTTTTTGTTTTTGTTTTACGGCATATCAACCTCGGTGGGTCATTTAATGCCGACAAAGTTGTGAAATAAATTCATTCTTAATGCATAATACAATTTGTTTATCAACTCATGTTTTTATATTTAACCCATAGATGGGACCCTAACAGGTACTACCACTCCGGGTCAGGGTGGACCAGTGAGCAATGGTGATGAAGGGGTGCTCCACATTCCCCAAAACTCCATAACTGGAACCTCACCATCTGATAGAGTTTAACGTCATTCATAGGACATGTAGACCCTCAGACACAACCTTCTAGCACCCATATGATAAAAAGGGGTCGGGGCTTGCCATAAGGGCAATAGGGTTGGGAAAATCAAATAGGTGCTAGGGCTTGATGTGACCAGCCGATTGATCAGAAGGGGGCCTCTCCGACCACTCGTCTAGCCTAAGTAAGTTTCTAAGGGGAGTGTTGCATGT
The DNA here is from genome assembly GCA_023376005.1 of Doryteuthis pealeii. Taxonomy (NCBI): domain Eukaryota; kingdom Metazoa; phylum Mollusca; class Cephalopoda; order Myopsida; family Loliginidae; genus Doryteuthis; species Doryteuthis pealeii. The sequence continues at coordinate 81,381,344 of CM042153.1, forward strand.
CATGGACTGTTCATCCACCAAGACTCCGTCCTTAAGCATTACGGGTCGCCACCCACGGCCAACAGGTGACCCCATTTGGGGGAATCTTACCTCTCTGCAGAGGTGCAGTCGGTGCATTCTAACGCCCCAGCCCACAGGGCGGCGATTTGGAATGATGATTCCCAATGCAGACAGACCTAACTTAGAAGATTGGTGAAACCAAATATTTTGTAGTCGTTATTTCCTCTGATGTGGTTAAGTCAAACTTACTAAAGGTCGTGAATAGTGTTGAGTAACTGGCCGTCATCCTTGGTTCCAGTTGTAAAAGAACTTAAAGTAAACAAGTGAGTAAACCAATAAGTCCTTGTTGAATAGTGTCCTTTAGGTCCGATGTCCAAGATGATCCAAGTGTCAATGAGTTAAGATTAGAATCAGGCCTCTATAAATACACCAACAGCAGCAGCAGCACTGTCAGTGATTGGATAATAGCAATCTTCGGTGGTCACGTGGTAGTCAACGAGTCTATATTTAGAAGTAGGCATCGAGCACACGCCTTATATCCACAAAAAATCCAACAGGCCAACAATTCAGCATGAAGAAGGCCGGATGGCATATCGGCCGAAACGTTGTACAAATAACAATGAAGACGAGAACAATAGTCCGAATAACGCAGATAATACTAATTCAGCCTGAAATTCAAACTTTTAAAAAGGATGCCGCCAGAACGTTGTATCTCATTCTCTTTCCTTCTTTCTTTCTCGCTACATTTCCTTCTTTTTTCTTTCTGTCTTTCCTTCTGTATTTCTTTCTTGGTCATTATTTGTTTTCTGAGTAGTATATCCTATTTCTTCCCTTTCTTTATAATAAAAATGGAATGGTCCATTACTTAGCTGAGTGGACGATACCCATAAGAAATAACTGTTTCATAGTACTTCTTTTTCATATGAATGTCTGTAGCACCGTTTTTCAAATTCGTTATCAATTTTTTCATTACCTCTGTATATATATATATATATATATATATATACAGTAAATTACGTATTTCAATATATATATATATATATATATATATATATATATATATATATATATATATATATTGGAATTGGTAAATTACTGTTGGCTTGTCATCAAGTATTCTTAAGTTATTTGCCTGTTTAACAGAGAGTAATCTATTTTCAGAACGTCTACGCCCTGGAATCGCTTGTGTATAAAGCAAAAAACTTCTATCGTTCTATCTCAGTGGATATTCTTTGGGAATTGAGCATTAGCGGATATCTTTTTGCAAAGGAACAATGGTTAAAACACCAGCAGCGTACACTTTTACAACTATAGTGAGTTGAAGGCTCACCGGGTGCCACAGATCTTGACCAATTAATACTGGTAAATATCAATAAGTATATAATGACGGTTTATGGCCGTTTTAGCGTCCGATTAGGAATTACAAAGTTCCAAGTTCGATACCGGCCCACGCAAACTCAGCGTATGAGTAACACAGGGATATTTGAGGTAAAGTCAGCAGCTGATGGTAAGTGTGGGGCTCCGTCTCAGACGCATAAACAATCTCCTTGGTCTAGTGCTAATGAAAAGAGGATAGATTCCATCGCTGTCTGGTTGATACCAACTTTAGGCCGCCCCGACGACTTTACTTTACTTTACTTGTCTCTTAAGAGTTTTTTTTTCTGTACATTCGAATACGAATAATTTCTAAACCGATATATTTGACCAATACATGGGACCCTAAGAGGTATCACTACTTCGGCTCAGAGTAACCTCCGGAGTTATGGTAATGGAGGGGTACTCTCCACTCACCAGATCTCCAGAACTGGAGCCTCACCATCAGAGGCAGTTTTACGATTTTTGTGGCCATCATTTAGACTTCAAGCAAGACCACTGTCCATCGGAGACTCTTTGTGTTAAACAGAGCGCAATCCTTAGTGAAGAATCCTTTGGTTGCCCCTTAGTGTTCCTCAGTCTTGCAGGTCCTTCCTCAATGATTGCAAATGGACGTCTGTCAGTATCAGTGATTAAGAAGTTAACCAACCACGTATCCAAGCTGTTGATTGACTGAGGTTTAAATTACGTAAACTCGCTTAGTCTATAAATTTTAAGTGGTGTATTGCAGGGAACTTTATATACTAAAATATTTCAACAAGCCGCTTAGTGTCATACACAGAATACCATTTGTGAGGTGCCTTACCCTTCAGCAGGAGTACACTGCACCTTTGCAGAGGCGTATAACCCCCGAACCCAATGGGGCCACCTGTTTGCCCTTGGTGGACACCCGTGTTGCTTAAGGATGTATCACTGGTGACTGGGCAGTCCATTTGTTGGATTATTCTGTATATAAGGTGTACAACAGTACACCACTTAAATTTATAGACTGAGGGAGGTCACGTGGTTTAAACCTCCGCCAATCAACAGCCCGAATGCGTGGCTAGTTGACTACTTAATCACTGATACTGAGCGGCGTCCATTTTCAATCATTGACGAAGGCCTTGCAATAATGAGGAGCACCAAGGAACAACCAAAGGATTCTTTACCAAGGATCTCCGCTGGACAAGCGCTCTTGCCTGAAGCCTAAAGAATGACCCATAAAATCGTAACACCATCACATACCACAATCCAATTTGGCCTTTCCTTACGCTAGCTGGGCGGTCGGAAAGCTTTAGCTCGCCGACAGAGCGGGCCATATTACCTTTAGGCACCCCTTTTTGATCTTGATTAAGAAAGGCCATGTTTTTCATTTACACCATCAATATCCGGTTTTTTGTTAGGGGTTAGGGTTAGGGTTAGGAGTTAGTTTTATAATTTAAAAAAATCTAAAACTTAGGTTAGACTGCTTTCTACAAATAGGGCGATTTCCTCTTCATGTAGATGAAATCTGGAGATTTGCAGAGAGAAGTTGCCGTATCCATTTAAAAAAACAAACTTTCCTGGCAAAGTAATTCAAGAAAACGCTATCCAATAACAACGGATATCCTAAATAGATCTGTACATAATGTTTTGCTAAGTAGTGCATTCTTCCAGTCTCTGAACCGAGCAAATATGAACAGAATGTTCGCAATCATCTGCGAGAGGCGTTTGCGCTTCCTTAGCCACGTAAGGAGGATGGACGAAGGCCTCATCTCCATCATCATCATCATCATCATGTCGCACAAGCAGCACGGATATCCATGACAGTCTTTCGCCAACCCTCCCTATCACTCATTGCCCCTGGGAGGTATTCCGCGCAGCAACCAGCATCCTCGTATAGTTGGTCAATGTAGGTCCTTGGTGGGCGACCCACACTAGCATGTTCATGTGTTGGCTTCCACAGGAGAACGTCGCTTATGAACTCGTACTTGCTTCTCCAGCAATGTCCAGCATGCCTAGTCCGTCTCACTCGGATGGTTTGTGAGATGGTTTCCACGATTTGTTCAAGACTGCACGCAGCATTCTTATGCAGCACCCATCCAGCTTATTCTCAAGGGGCTTCGTTAGGGCCCAAATGGTGTATCCATACAGCAGCACAGACACAACCACGGCTTGGAAGAATTCCAAGCATCTCTATAAACCTACTGTATGTCGGATTAGTAGAGAGCACCCGACCGGTAGGGAGACTACGCCTACGCTTTAAAGACGTCTGCATAGAAGACATGATGACATGCTACATCAACACCAACACATGGGAGGTTGGCACAGAAAACCGAGCGGCCTGGTGCCTCCTTGTCAAACAAGACACGAAAAGGAGTGAAAAAGAGAGGAAAGAAGCCGCCACACAAAAGAGAGACAGAAGGAAGGAGAGACAACAGAAACTCTAGCTAGCATCACTTTTTGTGTACAGTCACTGCACTAGAGATTACTATTCAAACATTGGCTTATTCAGTCACTCACGCAGATGCAGTTTATAAAATGGACACTACGTGATCGTCTTTAACAATGACAAACTATCATAAAAGAAAATTGAAATCTGGAATTGGTTATCCGACACCTCCACCCGATCCCAGAGAACAATTTCATAGTACTAGGACTTAGCATCAATAGGTTAGTGAGTTGGTTAGTTGGATTTTACGGCATCTCAACAGTTGTGGGTTATTTTATTCATTCTTGATGGGTACTCAATTTTTTCTAACCCAATTTTTTAAACATATTTTTAACTCTTTTTTATATCTAACACATAGATGGGAACCTAACAGGTACTACCACTCCGTGTCAGAGTGGACCTGGGGGTAATGTTGAGGAAGGGGTACTCCATGTTCTCCAGAGCTCCAGAATTGGAAGGTCACCATTTGATAGTTTTCACGTCATAATTGGGACATTAAAATCCTCAGCCACAATCTTCTACTACATATGCGATAAAAAGGGTTGGGAGTTATATACAAGGGTAAAAGGGTTAAGAAAATCATACAGGTGCTAGATATGACCAGCTGATTGATCGGAAGGGGCCTCTCGGACCGCCCAGCTAGCCTAAGTAAAGTCCAAAGGGGAGTGTGGCATGTGATGGACTGCTCAGCCACCAGGGTTCCATTATTAAGCCTCACGGGTGTCCAACCACGTGTTATATTTTGGCATCAATTCTATAAGTTATATAGCGGACTTCTTCACGTTGCTAAATCGGCGTACGTATCGTAGCGGGTATCGTCACTAACCCTAGACGATATATGTAGTTGTCGTTTAATGAAATCTACAACACATGGGTATAGTAGGGGTTTTGACTTTATTTCTCTCATCAGCTGTACGTGGTGGGCGGTGAGCGTTGACAATGAAATGACCGAGGGTTGACAATGACTACTACTGCTGCTGGGATGACTAGCGTTGTTGAGGTGGAGGGTGGCTGGTGGGTCCCACAGCCGTTGGCTGCAATGGACCGTGAGCGTCCGTCGCTCACTTGTTCTCCGTCCGGTGTCTCCTATCTGACTGCCTCCTCACGACTCTGTCGACTCGAACCGTCTGGCCCTTTATACTGATAGACACTCCTACGCATCCTTATCCTTTGATCTGATAACGGGCGTTTATTATATATTTATCCATCCTCTCCCCGCCTCCTTGACCGGAAAGCCTCGCTTCCGTTTTTTAACTTCTTTGTTCGCTTTTACCGGGAAAATGTCCGTCATTTTTGTCGTCTTTTCTTTGTTTCGCTCGTACAATATACAACACACTGCCAACAGGTGGCCCCATTATGGGTGGGGGTCATACCCCACTGCAGAGGTGTAGTTGGTGTATTCTTCTGACCCAGCCAACAGGGCTGCAGAAAAAAAGGAGGCATTCGTTGTGTAATGGCTATCCGTCATTGGAAATTGTCACGGTAAGACGAGTTAAATTCTTTGTTAATTGATGGTATTTTTCATAGCGTTAACATCCTTGGGAAAGCTATTAATCAGACTATTCTCCCTCTAGCTATGGGTAAATATCAGACAGAGTGGCACCCGATCTAGGAGAATAAAACTCTAAATTCAAAGCTGTCAACATCTTATTATAATGGAGATAAAGCCAACAGTATTGATAATGTAAAACAATTTTATCAATAATTCAGGTTTAAATAAAAATTAAATCAATGAGAATGTGATGTAAATAACTAAAGGAACTGTGATTTGAGCGTTACATAATTGTTAGTACTCTAACACTTATGTAGAGTTAGTGTAGAAACCAAAATGGCTGTTATGAGTTACAGCCGGCGGCCTTTGAGTATGTTGTCTTGGAGGATTGAGTGACACGACTTGATCTCATCTAAATCTCTTTTCAGGTAGATACCGTGAGAATCAATAGAGAAATGAGAAAGAAGGCCTTCTTCCGGTATAGAATTAGAAAGAGTTAGTGCCCTCTGTGCAGTAGTCTGGATAGGTATTTCGAAATAAAATATGATATAAAGAAAATCGAAGTCTTGGGTTATTTATCCAAAAACTACAAAGGACCCAGGGCCTCTGATAGACATGAAATCCCCAAATAGAAGGTTCCAGACGTTAGAAGAAGAACATCTAGAAGAACATAAGGTACCAAAGACGATCATAAGAATAAGAATAAGAGAGTATACAACATTGTGTTGTGATATAGTTTCGGTTACAAACAGACAAACACACAATCTCTGTTATTATGTGGTAATAGAACTAGTGATCACTGCGACAAAAAATCCCGCCAAAATAGGAACAAGTTGTACCATGTGACATATGCTGCTGACACGTGACCTGTTATATCTCTAATGTGTATCTTTTTCCGTTGTGATGCACAAGTGTTTTTTTAACCAACCCGTTTGAATTGCCTAATTATTGACCTACAGGCGAAACACTTCCTTGTCCGCTACGCACCACTAATTAAGTCTCTTCTCTCGCTTCATTTTCTTTACAAGATAATTTGGACCAAGTTACCTTTAAGCACCCCAGGGTTGATCTGGATTCAGTAGGACATGTTTCGCATTGCACCGTCAACATCCGGTTGTTTGTTAGGGTTAGGGTTAGGGGTTAGGGTTAGCAGTTAGTTTTATAATAATAAAAATGCGTCAAAAATCATCTGGTAACAAACAACCGGATGTTGACGCTGCAAAGCGAAACATGTCCCTCTGAATCCAGGTCGCCCCTGGGGTGCTTAAAGGGAAATTAGCATCGCCCTGTCAACTGGAGCGTTAGAATACACCAGCCGCACGTCTGCAGAGGGATAAGACACCCCCAATGGGGCTACCCGTTGACCGTGGGTGGTGACCCGTGATACTTAAGAATGGAACCCAGGGGGTTGAGCAGTTTATGACATACAACACACCACTTTGGTCCTTACTTGGGCTAGAGGCCCCCTCCGATCAGTCGGTTGGTCATGTCAAGCCCTAGCACCTATATGATTGTTCCGACCCTATTGCCTTTATAGCAAGCCCCAACCCTTTTTATCATATGGGTGCTAGAAGGCGGTGGCCGAGGGTCTACATGCCCTGGGAATGATGTTAAACTCTATCTGATAGCGAGGTTCCAGTTATGGAGGTTTGGGGAATCCCCATTACTCCCTGGTCCACTCTGATCCAGAGTGGTAGTACCTGTTAGGGTCCTATATATGGGTTAAATAGAAGAAAAATGAGTCTATAAAAATTGAGTATGCATTAAGAATTTTATTTCAAAACTTCGCCGGCATTAAATTACCCACTGAGGTTGAAATGCCGTAAAAGAAAACAATCCCCACCCCAAGAAAAATCAGGTATTAGCTTGAAAACGTATGAGATTTGAATAGCACTTCAATCACAAAGCCAACTGCATGTTAGAGTGACATGAACTATTTTGTACTGATGAATCGCTAACGAGTTCACATTGGATAAACAGCTGTTTGCACTTAGCAATCTCATATTTAGATTAGATAATAACAAGATAGAATTAATGTGACGAGAACCAGAGAAAAAAATAAAGCTTCGAGATGCTGACTGGTTCTTCTCTGAAACTCGAAAAAATCTCAATTAAACTAAACAGTTTCAAAAACAAAAATTATAAAATTAAATCAATCAAAAAAGAAAGAAAAAAGAAAAAAGAAAAAGCAATACGTTAGAAATTTAATTTAAAAAGACATTCAGTTTTAATGAAAAAGTTGTATTATAATATCTTATATGTGAAGGCTAGCCAAGAATTGTCTGTGTATTTTCTGTTTGTTTGTATAGTGTAGTTATTTCGCCGGAAGAAAATGCTAAGGTGAGGGGCGTATCCTCCTTAACAAGTAAGTTGAAGGTAAATCACTCCCAGACCAAACAACGACAGCACACATGGATGGAAAGAAGAAAAAAAACTCATTGCCTCGTATCAGAAATAGGCAGAATTAGTCTTGCACCAGATTGCCGGTGATGCGAACTAAGTTCGGAATGGAGTACCACCGTCTCGTAGTCTTGGATCCCCTTAGTTCTCTAATTACGGTCGACATGTTGTAGGTAGTGAAAACCAAGAGGTTCGCGTAAAGAGACTAGTCCATTTATATCATTTGTTGCTCATGCTGATTAATCTTACTAACCACTTAGAAACGAACCACGACAATATAAACACAGTGTAGCCTGAAACAGCGATTGCAGTCTGACCTCGAAGGAAGACGGTACTGGTGACAAGTGGAAACTGTTTTAATAATATCCTGGGAAAAATTGTGTTGCCCATGAAAACTATTAAGAAAAACTTAGCAGAACATCTGTGTAATTTATAGTTACTCTATAACTTGTTTCGCCATGTCGTCAAAGTTTAGATACCGAACAAGTATGCCGAAATAGGTTGAGGTTCTCTCAGGGAAACTTGTAATATTCTAAAAAGTACCAGATACCTATTACTTATGCAAAACATTTATTAACTAGGTGTAGATATAATATAAATAATTTAATTATCTGAATGATAAATTGAAATAATTTACAATCATTTTTTTGAATGCATGACATCATGTCATTTTTTTCAATTAACTTTAACTTTTTACTTAAGTAACCAAGTAATTTTAGAATTTAGTAAAGATAGACAGCTCATTCAACTATATCAAATGTAAATCTAAACGATTGCCATGGATTTATCAGAATAATAAAAAAAATAGAATAACTTTATTTATTTTGTTATTATGGTCAATTTCTTAAGCGGAGTTCAACAGGTTTGAATTTAGAGTTTTCCTTCTCCTAGACCGGTTGCCTAACCAAGATTAAAGAGTCCAGTCTTCCCTACTATTTATCCATAGCTGGAGGGAGAATAGGATTCATACCTTTCCCAAGAGTATTAGCGCTAAGTGAAATGCAATTACCACATCCAGGATTTGAACTCCGGGCGACGAGTCCATTTTCCATGATTTTAACCATTACATCACGTGCTTCCTGCTTGGTTATTAAATGAAAGAACTACAATCGTTGAATTACTATAGTACTAATAGTACCGAGTATTCGTTTGGTCACCCCATTTTAAAAATGACGCCGCTTTATAGGTACAAGTTACAACATCACATTTTTTCCTCAAAGGAATCCCTCGTTTTCGACATGACTAGTACTAAAAATGTTACCCTTCCCTGGTTTGCGCTTGGTTTTAACACATTTTTGGTAAAAATCAAGATGGAATCCTGAATAATTAACTATAGCGACTATATGGTTTCTAAAGAATTGATAATCAGAATGAAATTTCAGATTTCAAATTCTAACGCGCCAAAAACAGATAATGATCGATGACAAAGAAAAGGAGAAAAATTGGGGAAAATAAGCTGATAGATCGAGATGTTGCAAAAATGATGACTGTATGTTTCCACTTTCCAATATATATATATATATATATATTATATATATATATATTATATATATTTAAATAAATAACAAAAGATTTATAGATCTTGCATTATAGACTATTTCAGGGAGCTTAGACAAAAATGTCTAATTCTCCCGACTCATCAGATGCGAATGATGAATTCTTTATTTAAGGCATTTGAAAACAGATTTTTTTTTTTTTTATTTTTATTTTTTTTTAAATACGTACATTTTTTTTTTTTTTAATACGTACATTTTTTTTTAAATACGTACTTTTTTTTAAATACGTACATGTATGTATGTGTATGTATATGTGTGTGTGTGTAATATATGTGTGTATATGGGTATAGGTGTGTATATAATGTATATATGTGTGTGTGGATATGCATATGTGTAGTTGGGGATACGGATATATATATGCATGGATGGAGTAGCCCCAAAAAAGTCTGAGTGGTATAATGACTAATAATATTTAAATTTTCAGGATATATTTGTTTACATGTATATATGCGTGTTTATGTGTGGATCTATGTATGCATGTATGTGAGTATGTATGTATATATGCGTGTTCAAATTTAACATAATGCAATATAACTTTTGCAGGTCCACCCTCCAAATAAGGAGGAAATAATACATAATTTGTACTAGCTAAATGATAATTTACAGAAAACAGGCTAACTCCATGGATGTATGTGTATATGTGTATTTGTATATAGGTATGTATATGTGGGTGTGTGTATGTGTGTATAGGTGTATGTATATATGTGTGTATATGTATATATATGTATGTATATATATATGTGTATATGTGTATATATATGTATATATGTGTGTATGTGTGTATATATATGTATATATGTGTATATATAGATGTATGTGTGTGTGTATGTATGTGTGTGTATGCATATGTATGTATATGTATAAGTTTGTATAGATATGTAGGGTGGGTATAGTTGAAGCGATATGGAAAGAAAGGAAATAAATTAAGTCAAACAAAAACTACTAAATAAATGAACAGGGGTGTCCCTGAATTCTGAATTAATTGAATTAACAGTAACTCCTAACAAATTACTGACAAGCGGTCAGATGTCTTTGGTTTTATTATTGTTTACTATTATTTGTATTTTTATTCCTATTATTACTCTACAGCTGAGCAGGACAGGACAATTTAAAAAAAAAAAATCTGTTTTCAAATGCCTTAAAAATAAAGAATTCATCATTCGCATCTGATGAGTCGGGATATATATATATATATATATATATATATATATATATATATATATATATTATTATTTATTTATTATTAATTTTTTTGTTTTTGAATTTTGACATGTCTACACAGTGGCAGCATATTGGCAACATAGTTGCAACATTTGACCGAATGACAGCCGATATTAAGAATATTCGTTACCCACAAACTTTACAAAAAAAAAAAAAAAAAAGAGAGAAATAAGAAATTACAATTATTCGCCCATTCCATTCATAAAGGAGGAGAAGAAGAAAGAGAGGAAAAAAGGAGAGGAAAAGGAAATAAGAAGAGAAATTATAACCACACAGATAAAAACATAAGCACGTCATTTCTGAAAATAAACTCTGATGATGAAGCTCTTGCTTCAAAATCGATAAGACATAAAAAAACAACTTTTTGTCTTTATTTTTATACGCATTGTATTGCCTTCGAATTTAATATTTTATACATATATTATAATATATATATATATATATATATATATATATATATATATATATATATATAGAGAGTTTCATAATTTGCTTGAAGCATTGTGTATGTATTGGTTAGGAGGTTGATTTAGAAGGCCATCACAATGCAGTTTGGAATAAATAAAAAATAATAATACGGTAACAATGGTGGTGTGTGTTGACCTGTATTTTTTTTATTATTATTTCTTATAAAGAAATAATAAAAAAAATACAGGTCAACACACAACACCATTGTTACCGTATTATTATTTTTATTTATTCCAAACTGCATTGTGATGGCCTTCTAAATCAACCTCCTAACCAATATATATATATATATATATTGAGGAGATTATGTGCTTAATTAAAGTCATACCTAATTTGTTAATTAATTAATTATAATTAAATGAATTAGGCGTGCATATCGGTTTAAATGTAAAGCGTAAACAAATCGAGAAAAAGTCGATCTCTGTATGAACATTTCAGCCTATTAGCGAAGCCTGCTAGTGTAATGGTTAGTTTCCGCCTGTCAGCCTGACAGGTAGGGTTCGAATCACTCACAAAGCACTGTCCTGTCTATAGCTCTGCTGATGTGGCCTAATAGGCTGAAATGTACATACAGAGATCGACTTTTCTCGATTTGTTTACGCTTTACATTTAAACCGATATGCACGCCTAATTCATTTAATTATAATTGATTAACTAACAAATTAGGTATGACTTTAATTAAGCTCATAATCTCCCCAAAATTGTCGACCTTCGCCATTTCAAACACATTGTTTGTTCACCTCATATATATATATATATATATATATATATATATATATATATATATATGATGTTATAATTCGATGACAGAATTCTGTTTCGACCCTTTATTGAAGTAGTCTTCATCAAGAGCGAGTTGTGTATGATAGAGAGAACGGTGAAAGTGGACCGTTACTCGCTCTTGATGAAGACCACTTCAATAAAGGGTCGAAACAGAATTCTGTCAGCGAATTTTAACATCATTTGTTTGTTTTTTCTAAATATTTATTTCACCCTGTCGGATTCACTTCCATTCATTTTTCATATATATATATACATATATATATATATATATATATATATATATATATATATATATATATATATATATATGTAACTAGGTACACTCATAATTTATAAGCTGCTCATAAATTCTGTAACAAGAAGCCTAGCAGGTACCTCAACTTTGCATATATAGACGACATACAAAATTCTAGTTTTTATCAATTAGAACAATGCAAGCGTAATCTACTACATATATGACAATTTATCTCTGTCTTTGCATAAACATAGGCATAATCATACTTAGCAAAGGTGACTATTGAAAATCCATTATGGAGCTGGGAATTATCTCACCTTTCCCAGGCAATAACAGGTACAACAGCTAGTATTACTAATAACGCAAAAACATAGACATGGTAGATATAATACGACTAGAATTGCAAATGCGATCTCTACTCGTGCCAAATTTTATGCCTGTAATGTATATTTTTCCTCTTGAATCAGACAGTTTTCTAGTCTCTATATAATCCTTTAGATAAAAGCCAATGATGGTCTGTGCCAAAGAAATACTTGAAAATTATTTTATTTTATATCGGGGAGGATTAAGTAGAAATTTGCTGACATGATACGCACCTGCCTTTAAAATTGTTGCTAAGCCTCTATGTGTACGCATCCTTAGCGTCATAGAGAGATTCGTATGTTGTTCTTTTTTTACAGTTAGTTGTACGAGGCTCATTGGAAATATTCTACTTTACCTATAGATAGAACTCTAACAGGTACTACCACTCTGGGTCAGAGTGGACCTAAGGGTAAAAAAGATGTATCTCGGGTGTTATTTCCCTTGAATGAATAAATGAATCGAAGTTTGAAAGAAAATGATACGACGATTTTTAGACCCTCAGCCACCACCTTCTAGCACATATATGATAAAAAACGGTTGGTAGTTTACCATAAAGGCAATAGGTTCGGGACAATCATATAGGTGCTAGGGCTTGAACTGACCAGTTGATTGATCGGAGGCAGACTCTAGCCTGAAAAAAGTAAAAGAGGATTTTGTATATCAAGCGTAGCACATATTTCCTTTATTTATGGTTTCTTTCTTTCCTTGTGTTATTTTCTTATTTTCTCTCTTTCTTTATTTATTTCTTTTCCTTCTTTCTTTCTTTCTTTCTTTCTTTCTTTGCCTCATTTTCTTACTTCCTTTCTTTCCTTGTGTTATCTTCTTATTTTCTCTTTCTTTCTTTCTTTCTTTTTATGCGTCATTTTCATATAATCTTTCTTTCTTTCTTTCTTTCTTTGCATTATTTTCTTTCTTTCTTTCTTTCTTTCTTTCTTTCTTTCTTTCTATGCGTCATTTTCATACAATCTTTCTTTCATTCTTTCTATGCGTCATTTTCATACAATCTTTCTTTCTTTCTTTCTTTCTTTCTTTCTATGCGTCATTTTCATACAATCTTTCTTTCTTTCTTTCTTCCTTTGCATAATTTTCGTTCTTCCTTTCTTTCCTTGTGTTATCTTCTCATTTTCTCTTTGCGTCATTTTCATATAATCTTTCTTCTTTCTTTATTTAATCATCTTTCTTCTTTCTTTCTTTCTTTCTTTCTTCTTTCATTCTTCTTTCTTTCTATGCGTCATTTTCATATAATCTTTTTTTTCTTTCTTCTTTGCATCATCTTCTTTCTTTCTTTCTTTCTCTTTCTTTCTTTCTGTGCTTATTTTCATATAATCTTTCTTTCTTTCTTTCTTCTTTCTTTCTTTCTTTTCTTTCTTTGGGTTATTTCATATAATCTTTTTTCTTTCTTTGCATCATATCTCTTTCTTTCTTCTTTCTTTCTTTCTTTCTTCTATGCATTTTTTTTTCATATAACTATTCTTTCATTCTTCGTTTCTTTGGTTCTTATCTTCTTTCTTTCTTTCTTGCGTTAATTCCATATTTTATTTCATACTCTAATTCTTTTCAAACTTTCTTTCTTTCTTTCTTTTATTATTTTTCATATTTCTTTTTCTTTCTTCTTTCTTTCTTTCTTTCTTCTCTTTCGTTCTGTCTTTCTTTTTATTATTTTCATATTTTTTTCTTTCTTTCTTTCTTTTTTTCTTTCTTTCTTTCTTCATATCACTTTTCATAGCTCTTTGTCACAGCTTCTTCTCTTTTATCTCATATTCTTCTTCCTTTTCGATTCATCATTTAGTCCAGTAACCTTTTTCTCTTTCTTTCTTTCTTTCTTTCCGTTTATTTTTAGAACTATACCTAACTTATTTCAGGAAGCTCTTTTAGTGCTGAAAATATCCAAATCTATTTAAAGACATCGTACCCAGAGATAACGAGAAAAAGAAAAAAGAAAAAAAGAAAGAAACCCAGTTAGTGTCCTTAGCAGCGCCCTGAATTCATGCCATCTAATTCTAAGCAGAATCAAGTAGACCGAATTATGCGATTACAATTCCGGGATCTGTTGAAGACGCGCCAAAAATAGAAAAGAAAAGGTAGAAATAGACAATGCAGTTTCTTGTGTCTTTCATAAATCTTCTATCAATCCATTCCATTTTATGTTACTAACGGGCCGTTTAAATTTAGAATTATCCCCACTATCGTTCTAAATTATGTTACTAATGAATTTAGAATTATCGTTCTAAATTATGTTACTAATAATTCTAAATTTAAACGCCCCGTTTAAATTTACAACTATCCCCACTATCGTTCTAAATTTTAAAAGGGAAGGGTTTATGTAATATTTTTAACAAACAAATGAAATTATATGGAAGACAGGAATGATAAATGCAAGACCAGGTTATTATAAAATTAACAATGATTAATTAAAACACTGAGTAGAAAATGTTTCTACTCTCACGCGAAATTAACCAGGATCTAAACGCTGGCGTTTCATAAAATACAAATGTAAAGAAACTCTTTGAAAAAAACAAAGGAAGGCAACTCTATTTTTGTTTTTAAGTCTATTTTGTTAGGTATTCCTAGGAGACCTGGCCTCCAACGGTAAAGGTTGGTGAAACATGTGCCGCATAGGAACTGAGCGGCCCACAATCGAATTCAATAGAGCTGCAGAACAACGACGTCTCTGTCATCATGCACTACTGAAAGTAGAAGGGAATTTACCTTGCAGTGTGTGTGACCGAATCTGCAAGTCAAGAATTGTACTAATTAGCCATCAAAAAGTCCATGACCTATGACCTATGACTAATTAATGATATGGAGTGACGTCATTATCGTCATAAAAGGAAAATGTAAACAGATCTTTGAAATGTTGGACATGCGCAAAATTAAACCGGATACAGTTGAATACACAAGCCTTTTCAAATTTAATGTAGAAGGAGATTATGTGACTAGAACAAGAGCAAGGGCCAAAATGATTATTATAAATACACTAGCCGTAACATTTTATGTGGTAGCATGGATTGTTGACGGACCAAGTAGTGAGAGTCCAATGGGGCCAAGTGGAAAAATACCAGGTCCGTTAGTAACCCTGACTCCAGGGGCGGGAATCTCGTACGTCACGTGATTTAGTTAGTTAAGATTTTAGATTTAACCTGAGAATTGAAGCAGAGTAGACGTGCTCTGCTGAGGTTGAATAGCACCGTGCTGAAGAAAATGGTCAGAAATAAATCTTGATCAAGAAAAAGATTTTGTGGGTTGATTAATTTGCTTGACTAAAGAGTTAGGCCACTAGAATCCCTTAGTTGGAGACAGCAACAAGAAGACGACAAGATGTGGACCATAGCAAGAACATAGCCCAAGCCGAAATGAAGAACAAGTAACTCTCAATTCAGTATCTGTCCCTCTCTCTCTCTCTATCACCGAGTCTCCCCTCTCTCCTCTCTCTCTCTCTCTCTCTCTATCACCGATCTCCTCTCTCTCTCTCTCTCTCTCTCTCTCTTACCCGATGTTGGCTATATAACATAGCAAAACCAATGGATATACCATGGTATGAACATTTAATCATGACAACGTTTAATATGTTATACTTAAGAGCTATTGCAATTAGTTCAATATGTAAAAAGTATATATATATATATATATATATATATATATATATATATATATGTGTATGTGTGTGTGTGTGTGTGTGTGTGTGTGTGTGTGTGGTGTGTGGTGTGTGTAATAAAAATATCGAGATTGAAGCTATATTTACCAAGATAGAATGAACAACGAAAGGAACGTTATTTTTTCCCAGAATTCAAGGTGTGTCAAAAGTATAAAAAAATCTCGATACTTTTTTCACACACCTTATATATATGTATGTATATATATACGCATATATATATATTTGTGTGTGTTTGTGTGTGTGTGTGTGTGTGTTTGTGTGTGTGTGTGTGTGTGTGAAAGTAACTCTGACAGAATGTGAGTAAAAATTGAGGGAAAAGTGAATAACAAAACACAAACACTTGCATTCAATTAATATTTCAATTTTAAGCTTTAACCTAATCTTTGTTATTTTAAAACAGAATGTTATATATATATATATATATATATATATATATTATATATATATATATATATATATATATATATATATATATACGATGAAAAGGTGGAAAGATGATGTTGAGAAAGGGAGTAGAGAGGGAGGAGGCGTTGTAAAAAGTATGTGTCGGATGAAGGAATTAGAGGTGGTGCCGCAGATGTATTGTAGATCACAAGTCTGGTGGTGGGATAGGAGGATCAAAGGATTTAGGGTGAGTGGGTTATTTAGTGATTAATGAGGGGTGGGGTTTATCTTGTAGAGGGCTAAAGGCGCTAAAATACACGAAACCTAATATCACAGAAACATCGAAACGCATAAAACACATAGAAATTTCAGATCCATCAAAATTAACATAGTCTCATCTCACACAAACGAAACCAACAAGCTTGTCGCCTGGATTTTAAAAAAGTAAGGCAATTCTTTCCTTCCTTTTAAAGTAAATAATTAATCACAAAATTGTTAATACAAAATTAAAATGTATCACAATAATATAAACTTTTTTTTTTGTTTTTTTTTGTAATTTTCAACTTTAGTTGTCAAAATTCCTAGCAGATAAAGCAATTAGAGTAACCTCCCTTGACTTTCACTTTGAAACAAGCCGGGAGCTATTTTGAAAGTCTCCGTGCGAAATAAACAAATCATAGAAACTTTTTCGAAAACAATACAACTGCATGCTTTTACACTAAAATATCATAAAATGTGTTCTTAATAACAATTAAGTTCATTTCAGATAATTTTATGCTAGGAAATTAGCCAACTGACTTTCACTTTGAAAACAAGACGGTAGCTATTTTGAAAGTCTTCTTGTGAAATAAACAAATCTTAGAAACTTTTTCGAAAACAATACAACTGCATGCTTTAACACAAAAATATCATAAAATGTGTTCTTAATAACAATTAAGTTCATTTCAGATAATGCACATTTTTTTTTTTTGTAGTTTCAATTATTAAATTTATTTCGAGAAAATATCACAATCATACAAATCTAACAAAAATATTTTTTTGTATTGGACGAGTTAAACTCTGTGAAGGTGAGTATATATATAAGTTTATTCTACAGTTGCCAAACCAAGGCCCAATAACACAGTCTGTCTTAATGGTTTCCCATGCATTAGCGCAAGGTGAAACGGCGTTGCTCAGGATTTGAATTCGGATTGCCGGTTCCATTTCCTACGACGATAACCGTTATGCTAAGCACGCTTCCGAAGTATTGAGCAGGCACTGTAAACAACCTGGGCTTGTGTGACAGACTGAACAGGACTTAGTAAATAAGGACAACCATTACAAATGGTGCTTATATACGAGGGTGTTCCCAAAAATGGAGGCACGTGGCATAATGGTTAGAGTCGTAGGAAATGAACTCATCGACCTGAGTTCAAATCCTAGATAAGGCTGTTTGATTTTCACAAAGTACCAATACCCTTGGGAAAGGTATGAATCTATATTTCTCCCTCCAGCTATGGGTAAAATAGTAGAGCAGTTTTTTTCATTAAAAAAACTAGCAAATATATGCACCCTCCGGGTGCAAGTATTTAAGTTTTAATGTAATAGAATATCATATTAAATTAGAAAGATTAAATAAGAATGAAAAAAAAAGATTTGAAACAGTGGGGGCTATAATCGAAAAATAGAACAACTGAAACTTATTCTTCCATCTTTCATTACTCAATTTTCTAATTTAACTATTTAGTTAAGATAGGAAGTAAAAAATAAAATTACAGTTATTTCCTCTTGTAAATAATTTTCTTTTAAGATTTATCCTCGAGATGTTTGCTCTAATTCATAAGATAAAGCAAACAATTAGAAATCAATAATACAAAGCACATATTTAAAAATCAAATTTTAAATATCAATATGCAAATTAGCATTCTCGTTCACACTGTAAACCCTATTTTCTTGTATATATAAATACAATTAGATCTTATTAGTACGTAGATATGGTTAGCAGTATTAATAATGTAAAACAATTTTATTAATAATTGAAGGAGTAAAAGAATGAAATCATGGAGAATTTGACGTATATAATTAAGGGAATTGTGACTTGAGTAGTGATATAGTTTCGGTTACAGACAGAAAAACACACTATCTCCATTATAATAAGATTAACTTCAATTTTAAATTTGAATCAATTTGAAAATAACGGTATGAGTGAAATCTGGGGCCGCCTGTATAGCAAAATTCAGACCTGGAATGGGCCCAGAAATGTCTTATGTCTTACAGCTGAAAACTGTATACAAGAGGCAGCTGAC
>CM042153.1:81402469-81407469 GCA_023376005.1 Doryteuthis pealeii
CTAGTCACTAGTCCTTATTCTATATCCACACTTATAATTGATTTACAACTTGAATATTTTATCGATTCCAGGTGTAAAACCTGAAAAAGCACCGGACGAAAGGCCCTTGTTTTATCAATAAATATTTTTTATATTTTTTATATATGTAAATATATATATATAATATATAATATATATATATATATATTGATCTTTTAGTATCTATTCATATCAGTTCATGTCTATCTATTTATTTAACCATTGGTCTCTCTTAATCTATCTATCTATCTATCTATCTCTTATATATATAAATATATATATATATATATATATATATATATATATATATATATATATTATATATATATGTGTGTGTGTGTATGTGTGTGTGTGTGTGTGTGTGTCTGTGTCAGTTTATGTGTGTGTGTGGTTCTATCTCAGTCTGTTCCTATCAATCTGTCTCTCTATCTATCAGATATATATATATATATATATATATATATATATATATTATATATATATATATATATATATAATATATTATTACATACATATTATTATTATTATTATTACTATTATTACTATGTTATTATGGACTCTCTCGTCGATTTTCGACGCATGAGGGTTCACAGTGATTTGTTTATAGTGGTGAAGGCTTGTGTTGGACCATCCACACTTTTTGGCACAGTCGATAGGAAAGAATTGGTGCATCAAGGGTTGCCACAAACCCAATCAACGGCTGACCTCAGGAATTTTGAATTCAGAGTTATCCCTCTCCTAGACTGGTTACCTACCCAAGATTGAAGTGCACAGTCTGCCCTACTATTTAACCCATAGCTAGAGGGAATTTTGAATTCAGAGTTATCCTTCTCCTTGACTGGTTACCCACCCAAGGCTGAAGGGCCCAGTCTGCTCTACTATTTAACCCATGACTGGAGGGAATTTTGAATTCAGAGTTATCCCTCTCCTAGACTGGTTACCTACCCAAGGCTGAAGGGCCCAGTCTGCTCTACTATTTAACCCATGGCTGGAGGGAATTTTGAATTCAGAGTTATCCCTCACCTAGACTGGTTACCTACCCAAGGCTGAAGGCCCAGTCTGCCCTACCATTTAACCCATAGCTGGAGTATATATATATATATATATATATATATATATATATATATATATATATATATATATTATAAAATAAAAAATTCGAAGGCAATACAATGCGTAAAAAATAAAGACAAAAAGATGTTTTATATGTCTAATCGATTTCAAAGCAAAGCTTTATCATCAGAGTGTATTTTCAGAAAATACACTCTGATGATAAAGCTTTGCTTTGAAATCGATTAGACATATAAAACATCTTTTTGTCTTTATTTTTTACGCATTGTATTGCCTTCGAATTTTATTATTTTATAACATACTTAACAATGCTTCAAGCAAATTACCAATTACTTATATATATATATATATATATATATATATATATATATATATATATATATATATATTATATATATGCTTATAAATGGATTGGCGGTTCTGAGACTGTAAGTCTTTCAGATATTAAATGTATAAGCACCTGTATGTCTATTTAGCAATCATCAATAAAAAAAAACATTCATGTAAATGTGTTCTTTTACGTGTTTCAACGATTTTAATGTCAAAGGTGATTAAACTGGCTTTAAAAAGCTTAAAGGTATTTAGAACGCTTATTCATTCATTTCTTGTTTTATTTCATTTTATTTTATTTTTTATTTTTTATTTATTTATTTATTTGTTGCTTTTGGCTCTTTTTGAAGGTGAGAGTGTGCTTTTTTTTAAAATCCATCATTTCTGCTATTTGGTATAAAATATGATCTGAATGCTTAAGACAAATAATAAATTTTTACAAAAATTAAGGAGTATTTATTTATTTTATAGATAAAGATCCTGGCAAAGTTCCTGTTCCAACAAAGAATGACGTCATACCATATGTAATTTGAGAGTCTTTTCTCCCGCACCACTGCCGTTAAAAAGCTACCGATTTTCGCAGATGAGAGGAAAATGAAAATACCTACAAAATGAACCTTCCGCTGTGATGACATACCTCCCCCTCCACCAAAAAAAAAAGAGAAACTTTTACCTTTTTACTTCAGATGAAATCCATCCTTAAACCAGGTGTTGCAATCATTAAGAGAGAGAGAGAGCAGGTGATTTCACGAAAATTTCGTCAAACCTCGCTTAGAAAAACGAATGCCTTTCCCATCGGCGTTGGCCTTTTAACGTAAGACAAATGTGAGCACGTAATTCAGCATCTTTTTAAAATGTGATTTCACATTTTCCAGTGTCTTGTTTGCGAATCAGTGATGTGATACAAAACACGAGTTTAGCTTTAGAGGAATGGATTTGCGCTGAATATTAGAGTAAGCATCTTAAAACATCGGGATGTTGTGTATAGAATTCGTTGTCAAAACAAAAAGTAGCGAAGATAAAGAAGGAAACTGTAATACGTAGTGAAGCAAAAGATTTATGTGCATACATCACACACACACACTCACACACACACACACATACACACATACATACATACATACACACACACACACACACACACACACACATACATACACACACATACACACACATATATATATATAAATGGATACAATAGAGACCTACTCGAGTTTCACCATAAGGATCTTCAGGGTTAAATCCACTGAATTAATCGAGGTACCGATTAATTGCAGCCGATCACACGTGTGTTCATTGCATAAGATGTATACAATGAACACATGTGTAATCGGCTGCAATTAATCGGTACCTCGATTAATTCAGTGGATTTAACCCCTGAAGATCCTTATGGTGAAACTCGAGTAGGTTTCTATTGTATCCATTTTTTAATAGATTTGCTCTACTTCGTATTGAGCACTTTGTATTTGTTATATCGCTGACTTAACCCCTGAATTTTGCACCTCCAACGATCGTGCCCATATTCACCGGTAAACCACCTTTTATCTTTATATATATATATATATATATATATATATATATATTATATATATATATATATATATAATATAACTCGGTTACCTTCACGTCGAACATCTAGAACTGTATTAACTCATTCCTTATATATGTGTCATATATAGTCATCCACAGACACCGTGTTTCGACGTTTCACGTCTCATCAGTGTGGCTAGAGTTAGCAACTTCTTATAGCCGGGAGCGAAACCCGATTGATTTTTCAACAGTCCGAATCCTTATATATATATATATATATATATATATATTGGGGTGTTCGGGATAAATTAGACATATTTATATTTGGTTACTTTTCTCCGTAGGTTGGAGGTATTGACGCACACTACGCATCCTTTAAAAGCTTGGACTCTTCATCAGAGCAGATGATATAACATAAGGTCATTGGGGTGACCTAAAGTCGGTATCAGCCAATCAGCGAGGGAGTCTATCCTCTTTTCACTAGCGCTAGACCAAGGAGTCCCAAAACTTTTATCAGCATTAAATAACCCACCGAGGTTGATAGACCGTAAATCAAAACAAAACAAAACAAACAAACAAACAAACCCATCAAACGCACAAGGCGATTCGAGCAATCCACCCTGAAGAGGACTCGGCTGAAACGACACATCTCAGACGAGCAGGACACACTTTCCACATATAAAGTGGCCGTCGGATGGCTTAAAGTCAGTATTATCCAGACAGCGTGTGAGTCTATCCCCTTTTCACTAGCAATGAGATTGATTTTTAGCGCTACACTGACCATCAGCTCCTCAATTTACCGCCAGATTCCTGTGCTACTCATGCGCTGAGTTGGCGACTACCGGTATCAAATCAGAATCCTTGTGGGTACCAGGCTGACGCTCTAACGACTGAGCTAAATCGGGCCTGACCTTCTATGTGGTGTATTTGACAAAGCTTGCGTGTCGAGGGCTGGTTTTCTCCATCATAGTTGGTCCCATGGTGAATGCTTGGTGTGTGCATGAGCTGAAGTCAGGGGTCTCCCGTGTCATTTATGCGGCTGGACGTGTAAAAACAAAGCTGGTCTTCTGATCCATTAGCGTGCTCACAAAAAATCTCCTTGTGGAAATGGCCTTCTTCTTTGAAGAGGTGGCAACCAACATCTCATGATTATGGCAGTGTTGAATTGTAAGTAGATATACTGTTATTATTTCCTTCATCATAGTTATTTTTCTATGTTACTGCCGCCGTTCAGGATTGAACCTGGAATCCAGAGATAACTGTCACTTAGAACTGTCTTAACCTAACTACCTTATCCACTAGTCCATGAATCCAATTGGAAAATTCCTATCGGCCGAAATGTACAGAAAACAATGAAGATGAGGACAATAGTCCGAATAACGCAGATAATTGTAATGACCAGATAATATTTTAAAATGGAATTTAATTTTCAGTCACTCTCTCTCTCCCCCCCTCTCTCTCTCTCTAATTAACACAACTCCTACCCCAGCTATGGTTAGCTGAATGAGAACAGAGTAGCCCCGTGGAATGAATAATAGGTTAGGTTCAAATTTCCGTTAGGGCTCCCGATTACGACAAGAAGGCTCCCGACTACAACAAGAAAGTTCCCGAGTCCGAAAAGTAAGGGACCATATGATCTTTAGGCACCCCTTTTTGATCTCGATTAAGAAAGGACATGTTTTTCATTTACACCGTCAATATCCGGTTGTTTTAACAGACGATTTTTAGATTCTTTTTTTCAAATTATAAAACTAACCCCTAACCCTAACCCCTAACCCTAACCTTAACCCCTAACAAACAACCGGATAGTGACGGTGTAAATGAAAAACATGTCCTTTCTTAATCGAGATCAAAAAGGGGTGCCTAAAGGTAATATGGTCCGAAGTAAGTATAGCTTATATAGTTTCTCTGTTTAATCGCACACCAACCTTCGTGTGTAGGCGTCTCGTCGAGATGTAATGGTTAGACATTTTGTCTTGCGGGTGCATTACAATTGAATAGTGAGTTTGATCCTCACGGGGTGCTCCATGCTTGTAACATTGTGTCACTTT
>CM042153.1:81409969-81412147 GCA_023376005.1 Doryteuthis pealeii
TAATTATTTGATTTTATCTTAACGAATATGAGCAAAAATCTCGGAGATAAATCTTAAAAGAAATCAATTAACAAAAAGAAATAACTGTAATTTTATTCTTTACTTCCTAATTTAACTAAATAGTTAAATTAGAAAAGTTTAGCAAGGAAAGACGAGGGAGGGATGGAAGAGGAAGCTGTTAAATATTCGATTATACCCCTCTCTGTTTCAAATCGTTTTATCTGCATTCTTATTTAGTTTCTTTAGACTTTCTAATTTAATATAATATTATATTTTATGACATTAATAATTGCACCCGGAGGGTGCATATATTTGCTAGTATATATAACAGCACATGGAAACGATAAGATACATAATGTACAGGAGAATAGAACATGTAAATACATATACAATATTTAAGTATAAACAAGATACCCAAATGTACCATCATATAAATGTTAAAGACATGGAACTAAAGGATAGTCCATGCTGTATAAAGGACTTACAGTAATGTAGGGGGGGAGGCAAAAGCCCCACCGAGAAGGGGGTAGATGGACTCTAGCCCATAGCAGTTCGTTGAGAAGATCCAGCTAAAAAGAGGAAGCAGCGTTTGAATGAACGCGCTTAAATACCAGAGGTCCCCTAGTGGGAACAAACAGCAACGCAGCGAGAAGATAACTCTTCCGGCAAAAGGAAGATAATCCCCTACAGGACCCTTATTTAGCTGAGGTGACGACACTCATAAGAAAAAAAAAAAAAAGAATTCGTCGGATAGGCAATACCCAATAATCAGGATTTACATTCCTGCATTTAATCTTGGACGGTGTCATTCGTAATTTTCCCTGCAGGTGTCCCTTCTTTCTTTCTCGCTTTCTTTCGTGTAAATATTCTCTCAATTCCTTTCCTATTAATGTTTCTTTACGATTCACCTCGCTATTTTTTCTTACTCCTGCAGGTGTCCTTTCTTTTTGTCTTTCTGTGTTTTTTATTTTCTTGGTTTTTATTTGTATTTAAACTATTTTTAATTAATTTCAATTTTATTTTGCTGTTAATTCTTTTATAATTTCATTTATTTATTTTTTAAACATTTATTCGTGTCCACGGAATTCGCCGCGTTTCTACACGTTTTTTTTTTACTTTCCATTTATACTCGGGTCTTTCTTTCCCATCTCTATTCTTTTTCTTCTTCTTCTTTCCTCGAGATTCTTCTTATTCTCTTCTCTTTCCAAACTCTTCTTCTTCTTCTTCTTCTTCTTCTTCTTCTTCTTCTTCTTCTCTTCTTCTTCTTCTTCTTCTTTGTCTAATGAAAGTTCATTTCTTTCTCTCGCTCTCTCTCTCCCTCTCCCATTAACAATCTCGAAACTAATTTTCTTCTTCTTCTTCTTCTTCTTCTTCTTCTTCTTCTTCTTCTTCTTCTTCTTCTTCTTCTCGCTACTCTTTTTTCTTCCTCTCCTTTCTCATCGAGTTTCTTCTTATCCCCCTTCTCCTTCCACATTCTTCTTCTTCTTCTTCTTCTTCTTCTTCTTCTAATGAAAGTTCATTTATCTCTCTCTCTCTCTCTCTCTTCCCCCCCCTCTCTCTCTGTCTCTCCCATTAACAATCTCGAATCTAATTTCCTATAGAAGCTCATCTATTGGTCATGAGAGTGTTAAAGTAATAAGATCTTATAAACTCCCAACACTCATGCAGAACATTGTCTCCTTTGCATCGGGTCGCCACAATACCGTTAACTTATTCCGACTCCTGAGAGGCGCCACATCTTTCCTAGCAACACTAAACGTAATTCCAGCTTTGAAATTTCTCCTTCCTCTCGTCATTTCTTTTCTATTCTTTCTTTTTTCTTCTTTTTTTTTTTCGTCTTTTGACTCGACAATTTCTTCATTTCTTAAACCGCTTACATAAGAATATTTCATATTTACGTTGTTTTATTGTTACAATTTATGGGTGTCATGAAGTGTTGGCAAACCATGTGAGCTAGAAATTAAAAACAAAGTAGGGATGTGATCCACAGAGGACCCGCTTCATTTTGATGTATGATACATGTTCTTGTTTGCTATTTATACCTGTCCTAAACAAAATTGCATTTCTTTTTGACTCCCCATATGTGGAGAAGTAGGATGTGATCCATAGAAGACCAGCTTTCATTTTTGATGTATGAACATGTTATCTGAGCTCGTAATTATACCTGTTCCAAACAAA
>CM042153.1:81412247-81419747 GCA_023376005.1 Doryteuthis pealeii
AATCTCGAAACTAATTCTTCTTCTTCTTGCCTTCTTCTTAATTCTTGGCTTCTCTTCTTCTTTCTCTTCTTCTCATCGCAGCTTCTTCATTCCTCCTTCTCCTTCCACACTCTTGTTCTTCTGTTTCCTTCTTCTCCTTCCACACCTTCTTCTTCTTCTTCTTCTCTTCTCTGACTTCTTCTTCTTCTTGCTAACCACATACTTTTTTCTTCTTCTCTTGTTCGATCGAGCTCTTTCTTATCCCCTTCTCCTGTCCACACTCTTCTTTCTTCTTCTGCTTCCAGCACTCTTTCTCTTCTCTTTCTTTTCTTCTAATGAAAGTTCATTTCTTCTCTCTTCTTCCCTTCCTCTCTCTCTGTCTCTCCCATTAACAATCTCGAATCTAATTTCCTATAGAAGCCATCTATTGGTCATGAGAGTGTTAAAGTAATAAGATCTTATAAACTCCCAACACTCATGCAGAACATTGTCTCCTTTGCATCGGGTCGTCACAATACCGTTAACTTATTCCGACTCCTGAGAGGCGCCACATCTTTCCTAGCAACACTAAACGTAATTCCAGCTTTGAAATTTCTCCTTCCTCTCGT
This sequence comes from Doryteuthis pealeii, assembly GCA_023376005.1. Taxonomy (NCBI): domain Eukaryota; kingdom Metazoa; phylum Mollusca; class Cephalopoda; order Myopsida; family Loliginidae; genus Doryteuthis; species Doryteuthis pealeii. Next base: position 81,412,835 of record CM042153.1, read on the forward strand.
CATTTCTTTTCTTTTTTTTTCTTTCTTTTTTTTTTTCGTCTTTTGACTCGACAATTTCTTCATTTCTTGAACCGCTTACATAAGAATATTTCATATTTACGTTGTTTTATTGTTACAATTTATGGGAGTCATGAAGTGTTGAGAAACCCTGTGAGCTAGAAATTAAAAACAGTAGGGATGTGATCCACAGAGGACCCGCTTCATTTTGATGTATGATACATGTTCTTGTGTTGCTATTTATACCTGTCCTAAACAAAATTGCATTACTTTTTGACTCCCCTATGTGGAGAAGTAGGGATGTGATCCATAGAAGACCAGCTTCATTTTGATGTTTGATACATGTTTCTGAGCTGGTAATTATACCTGTCCTAAACAAAATGGCATTACTTTTTGACTCTTCTATGTGGAGAAGTAAGGATGTGATCTACAGAGGACCTGCTTCATTTTGATATATGATACATGTTCCTGTGTTGCTAATTATACCTGTCCTAAACAAAAGGGCATTACTTTTTGACACATCCTATATATATATATATATATATATGAGAGTAAGTAAACAAACAATGTGTTTATTTGATATGGCTTTTAGTCGACAATTTTTGGAGGATATGTGCTTAATTGAAGTCATACCTAATTTTGAAAATTAATTAGTTAATAATTTTCTCGATTTGTTTAGTCTTACATTTGAACATATATGCCCGCCTAAATTCATTAATTATTAACTAATTAATTTTCAAAATTAGGTATGACTTCAATTAAGCACATATCCTCCAAAAATTGTCGGCTTAAACCATATAAAAATAAACACATTTGTTTGTTTACTTAACCTCATATATATATATATATATATATATATATATATATATATGAGGAAAAATGAGTAAAGAAAAGAAATGTAGATGGATAAAATGAATTTAATCGATATCACATTAATCGATATCACTTACACATGTGTTTCGGTCAGTTTATGTGTGTGAAAATTTATTTTATTCAAAATAAATGTTCACTCTGATGAAGGTCGAATCTTCTATGTGTGCGAAATATTTTCACACACATAAACTGACCGAAACACATGTGTAAGTGATATCGATTAATGTGATATCGATTAAATTCATTTTATCCATCTACATTTCTTTTCTTTACTCATTTTTCCTCATATTGTCGGATTCAATTCCTTTTCCATTTTCACACACACACACACACACACACACACATATATATATATATATATATATATATATGTGTGTGTGTGTGTGTGTGTGCTTAGCTTAGCCTGTTATAAACCTACGAATATAGAGAACCAGACAAAAATCAAATTCACTACAATATTGATAATGTTTGATTATTCCTTTTATTGACTCACTCAGATGAGCTCGGTTAGGTATAATTCAGTACGCGTAGCATTACAGTTGTAAAGATTCGTATTACTTATTAGAAAAGAGACATCTCCACACTCAACGGTAAGCCTCTAAAACCAGTAGAACGATTCACATACCTAGTAATATCTCATCCACCGAAAGCGATGTTAATACACGAATAGGAAAGGCATGGTCGGCCATGAACAGATTATCAGTCATATGGAAATCGGATCTCACTGACAAGTTAAAGCGACAATTCTTCCAAGCTGTGGTTATATCAGTACTGCTGTATGGATGCACCACTTAGACCCTAACGAGGCGCCTTGAGAATAAGCTAGATGGGACCTGCACAAGAATGCTGTGTACGGTCTTGAACAAGTCGTGGAAACAGCACCCCACAAGGAAGTATCTGTATGGCCACCTGTCCCCATCTCACAAACAATCAGAGTGATACGGACAAGGCATGCTGTACACTGCTGGAGAAGCAAGGGCGAGCTCATAAGCGACGTTCTCCTGTGGAAGCCAGTACATGGACATGCTAGTGTGGGCCGCCCAACAAGGACCTACATTGACCAACTGTGCGAGGATGCTGGATGCTGGATGCAGAAGACCTCCCGCGGACAATGAATGATAGGGAAGGTTGGCGAGAGATTGTCATGGATATCCGTGCTAATTGCACGACATGATGATGATGATGATGATGATGATTCAACGGTCCGGAAAGGAGATAAACGGAAGTTGCTTTAGAATAAGAACGAGGCTGGCTGTGATGATCTAAATCAAAAATAGTTAGACACAGTAGAAAACACAGTAGAAAGTAAAAATTCCTTGGAGAACAGACACACCCCTTGCGTCTGATCTCTTCCAGCACTCAGCCAAGACTGCCTTCTTATCACTCTACAACGAAAAACCAACCAACCAACCAACCATATTTATGAATTTCAAAGTTTCAGTATCTAGTTGGCCATTTTGTATTGAAAATGTTTTTTGTCTTTTTTGTTGTTATTGTGTTTTTGAGACAGCCTTTTCTAATAGTATTACAATTGTCAGGTTTGACTTATTAACCAATAAATTATTTCTTCTAAATTACCGAATCATTTCAATCAAACTGATTCAATGGAAATAAATCCAAATTCTTTAAAATGAATATTACCATTCGCACCACGTATATGTTTCACTGATAATCTAAAAGACAATTATATATATATAATATATATATATATATGAACAAAAGATTTAAAAAATCTTTTTATAGAGCTATAGATAGGAAAAGTCACTATAAGAGGAATAAAAACCTACTTCTAAACAAAACGAAAAATCTAAGAAAGTCCGGTTGGTGTAGGGGTTACGGTCCTCGCCTGTCAGCTTGACAGTCAAGGTTCGAATCACGCACAAGGCGGTATTCCTATCTATAGCTCTGCTGATGAGGACTAATGGGTCGAAATATACATACAGAGATTGATTTTTCTCGATTTGTTTAGCTTTACATTTAAAATAGGTATGCCCGCCTAATTAATTAATTATTAATTAATTAACTTTCAAAATTGGGTACGACTTCAATTAAGCACATATTCTCCCAAAAACATAGCGATATCCAAACAGTGAATGTACTGTCTATGAAATACAGAACATATTCAGTCAACAAACTTGCAACCAGCATTAATAAAAAGAAAAGAAAAAAAAAAAGAAGAATTGTTACGTCTTTCATCTGATTTAATTTTAGTGAAAGGAAGTTTTCAATTATTAGCCGATACAATTAAATTCAAACGATCAAAGGCCTATTTTCCAAGATTTTCTTGTTGAGGCATTACTTTTTTTGTTTGTTCGTGTTTTTTTTTTTTGTTTTTTTTTTTTTGGGGGGGGGGGGATCTGAGGAAACCGATTCAAAGTTCTTTGAAGAATTCAAGAAAAAGAATACGCGTAACAAAACTGCAAGAAACAGTTAACCCCGGCAAGGTTGACAATGGATGTAACAGCTTTTCACCATCACCAAGTCCTACCGACAAAACGGCTTCCCTTGCCTCTGTCTTAGTTTCTGTTTCTGTCAGTGTGTGTATCCTGGGTGTGACGTTAAACTGCCTCTCTCTATATATTTACAGACTTCCACTCCCACCCCGCACGAGAAGGATGTGACACAAGGTCAATTTCTTAAGTGTAGTTTGACAGGTTTGAATTCAGAGTTTTCTTTCTCCTAGATTGGTTACCTAACCAAGGTTAAAGAGCCCAGTCTGCCCTTCTATTTATCCATAGCTGGACGGAGAGTAGTTGGATGCATACCTTTCCCAATGGTATTAGTGCTATGTGAAATGCAAACAGCCTCGTCCGGGATTTGAACTCGGGTCGACGAGTCAATTTCCTACGACTCTAACCATCACACCATGCGCCTCCATCTGCATATAATGGTGAAGTACCAAATTTGAGGCCTTGGGGAGTGTGAAGTACCCCTTCATTGCCATTACTCCCTGATCCACTCTGACCCCGAGAGAGTTGTTAACCAAATTGCTCCCTGCCTATTTTTCTTCTGCAACAATCTTAGGATGCCAGAAATTTGGGAGACTGGAGACAAACTTTAAGAAAGTCTAGAAAGCAACAAATCATAATGTCCCGATTATGCATTGGTCATACAAGACTAATGCACTCCTATATACTGAAACAACAACCACAATGTGAAACATGTCAAACACCTTTGACAGTTAAACAGTTATTCATGGAATACATGTTTTTTGCTCACATCAGGAACCCTTATTTTAAAGCAAACAATATAAAAGATCTATTTGAAAATGTCAACATGGGGGATATTCTCTCTTCTTTGAGGGAAATAAAATTATACCATAGAATATAGACATGAAACAAATCAATACCATACAACATAATCCCCAATAATGCTAACACATTGTTAAAATCAATTACTAAAAAATATAAATATAAATACACGATATGTATAACTTCCTAACCGTTAGGCATGACATAACCCCAGACGGGTTGATATGCCGTTAAAATCAATAAAAAAAACAAACCGAAATATTAATCTCATTCACCACTAAGATATTTCAGAAGGCTACCAATCACAGATTTCGCTGTCCACAACTTTTTTCGTGTCCTGTGTATGACGTTAAACTGCATCATGTGGTGAGGTTCAAGTTTTGGTGCGCTGTGGAGTGTTTGGAATCCCGTCACCAATATTACTCCCAGGTCTACTCTGACCCGAATAGGTAGTACCTGTTAGGATCCAATCTAGGGGTTCAATAGAAAAATAATTAAAATTGTGTTTTCAATAATTGTGTTTTAAAATAATAGTTGTGTTTTAATAAATAGTTGTGTTTTAAATAATTGTGTTTTAAAAAATTAAAATTGTGTTAAAAATCGAGTTTATATTAAAAGAATTTGAATACCCATCTATAATGAATAAAACAAAACGTCTTTGGCATAAAATAACCAGCAAGGGTTGGCATGCCGTAAAATCTAAGTATAATCTAACTGTTTCTTTGAAATTTTAATGACAAAAGAGACATCAGCAACGAAGTAGTAGAGAATAACAAGATGCTGGGACAAGCTGCAACACTTGTACTCTCTCTCTCTCTCTCTCTCTCTCTATATATATATATATATATATATATTATAATATTATATATATATATATATATATATAAAAGAAAGTTTGGCATGTACGTGTCGACGTATAACTCCGAAACGGGAGATCACTCAAATTCGAAATCTTGCATACACCTTAATATCCTTCTAACTAAGAAACATTCCAGATTTGATAATTGATTTTTACTCATTAAGGGATATAATCAATTAATTAAACCAAAGTCAACCGATTTGCAGAACTGTCCGTATATCAGCCGCTGATGATGATAAAATATTGTTCGCTGCCTCCATTTTATTATAGCTATACCAGCAGTTTAGTTTAATTTTAGTGAACATCCAATCTTTACATATAGTCCGGTCATATATATATATATATATATATATGCGTGTGTGTGTGTGTGTGTGTGTTATGCACACAGACACGCACACATACACACATTTATTTTATTTTCCTATTAAATTATATTCAGTTGTCAAAAACCTTCACAAAGGACGAATGTCATCCGAAATATTGGAAAAATAAATCAAACCAAGGTCAAAACAACGGTTATATATTAGTATTATTTGTTCTGTTTCACTTTTTTTTTCTTTCACTTTTTTATATATTTCCTATGCTTCCAATATCACTGAAAACGTGCACAAGAACAATATATTGATAGACTGCTAAAGTTAATAATATTATTTCTAAACTCCGACAGTATAAAAAAAAACTCTGTCTGTAATTACACAATGTTAAATGTTAAAGCGATTCGGCTTTAGGCAGCAAAGAACATCGGACTCTGTGTGAACTCCGATAAAACTGAGTTCATCTGTTTTAAAAGAAAGAAGAGTTTGGTTTGTTTTGTTTTACGGCATATCAACCTCAGTGGGTCATTTAATGCCGATAAAGTTTTGAAATAAATCAATTCTTAATGGATAATACAATTTTTTAATAAATACATTTTTCTATTTAACTCATAACTGGTACTACCACTCCGGGTCAGAGTGGACCAGGGAGCAATATTGATGAAGGGGTGCTCCACATTCCCCAAACCTCCAAAACTGGAACCTCACCATCGGATAGAGTTTAACGTCATTCCCAGGACATGTAGACCCGCAGCCACCGCCTTCTAGCACCCATATGATAAAAAGGGGTTGCGGCTTGCCATAAGGGCTATAAGGTTGGGAAAATCATATAGATGCTAGGGCCTGACGTGACCAGCCAATTGATCGGAGGGGGCCTCTCCGACCGCCCGTCTAGCCCAAGATAGGGCCAAAGTGGAGTATTGCATGTCATGAACTGCTCATCCACCTGGGCTCTATCCTTAAGCAACACGGGTCGCCACCCACGGCCAACAGGTGGCCCCATTGGGGGAGTCTTACCCCTCTGCAGAGGTGCAGTCGGTACATTCTAACGCCCCAGCCGACAGGGCGGAAAAGAAAGAAGACATCTCCACACTTGATGGTAAGCCCCTAACACCAGAAGAACAATTCACACAAGTAAAAAAAAAGTAAAATCGTCGAAGTGACTTAAAGTCGGTATCAGCTAGACAGCGAGGGAGTCTATCCCCTTTTCACTAGCGCTAGACCAAGAAGATTATTTTTGCGTCTGAGGTGGAGCGCCACACCTACCATCAGCTCGCAACTTTACCGCACAGATCTATGTGCTACTCATACGCTGAGTTGGCGAGGGCCGGTATCGAACTAGGAACCTTGTGGTTTCTAGCCGAACGCTCTACCCTTGCTTAGGTAGTAATGTCACAACCTCAGTCGATTGAGCGATCGGTTAGAAACCTCAAGGTTCCGAGTTCGATACCGGCCCTCGCCAACTCAGCGTATGAGTAGCACAGGGATCTGTGTGGTAAAGTAAGGAGCTGACGGTAGGTGTGTCGCTCCAACTCAGACGCAAAAACAATCTTCTGGGTCTAGCGCTAGTGAAAAGGGGATTGACTCCCTCGCTGTATGGCTCATAACGATCACATCCG
>CM042153.1:81424747-81469639 GCA_023376005.1 Doryteuthis pealeii
AGTTTGCTACATTCGCAGAGTATATGGTTAACAGTCTCATCTCTATTACCGCAAAGTCTACATTTACTATTTTGTTGGGTCTTATCAATTTTCGCTTTGATGTACTTTGTCCTTATGGCATTATTTTGTGCAGCAATTATAAGTGATTCTGTTTCTCTATTATTATTATTATTATTATTATTATTATTATTATTATTAGCTCTACTTCTTGTTGTGAACACTTTAGTATATATAACTTAGGCAACACTTACAGAATTTTTTTTTCTTTTGGCCATTTTTTTAGCATTCTTTTCAGAATTATTTCCAAACCTGGTAGATCTCTGTGAAGAGAATTTAGCTGACATCTCATCACATAGCCTACTACATAATGACATAATGAGTGATTATGTAGTAAGATATCTGATGAGACTAGGCTCATATTGAGTTCTGGTCGAAATAAATGTATAATAGCAACATGACGTTTTGTTAAGTTTTTCTTTTTTTGAAAGTATCTTATATATATATATATATATATATATATATATATATATATATAAATAAGTAATCCACAGACACGTGTTTCGAAGTATACGTTTTAAAAACGAATAGCTTAAAATATTCCGACTGCAGTTTCTCGCAGTAGCGAATCTTCAGGGAAAATCCCTCAAGATTCGCTATCGCGTGAAACTGAAATCGGAATATTCTAAGCCATTCGTTTTTAAAACGTACACACACACACACACACACACATATATATATAATATATATATATATATATATATATATTAATATATATATATATATATATATATATATATATATTATATATATACCTCCGACAGAAATCGAAACAGGGAACCCAGCACGCAGAATCAGAAACGTGTCCTACGTATCGGTGGCCCAGGGGTAGAGTTTTTAAATGGAAATCGTAAGTATACATCGCTGATGAGACTTAATAAGGTTGAAACAGCTGTACGATGTTCTACGTGGTGCACGTTATTTGCCGAGTTCGCTTGTGATGATTATTTTCAATAATTATCGAATTTTATACGATATACGCAGTGTTATTGCCTTCAAGCAAAAAATATAAATAATAATATACTTTACTCAACAATGCTTCTAAAGCAAATTATCAAATCTCATTATATATATATATATATATATATATATATATATATATATAGGTTTTAAAAACGAATGGCTTAAAATATTCCGACTGCAGTTTCACGCGATAGCGAATCTTGAGGGAATTCCCTGAAGATTCGCTACTGCGAGAAACTGCAGTCGGGATCTTTTAAGCCATTCGTTTTTAAAACGCATATTTAGCTATTTTAAATCGGTTTTAATAAAATCCATAAGTAAATATATATTTGCTTGTTTCGTGGATTTTCAAGTAACTGTGATATATATATATATATATATATATATATATATATATATATATATAACTGTTAATGTTCGTTGTGAATCCACTACCAATTCCTACTACCTCCCACTACCAATTCTTACTACTGCTCGTTTTTTAAAAATGAGGCACCTGAAACATTCCATCAGTTTCCCACCAGAAGATGGCAGATAGACATGCCGAAAGCGCCCCTGAAGAAACCTTTGGTGGATTGCTACACCAGTTCCACCTTGACATTAAAAAGATTGCCAGACAGTTAGACAGGATCGAACAAAAACTCGTCCGACAAGAATCGTCAGTAGAGTTTAGCACAACATGTTTAAAAAAAAATGCTGCCAAAATACACTTATAATAATATATATATATTATATATATATATATATATATATATATATATATAATATATAATTTACCAAACTTATTGGTAAATCTATGCGGTGAGAAAAAAACAAGCAAATAGTTTGATTGTAAAATATACTACCAAACATCAACCGGGAAGAAAAAAATTTTTTGAAAAAAGAAAAGACCAAGATAATAATACCAACAGAAAATAATCTATTGGTACAATATTTTGGCCAAAAGAAAAAACAATTTATATGCATATATATTTATATAAGATATATATATTCATACAAAACCGCCAGGAGACTAAAGCTAATAAGTAAAAAGTGCTCAATACCTAAGTAGAGCAAATAATAAAGATAAATCTAATGAGTCAGATAAACCTACTAATAGTTTCGCTTGATGCTCTTCAGGGCTAAGATCTTAGTCATTAGATTTATCTTTATATATATATATATATATATATATATAAGAGAGAGAGAGAGAGTGAAGAGAGAGAAGAGAGAGAGAGAGAGAGAGAGGGGTGAAGTGAGGGATACCATCAAATTTGGACAGATGATCTGGGGGTAAATTTATGTGTGCTTTCTTGACTATGAACACTTAAAACTGAATGTGTCTGGCGGCATTATCCCCATCATAGTCCATTGACAAAGAAAAGAGAGAAAAAGGCAGAATCGGTTAATGCATCCAAAAAGCAATAAAAAACAAAAAAACAATCACTTGATTGGCGCCAGCCGCAAGCGTCTTGAAACAAAACGGTCTTAAAACCCGGATGTCAATCAATGGTGCCGAGGAGATTACAGACAACCAAAGAAAAACGGCAATTTTAGAATTTCGTCTCAGTGACAGCATTTTTTTTTCTCCCCAAACTTATATTTCCATTTTGCTGATTTTTTCAGCGTTAGTTCTTAGGAAGACGACGCCTACGCTTTAAAGCCGTCGGCAAGAAGGACATAAAGACATGCCACATCAACACCAACACATGGGAGGTTAGTGCAGAAAACCGAGCGGCCACCGTGCATGCGCTTTATTAGTTTCAGGTTTCGTCTAGTTTGTAGGGACCCTGTTTGTTTGGTTAGTGTGTGGTTGAGGAGTTGAAGATCCGAGTTATGGGTCCCTACAATTTATATGTATAAAGACTACTGAAATGTAGTTTCCATAGGTAACAAAAGAAGAAGACATTGATAAAGGAAACAAACTTTATATACATAAATACAATTAATGTAGTTTCATTGTTCTTTCAGTGGTGTTGCAGTCTGATTGTGTCTGTGTATAGTTGTGTGTGACAACTGTGACATGGTGTTTATATTAGTGTGATTGCTTGTGTCAACATATTAGTAGTTTGTCTGTGATTGGAACTTGTAATTGAAAGTTGTTGTTGTTGATCGAGAGAGAGAGAGAGAGAAATAGGAGACGAAAAGATAGACAGACCTGTTGAGTCATATTTGATGTTTTCGGACGTTCCCACTGTCGAGTTAGGAGCATCCTCTCCAACTCTGTTGAGTCAGGAAGAGCGAAAGCTCCTCACTGTCTCTGTGTCTCCTTTTCTTTCAGCTAAATGGGCCTTTTTATAATTTTCTTATTGTCATTGTCTATTGTGATCATTAAGCTAAAATATTCCTCAAATATCAGGTGATTTGCAATGATGCAATATCGAATGATTTTGGTATCTGTGGAATTCTGGTGACATAAATTATCGGATGAATTTAAACCATTGTTTCTATTGTTGTTAAAATATTTCTAAACTAATATTCATTCGATTCTCTTTTGTTTACTTAATTCTAAACTCATGACATACCATTGTAAATCTAGTTATTTAAGAAAACTTAATTATTTTAATTTGGTCAATTCCACATGCCGTAAAAATATAGGGGCCAATCCCTATAAGTTCAGAGCTAACTAGAGTCAGATTAGTACGCTAATATAGTAATTTAATATTTCTAAATTTAATACTTAATATTTTCTAAATTCAATATTTAATATTTAAATATTTAATATTTAATGTATAGTATATATAGGGTAATGTATATCTAATATTTGATATTTAATTTAATATTTCTAAATTTAGTATTTAATATTTTCTAAAATCAATATTTCTAAATTTAATATTTAATATTTTCTAAATTCAATATCTAATATTTAGATATTTGATATTTAATATTTAATTTATATTATATATAGAATAATTTATATTCAATATTTAACATTTAACTTAATATTTCTAAATTTAATATTTAATATTTTATAAATTTAATATTTCTAGATTTAATATTTATTATTTTCTAAATTTAATATTTAATATTTGAATATTTAATATCTAATTTATATTATATATAGATTAATTTATATTTAATATTTAATATTTAATTTAATATTTCTAAATTCAATATTTAATATTTTCTAAATTTAATACTTCTGAATTTAATATATAATATTTTCTAAATTTAATATTTCTAGATTTAATAGTTAATATTTTCTAAATTTAATATTTCTAGATTTAATAGTTAATATTTTCTAAATTTAATATTTCTAGATTTAATAGTCAATATTTTCTAAATTTGATATTTCTAAATTTAATATTTAATATTTTCTAAATTTGATATTTCTAAATTGAAATTTCATATAGTTAAGAGCTAATAAGAATCAGATTAGTTCGCCCTGTGAGCAAAACGGCTACACGATGCAATTTATTTCTCCAGATATTTAGAGACAGCATGCTGTACTGCTTGGCATTTATACCGGAAGCTCCAATACAAAGATTTCAGAGTGTTTGGGTGTCAGAGTTTTTGGGTGTCTCGCAACAGGACTCTATGCCATCCCCCACCAGCAAAAGAACCTGGTGTTGGCCATGGAAAAATTGCTGCAACCTTTTCACCCATAATACTGGCCGCCTAACTCCCAAGATTTCAATCTTTTTTATTCTTATTGTTGTATTGTCCTCACCCGGAAGATGGAACTTCCGGCTGAAGGACAAAGAGAAAGATAAAAATATATATTTAAAAAGAAAGAAAAAGCGGGAGAGTGGGTTTCCGGTCAAGGAAGCAGGGTGAAGATAAAGAAGTATATAACAAACGTCCGTTATCAGATCAAAAGATAAAGATGCGTAGGCGTGTCGTCAATACAAAAAGCCAACAGTATTCCGTGCAACCACAAATATGTACATATGGCAAGGACAATGGTAGCATATACGAATTTAAAAAATAGACCGTCGGATATTTTTGCAGGATATTCAGGATTGAAGGAAATTGTATTGCCTTCAACCACGGCCCAAAGTTTTCTTGGTTGAAGGGATGACAATTTCTTTGAAAAAATATATGTTCACGTAATTTTGGTAAATATATCTAACTAGTACGACCTGTAGATATACACCCGTATGATAATTTAATTATTACAACGTTAGATATATTTACTTTAGAGTTATTGAAATTTTTCAAAATTATAATCTTGATTTAACTTTCTGTTGTGCGGTGTGGTTTCGTATTCTCTGTTGTAGTAGTATCAATAATCCTTCGATCGTAATCGTAGCTCAGGTCTTAGCTTCAAGTCGCTAATTTCATCCCAGTCCTCTAAACAGTCTCTATGTATCTCCTGCTGTAATACACATATGTAAATGAGATAACACGCCATTGGCTATCTCACTACACTTCCTCTCACTCTTTTCTCTTTCTCCCCTTCTTCGGTGGACTTAGTGTTCTGGGTATGACAATAAACTTTTTTCAAACACATTTTTTAAAATCATTTTTTTCTATTTAACCCATAGATGGGACCCTAGCAGGAACTACCCACTTTGGGTCAAAGTGTACCTGGGAGTAATGGGGAGTTCCAGAATTTGAACTTCACCACCAGATAGAGTTTCACATCAGGACACTAACATCTGTTTTGAATTCAGATTTTAAAATTTTTTGTTGAAAAGTTTGATTTTTTGTGAATAAATCGGTAATTTATGAGGAAGTGCGTCCCGGTCTCCTGCCTCAAAAATTGCTACCCGGTGTTATCAAAATAACAACGCCAGCTCGTCGTAATTCTTGTTTATTTATCGTCATTTGTCGTAATTATTGTTTAGATATGAAGATGGATATATAGTTTGGATAGACTGAGATATATAGATAGATAGATAAACAAACAAAATAATATAGATAGATATGAACAAATGGAGATAGATATTTTCGACAAGTAAATGTATTTGGGGGGGTCGCATCTTTTTTTGTCGTAATTCTTGTTTATTTAAACTAAAAACAAGACATTAAACAAACATGAATAAAAAAAATCTTAGTATTTAAAGTAATATAGATAAATATGAACAAATTGAGATAGATAGATAGATAGATATGAAGATGGATAGTTTTGAATAGACTGAGCTGCGTCGTTATTTTAATAGTCACCGGGTAGCAGTTTTTGAGGCAGGAGACCAGGACGCACTTCCTCATAAATTACCAATTAATCTAATTTTCTTTTGAAAAAAAAATTTTTTTCAAAGAAATACTTAACTTAAGCATCGCTTAGAGTATTTTTTTCTTTTGGCCATTTTTTAGTACCATCAGATTATTTTCAGGATTATTTCCAAACCTGGTAGAGCTCTGTGAAGAGAAATTAGCTGACATCTCATCAAATAGCCTAATACATAATGGGATAATGAGTCATTATGTAGTAGGATATCTGATGAGACTAGAAATATTTCTTTAAAGAATTGAATTTTTCAAAAGAAAATTAGATTTATTCACAAAAAGTCAAACTTTTTTAAAAAATTTGAAAAATCTGAATATTTAGAATTTTATTTAGAATTTTTCACAAAAAATGAATTCATTAATTTTTCTCTGAAAATTATTTTTTCACAAGAAAAATAAATTTCTCTCAAAAAAAAAAAAAAATCTTATAAACAGTTGAAATTTGATTTATTTGTGAAAAATTCATTAAAAAAATTTGTCTTAGGTAAATACTCTTGTTTTAGAGTTACGTGAGTGAGACGTTGTAGATTTATGGAATTAATCGTTTTTGTTTTTTGTCCAAATCTTTTATCCTTTCTAAGTAATAATCCTATTATCACCTTGAAGAACTAACTACAAACCATAATCATCAATATTTCCCTAAATATGTATAAATATTTTGATTAGACAAATAATTGCGTTTTCTGTTTTTCTTTTAACTAAGCGAACATAATTTTTATTTCTATACTTTATAGAAATAAAAATTATGTGCGCTTAGTTAAGTCTTTTACCAATGGAGTTTTCTTGCTTTATTATTTTGTAACAAACTTCTCGTTAAGATCATCTTTTCGAAATAAAGAACAATAAGGACCTCGAATTTGACGTCAAATTTGCCCTCCTTATATTTAACACAATGAAACTTGCATAAAGATTATTATTATTATCTTAAAATATTTTGAACCAATCAAAAGAAGAAACATTATAAATAAAACTCCTGATTATTTTTGATAATTTTTTCCTTACAAAAATAATGAAAATTATAAGCAAAAACAATGTTAGATCAATTGAAATTGAACGTAGCTAAAAACAAGATATGACTACCGGCTTTTTAAAAAAATAAATATAAAAAAATCAACTAACAGTCAAATTTTCACAAAAAAATTCTATAATTATTTACCTGTTGATGAAATTATGTTTAAAATAGTTTTTCTAAAATATATGAGGGAAAATATTTTTAGGAGATTTACTGCGTATTTTATTTTATGAAATTTGAAAGAAAAATGAACCGATAAAAAAAGTCCGAATAATTATATCAGAAGATTTTTATAAGTTTCTATACGGAATGTTTTTAGTAAAAGAACTATGAATACAGAATTGTGCTAAAAAATATCATTAAAGAAATCGATCCTGTTGTAAAAAAAGTGGACTGTTTTACTTATTTTTCAAGGTAATGGTGAGTAATTTTTCCTAATCGGATAATGTTTATTGTTTTGTTTTTTTTTGTTTTTTTGCAAGTTTTTTTTTTAAGTTACAAAATATTTACGTTTGTTTTTTTTTCAATATTGCCTAAACTGATAACGTAACGTGATTTTGGTGGTACTTAAACAACAAAAGATATATTTTTATATCAAAATCTTCCCCTGGTCATACTAGAATATATTTAGAATTTGGCATTTCAATATCAACTCGCTCAATGGACTACAGGTAACAGACAAAGCAATCCTTCCGAATTATCAATATAAATATTGCCCTTCATTAGATGAAAGACGTTTTACAGTACCTTGTCCCACAGACCAGGTACCTTTTGTTTTCAGGGTGGAAAAAATTCGTTACGGTCTATCATCCATAAATAATTCATACTGAAGAACTGTTTTTTTTTATTATATTTTATAGTAAAGTGTATCGAGCTCACCCGCCCTCTGTCTGGCCAACTGAGATAAAAGAAGAAGAAGAAAAAGTATTGTTTGTTTGTAGACTGTACATCCAACGAGCCGAGATATATCTTTCTACGTCACGAGAATTTGCTGCAACAAGCTGACAGGAAATTGCCACTATGACGTCACTTCCATTTCGCTGCTTCACAATGACGTCATAATAACAGACCGACTACATCAATCTCTTTTAACTTCCTCTTCCTCTCTTTACGTTTCGCACGAGGTATACACTCAGTTGATGATTTTTGGTTTGAACGAGTACAATCGTTCTGTTTTAATATAAACAGATCAGTCGCGGTGTTGAATATACAGGCTGATTGTAAAGTAACTGCCTTTCCTATTAAAAAAAAAGGATAATCTATTTATTGAATCATTATTTTTACAAAAAAATGAATATGAGAAGAATACACGTAACATTTTAGTTTTATGAGTTTTATTTAAATTGTATATGAACCCCAGCATTCGCCTCTCCAGACCCTCAAGCCGTTCGGGAATTATAATTAAATTAGTCAAACGTCCGGGTATCATCAGTCTTCGAATTTTGAAACAAAATAATCAATCTGAAAAGACAAAAAAACTCCCAAAAAACACAGATTTTATTGCCATATATTACGGAACATACATTAAAGGGACCATATTACCTTTAGGCACCCCCTTTTTGATCTCGATTAAGAAAAGACATGTTTTTCATTTACATTGTCAATATCCGGTTGTTTGTTAGAGGTTAGGGTTAGGGGTTAGGGTTAGGGGTTAGTTTTATAATTTTTTTTAAATCTAAAAATCGTCTGTTAAAACAACCGGATATTGACGGTGTAAATGAAAAACATGTCATTTCTTAATCGAGATCAAAAGGGGTGCCTAAAGGTCAGATGGTCTCATTAAAGATTTGAGTAAAATGTAACTGCATATAAATAGTTTTTTTTTCAATCACCTTATATATATAATCAACAATAGCTGGTAGCTATTTTGAAAGTCTCCGTGCGAAATAAACAAATCTTAGAAACTTTTTCGAAAACAATACAACTGCATGCTTTAACACAAAAATATCATAAAATGTGTTCTTAATAACAATTAAGTGCATTTCAGATATTGTGCACGAACAATTTTATGCTAGGCATTTTAACAACTAATGGTGAAAATTACCTCAAATACAATCAATTTTTATTGGATGCTCTATATAAGGTGTATCAAAAAAGGATCGAGATATTTTGCACTTTTTGACACACCTTGTATTCTGAAAACATTAACGTTCCAGTTATTGTTCATTTCTATCTTGGTAAATACAGCTTATACTCGATACTTTTATGACACACCTTGAATTCTGAAAAAAATAGCGTTCCATTTATTGTTCATTTCTACCTTGGTAAATACAGCTTTAATCTCGATACTTTTATGAGACACCTATTCCTTGAAAAATTAACATTCCATTCATTGTTCATTTCTATCTGGTAAATATAGCTTCAATTTCGATACTTTTATGACACACCTTCTATTTTTGGTTACGAGTAAGACTTTTCTAAATTTAAGTAGTGTTTTCTTCTACATCTCACTGTGAGGCAATTCTTAGCAAACTATTCTCACACACCATTAATTCTATTGTGAGTTCGATCCTTAATAGATTCTCCGCATTGCGATTTTTTACTACACTAATGAGATTAGTAATTAAATGGCTCCCTTAAAGATACAATGATAGTGAAAACTATACTAATTAAGCACAGTAATATATATATATATATATATATATATATATATATATTATATTATGTGTGTGTGTGTGTGTGTGTGTGTGTATGTGTGTGTGTGTGTGTTAAGAATGGAAAGGGAATTGAATCCGACAATATGAGGAAAAAATGAGTAAAGAAAAGAAATGTAGATGGATAAAAATGAATTTTATCGATATCACTTTTAATCGATATGACTTACACATGTGTTTCGGTCCGTTTATCAAGATGTATACGGATTACGCTATTATTATTATAAAAATAATCAGATGAAGTTGAAATGATGATAATAATAATAATGATAATAATAGGAAAAATGTAAAAATATTCCGTACACAAAGAGATTTTTTACGACCTTCATCAGAGTGAATTTTTATTTTTTATTTTATAAAAATTCACTCTGATGAAGGTCATAAAAAATCTCTCTGTGTACGGAATATTTTTACATTTTTCCTATTATTATTATTATTATTATTATTATTATTATTATTATTATTATTATTATTATTATCATTATTTCAATTTCATCTGATTATTTTAATAATAATAATAGCGTAATCCGTATACATTTTGATAAACGGACCGAAACACATGTGTAAGTCATATCGATTAAAAGTGATATCGATAAAATTAATTTTATCCATCTACATTCTTTTCTTTACTCATTTTTCCTCATACACACACACACACACACACACACACACACACACACACACACACACATATATATATATATATATATATATATATATATATATATATATATATATATATATATATATAAAGGCTGTTCGGTGTTAAATTGGCATATATATATTTAGTTATTTTCTCCTTAGGTTGGAAGTATTGACGCACACTACGCATCATTTAAAAGCGTGGACCCTTTTTCATTCAATACCCGAACAGATGCAATGGATGACTGGAACCCACCTGAATCTTGGGAGAGAATAACTATGTATCACGATGATCTGCGAGGCTGTGGCTAGAAGAAAGCAACATAACAGACGATCTGATTGCGTTCGTACAGCTGAATTCCTCGCAATTTTTTCAGAGAGTGTATCAGCTTGAATTCAGATGCCTACGTGGAGTTGCTAAACACTGCAGTCAAGCCCTGGATAACAAGGATAGCCAATGGTAGGCCATATGTATGGCAGCAGGATTCAGCCCCCTGCCACACCTCTGGAAAAGTCAAAAATGGTTGTCGGCGAATTTTTACCACTACACCAGTCCCAATGTTTGGCCTCCGAACTCCCCAGATCTTAACCCCATAGATTATTATGAATGTGGCACTGTTGAGAAAAAAACCAATCGCCGTGACAGTACTATAAAAGCCAAGTTAATCGACAGAATTAAGGTAGTTTTTGAGACCCTTCCCAGGGAAACTGTAATATCAGCTTGCGCCAGGGTCCGGAGCAGGATTGAGACTCTGATCGACGCTAATGGCGGTTATTTTGAATGAAACTTGTTGACAATAGTGTAATTTTCAAGCCTGCTGAATTTCCTTACAATCCATTAAATTTTGTAACTACTAAGCACTTTTTTCTTTTTCCATATGAAACTCTCAAATTTATCATGAACACCCTGCATATATATATATATATATATATATATATATATATCGTAGCGAAGAAATAAAGTCAACGGTGCTTTTTATCTGTCAGTTTCTTACATATGCGATTTTGAAAAGTTGCAGAGGCGAGAAACTTGCAGTTAAAAGTGCTCAAGCGTCATTGATGTTAGGTCTTCGCTTAGGTCTTCACTATATATATATATATATATATAATATTATATAATATATAATATATTATATATATATGTTAGATTAGTGAAGACCTAACATTAATGACACTTGAGCACTGTAATTGAAATTTCACCGTTTGGCGTAAAGCCGTTACTCGTCTCTCCACTTTTTACAGTCTTGAGTTCTCTGGTGATTATAAAAACAATTTGCGTAAGGATTTTTTAACTCCAGACTGAGAGCCGCTGATAGCTGCAAGGGTAAAGGACTTGACAGACAAAAATTATGTCAGGTTCGATCCCGGCTAGAGATAGTTGTTAAAATGTCGAGCCGCACTGATGTGAAGTAAGCTTAGAAACGTATGTCTGTGGATGACTGATATAATATATATATATATTATATATATATATATATATATATGAGGACCTACATGTGTCAGACACTATCTTCTTTGGTTTCACTCGAATGGTTCTTCAGGATGTGCTAATCTTTACTTTTTTTAAAAATTTCCCCAGATGTCAGTTTGAGTTATATGGTTTAATTTTACACCCCGGCAGAGTTAGAAAGAATAATAAAATAAAAATAATAATAATAATCACGACTGGTTTGGGAAGGTGATCCACTGGGAATTATGCAAAAAATTAAACTTTGACCATACAACAAAATGGTATATGCATAAACCAGAATCTGTTCTTGAGAATGAAACACCGAACGAAGTAAACACCACAGTATCTTTTTGTAGACATGCTGGTTGATTGCATGGTCCTGTGGCAAGAACTCGCAGTGGACGATGCCCCTTACATTGAAGAATGCGATCAACCTGGAACTTTTCTGACATACCTCGTATATAGGATTAAGTATGATGAATAGAAAGGGTAACCTCATACGATCCAGACGGTTGTCTCAAGACGGTTAAACCCAGCAGTATATGTTTATAAAGATGGGTATGACAAGACGGGCATACTAAGACAAGTATACGTATGTTATGTGATATGTAACAAGCAGATATGCGCCCCCGGATGCTTTGACAGATGCTTCGAAGTGGAATTAATATAGCACTTCAAAGTGGACTAATATTCGTTTATATTCATATCATACAATATAGCCGCAAACAGAACAATTTGTCTGCAACTAAAAATTATACTGTTGAGTATATATCCGCCATCCTTGGCCAGATGTTAAATAAGTATCCGGTGTTATAGTATTCTTTGTAAGTCCGACGTCCAAGATGAACCAAATAGCAATGAGCTAAGATTAGTATCTGGCAGTATAAATACACCAACAGCAGCAGCAGCAGCACTGCCAGTGATTGGATAATAGGTTGCCTTCCCTGGTCACGTGGTGGTCAACGAGTCTATATTTAGTAGTGAACGTCTGGCACACGCCTTATATCCCAAACAATTCCAACACGCCCCCTTTTTATTATAAGGTGGGCCATTTTATTCAACAATATTAAATCCTTTCATTGAGGAAAATTACAATCGACAATCATTTCATTGAGAAATGTTTACAATTTACAATAAATTCATTAGGAAATTTGTAATTTCAATTTTATAGTAAAAGCAAATAATATACTATTACTAATCTTAGATTTTACTATCCCTATTTTGTAAAAAAAAATGTTAATTATTATTATTATTATTATTTTCCTACTCCTAATTCCTAGTCTTATTACTGCAAAACGTTACTGTCAAAAGTTAGTATTGTCCCCTTTTTTGGGGTTTCTCTTTTTTTTTCAGCCAATTCACGAACTTATTTTCTTTTATGCATATATTTTACCAACCCTAACTCACGAGTAGGATGCTAGGCACTAAGGTCAAATATTTTAAGTAGGAACTACTTCCATACTTATCTTTTGACTTATCTGCTACTTAGCCATGCTAAAGAGCCCCAGTCTGCTCCTATTTACCCATAGCTGCATAGAAAAGTAAGTTGAATCCTACTGCCCAAGGTATTAATGCTATAATGTAATTTATCGTTCTCAATGTGTGTCGAATTTAATTATGACATTGTTTTTCCTTCTTATATTCTGAACAGTGGAAATGTGATCGGTAATTTGTTATGCAATGGCCGTGTGGGAGTTTATTTTTCGTATGTTGCCGTGGAGGAGATTGTCCCAGTTTGTTCGCGGGTTCCCCGCAAGGGCTGGTCGTTTAAGCGGCTAAATTTGAACTTTTCTCTCTCTTTTCTGTTTCTCGACCTACGAGACACTATATGGGTTAGGACTTAGGTCTACTCCGTATCTCGTTGGGGCTCGGCCCTTACACTGGCATACACTAGCTAGTAAGTCCTTAATACGATATATGATACCTTTAGGTCATGTATTCAGTAACTCGTTTTATGTACAATTTAGGTTATCTCTTTGATACTCTAAATCTCGTATTTACATTCATGAATGTGTTTATTCATCTGCTACTCTTGTATATGTATTTATATTATTATGTATGTATGTTTATGTCAATCTCTATGTTTATGTACCAACTGTTTATTCTGTGCTGTTTAATAAACGTTTTGTACTTCACCTTTGTCGGAGTTTTATTCAAGATTATCACTTTGAATTTACAGCACGCAAAGTATGAACCTTAGTTCAAGTCGGCGTATTTTTTCCAAATTCATGCCATTTTATTGAGTCAAATTACTATGCATGAGCTAGAAATACATAATGACTAAATTATGTTATATAGTCAATTATAACATTAAATGTACATTTGGATTTCGTTCTTTGTATCTAATTACCAAATTTTTTATCTTCGACGTTGCTACAATAAATGTACAATATAAATACGAGGGTGTGTCAAAATGTAATGCCATTTTTGGTTTAGGACCAGGTAATTTAACAAACAGCAACATGATACATCATCAAAGTGAAGCTGGTCTCTCGTGTATTACATTACCTACTAAGTAAAAAAAAGTAAGTAAAGTCCGCGGGGCGGCCTAAAAGTCGTATCAGCCAGTCAGCGGGGAGTCTATCCCTTTTCAATAGCACTAGACAAGAGATTGTTTTGGCTCTGAGTGGAGTTCACACCTACCATCAGCTCCTTACTTTAAACGCCAGATCCCTGTGCTACTCATTACGCCTGAGTTGGCGAGGACCGGTATCGGCATAGAAGCTTGTGGTTTCTAGCTATTATGCTCTACCGACGAGCTATAACCCAGCCCCTAAAACACATAAGTTGAGTCATAAAAAATAATGTCATTTTGTTTTAGGACAGGTAAATTACCAATAGAGGTACATATATCAAACATCAAATAAAACTGGTCTTTTATGGATCACATCCTTCTTTTCCAACCGTTTCATCTCGAAGCAATGTCCAACTTCGAATGAGAACATTTAGCCCGGCCCGTAATATCTGTTGACTGTTCTTGAGCCACTTCTGACTACAGATTTATTCACCAGATTTAGCGCTTCAGACTATCACAATTCGGCAAACATTAATTCCAGGTGCGAGGAAAATGAAATCTGTAGTGAAGAGGTGGCTTCTTTTGATTTTGATACTGTTCACTGTTGGTATTATCCTGTCTAAACAAAATGGCATTGCTTTTTAATTCACCCACCGTAGTAGTTTACATAAACCATCTATCAAAACTAAATTTACAATAAAGTCCCATTCATAATTAATTCTAGAAGCGCTACCATATATTTTTATATAAAAAATATTAACCAAACCACAAAGTAATACTGCAATAGAATCTGCCAAACCGTAAGTAATCTTTCCCTCTACCACATCAACACAAGACCTACGTTTATCATTGTACAGCCGATTCTGATGGTGCATTTTAGTCAATGAGTTTACGTTAACAATACAATCCATGATATCCACAATCTCCACACAATTAACCACCAACTAGCATATTATTCATCACCGTTATATTACGTCATATTACGTCAAACAAAATAGTATAGGCAGTCTATATGCTGCAATAGCATACATTCACAACCCTACTCGTTTATCTGGAACATAGCGGGTACGTCACTACCGCACAGCCTAGACGATCTATGTATTGTCGCTTAATGAAATCTAACAAAAATGTATAGTAAGGCAATTTACTTCTCGGGTTGTACGTGGGTGGGCGTGCGGAGCTAATATGACAAATGAATGACCCAGGTTGACAATGACTTCTAACTGCTGCTACAGGGATTGGTGAGGTGGAAGGTGGCTACATGACGGCTCACAGCCCGAATAGGCTTTGTGACCAGGTGAGTGCGGTCTACTCACTTGTTCTCCGTTCGCCGTCCTCTGTCTGACTGTCAAACTGACGATCAACCCTCGTGGCTTATTGTATTGACGACGCGACGCAGTCTTTTAGCTTCTGATCTGACTAACTATTCCGACTTATTGTTACCACCCTTCAATTTGTTCGCTTTACCGGGAAAAAGTCCTTTTCGATTGTATGTATATTTCCTCGCTTTGTTTAATTAACCGAAATTAGCATTGATGCCGTAATGGTCACCACTATCAAACTGATCAGTGTGTACAAATCTATTATACTGCACCCATTGAGGATTGGGATGCACACAGTGAGACATGTTTCTACATTGTATCACTAAGCACACTACAATAAGACGATCAGTGCCATTGCACACACTAATAGTGAGTAACCAGCGTAACTAAAAAATACATTAATTTTATCACACAAAACATACGTAACCAAGGAGTCCAAAACACAAATAGCATATTCATAAAGACACACACGCAAAGGAGCGAATATATAAAAATCCACAGTCTATACGCTACTCTGTATAGTTACGCTACATCGAAAAACAAAAAGGAGCATCCAACAACTCACGTCAAGACTAACTATGTATAATGCAACAACGAGAATATCAAGTTATAAAACGGGTTCACACCATTTAAACACATTCATACAATATCTAGCATCTCTCAAAGAGAGCTATTCGTTTACTTGATCCGAATGCATCCAGCGCGAAACCCTGTTCGAGGCGTAATAAGAGTTTCCTACACATAGAGAAATGGAAACAATATATTCTAGAGCATTATTTACAGCCTTCTAAATTTAGTTCATCGTTACATAATATAAGACATCGAACATAATAGACTACTTTTATCCTTAAGGGTAATAAATCTAATCATGTTATTGAATACTATGTTTCTATGTAGAAATCTACAGACAAAATAATTTACTTTCGTTGAGTTTATTCAATATTTATCGTATTAAACAGCACGATGAGAAAACCTTGAATAAGACACCGAAATACAAACTCTCACTACAATATACTATCCACCTCGTGGCGCACTATGTTACAGGACCATCCCACACACAAAGTATGAGCGAAACAACATAGCGATAGCGAGAAAAAATCACAAGGCCATCAACTAGAACAGGAATAGAACGAGACGAAGCCAGCAGCACTCAATGACGTCGCTTAATCAACGAAAGATAGGGAAGAATATATATAACGAATTCTGAAAATCTAATAGACAATATAAACGAAACTGTACATTTAGCGAAAAAGAAGCAGTCATATAGAAACAGTAGAGCGATAGTATATGAAAACAGTTCGAGAGCTCGCCAGAGCGTACAAATACGAGTGGTAGACGCTAACTAAAACACATGAAGAGAGAATATCATAGTCACAAAAGGAGAACAATTCACAGCCCGTCAGTATAAATATCGAGCGACAAGTAGCAACAGCACAGAGAGAGAGAGACAGCAAAACAAAAAAAGATGGAGCGGGAGCACTTGAGTCTATATATGTTTATTAATCTATAAATAGAGTAAGTAGAGCGAGGCACAAAGAATAGTATCTATATGAAATTAGCGCGTAGAATAGAGATAGAGTCGCGTGTTCTCGTAACCGCGAGAAAACTTATTGAGAGAGAGAGCACTAATCACTGCACGATTAGATTGATCCATTATCATCATCAGCGTATATTACATATTCTTACGGCGAATAAGGGATATCATTTTTTACAATTAATAGCGCAATACAATACTATAATAATAATTGGTGTCGTCTCTCTTCATTAACTTCAATATCTGCTGTGGGTAGAGATAAAATCTCGTAATAATATAAGAACGATGCAATTTAATATATTGCGTAGTACTATACTCGAGATACGACAGATTAAGCGGTAATACAGTGTACGCACAGCACAATGTATTATTAAACTCTTGAGAAAAACTTGACGAGTGTATAGACTATAACATATAACATTACCGGAGGAAAGGAGACTAGTGTGTCAGTAGTTCTCGAAAGTTAATCAATAGTTCACGTTAATGTTATACTAAAAGATCATGAGACAAAAATAGTCTAGGAATTAAAGGAATCTTATAAATGATAATGGCCAATATTGACACACACAAGATATTGTGTTGTTATCTTTTACTTATCTATACTTCTCATTACTCAATATTGGTCGAGAGGATTGAGATTAGAAGTATAATTAGTATACGAAGAAACGGAGATGTACGATGGACAAAGATATAAAGTGAAGCGATTCAGCGAATTGAATACAGAAATTTTAGAGATGTATATCAAACTCCTTTGCGGTGTAAAAGACTACATAGTCAGGATTAGTATGGCTTCAATATATTTATAAGCTATATCTTCTATAATAACAATATCTTAAATGCTTGAATGGCCATGTAGAGAGAGATTTCTTTATTGACATCAACACTCCTTCTGCATCGGTGCAGTACCACTCGTCTGCTAGTATACCCAGAATTCGTATTGACATGTCGTCTACACAATGCTATATTGCACAATGCCCCGACACAGAGGAGAGAGATACAGTGTAGTGTATCTTTTATAGCTGAGGTAATAATATACCCGGAACTCACATATTGAGATTATTCCATAGCGTGTAGAGCAGTCCATAAAGGACGCCACTTTGGTCGACCTCTAATCCGATCTCGTCGCCTAGACAGAGCATCTCACACGATTGCAGTAAGGGTCTTCGAAGTTTTTTGAGAGCAAAATAGTATTGTAAGATCCATGCTGATATGTCAGAGTTTTATGATCGCATTGACATGCTAGAAACTTTATATATAGCTTAGAGGGAAGGAGTAAATAATAGATCACAGTAGCTACACCTATCTTAGAAGAAGCTATTACGAGTTGAGTATCAACATGACTAAAGTAGCGGAATTGTATTATATATACAAGAACGTTACTGTATGATCTTGAACTCTCAGGGTAACAGAGATCTAGAATAATAACATTCTCGACGTACATTTCCATCACTAGATATATATATCACACAGCTCTCCGATAAGTCGAAATGAATTAAATCGACAAACGAGAAGAATTTCTTATTTAAGAAAATGACATGTATTTGTATATACTAATTAATTAACATTATATCAATATTATGTATCATTTATAAGCGATGTGTTACCTCAAATAGAGATACACTCACACTCCCACACAATTCGGTAGAGATGAGCGCAGAGGTGAGGAGGACGCTGTGTGGAGATGTAATATATGCTATGCGCCTATTGCAATATATAGATCGAGAGATTCTCGGATCAGTATCGGGAAGAGCCGGCGCAGCTGAGCAACAATATTGGGGGTTCATCTGTAGATGGTAGGTGTTAATATCGACTATGGTCGTGGAGGCCGCTCACAGGTATCAAGTGATATTAATGACATTTAAAACATGGAGAGTTTGAGGAATATATGTGTCTCGGGACGACGCTAATCGTTACAGAGACAAGTATAGAGACTAGAAATAATGTAGTATACAAGATCTTATAGTGGAGCGACGGTAAGTTTACCCTAATGTCTATATTGAATAGCCGAGACACATTAGAGAGTTCTAGATTCTGGTATTGAAGTAATGAGCGAATACGCCTGCACAACGTCAGTCAATTATATGCTAAGTGCTACTATATATCTTTGTATCGCCTTATTAATTTCTGTCGAACCCACTCCTCATATCATATTGAGGCGAAGCAATCGCGTTGCACGTGAGTGTTGGCCACGAAAAACGGATTTTCAACGCAGGAGGTTTGAACATGGTATGGGGGGAAAGAGAAGACTACCTCTTCCTCCATTATATCTATGTTATATATCTTCTCTAAATATATAGTTGTCTATCAGGAACGTTCGGTAGCAGAACAAACGTTTCACATTATTAATATAATTTATACAAGGAAACGAATTACTGACAATACTTCACCTTTTATAGTTTTTCGCAAACTGCAGTCGTTACTTCCAGAGCTAAAATTAGAAATCGACATATAATTATTTACTTGTTTCTCAATCGTACGCTGACGCAGTCGTTTTGCCATCAGGATAACGACAAAAAACTAGACACACAAACGGAGATTGTTGTTTATTTTGTATGTTTTTTTTTGGGGGGTGTTGTTTTATGATAATCAAAACTCAGCGGTCCTTTAATTCCGATAGTTTTGAAAATAAATCAATTACCTAATGAAGTATACAATTCTTATTAAATAACATTTTTCTATTTAAACGACCATAGATGGAACCCTAACGATGGGCGTCTTACCACCCACCGGTCAGAGTCGACCCAGAGGAAGACAATGTAATGAAAGGGAGGTGCTCCGACATCATTCCAACTCATCAAAACGAGATAACTCTGGAACCATTATCACCATCAAATAGAGTTTACACGTCATTCCCAGGGACATGATAAGTAACCCGAGCACCGCTTCAAGGCAACCCATAATTGATCCAAAAAGGGAGGATTGCGGTGCTTGCCATAAAGAGGGCAGAGGGGTTGGGAAAAATATCATATAGCGATGGCTACAGGCGCCTTAATGACGTCTGACAGACTCGATGATCGGAGAAGGGGCCTCCAAAACGCGTATCTACGCGCAAAAGATAGAGCAAGGCTAAAGGTGGAGTATTGCATGTCAAACTGCTCATCACCTGGATTCTATCCATTAAGCATCAGGGTGCCCACCACAACGGCCAACAGGTGGCTCAAAAATAATATTAATTAAGAACACAGAAAAATAACAAACGCGGAAGAAAACTCAAACATAGAATGAAATAAAATACAATACATAACACAATAAATCGCAATAAGGATTGAAAAAAATTGAAAATACATAAATGGAAGATACAAATAATAAAGATAATCAAACACAACAAATGAACTTTAAAGATCGAAATGAAATTATAACAGAATAAGATAAAAATGATCCCAGTCGCAGGCCAAAGATGATGAATTATTTGACATAAAATAACAAAAAAAATATAAAAAATTAACAGAAATACCAAAATCATTAGAGATATATCAAATAATACAAAACACAAAATAATATAAATGACCAAATATAACATAATATGACGGTGATAATTGAATGAGAATAAGTCATAACAGATCACATAAAGTGAGCAACATAAACAAATAATGTATTAAGTAGAAGTTGACTAGGAAATACACAAAACAATCCGAAGAAAATAAAATAGACCAAAAATAATAACAAGTCCCTAAATAAATATATAGCCAAAATAATAGAAAAAACAAGAAATAACAAAAAAGTATAAGAAAATTGTAAAAAGATAAAATAATAGAAAAAATGAGAATATCAAAAAAATTAAAAATAGTAATAAACAAATATGATAATAGAAAGAATACAAAAATATAAAATTGTTAAAAAGAAAACTAATAGAAAAAAATAAAATCACAAATTAGATACTTGTAATAATAAAATAATAAGAAAAACAAATAAAAATATACAAAAATAGAAAAAATACCGTAAAGACTTAAAAAATACAAAAACATACAAAAAAAATTGAAAATACTAAAAAAAAATAATCCAATAACATAAGCAATATCAAAAAAAAAGTTTTAAGAAATAAAATAATAAATAAACGAAGGATATACAAAATTAGAAAGTAACTAAATAAATAAAATACCGAAAAAGATAAAATGACAGACTGGGTTTTCCATTCCAGATTCTATAACGTGAGAATAGCTTAAATAAGCCATGCAAAAAAAGAAATATAAAAGAAAATGAAAATCACTCGTTTGAAGACAATCTTATGAAAATAATAGACCTATCAGATTATATCTGGACTTGTGAGAAAGCTTAGTCGCATTTGCTTTGGCAAGGAAATACACATCACCAGAGAAGAGCAATTGAGCATACCGGACATATTTATCCCTACTGTTATGCATTTCGTTTATCTTTTTATCAAAGATCTAACAGCCTACTGCTGGAAGCTTGTGATAATAAATTCGCTCAATCATATAAAGGTTGCTCTCTTAAATATCGCGTAACTCTAAATCGTCTGTTGTTTAACAACTCAGGAATGATCTCAGAGGATCTTAATATAAAATAAAACAAAATGTAATTGTAGCGATAATAGATTAACAAAACATTGGCCCAGATATATTTCTACTGTGTGTTTTTCTTTTTCTTTTTTCAAACTAAATATGCTCCAGAAGCTTCGTCGTTCAATGTGGAGCGTGGGATGTGACATCCAGGCTATTCGCGAATAGGAGCGTAGAGAGGAGAAGAAAAACAGCCGAGGGAAACATGACAGATATAAAGGAAAGGGAAGACAAAGCAATCATCGAAGCGATCTCCAGCAAGCAGTACCTTTTGTTTGCAATACCAGTGTCACAAAGATTGCATTGATTCAAAAATATGGTATGATATAGTACATGAGCAGCCCACTCCAGAAAAACCGAGCTGAAGCTGTATTAGATCAAGATCAAAAAAGAGTATAGTCTCTACGCCATCGTCTTAATGACGAAAGATCCAACATATTATAACGACATATGTATGTTTGAGACTCTGGAGTGAAAAAAAAAAGAATTCTTTTGAAGTGTATACTCGTTTCCGAATGTAGACCGGTACATCTTGCAATAGCATGTTTAAAAAAGAAACTGTCTAAATGCGTAAGAATGAATTCATTTTTGTCAGGAAAAACTAAATCCCAACAAACAGTTGCACATATTCGTCTACTTCTGATTTTCTTTTCTTTTTCTAATCTACACTTTACTGTGGTGTTGGCGTTTTTTTATATAGTATACAGGCGGTGTGGGAAATGGTACACTTGCTAACTCACGATAACATGTGACCGACACTATTGACCAACCACTGGCAGTACTCTGCTGCTGATATATTATTGATTACTGCTTTTCTGGTCATACCTGAACATTGGCTTTGAGCCTTGATGGACGACGATCAATAAGAATTATAGATCTTGGACCAGTGCACTACATAGGATTCCAAAACGTAGGACTTATTCAACTTTACAAGGATTCTATAGTTCAGGGACTTATCCTATTTAATCCTTTTCAATTGGACAAAAGTAGAATGGCGGCTCAGAACTAAACAACGCCTTGGAGCTGTTGTAATAATCCTCAAATTATATTTCTTTACAAAATATCGTAACTAAAGCTCGCTGGTTGTTTAAAGACCTGAACTCTACTGGTGATCTTAAAAGAAAATAACAAATGTAATGTAAGTTAATAGTTAAATAAGCCGCTAGGTCCTTAGGCAGCTTGTCAATGGCATGAACCAGGTTACACGGATCGGGGCTTGAGGAAAGCCAGTCCGGGTGTCGCTATGCTGTGTAGAGTATTTGCTAGTGTCAGCCACATCTGAAGTGACGTAAATCGCCAGAAAGCACGGTGTAAGTCGCTTGGAATGTACTTAAAGCTATTAGTGTGACTCATCCAAAACCCCGGTAGAGCTCTCTAAGAGGGCTTACTTAAAGTGTCCAAAGCCATGAGAAGAGACAATATGAATCGTAGCCACACACCAACTGAAGTGGCATGAATCGCGAAACACGGTGTCTGTGATGACTTTATATATATAATACGTGGCATAATATAATGATAAATACTTATAATAAGCGACTCATAATATATAGAATAGAATAGAGATGTGTTCAAATAAGTATCGAGCTTTATTTGTACCTTTGACACAACCTGTAGTTGTTCAAAAAGAAAAACGTTTCATTCCTATTGGATAACGTATAGCATCCAACTATACCTCCATCCAAGCTATGAGCGATTATGATTAGGGAAGACTGTGGTCTATATTAGACATCTCACAGTAGTAGGCGAAACCAGTTATAGTGTGAGAAGATGAAAACGCCACCGATGTCGTTGGAGATGAAGAGGCGTTGAAGTCCCATCATTCATATTCAGAACTGACCGTACTCTGACAATTAATCTCTTCAAACGTTTACATCCAAAATCCCGAAATAATGTTGCGCCATAATTGCCCATTTGAGGTTAGCGAGTCCATGCGTAATTCTCTCTTGAAACGGTGCCAAAGCAATGTCAGAAGGGTAGTGGTCCGCAACTGCAGGACACCCAAAACCAAGCTGTGTTGAGATCAATGGCACAAGAGCATCTTTCCGCTGTGATCCCGGTAACCATTTAGATGTATGGTTACCCCTATGGTCAAAACTTTAGTTTACATCGAGTTAGAGCCACCGAATGATGCAGAACGACATTATAGAGTGCTTTTTTTCATCAGATTATAAAAATGTCAACAGAGTAAACTAAATATAGTTTATTAAACATAATCGATACATGCAGGGATTCTACCTGATCTAATCTAAGACATTGTGAGATATCAATTATTAATTGTTATTAACTTACAGGTAATTAGAACGTCTGGTGATTCCATAATGGCCATGGAGTTCAAAAAAAGTTGCATACGTGTCGAAAGAATAATTCGCCACGCCAAAGATCATTACGGTGCAGCCCAAAGCAATAATCTTCGACCAAGCATAGTTATGGGAAAGCGAGAAGACACTTCACGAAAGGTGATTCCTTTGGTGCTTGGTTGAACAACAATTCGGATAGAAGAACAAAGGACAATGCCAGGCAAGCAGGAAAGCTTACACCCAGGTGACGCTACGAACATCTCGTAGTAACAGAAGAAGTGTGGGACCGGGGTGTGGAAGCGCTATATCCAACAAATAATTATCAGTTTTAAAGTTTAAGCACAGTATAAAATCGATGCTCCCGCAACATGAGCATAGAACAAACGATAATAAACACTACCTGTTAGCTCTACAGGATTAATGCTTAAGTAAGATGAGAAACTATAAACACTTAGTTACTACGTGTACACGGCTTTTGTACGAAGTCTAGCAAAAAGTGAATGTTACAATGTGATCTCAAAACATTAAATGCGTCTTAAACCCTGTAGTACTGCAGAGGTTTTGGATGGGATAAAGCGGTGCTGGTTCGTACGCCCGAACACTAAGCGGCACTCACAGCTGATGTCACGATTAATCCTTCATTTTTTTCTAATACGAGTATGAAGACTTGTCGCATTATAAGTTTAATTCTGTCATCAACTTATTTATCAGCGTCATTCTAGTTAAACAGCCCCGCCCACCGCCTCACTGACAGGCGAGTTAAGATTGCACGCTTCGCAATAACTTGGCTCTAACTAATTACTTAATCAATGGCATATAAAATTTTGTAGATAATGGTGTTTACAGACTCATAATAGAATAATCAAAGCAAGTTGTGTTTCTAATTAACATTGTGCGAATAAAATATGCGTTAAGGAGTGTTTAACCAAAACTTCGAGGTTCACAATAAATAAATTATATTTGCTGTATAAATTGATTTCAATACTATCATGTGTTACTTCAACAGAAACGTTTTAACATAACAATCGATATATACTAGATATATGACAACAGAAATACAAGTCTAGAAAAGTACAATTAAATGTGTAATATATTTTTAATTCGTTTTCATACAGTCTCGTTACATTGTTAGTCCTTCTATATATCTAACTATAGTTTTAATTAATAGAAACTTAAATACTGATCGTGTCCTAGAGGGTGCATAACTTATATTAGTCTATACTACTAATAAAAGACTAGTTGTAAGGTATGTATCTAATCAGGGCACTATAATAATACAACAATTAAGACAAATTAAATATTATACACAAATACACTAATCGACAGAGCTACTTTGTAGCAAAACAAATAATGAAGTTGATTATATGTCAAAATAATAAAAATAAACGCAAAATGAGAAGAGGAAAAAAAAAAAGAAAAAAAAGTATCACCAGCAAAAAAATATAAATTAAGCCACGATGTATATTCTGCAGTTTCGTCTCGAAGATAAAGGTTAATTCATTGAAATGAATATCCACAACGTCCTTTTGTGTTTTTATTTTTTAATACGCTTGATAACATTGTCAGAATTAAATAATAATAACTTAAAAACTAAAATTCAAAATGATACACAGCTGGATTATTTTTGACGTTAAATATTACATAAAGGTAGGAGAACCAAAGTTATCCTTTCAGAGTGTCTGTGAAACTTTTTATTTTCCTGATGCCTCCACCAGCCAACGACTTCAATGCAAGGCGTCTTTTTCAGATGGAACGCGTCTCGTGACTAGGATCCAACTCATGATTAGTAATAATATGATCTGTAGACCGACTCAATTGGCCCACGTTACTACCCAGGCGACGTCGGGAACCGTTTCTAAGTAATCCATTAAACGAAAATTGGGGACAAAAAAAATAAGAAAAGCAGTAAAAATGCCTTTCAATCAAAACCTTTCAGCCATTGGAATAGGCGTTTGATGTGCGGACTAAACAATTATTACAAGAGATACGCAAAAGTCACGAGACTTGTGCTCATTGCCCAGCATTCGCGATATCTATATGAAAAAGTAGTGTTTCAAATATAGTCATCACAGACCACCATTGTTGAAATTGATATCTGCCACTAGATGAAAAAAAAATCCATCACAAAACCTAAATTTTTCTCCTCGTCTCAAACCTTGAAGCTCAAATTGTCAATATCATCTCACGTTCTCATGGAATCCATAATATTTGAACTTGTTCACAAGAATAACCACCTAAAAAAGAATTTCTTAATCTTTTCATCATCACCAGAGTGTCCAAACATACATATGCGATATTATCCTTCAAAAGCAACCCAGAAAACACCCTCGTCGTTGTGAAAGAATAAATTTGTTGAAAGAGACAGTTGCCAGTCGAAGGTGTGGGGGGTTAAAGAACTTCAAGTGTCAGGAGGGTTGCTATCAATAAAGTACATGACAGAGATCTCATATCATTATTAAGAGATAAAAAGTAAAATAACAACAATTATAGAAATGAAAACTTGGAGGCCACGTCCCTATCAATACTGAGAATGGTTGCGTTGCAGTGAGGTAATGTCATGAAAACAAATAAGTCTTGAGGTTCACAGCAAATTTCCAGCAAATCGGTAAGGTATTTATTTAATTTCGTAAACATTCTTTAAGTTAACTTCTTGTACTATTGTAAAACAAAAAAAAAAAAGAACGAAAAATAAAAAATAAACAAATTTTAAAAAAATTGCTTATCTCCAACATTTTTGGGTGTAATAGAAGTAGCAAGAATATTGACGTAATTCTGTGACGTAGACGCTAATGAAGTAGTTTTTGTTACGAGACCGTAAAACTCCATTATTAATAGATATAGGCATACCCTTAACCTATTCTTAGCTTAAGACGATGGCTGATTTCGCACATCTTTAAAATTATATCACCAGCTCCGGATACTCAGATCGGCTTAACAGACACATTTTATGAAATGAGCAATACTGCTCTGGTACATGATGCATAACAAAGGGGAATGCTTGCTGGGAGTGCGCAGATGCTGTGTCCTCCTTCCGTTTAACTCTTTTCTGCGGCGGCCTTCTTTCCTCTCTTTTCAACTCTTTTCGTTTTTGTATTCGAGGACGTCCAAGGTCGTAGGAAACTTCATCTGCATAAAGGCCCTCCCATGCGTTTATGTCCACCCAGATGTGGCAAATATGTCTTACATGTCGTGCTTTGGCAGACATTGTTAAAGACGAGGACTGTGTATTCACTCACCTAACCCACGACCCGGTCGCGGTTGCCCCGTTCAACTCATCGACGAGTAGGCTCTTTCGGAGACATGCTGCTTTGTACCAATACCTCCTCGACATGGCCAGACACGCCTGGCGTCTCTCGCAGAGATTATCGGCAATAGCGTAGTAATGGCATTGCCGTTCCGGCAACGTCTGTGGGGCACAACATTTGTATCTGCAACGAAATTTGACGTAGAATAGCGGCGTAAGGCCATCTGAGTAGAACTTGTCCAAGTTTCTTCAACGTGGGCGTGAGTATGATGACCAGGTTCGCGATAGGAGCGAGAGAGAAAAGAAGCCGCGAGGAAAAGAGAGTTAAAAGGAAAGGAGAGACAACAGCAATCTCATGCATCTCCGCAAGCATCACTTTTGTTTGCCAGTCATGATACCGAGAATTGGCAATTTGAAATGGGTATGATTCAAGCCATTCACCCTGTAGCTGTATAATTAAAAAAATAGGACTCTACGCCGGTCGTCTTTTAAATGAGGCGGAAGAGATGCCAACCAAATTAGGGTATGACTTCAGTGCGCAATGCACATACATCTCCCCCAAAAAATGCGGCTCATAATCACGCCATTTCTAAAACCATCTGTTGTCACACTCATAACCTGTCAGTGCTATAACTAAAACCCAAAAAAGTGTCGATAATACACTAATCGGTTTAAAATAACGGAAAATGTTCTGGGAAGCCAGCCTAGTGTAAAATGGTTAGAACAGTGTTCGCATGTCCAGCCATGAGAAGGTAGGGTTCGATCACCGCAAAAGCGCGCTCCCTGTCTCTATAGCTCTGCTGATGGGCCTACATAGAGACATGAAATGTACATACAGAGATTTGGACTTTCTAACCGAATTAGTTTACGCTTTACATTTAAAACCTGATAATGCACGCCTCAAATCATTTAATTTATAAATTAACTTTAATTATCAAACTTAGAGTATGACTTTAATCGAACAGCACATAACTCCAACAAATATATACAAAATAATGATGTATTAGCTAGGGAGTGAAAAAAAAAAAAAGAATTCTTAATTAGAGAGTGGTTAGATAGTATCAAGGTAACATCGTTGTTCTTACAAGGTAGTACCGTTGATCACTTGCAAATACCGCCCATGTTAGAAAATGAAGAAACTGATCTAAATCGTAACAAAGGAAATCAAAAGAATGTCAATCCTGCATTATCTGGCGTCTGCTTATCCTGGGGCGAATTCTATTTCCCTCGTAGAAGTGATCGTCACGTATCAACTAAATAATGGATACACTCTATCCGTATTCAATCGAACAATGAATGACACAGAGTGATAATGTTAATTATCTACAAACATTGATATTTACTTAAGGAGCTATGCCAAATACGTTCAATACGTAAAAGTATAAATAATCCTTCATCTTTAACTCCCACACCTTTTCCCGTCTTCTATCAACTCTTCATCATGTCGCAATTGAAACGGAAAGATTCCATTATCTAGCTGAAGGACGACACTCAGAGAATAGAATTCGCCAGATAAGCACCGACCAGATAATCAGGATTTACATTGTTCTGAATTCCTCTTGTACGATTAGAACAGTTCTTTTTTAAACAATGGGGTAATGCAAGATGAAGATCACCGGTCGTACGCTTTGAGAAAACGAGTATCTTGATATATAATACACTCAACATAAGAATTCTTTTTTTTTTCACTCCAAAGTCTCAAACATACATAATTATTATAGTTTTGGGGAGGTTATGTGCTTAATTCAAAGATCCATAACTAGTGTCTCATATAAATTAATTATAATAAATGAGTAGGGTGCATCATCAGTTCTAAATGATAAAGCGTAACAAATCGGATGAAAAAGTCTAATCTCATGTAGTGTACATATTATACAGCCTATTCAGGCCCAAGTCAGCAGAGCCATAGACAGGAGCAGCGGCTTTGTGCGATGAATTTCAGAAACCCTATTCTATGGCTGATCAGCGCGATGACACTCTAAACATCAACAACTAAGCATGGCTTCCCAGAATATCGTCGTTTATTTTAAAATGATGTGTAATCACACTTTTTGGGTTTACTATACAGACAGGATGAAAGTGCGGCAAACATATAGTTTGAAATGGCGATTAGCCTGACAATTTTTGGGGAGATTATAGTGCTTGATTAACAGATACTCCTAAATGTTGGCATCCTCGCGCCCATTTAGTACGACTGGCGTAGAGCATCCATTTTTTTAAATATTATCTAACAGCTACGTGGAAACGGCTGAACAATTAGCAATTTTTCAATGGACATACTCTGGGTAAGATGTGATTAGCAAACATAAAAGGTGATGCTTTGCTGGAGATGCTGGAGATGCGAGTTGTCTCTCTTTCCGTTTATAACGTACTATCTTTCCCATCGGCAGGCTTACTTGTCCTCTCCGCCCTTAATCGGAAAGAGACCTGGATACATACTACAGCCAACGTGAAAGAATACTGGACAGTTATATACACTCAATGCCTACGCGCCGAATTCCTACGCATTTCAGCTGGAGAACAAAGTAAGCCACACATCACAGACCGGCTGGAAACGAGCAAGCATAAAAACCAGCACATTGCCCGTAAGTACATGCTGGAGAACGCCTGCGGTTGCTTGGCCATGTAGGAGACTGGGACAAATGTGGCAGCATCCCCAAACCTAACGTGTAATGGTGAACGGAAGGCACCCGACGGCTATAGGGAGATACACGCCTCTGCTCTATAAATGATTGTGCAAGAGAGAACATAGAAGTGACATGCCGACAATCGGACATAAAGCATGGGAAGGGCTTAATGCAAGAAGTCCGTAACGAACCTGGCGCAGTCCCATAGTCAAACCAAGGAACGAAAAAAGAGGTGAAAAGAGAAGGAAAGAAGCCGCGCAGAAAAGAAAGTTAAAAAGGAAGGCAGCAACGATCTGCAGAATCTCCAGCAAAGCACACCTTTATGTTTGCAATCCTGTAACCAGAGATTTGCCACTGCAAAAAATTGGGTCGTTAAGACATGACGGTAGCTGTAAGATTAATGTTTAAAAAGTGGAATATCATCAGCGCCATCGTCTTTTACATTAAGTAA
Source organism: Doryteuthis pealeii (assembly GCA_023376005.1). Taxonomy (NCBI): domain Eukaryota; kingdom Metazoa; phylum Mollusca; class Cephalopoda; order Myopsida; family Loliginidae; genus Doryteuthis; species Doryteuthis pealeii. Next base: position 81,455,184 of record CM042153.1, read on the forward strand.
GGAAAAGGATGCCATGCTAAATATAATGAGAATTCTGGTCGTAACAAAAACACGTCAAGCTCTACGATACAGATATACGTACAAAAGTTATGTTATATACAGACCAAAAGACTAGTGGTAAGCAATTATTTAAAATGTTTTTTTTACTTTCGGTCTTTTTTTTTTTTGTTTTATAACAGGTAACAAGAAGTTTAACCCTTAAAAAGATTACAAGAAGTGAAAATAAATATACATACAGATTTTAATGTGGAAATTGCTTGTGCAGAAAAATTTCAAAAATATATGTGATTATTCAACAGCACGCACATGTTTTATGTTGGTGAGTGGACGGGGCTCAGTTTTCCCTTTCAAAACAATTCGTTTATTTTAATTTAGTCGTTTACTCTTCTATAAAATATGAGGCTTGTCTTACTTATGATAAAAAACCCTCTGACATTGAATTTTTAACCCCCACACTCTCAGCTTGGCAAGTCTTTCAAAATATTTTTCACAACCGGAGGGTGTTTTCTGTTGCTAGTTATATAAGGCATAGTCTGATTTGGGAAGTCCTGAGTGAAAAAGAAAGAATTCTTTTTTAAGTGTCATTCTTGAAGTAATAATGATTGGATTTGAGAAGCACGAGATGATATTGCCAATTGACTTCTCAACAGGTTGAGACAGAAGAAATCCAATTTAGGTTTTGTGTGAATTTTTTTTCATCAGTGGACAAAATATTCAGATGGAATGATATTTGAAAACTCTTTTCATAGGATAAGCGAAATCTGGCAAGAGACAATTCGTGATGTTGCCAATCTCTTAAATATCGTCTTAGTCCGCACTCAATACAGCGTAATCAATGTCTGAAAGTTTTGATTAAAGCATTTTTATTGCTTTTTTATCTTTTTTGTCCACCAATTTTCTTTAATGGTTACGTAGAAAACGGCTACCCGACTGCCCTGGGTAGAATGGGGGCCAATTGAGTTGGTACTCAACCGAATCTATTAGATTACTGAATCTGAGTTGGATCCTCCCGAAGACGCTCCTTGAAAAAGGAGGCCTTGATACTGAGTCTGGCCTGGTGCATAGGAAAAGTTCACAGGACACTCTGAAAAAGGAAAATATGGTCTACTATGTAGGAATATTAAACGCAAAAAATAATCCAGCTGTTATCATTTGAATTTTATTTTTTAATATATTAATAATCTGAAGGCAATACAATTGCGTGATCAAAAATAAAACAAAAGGCGTTGTGAATCGATTTCAAAAAAACTTGTATCTCAGAGACGAAAATCAAGAAAATGAAACGTGCTTAAGTTTTTTTTTGCGTGGTGATACTTTTTTTCTTTTTTCTTTTTTTCTCTTCTATTTTGCTTTATTTTTTAATTGGTTTTACAAAAATTAATCAAATATTACATTATTTTCTTGCTTACAAAAGTAACCCTAGTGATAGTGTGGGTATATATATCTTGAATTATGTCGTTAATCTGTTGTATTATGATAGTGCCCCTGGACTAGTTACATACATAAACTATCATGATTATATAAGTATCGAACTAATTAGATAGTACAACACTCAGGCACAAAGTATTTAAGTAGTTCCTAATGCTATATAAAACGGAAATATTTAAAATTAATAAAAGACTAAAAACGAATAAATACGAATATAAAGAACCTATTAACGAGCCAATCATCAATATGTTTATTTTAAATTACTCTTTTCTGTATAAATTGATAATAATCCTCAGATTGTTAATTTAAACCGTTGAGAAATAACATGATAGTATTAGAAATCCAAGTAACACAAATATTATTTATAAAATTAAACTCAAGTTTTGTAAAAACCTATACGCAATTTATTTCGCAACATGTATTAGACAAATCTTATTGTCTTATGAATATAACCCTATTTCAAGATTTAAAATGCATTAATAAATATTTGAAGTTTGGCGGCAAATCCTAACTCGGTGGGGGTGGGGGCTTAATAGAACATCGCGTAATTAAATAAGATGACAAGTAGAGCTTAAAATGAGACAATTTCATAATACGATTGAGAAAACTAAGGAAAATTCGTGACGTCAGTGAGTGAGGTACGTTTCCGGTATACAGACAGACGGTTTACACACCCCATTATACAGGGTAAACCATAATGAATGAAAGAACACATTGTAATATCACTTTTTCAGACATTACAAAAGCGACAACACGAGTACTAGTAATATTTTTATTACATAACTAGTACACAGTTTGTTATATGTGTCTAACATTTGCTGGAGCCAATTAATACGTAACTTAAAGAATTTTGTGAAATAGCGTTATTCCACACGTCCCACAGTTCTCTGTACTACGAGATGTTTCGAGGGTGACCTGTGGGAGTATTCTCCTTCCATGGCATTGCGTTGTCTCATCGTGAAAATTTGTCAACACATAAAGAATTCACCTTCCGGGATAGTGAGCTCTCGCTTATCCAAAAATGCTGTCGATTTTCTTGGGCTGCAACGATGGAATCTTGCTGCAATTATCTTCGACTACGGTAATGCATTTCTTTGACTTCCATAGGTCATATGAGGATCACAACATCAAACTACCTAAAAGTAATAAAAATTAATATGATATGCAAATACTATTAAAAGAATGCCGAATGTACAGTAACAACTCCTGTGTTTATTTATGTAAATAAGAATATTTAGTATTGTGACATTTTTATAATCTGAGAAAAAAAAGCAGTTAAATGGTCTCATCATCATGGCCTACTCTGTAATAAGATTTTGCATAGGGTGAACCACAAAAGGTTCGGATACAGGGAAACTGCATCTTGTGGCTATTGAAACACAAGTTGTGTTGTTCTGCGATGGACCACTACCCTCATGAATGCTTGACAGCCGTTTCAGAGAGAATTTCCGATGGAACGCTAACGGAAATGGAATTATGGCATTATTCGGTTTTTGGAATAGAACGTTTGAAATTAAGCGTAGAGTACGGTCAGTCGTACTATGAATAGATGAAGATTTTGCAACGCTTCTCAACCATGTGGCGTTTTCCTTCATCCTATACGGTTTGCCATACTGAGCGTCAAATAGCCCAGTCTTCCCATAATATCGCTCGATAGCTGCGAGAGGGATAGTTGGAATGCATACGTATTCCAAAGAATGAAACAGTTTTCCTTTCTGAGAAATACAAAGGTAAGGTGTCAAAAGTACAAAAAATCTCGATACATTTTTGACACACATTAATTATAAATATCAATATAATATATAATATAATATATTTATAGAAGTCATCCACAGACGACCAGTGTTTTTAGACTATTCATGCACTGTCAGTGTGCACGATCATTGCTTTTATTGCTTGGCATTAAGGTAGCCCTAAGAGAGCTCTACCGGGTTTTTGGGAGAATATTACTAAGTCATCCACAATACAACCGTGTGTTCCGAGCATTTAACGTCACTTCAGTTGTGAGCTGGACACAGCAACTACCTCTGAAAACAGCAGCGAACGCCTAGACTGAGCCTTATACCTCACCCGATCCGTTAACCTGTACAGTCCAGTATGTCTAGCGCTGCCAATAAGAGGCGATATTTAAACTATTAAGTGACAATACATTTGTGTATCTTATCTTAAAATCACCAAGAGAAGTTCAGTCTGGTAAAACGAACAGACGATATACGATAATTGTAAGAAATATAATTTGACAGGATTAATACACGCATCTCTCATACGGTGTAATCTTTCTGACGCATATTGCCAATTTTGAAAAGATTAAAAGTAAAGTAAGATCCTGAAATATAGAACCTTTGGGTAAGTGAATAAGTCCTACGTTTCTGGAATCCTATGTAATTGTCAACTGTCAGAGATATACATCTTTATGATCGTCGTCCAAAAGGCTCAAAGCAATAATGTTTCAAGGCATATGACAGAAAGCCATATAAAATGAATTTATCAGCAGCAAGTACTGCCAGTGGTTGGTCGAATAGGTTGGTCCCACATAGGTTAATGCGGAGTCTAGAAAGTGACGCATTCTTACAAACACGCTTCTTATATAGTAAAAACGCCAACACCAAGTAGTGTAGATAGAAAAAGAAAAGAAAACAAAGTAGAAATAATGTGCACAATAGTTTGTTGGGATTAGTTTCCTGACAAAAATGGAAATTTCGATCTCGTTACGATTTCAGACAGTTTTCTTTTTTATAAAACACATGGGGAGTGACATAGCCAAGATTGATAAACGGGTTACAATTTGAAGGAACAGGAGTTAATACACGTCAAATAAGATCTTTTTTTCAAAAAACTCCAGAGTCCATCAATACTATACATATGTTAGTATAATATGTTGGGCATCGTTTCGCTATTGAAGACGATTGGCGTATAGTATAACCTTCTTTATTATTCATCTTACGTGAGTGGGCTTAGCAACATACCGAATTTTGAAATGGAATCTCTGTGCAGTGGATTTGCAAACCAAAGAGGTGGCATAGCCTTCTATGACTGGCGATGCTGAGATGCTGTTGTTCTTCTTCCTTATAACTGTATTTTCCCTCGCGGTTTCTTCTCTCTCGCTCTATCGCGAAAGCCTGGGATCACATAGCCCACGCCATCATGAAAGCAAACTGGACAACTTCTATTTGAAAAAAGAAAAGAAAACAAAGTAAAATATGGGCCTAATGTTTTGTGTTAAACTCATTACAAGTACAATACATTTGTTTATTTATATTAAGAGCACCTGAGAGATCCAGTCTGTCAAACAACAGACGAATAAGTACGAATTAATGTAAACAGAAAATATAGTATTTTGAGGATCTGATACACAGCTCCAAGTAGGTGTATCAATTGAAAAAGAAAAGAAAAAAGTAGAAATATGTATCAATGTTTCTGGGAATAGTTATCCTGGCAAAAAAGACAATATCTCACAAGGCCAGATAAAGTAGTAACATTTTCAAAGAGGTTCAAACGAGTGATTTCATTTTTATTTTTTTTGATGATTATTTAGCTATCTCACGTATAGGACTGAGGAACATTGTTTTTATATTATTTGGTATATTTATTTTTTATTATTTGTCTAATGTTTGTATTCTTGTTTTATTATTTATTTCTTAAATTTTTTTGAATTATATTTATGTTATCTTGTGATTATTTGTTTTCTAGATTTCCAATTTTTTTGTATTTTTGTATTTTAAGTTACTATTTTCTCATTTTTGTAATTTTTATTGGTTTCTATTAATTTTTTTTACAAATTATCTATTTTTGTAATTTATTTTTTACATTATTTTCGTTTTAACAATTTTTATATTTTTGTATTCTTTTCTATTATCATATTTTCTACTATGTTTTAATTTTTGATATTCTCATTTTTTCTATTATTTTATCTTTTTACAAATTTTCTATCATTTTTTGTATTTCCTTATTTTTAATCTATCTATTATGTATATAGTCTAGATTTAAGACTTTAATCACCAATTTTGTGTCTATTTTTATTTTCTTGATTTTTTGTATTTGTATCTATACATATTTGTCTTTGTTGTATTTTGTTCTGTTTATATCTCAATTTTCATTATTGTTATTTTTATTTTATATTATTTGTGTTTTTGTATTATGAATAATATCTCTATATTTGGTAATTTCTGTATATTTTTATATTATTTTTTTTTTATTTTTTGTAAATATACCAGAATGGAGCATTTTATTATTCTTTTAATTTCATTTCCATCTTTAATCTATGTTAATTTTGTATTATTTAGTTATTTTTATCTTTTATTTTTGTATTTTTCAATTTTTTTCAATTTTTGGGATTATTGTATGTTGGTATATTTTTATCATTGTTTAGTTTCTCCGTTGTTATTTTGTGTTCTTAATTATTTGAGCCGACCCTGTTGGGCCGTGGTGTCACCCGTGATGCTTAAGGATAGAACCAGGTGATGAGCATTTCATGCTGCAATAACTCCACTTTGGCCCTATCTTTGGGCTAGACGGGCGATCGGGAGAGGCCCTCCGTATCAGAATCGGCTGGTCACGTCCAAGCACAAGCACATATATGAATTTTTCCCAACACCTATTGTCCCTAGGATGGCAAGCCGAACTCCTTTTTATCAATTAAGTGGGTGCTAGAAGGCGAATGGCTCGGGTCACATTGTCCGTGGGATGATCGTTTAAACTCTAATTGGAATGTGAGGTCCTAGTTTGGAACGTTTGGAGAATGGAGGACACCCCTTCATCACCATTGCCCTGAGGTCGAGCTCTGAACCGGAAAGTGGTAAGTACTGTTAGCAGGTTCCATACATATGGTTTAAATAGAAAATGTATTTATAAAGAAATTGGTATTAGTCATTAGGATGAATTTATTTCGAAATACTATCAGCGATTTAAATGACCGCCGCTTGCAGGTTTGGAAGATAGTCGCGGATAAAAACAAACCACCCCCAAAAAAAAAAACAAAAAAAAACAATCCTTTGTTATATTTGTGTTTGAGCTAAAAACGGAAGACGTACGATGAGAAAATAATATATTAATCCAGAGATTGTTACAACTAGCTTGAAAACATAGTATTGCGAAAAAAAAAAAGGGAATTGTCAGATCGTTTCCTTTAAAAAATATAAATGTGAAACGTGTTTAGTACCGAAAACGTTCAATGAAAAAAAAAAAAAAAAAAAAAAAAAAAAAAGAAGAAGAAGAAAATAACTAATTACTCCTAACTTTTCCTACAGTTCAACCCATGCCGTTATGAAAATCCGGTTTCTTTGCAACACACCCAGTGAAGGCACTGCCAATATAGTATGAGGAGTGGGGACGAACGGGGAAGAATCTAATAAAGCAAAAATGTTTCATGAGAAAGGACAGCCTCCATAAAACGAGAGGTAGAAGTTTCCCGACGGAACAATTCTTAATTCAATGCTCCAAGAATATAAATCTTTCGACATTCTTAACATGGGGAAAGCACGTGTCAGGTATGTACATATAATGTCATGTATGAAGTCCACATAGGCAAACAAGAAGCACATTAAATATAAGATATATATATATATATAGATTATATATATATAATATATATACTTACAACATATATAATAATATATACTATATAAATATATTAAATATCATAGAATAATCCTTATCAGATAATATATATATATATATAGTATGAGTAATAACAAATCCACTGCACACGGAATAAAATCCTAATGTAGACTTGAATATATTTATCGACGTTTGGAGGTGCGTATTGTATGATTAGAGGTCGTAGGAAATGATATCGGTTGACCTTGAGTTCAAATCTATTAAGAGAGATCTGTTTGCATTGCACCCACCAATTCCTTAGAATACCACTAGATAGTAAGGAAAGTTTTTGAACTATTGTAACCTTGCGTTACATTAACAGTCTTGGAGAAGGAAACTCTGAATTCAAACATGTTAACCTTGCTTAAAAATCGGACCTTGTTCTTCCATCCTTAGCCTTGTAAGAGGATTTGGTATAAGCGTATGATAATATTTAATTTATACTAATATAATATATATTTATATAACTATTCCAGCAAATATAATGCAACCCTGTCCGATGCAAGTATTAATGTCATAAAAATATTAATTAAAATAGAAAGTCTAAAAGAACTAAATAAGAGCAGATAAACATGATTTGAACCCAGAGGAGGGGTATAATCCGAAAAAATATAACAAGCTGAAAGCTTCCCTCTCCATACCCGTCTTCTCCTTGGCTAACTTTTCTAAATTTAACTAATAGTTAAATTGAGAAGGTTAAAGATATAGAATGCACAATGCTATTTCTTTTCTCTGATTAATGATGATTTCTTGTTAAGTTTTCTCCGAGATTTGTTGCTCATGTTCATATTAAAGAAAACGCCGAACCAATTTAAGAAAATAATTAGTACTATATAATCAAAACATCAAATTTTATAATAATTCAAGTAACAATTAGGCTTGCGGTCACCTGTAAACCGCTATTTTCGTTGATATATGATGAAAAAATTGATGGTGTAATTAGTAACCGTAGATAATGCCAGCAGATTAATAACTGAAAAACCAACTTTTAATTAATTAATTGAGGCTGTAAGTAAAAATGAATTAATGAGAATTGATGGTACTTATACACTAAATGGATAGTGACTTGAGTATTCTATACAGTTTCGGTTACAGAGAAACAAAACACATAATCTCCATTATAATAAGAATATAGAATGTGTTGGTGTGTGTGTTGTGTGGTGTGTGTTTGATAATTTGGAGATGTTATCTCAGTTTTTTGTGGAGATATATATCAGGTCTAGGGCATTAGTGTCGAGCATTAAGAAAGAAAAATATTCAGAAATGCGTTGTGTCTTTTGTTTTTGTTCTTGGAGATTTCTTTCGTTATATTTAGTACGAGTAGAGTTTTCAGAATTTTTATTCTCCCTTCTTCAGACTGTGTCAAACAGTCAGTGTTGCTGGCTAACAATGTTAAAATCTCCTTCTGTGGAGTGAAAACTGCTGCTGTGTGAAGAGAAGTTGTCATCTTTGTGTGTGGGTTGTTAATGGCCAAAAATTGAATTGGTCAGTTGGTATGTTAGGAGTTTATGTAGTCGGTAGTACATAGAGTTTATGAGTGTGGGGTATATATAAAAAATATAAATATAATATATAGTAATATATATGATATTAATATAAGAACATAATAAAGGTTTGCTTTTATCCTAATTATCATATGAACAGATCTTTATAAACCAGAGAGGTTTTCCCATGCTAAGTGCATTCGTCAGGTAAAAACGAAATAGATTTTTGAAAATGAAAGAATGGTACAATGGTTAAATGTGTGCGTTTTTATAACTGTATTCCTCGTATTGCCATGTTTACGTGTTTACGTTGGATTCGGATCGCCTTTTTGTTTTTTACGTGTGGCAGTATGTACATGCGTAATAGACTGTGATGTATGATGTATCCTTGCGCGCTGTGTGCGATCATATGCGTGATTTTGCTGATAATTGGGTATCTGTTACGCTATAGTTTTGTGTGATAAATAAAGTGTATTTAATCATAGGTGACGCTGTTATAATGAGTTATGTGGATTCGCATGGGGCATGATAGTGATGTGTGTGTTGAGTGATACATAGTGAACATGTATATGTGTATAATCAGGTATTGTCATGATGGTTGGATTATATGTACATAATCAGGAAAATATGAATTATCCGCGATTAATTACACTAAAGCGAAGACAAAAGACGATAAAGAATGACAAGCAAGGACTTTTCCCGGTATGAGGCGAACATAAAGAAGGATGGTAACAATACTTCGGAAATAGGCAAAAAATTATCAAGATCAAGAAGATAAAGATGCGTCTTGATCGGACTCGTGCAACTACAAAACCAGAGGTTGATGAATCGTCAGTTGGGACACTCAGCACAGGAAGACGGCGAAGCAGGAGAGGCGAGAGACAGTGAGTTCCGACCTCGACTCACGGCACAGCGATGGCTGTTGAGCCGTCATGTGCACCTTGCACCTCACCATCCCAGCAGCATAGAGTCATTGTTCACCTTGGGCCATTTCATTGTCCAGCTCGCGCCACAGTACCGAGAAGTAAAGAGTTCTACTATTACAATGTGTTGTTAGAGTTATTAAAGCGACAACTAATATATGTCTAGGTTAACTGCACTAATACCCGCATACGTATCGACTAGCAGAAGTGGGCGTTGTGAAGTATTGCAGTTGCGCATATGACTGGTAATACTATTTGTGTTGGACGTAATACGTAAATAACGTGTGATGAATAAATGGCTAGTTTGGCTGTTTAGGAGTGTGTGGAGAATTGTGATGATCGATTTATTGTAACGGTAATTCATGTACTAAAATGCAAGAATGGTGTACAATGATAAGGTAATTGTGGTATGCATGTGGTAGAGGAAGAACTTACGGTTTGGCAGATTATGTGCAGTTATTACATTGTGGTTTGGTTAATATTTTTTTAATTACAAAAATATAAGGTAGCGCTTCTAGGATTAATATGAATGGGGACTTTATTGTAATTTAGTTTTGATAGAATGGTTTATGATAAACACGGTGGTGAATTAAAAGCATTGCCATTATTGTTTCTAGGAGTATAATTACCCAGTTGACATGTATCATAAAATCAAAGACGCCCTCTTCACTACAGATTTTCATTCCCGTCACTGGAATAATGTTTTGCCGAAGTGGTGATAGTTGAATGCACGCTAAATCTGGTGAAATAATTGTAATGCATGAAGTGGCTCAAAGAACATCAACAGATATATAGGGGTCCGGCAAAATGTTCTCTCATTCGAAGGTGGACATCTGCTTTCGGAGAGAAAGGGTGGAAAAGAAGGATTGCATCCATAAACCAAGTTTTTAATTTTGATGTTTGATATATTACTCTATTGTAATTTAGTACCTGTCCTAAACAAAATGACATATTTTTCGAGCTCACTCATAGTGTTATGGGGCTGGGTTAGCTTCAGATCGGTAGAGCATCTGACAGTCTAGACAAGCACACAGCTTCTATTCGATACCGGTCCTTCGCAAACTCAAGCGATGAGTAGCACGGGATTGTTGCGTTAATAGTTAAGGAGCTGAATGGTAGGTGTGACCTCCACTCAACGCCAAAACATCCCTTGGTCAAGTCTATGAAAATGGGGGATAGACTCCCACGCTGACTGCGATCGACTTTTAGCGCCCCCAGCACTTTACTTTACTTTTTTTACTTTAAGGTAGGGATGTAATAACACAAGGGACAGCTTACTTTGATGTTGATACATGTTGCTGTGTTGTAAATTATACCGTCCTAACAAAGCTTACATTTGACACCCTCGTATATTGTACATTTAGGTAGCAACGAAAGATAAAACAATGGTAATTAGCATACAGACCGAAAATCCAAACTGTAAATTTAATGTTATAATTTGATATATACATAATTAGTCTATAATGTATTTTCTAGCCATGCAATAGTAATTTGACTCAATAAAATGGATAGAATTGGAAAAAAATTCGCCGACTTAATAGGTTAATATTTGCGGCTGTAAGATTCAAAAGTGATAATACTTGAAGATAAACTCCGACAAAGGTTGATAGACAAAACGTTTTATAAACAGCACAGATAAAAGGAGTACATAATAATAGAGGTGTACATATAACATACATACATAAGTAATATAAATACATATACAAAGTAGAGATATAACACATTCATGAATGGTAAATATACGAGAATATTTAGGTATCAAAGAGATACCTAAATGTACATAAAAACGTAGTTACGGATACAATACTAAAGGATAGTCATATATCGTATAAGAGACTTTACTAGCAGTGAGTGGCCATTTTAAGGGCCGAAAGCCCCAACCGAGAAGGGAGTAGACCTAAGTCTAACCCTAGTGTCTGTAGGTCGAGAAACAGGAAAATGAGAGAGAAAGAAGTTCAAAATTAAGCCGCTTAAATAGAACCAGGCCCCTAGCGGAAACTCAAGCGAAACTAAACTGGACAACTCCCCAGGCAATACGAAAATAAGCCCACACGGCATTGCAAAAATTACATATAATAATTCCACATGTTTCAGAATAAGAAGGGAAAAAATTTCATAAAATTCGACACACATTGGAATCGATAATTTCATAATAGCATTAATACCCTTGGGAAGGTATGATTCCAACTACTTTTCTATGCAGCTAAGGGTAAATAGGACGACTGGGCTCTTTAGCATTGCGTCAAGAACAGATAAGTTAACATACATAAAACCAAAAGATAAGTATGGAAAGATAAGATCCACTTAAATAATTGACCTTGTGCTACACTATCCGTGAGTAGGGTTTTGGTAAAATATATGCATAAAGAAATACAAGTTGTGAATGGCTGAAAAAAAAAGAGAAACCAAAAAAGGGGACAATACTAACTTTTGACAGTAACGTTTTGCAGTAATAGAGACTAGGAATTAGGAGTAGGAAAAGATAAATATAATATAATTAACATTTTTTTTTACAAAATAGGGATGTAAAATCTAAGGTTAGTATAGATATTTGCTTTTTACTATAAAATTGAAATTACAAATTTTCCTAATGAATTTATTGTAAATTGTAAACATTTCTCAACTGAAATGGATGTCGATTTGTAATTTTCCTCAATGAAAGGATTTAATATGTTGAAATAAATGGCCCACCTTATAATAAAAAGGGGCGTGTTGAATTGTTTGGGATATAAGGCGTGTGCCAAGACGTTCACTACTAAATATAGACTCGTTGACCACCACGTGACCAGGGAAGGCAACCTATTATCCAAGTCACTGGCAGTGCTGCTGCTGCTGCTGTTGGTGTATTTATACTGCCAGATACTAATCTTAGCTCATCTGCATTTGGTTATCTTGGACGTCTGGACTTACAAAGAATACTATAACACCGGATACTTATTTAGCATCTGGCCAAGGATGGCGAATATATACTCAACAGTATAATTTTAGTTGCAGACAAATTGTTCTGTTTGCGGCTATATTGTATGATCATAATATAAGCGAATATTAGTCCACTTGAAGTGCTATATTAATTCCACTCGAAGCATTTGTCAAAGCATCCGGGCGCATAACTGCTTTGTTCAATATCACATACATACGTATACTTGTCTTAAGTATGCCCGTTCTTGTCAAACCCATCTTTATAGAACATATACTGCTGGTTTAACCGTCTTGAGACAACCGTCTGGATCGTATGAGGTTACCGCTTTCTAATTCATCATACTTAATCCTATAATACGAGGTATTCAAGAAAGTTCCAAGGTTGATCGCATTCTCAATGTAAGGGCATCGCCACTGCGAGTTCTTGCCACAGGACCATGCAATCAACCAGCATGTCTACAAAAATACTGTGGTGTTTATTCTTCGGTGTTTACTTCTCAAGAACAGATTCTGGTTTATGCATATACCATTTTGTTGTATGGTCAAAGTTTAATTTTTTGCATAATTCCAGTGGCAATCACCTTCCAAACCAGTCGTGATTATCTATTATTATTTTATTTTATTATTCTTTCTAACTCTGTCGGGGTGTATGTAAACCATATAACTCAAACTGACATCTGGGGAAATTTTAAAAAAAGTAAAGTATTAGCACATCTCTGAAGAACACCATTCGAGTGAAACCAAAGAAGATAGTGTCTTGACACATGAGGTTCAATATATATATATATATATATAATATAAATATATATATCAGTCATCCACAGACATACGTTTCTAAGCTTTACTTTCACATCAGTGCGGCTCGACATTTTACAACTATCTCTATGCCGGGATCGAACTCTAAATTTTTTGTCTGTCAAGTCCTTTACCCTTGCACTATCAGCGCTCAGTCCTGGAGTTAAAAAATCCTTACGCAAATTGTTTTATAATCACCAAGAAACTCAAGACTGTAAAAAGTGGAGAGACGAGTAGAACGGCTTACGCCACGGTGAAATTCAATTACAGTGCCTCAAGGTGTCATTATGTTAGGTCTTCACTAATCTAACATATATATATATATATAATATATATATAATATATATTATATATATATATATATTGAAGACCTAACGAAGACCTGAAACATCAATGACTGCTTGAGCACTTTAACTGCAACGTTTCTCGCCTCTGCAACTTTTCAAAATCGCAAATGTAAGAAACTGACAGATAAAAAGCACCGTTGACTTTATTTCTTCGCTATGATATATATAACTATATATATATAAATATATATATATGCAGGGTTGTTCTATGAATAAATTTGAAGTTTCATATGGAAAAAAGAAAAAAGTGCTTAGTAGTTACAAAATTAATGGATTGTAAGGAAATTCAGCAGGCTTGAAAATTACACTATTGTCCAACAAGTTTCATTCAAAATAACCATTGTCGCTCGATCAGAGTTCAATCCTGCTCCGGACCCTGGCGCAGCTGATACTTACAGTTCCCTGTGAAGGTCTCAAAACACTTTAATTCTGTCGGTTAATCTTGGCTTTTATAAGTACTGTCACGGCGATTGGTTTTTTTCTCAACAGTCCAATTCAGTAATAAATCTATGGGGTTAAGATCTGAGTTCGGAGGCACAACCATTGGGCCTGGTGTAGTGGTAAAAATTCGCCGACAACCATTTTTGACTTTTCCAGAGGTGTGGCAGGGGCTGAATCCTGCTGCCATACATATGGCCTACCATTGGCTATCCTTGTTATATCCAGGGATTTGAACGTATGCAATCGTTAGCAACTCCAGTCGTAGGCATCTGAATTCACAGCTGATAACTCTTCAGGGGGCGGTGGCGGGGGGGGGGGGTGAAAAAATTGCAGAGTGATTCAGCTGTACGAACGCCAATCAGGATCGTCTGTTTATTGCTTGTCTTCTAGCCATCAGCCTCGCAGATAACTGTTGATACATAGTTATTCCTCTCCCAAAGATTCAGTGTGGGGTTCCCATCCATCCATGCATCTGTCGGGTATTGAATGAAAAAGGGTCCACGCACTTTTTAAATGATGCCGTA
>CM042153.1:81469649-81499649 GCA_023376005.1 Doryteuthis pealeii
AACAGTCCCAAAGGATTGGAAAAGGGTTTGGAAAAGTTTGGATATCAGAGGAAGGATTGAAAAACCATTCAGAACACTGCACTGCATGCAATGTTGCAGGAATATTCAGAAGATTCCTGGAGACCTGAGGAGCTTGCTGTCACTTAGACTCCAGTGAAATTACCATCAGTGTAACACTGGTGTTGGAAAAACTCCAAAAAGGAGTGAATAATATAATATAATAATAATAATAATAATAATAAAGTAAGCTTAATGAGTCAGTGGCAGTCCCGGTTTTACCCAGCGAAAACAGTGCTATCACCTTTGCGTTAGCGGGTGATGAGGACAGCCACAGGGTATCACACCGTGGTATTATTACATGTTGTATGAGGAAAATAAAACATTTACCATAGGGTGTTCCATCGGTAATGAGAAGTCACGAAAGTGCCTGTGGTAGATTGTTAGTGCCATCTCAGTCGGGTAGAGCGTCGGCTAGAAACACAAGGTCCTGGTTCGATACGGTCTCCGCCCAACTCAGCGTGATTGAGTAGCACAGGGATCTGTGGCGGTAACGTAAAGAAGCTGATGGTAGGTGTGGCGCTCCACCTCAGACGCTTAAAAACAATCTCCTTGGTCTAGCGAAGTGAAAAGGGGATAGACTTCCCTCGCTGATTGGCTGATAACCGACTTTAGGCCGCCCAACGACTTTACTTACTTTTCGTGGGTTTTCAGGCAAACATTGGATTTTTGCACCCTTTCACTTGCGTAGACAAGGAGATGTTTTTTAGCGTCTGAGGTGGAGCGCCACACCTACCATCAGCTCTTTACGTTACCGCACAGATCCCTGTGCTACTCATACGCTGAGTTGGCGAGGACCGGTATCGAACCAGGACCCTTGTGGTTTCTAGCCGAACGCTCTACCGACTGAGATGGCACTAACAATCTACACAGGCACTTTCGGTGACTTCTCATTACCGATGGAACAACCCTATGGTAAATGTTTTATTTTCCTCATACAACATGTAATAAATACCACGTGTGATACCCTGTGGCTGTCCTCATCACCCGCTAACCAAAGGTGATAGCACTGTTTCGCTGGGTAAAACCGGGACTGCCACCTGACTCATTAGGCTTACTTTATTATTATTATTATTATTATTATTATTATTATTATTCACTCCTTTTGAGTTTTCACACCAGTGTTAACTGATGGTATTTCACTGGAGTCTGAGTGACAGCAAGTCTCCTCAGGTCTCCAGGACTCTTCTGAATATTCTGGCAAATTGCAGCAGTGCAGTGTTCTGAATGGTTTCAATCCTTCCTCTGATATCCAAACTTTCCAAACCCTTTTCCAATCCCTTTGGGACTGTTCCAAGTGCACCAACCACAATTGGTATCACTTTCACTTTCATGTTCCATAACTTTTTCAGTTCTCTGGCAAGGTCCAGATATTTGTCCATTTTTTCATTTTCCTTTAGCTTCACCCTGTGATCTGCTGGCACTTCAAAATCTACCAGTTGACAAGCTCTTTCTTTTTTGTTTATCAACACTAGGTCTGGTCTTCTTGCTGGGATAAGGTGATCCGTTTTTATTTCAAAGTCCCAGAGAATTTTATGCGTTTCGTTCTCAAGAACAGATTCTGGTTTATGCATATATCATTTTGTTGTGTGGTTAAAATTTAATTTTTTACATAATTCCCAGTGGATCACCTTCCCAACCCAGTCGTGTCTAGTTTTGTATTCTCGTTATGCTAGTTTGCTACATTCGCAGAGTACATGGTTTACAGTCTCATCTCTATTACCACAAAGTCTACATTTACTATTCAGTTGGGTCTTATCAATTTTCGCTTTTATATAGTTTGTCCTTATGGCATTATTTTGTGCAGCAATTATTATTTATTAGCTCTACTTCTTGTTGTGAGCACTTTAGTATATTTAACTAAAGCAACACTTACAGCATTTTTTTTCTTTTGGCCATTTTTTAGTATTATTTTCAGGATTATTTGCAAACCTGGTAGAGCTCTGTGAAGAGAATTTAGCTGATCTCATCACACAGCCTACTACATAATGACATAATGAGTCATTATGTAGTAGGATATCTGATGAGACTAGGCTTATATTGAGTTCTGGTCGAAATAAATTTGTTATAGCCAAATGATGTTTTAAGTTTTTCTTTTTTTGAAAGTATCTTATATATAATATACATATATATATATATATATATATATATATATATATATATATATATATACGTTTAAAAACGAATGGCTTGAAATACTCCGACTGCAGTTTCTCGCAGTAGCGAATCTTCAAGGAATTCCCTGAAGATTCGCTACTGCGAGAAACTGCAGTCGGATTATTTAAAGTCATTCGTTTTTAAAATGTATATATATATAATGAGATTTGATAAATTGATTTAGAAGCATTGTTGAGTAAAGTACATTATTACTTATTTTAAAAAAAATAATCTATTAGTACAATATTTTGGCAAAAAGAAAAAACAATTTATATGCATATATATTTATATAAGATATATATATTCATACAAAACCGCCAGGAGACTAAAGCTAATAAGTAAAAAGTGCTCAATACCTAAGTAGAGCAAATAATAAAGATAAATCTAATGAGTCAGATAAACCTACTAAAAGTTTTCGCTTGATGCTCTTCAGGGCTAAAATCTTAGTCATTAGATTATATATATAATATATATATATATATAATATATATTATATATATATATATATTAGAGAGAGAGAGAGAGAGGGGGAGAAGAAAGTGAGGGATACCATCAAATTTGGACAGATGATCTGGGGGTAAATTTATGTGTGCTTTCTGACTATGAACACTAAAAACTGAATGTGTCTGGCGGCATTATCCCCATCATAGTCCATTGACAAAGAAAAGAGAGAAAAAGGCAGAATCGGTTAATGCATCCAAAAAGCAATAAAAAACAAAAAAACAATCACTTGATTGGCGCCAGCCGCAAGCGTCTTGAAACAAAACGGTCTTAAAACCCGGATGTCAATCAATGGTGCCGAGGAGATTACAGACAACCAAAGAAAAACGGCAATTTTAGAATTTCGTCTCAGTGACAGCATTTTTTTTTCTCCCCAAACTTATATTTCCATTTTGCTGATTTTTTTCAGCGTTAGTTCTTAGGAAGACGACGCCTACGCTTTAAAGCCGTCGGCAAGAAGGACATAAAGACATGCCACATTAACACCAACACATGGGAGGTTAGTGCAGAAAACCGAGCGGCCACCGTGCATGCGCTTTATTAGTTTCAGGTTTAATCTAGTTCAGAGCTAACTAGAGTCAGATTAGTACGCTAATATAGTAATTTAATATTTCTAAATTTAATACTTAATATTTTCTAAATTCAATATTTAATATTTAAATATTTAATATTTAATGTATAGTATATATAGGGTAATGTATATCTAATATTTGATATTTAATTTAATATTTCTAAATTTAGTATTTAATATTTTTCTAAAATTAATTATTTCTAAATTTATATTTAATATTTTCTAAAATTCAATATCTAATATTTAGATATTGATATTTAATATTTAATTTTATTATATATAGAATAATTTATATTTAATTTAATGTTTAACTTAATAATTCTAAATTTAATATTTAATATTTTATAAATTTAATATTTCTAGATTTAATATTTATTATTTTCTAAATTTGATATTTAATATTTAAATATTTAATATCTAATTTATATTATATATAGATTAATTTATATTTAATATTTAATTTAATACTTCTAAATTTAGTATTCAATATTTTCTAGATTTAATATTTCCAAATTCAATATTTTATATTTTATACATTTAATATTTCTAAATTTGATATTTAATATTTTATAAATTTAATACTTCTGAATTTAATATTTTATATTTTATGAATTTAATATTTCTAAATTTAGAATTTAATATTTTCTAAATTCAATACTTCTAATTTTGATATTTAATATTTTATAAATTTAATATTTCTAAATGTAATATTCAATATTTTCTAAATTTAATATTTCTCAATTTAATATTTAATATTTTCTAAATTTAATACTTCTAATTTTAATATTTAATATTTTATAAATTTAATATTTCTAATTTTAATAGTTAATATTTTATAAATTTGATATTTCTAAATTTAATATTTAATATTTTCTAAATTTAATATTTTTAAATTGAAATTTCATATAGTTAAGAGCTAATAAGAATCAGATTAGTTCGCCCTGTGAGCAAAGCGGCTACACGATACAATTTATTTCTCCAGATATTTAGAGACAGCATGCTGTACTGCTTGGCATTTATACCGGAAGCTCCAATACAAAGATTTCAGAGTGTTTGGGTGTCAGAGTTGTTGGGTGTCTCGCAACAGGACTCTATGCCATCCCACACCAGCAAAAGAACCCGGTGTTGGCTATGGAAAAATTGCTGCAACCTTTTCACCCTTAATACTGGCCGCCTAACTCCCAAGATTTCAATCTTTTTTATTCTTATTGTTGTATTGTCCTCGCCCGGAAGATGGAACTTCCGGCTGAAGGACAAAGAGAAATATAAAAATATATATTTAAAAAGAAAGAGAAAGCGGGAGAGAGGGTTTCCGGTCAAGGAAGCAGGGTGAAGATAAAGAGGTATATAACAAACGTCCGTTATCAGATCAAAAGATAAAGATGCGTAGGCGTGTCGTCAATACAAAAAGCCAATAGTATTCCGTGCAACCACAAATATGTACTTATGGCAAGGACAATGGTAGCATATACGAATTTAAAAAATAGACCGTCGGATATTTTTGCAGGATATTCAGGATTGAAAGAAATTGTCTTGCCTTCAACCACGGCCCCAAGTTTTCTTGGTTGAAGGCATGATAATTTCTTTGAAAAAATATATGTTCACGTAATTTTGGTAAATATATCTAACTAGTACGACCTGTAGATATACGCCCGTATGATAATTTAATTATTACAACGTTAGATATATTTACTTTACAGCTATTGAAATTTTTCAAAATTATAATCTTGATTTAACTTTCTCTCACTCTTTTCTCTTTCTCACCTTCTTCGGTGAACTTAGTGTTCTGGGTATGACAATAAACTTTTTTCAAACACATTTTTAAAATCATTTTTTTTCTATTTAACCCGAGCAGGAACTACCCACTTTGGTTCAAAGTGTACCTGGGAATAATGGGGAGTTCCCGAATTTGAACTTCGCCACCAGATAGAGTTTCACATCAGGACACAAACATCTGTTTTGAATTCAGATTTCAATTTTTTTGTTGAAAAGATTGATTTTTTGTGAATAAATCGGTAATTTATGAGGAAGTGCGTCCTGGTCTCCTGCCTCAAAAATTGCAACCCGGTGTTATCAAAATAACAATGCCAGCTCGTCGTAATTCTTGTTTATTTATCGTAATTTGTCGTAATTATTGTTTAGATATGAAGATGGATATATAGTTTGGAATAGACTAAGATAGATAGATAGATAAACAAACAAAATAATATAGATAGATATGAACAAATGGAGATAGATATTTTGGACAAGTAAGTGTATTTGGGGGGGGTCGCTTCTTTTTTTGTCGTAATTATTGTTTATTTAAACTAAAAACAAGAAATTAAACAAACATGAATAAAAAAATCTTAGTATTTAAAGTAATATAAATAAATATGAACAACTTGAGATAGATAGATATGAAGATGGATAGTTTTGAATAGACTGAGCTGGGTCGTTATTTTAATAGTCACCGGGTAGCAATTTTTGAGGCAGGAGACCGGGACGCACTTCCTCATAAATTACCAATTAATCTAATTTTCTTTTGAAGAAAAAATTTTTTTTAAAAGAAATACTAAATTTAAGCATCTCTTACAGTATTTTTTCTTTTGGCCATTTTTTTAGTACCATCAGATTATTTTCAGGATTATTTCCAAACCTGGTAGAGCTCTGTGAAGAGAAATTAGCTGACATCTCCTCAAATAGCCTAATACATAATGGGAAAATGATCCATTATGTAGTAGGGTATCTGATGAGACTAGAAATATTCTTTAAAAATTGAATTTTTCAAAAAGAAAATTAGATTTATTCACAAAAAGTCAAACTTTAAAAAAATTTTAAAAATCTGAATATTTAGAATTTTATTAGAATTTTTTCTCAAAAATGAATTCATTAATTTTTCTCGGAAATTATTTTTTCACAAGAAAAATAAAATTTCTCTCCAAAAAAAAAAAAAATCTTTATAAACAGTTGAAATTTAATTTTTTTGTGAAAAATTCATTTTTTTTAATTTGTCTTAGGTAAATACTCTTGTTTTAGAGTTACGTGAGTGAGACTTTGTAGATTTATGGAATTAATCGTTTTTGTTTTTTGTCCAAATCTTTTGTCCTTTCTAAATAATAATCCTATTATCAGCTTGAAGAACTAACTACAAACCATAATTATCAATATTTCCCTAAATATGTATAAATATTTTGATTAGACAAATAATTGCGTTTTCTGTTTTTCTCTTAACTAAGCGCACATATTTTTTTATTTCTATACTTTATAGAAATACAAAGTATGTGCGCTTAGTTAAGTCTTTTACCAATGGAGTTTTCTTGCTTTATTATTTTGTAACAAACTTCTCGTTAAGATCATCTTTTCGAAATAAAGAACAACAGGGACCTCGAATTTGACGTCAAATTTGCCCTCCTTATATTTAACACAAGGAAACTTGCATAAAGATTATTATTATCTTACATTATAAATAAAACTCCTGATTATTTTTGATAATTTTTTTCCTTACAAAAATAATGAAAATTATAAGCAAAAACAATCATAGATCAATTGAAATTTAACGTATCTAAAAACAAGATATGACTACCGGCTTTAAAAAAATAACTATAAAAAATCAACTAACAGTCAAATTTTCACAAAAAAATTCTATAATTATTTACCTGTTGATGAAATTATATTTAAAATAGTTTTTCTAAAATATATGAGGGAAAATATTTTTAGGAGATTTACTGCGTATTTTATTTTATGAAATTTGAAAGAAAAATGAACCGATAAAAAATGATTTTTACGTTTTTTTTTTTTCTATAAAGAGAAGAGTCTGAATAATTATATTAGAAGATTTTTTATAAGTTTCTATACGGAATGTTTTTAGTAAAAGAACTATGAATACAGAATTGTGCTAAAAATATCATTAAAGAAATCGATCCTGTTGTAAAAAAGTGGACTGTTTTTACTTATTTTTCAAGGTAATAGTGAGTAATTTTTTCCTAATCGGATAATGTTCATTGTTTTTTTTTTTTTTTTTTTTTTTTGCAAGTTTTTTTTTAAGTTAAAAAATATTACGTTTGTTTTTTTTCAATATTGCCTAAACTGATAACGTAACGTGATTTTGGTGGTACTTAAACAACAAAAGAAATATCTTTTATATCAAAATCTTCCCTGGTCATACTAGATATATTAGGAATTTAGCATTTCAATATCTACTCGCTCAATGGACTATAGGTAACAGACAAAGCAATCCTTCCGAATTATCAATATAAATATTGCCCTTCATTAGATGAAAGACGTTTTACAGTACCTTGTCCCACAGACCAGGTACCTTTTGTTTTCAGGGTGGAAAAAATTCGTTACGGTCTATCATCCATAAATAATTCATACTGAAGAACTGTTTTTTTTTATTATATTTTATAGTAAAGTGTATCGAGCTCACCCGCCCTCTGTCTGGCCAACTGAGATAAAGAAGAAGAAAAAGTATTGTTTGTTTGTAGACTGTACATCCAACGAGCCGAGATATATCTTTCTACGTCACGAGAATTTGCTGCAACAAGCTGACAGGAAATTGCCACTATGACGTCACTTCCATTTCGCTGCTTCACAATGACGTCATAATAACAGACCGACTACATCAATCTCTTTTAACTTCCTCTTCCTCTCTTTACGTTTCGCACGAGGTATACACTCAGTTGATGATTTTTGGTTTGAACGAGTACAATCGTTCTGTTTTTAATATAAACAGATCAGTCGCAGTGTTGAATATACAGGGTGATTGTAAAGGAACTGTCTTTGCTATTAAAAAAAAGGATAATCTATTTTTTGAATCATTATTTTTACAAAAAATGAATATGAGAAGAATACACGTAACATTTTAGTTTTATGAGTTTTTATTTAAATTGTATATGAACCCCAGCATTCGCCTCCAGACACTCAAGCCGTTCGGGAATTATAATTTAAATTAGTCAAACGTCCGGGCATCGTCAGTCTACGAATTTTGAAACAAAACAATCAATCTGAAAAGACAAAAAAACTCCCAAAAAACACAGATTTTATTGCCATATATTACGGAACATACATTAAAGGGACCATATTACCTTTCGGTACCCCTTTTTGATCTCGATTAAGAAAAGACATGTTTTTCATTTACATTGTCAATATCCGGTTGTTTGTTAGGGGTTAGGGGTTAAGGTTAGGGGTTAGGGTTAGGGATTAGGGTTAGTGGTTAGTTTTATATTTTTTTTTTTAATCTAAAAAGCGTCTGTTAAAACAACCGGATATTGACAATGTAAATGAAAAACATGTCCTTTCTTAATCGAGATCAAAAAGGGGTACCTAAAGGTCAGATGGTCTCATTAAAGATTTGAGTAAAATGTAACTGCATATAAATAGTTTTTTTTTCAATCACCTTATATATATAGTCAACCATAGCTGGTAGCTATTTTGAAAGTCTCCGTGCGAAATAAACAAATCTTAGAAACTTTTTCGAAAACAATACAACTGCATGCTTTAACACAAAAATATCATAAAATGTGTTCTTAATAACAATTAAGTGCATTTCAGATAATGCGCACGCACAATTTTATGCTAGGCATTTAACAACTAATGGTGAAAATTACCTCAAATACAATCAATTTTTATTGGATGCTCTATATAAGTTGTGTCAAAAAAGGATCGAGATATTTTGCACTTTTTGACACACCTTGTATTCTGAAAACATTAACGTTCCAGTTATTGTTCATTTCTATCTTGGTAAATACAGCTTATACTCGATACTTTTATGACACACCTTGAATTCTGAAAAAAATAGCGTTCCATTTATTGTTCATTTCTACCTTGGTAAATACAGCTTTAATCTCGATACTTTTATGAGACACCTATTCCTTGAAAAATTAACATTCCATTCATTGTTCATTTCTATCTGGTAAATATAGCTTCAATTTCGACACTTTTATGACACACCTTCTATTTTGGGTTTATTATAAAAATAATCAGATGAAGTTGAAATGATGATAATAATAATAATAATAATAGGAAAAATGTAAAAATATTCCGTACAGAGAGACATTTTTTACGACCTTCATCAGAGTGAATTTTTATTTTTAGTTTATAAAAATTCACTCTCATGAAGGTCATAAAAAATTTCTCTCTGTGTACGGAATATTTTTACATTTTTCCTATTATTATCATTATTATTATTATTATCATCATTTCAACTTCATCTGATTATTTTAATAATAATAATAGCGTAATCCGTATACATTTTGATAAACGGACCGAAACACATGTGTAAGTGATATCGATTAAAAGCGATATCGATAAAATTCATTTTTATTTGATGATCTGCGAGGCTGTGGCTAGAAGAAAGCATCATAACAGACGATCTGATTGCGTTCGTACAGCTGAATTCCTCGCATTTTTTTCAGAGTTTATCAGCTTGAATTCAGCTTGAATTCAGATGCCTACGTGGAGTTGCTAAACACTGCAGTCAAGCCCTGGATAACAAGGGTAGCGAATGGTAGGCCATATGTATGGCAGCAGGATTCGGTCCCTTGCCACACCTCTGGAAAAAGTCAAAAATCTTTGTCGGCGAATTTTTACCACTACACCAGTCCCAATGTTTGGCCTCCGAACTCCCCAGATATTAACTCCATGGATTATTATGTATGTGGCACTGTTGAGAAAAACACCGTGACAGTACTACAAAAGCCAAGTTAATCGACAGAATTTAGGTAGATTTTGAGACCCTTCCCAGGGAAACTGTAATATCAGAGCAGGATTGAGACTGTGATCGACGCTAATGGCGGTTATTTTGAAATGAAACTTGTTGACAATAGTGTAATATTTTCGTGCCTGTTGGATTTCCTTACAATCCATTAAATTTTGTATCTACCAAGCACTTTTTCTTTTTCCATATGAAACTGTCAAATTTCTCATGAACACCCTGCATATATATATATATATATATATATATATATATATATATATATATATATATATATATCATTTAGCGTAGAGAAGAAATAAATTCTATGGCGCTTTTTATCTGTCAGTTTCTTACGGATGCTTTGACAGATGCTTCGAAGTGGAATTAATATAGCACTTCAAAGTGGACTAATATTCGTTTATATTCATATCATACAATATAGCCGCAAACAGAGCAATTTGTTTGCAACTAAAAATTATACAACTGTATTTTCTTTATGCATATATTTTACTAAACCCTCCTCACGAGTAGGATGTAGCACAAGGTCAATATTTTAAGTAGAGTTTAACAAGTTAGAATTCAGAGTTATCTTTCTTCTTGACTGGTTACTTAGCCAAGGCTAAAGAGCCCAGTCTGTCTTATTTTACCCATAGCTGGAGAGAATGTTGTTGGAAACATACTTTCCCAGGGGTATTAATGCTATATGAAATTATCGATTCCAATGAATTATTATGAAATTGTTTTCCCTTCTTTATTCTGAAACAGTGGAATTATTTATGTAATTTTTATGCAATGGCCGTGTGGAGGTTATTTTCGTATTTGCCTGGGGAGTTGTCTGCCCGTTTAGTTTCGCGGGTTCCCGCTATGGGCCTGGTCTATATAAGCGGCTAATTTGAACTTCTTCTCTCTCTTTTCCTGTTGCTCGACCTACGAGACACTATGGGTTAGACTTAGGTTTACCCCCTTCTCGTTGGGGCTTCGGCCCTTAACACTGGCCACTCACTGCTAGTAAGTCTCTTATACGATATATGACTATCCTTTAGTCATGTATCCGTAACTACGTTTTTATGTACATTTAGGTATCTCTTTGATACCTAAATATCTTGTATTTTACCATTCATGAATGTGTTATTATCTCTACTCTTGTATATGTATTTATATTACTTATGTATGTATGTTTATGTACACCTCTATGTATTATGTACCCTGTTTATTCTGTGCTGTATATAAAATGTTTTGTCTATCAACCTTTGTCGGAGTTTTATCTTCAAGTATTATCACTTTGAATCTTACAGCCGCAAATATTGAACCTTATTAAGTCGGCGTATTTTTTTCTAATTCATCCATTTTTATTGAGTCAAATTACTATGCATGGCTAGAAAATACATTAATAGACTAATTATGTATATATCAATTATAACATTAAATGTACAGTTTCGATTTCGGTTTCTTTGTATGCTAATTACCATTGTTTTATCTTTACGTTTGCTACCTAAATGTACAATATACGAGGGTGTGTCAAAATGTAATGCCATTTTGTTTAGGACATGTATAATTTACAACACAGCAACTTGTATCATACATCAAAGTGAAGCTGGTCCTCTGTGTATTACATTCCTAATTCTCCGCATAAAGTAAAAAAAAATAAGTAAAGTCGTCGGGGCGGCCTAAAGTCGGTATCAGCCAGTCAGCGTGGGAGTCTATCCCCCTTTTCAATAGCACTAGACCAAGGAGATTGTTTTGGCGTCTGAGGTGGTGCGCCACACCTACCATCAGCTCCTTACTTTAGCGCACAGATCCCTGTGCTACTCATACGCTGAGTTGGCGAGGACCGGTATCGAACTAGGAACCTTGTGGTTTCTAGCCGAACGCTCTACCGACTGAGCTAACCTGCCCCTAAACATATAAGTGAGTCAAAAACAATGTAATTTTGTTTAGAACAGGTATAATTACCAATACAGGTACATGTATCAAACATCAAAATGAAACTGGTCCTTTATGGATCACATCCCTACTTTTCCACCGTTTCTCTCGAAAGCAATGTTCCATCTTCGAATGAAAGCATTTAGCCCGGCCCCGTAATATTATGTTGACTGTTCTTTGAGCCACTTCTGCGCTACAGATTATTCACCAGATTTAGCGCAGTGACGAGGAAATGAAATCTGTAGTGAAGAGGTGGCTTCTTTTTGATTTATGATACATGTTCCTCTGTTGGTAATTATACCTGTGCTAAACAAAATGGCATTGCTTTTTAATTCACCACCGTACGTGTTTATCATAAACCATCTATCAAAACTAAATTTACAATAAAGTCCCCATTCATATTAATCCTAGAAGCGGCTACCCATATGCTTTATATTAAAAAAATATTAACCAAACCACAATAGTAAATACCGCAATAGATCTGCCAAACCGTAAGTATTTTTCCCTCTACCACATGCATACACAAGTACCCTTATTATTGTTCATCATTCATTGGCATTTTAGTCAATGAATTACGCACAATACAATTCCATGATCTCCACACACTCTAACACACCAACTAGCCATTTATTCATCACACCGTTATATTACGTCATATTAGGTCCAACACAAAATAGTATACCAGTCTATATGCTGCATACTGGCAATACATTCACAACCCTACTTCGTCTATCTGCATACGTCGCGGGTATCGTCACTAACCCTAGACGATATATGTAGTGGTCGTTTAATGAAATCTACAACACATGGTATAGTAGGAATTTTGACTTCTCGGTTGTACGTGGTGGGCGGCGAGCTTGACAATGAAATGCCCAAGGGTTGACAATGACTTCTACTGCTGCTGGGATGGTGAGGTGGAAGTTGGCTACGTGACGGCTCACAGCCCATCGGCTGTGACCGTGAGTGCGGTCACTCACTTGTTCTCCGTTCGCCGTCTCCTGTCTGACTGTCCAACTGACGACTCAACCCTCTGGCTTTTGTATTGACGACCGCCGACGCATCTTTATCTTCTGATCTGATAACTATTTCCGAACTTATTGTTACCCATCCTTCTTTTGTTCGCTTTACCGGGAAAAAGTCCTTTGTCATTTTTATCGTCTTTTCTTCGCTTTGTTTAATTTAACCGGAAATTCATATTTCCGTTTGTACAATATCCAACATACATTGTACAATACTATTATACAAATATAATGTTCACATTGTATCACTAACACACTACATAACACGATCATTGCATGCACACATAATTATTATTAACAGCATACTAAAAATACACTTTATTTATCACACAAAACATACGTAACCAAGGATATCAAACACAAATACGCATATTCATACGCACACACGCGCAAGGATACGATCATAACATCACAGTCTATACGCATGTACATTCGCACACGTAAAAACAAAAAGGCGCATCGACATCACGTGAACACGTAAACATGCAATACGAGAATACAGTTATAAAAACGCACACATTTAACCATTTGTACCATTTCTTTCATTTTCAAAATCTATTTCGTTTTACCTGACGAATGCCATAGCATGAAACCGCTCGGTCTTAAAGATTGTTCATATGATAATAGATAAAAGCAAAACCTTTTATTTGTTCATTTATATATATATATATATATATATATATATATACATATATATATATATATATATATACCCCACCACCATAAATTCTATGACTACCGACTACAAACTCCTAAATTACCAACTGACCAATCAGCGCCATGTACACCCACACACAAAGATGGCAACTACACTACCACAAGCAGCAGCCACTCCCACTACAAGGAACAGCCAGAAGCCAGCAACACTACTTTCCTTACACAGTCTGAAGAAGGGAGAATAAAAATTCTGAAAATCTACTACTACTAAATAAACGAAACTCTACAAAAAAAAACAAAAAACAACCGAGTTTCTGATATTTATTCCTTTAATGCTCCATACTAATGTCCAAACCTGATATATACCTACCACAAACGGATACATATACCAAAATAATCACACACACACACACACACACACACACACATATATATATATATATATATATATATATATATATATATATCTTATTATAATGGAGATTATGTGTTTGTTTCTCTGTAACCGAAACTATATCAATACTCAAGTCACTATCCATTTAGTTATAATACATCACATTCTCCATGAATCATTTTTACTTAAGCCTCAATTATTAATAAAATTGGTTTTCATTATTAATACTGCTGGCGATATCTACGTACTAATAACATGCAATTGTATTTATATATACAACAAAATAGCGGTTTACAGTGTGAACGGCAAGCCTAATTTGTATATTGATATTTAAAATTTGATTTTGATAAATATATGCTTAGTATTATTAATTTCTAATTGTTTGGTTTTATCTTAATGAACATGAGCAAAAATCTCGGAGATAAATCTTAAAAGAAATCAATTAACAAAAAGAAATAGCTGTCATTTTATTCTTTACTTCCTAATTTAACTAAATAGTTAAATTAGAAAAGTTTAGCAAGGAAAGACGGGGGTGATGGAAGAGGAAGCTTCAGCTGTTATATTTTTCGATTATACCCTCCTCTGTTTCAAATCATTTTATCTGCATTCTTATTTAGTTTATTTAGACTTTCTAATTTAATATAATATTTTATGACATTAATACTTGCATCCGGAGGGTGCATATATTTGCTAGTATATATATATATATATATATATATATATATATATATATACCAATCCTCTGTACAAGCAGGATGAGAACAAGGTCGATTTTTTAAGCAAAGTTTAACATGTTTGAATTCAGAGTTTTCCTTCTCCAAGGCTGATTATCTAACCAGGGTTAAATAGCCCAAACTTTCCTACTATCTAGTGAGTATTACTAAGGGAATTGTTAAATGCAAACAGTCTCTTTTATGATTTGAACTCAGGTCAACGAGTTCATTTCCTACGACTCTAATCATTACAATACGCACCCCCAAACTCGTAAATATATTTAAGTACATAGATTTGTCTTTTTAATCCATGTATTTGCGTCTACATACATACATACATACACATATATATATATATATATATATATATATATATATATATATATATATATACTTATATTTATATGTACTTCTTTATTGCCT
Source organism: Doryteuthis pealeii (assembly GCA_023376005.1). Lineage (NCBI taxonomy): Eukaryota > Metazoa > Mollusca > Cephalopoda > Myopsida > Loliginidae > Doryteuthis > Doryteuthis pealeii. The sequence continues at coordinate 81,484,738 of CM042153.1, forward strand.
ATGTTGACTCATACATACATGTATATGTACATACCGTGACACGTGCTTTCCCCATGTTAATAATGTCGAAAGATTTATATTCTTGGAGCATTGAATAAGAATTGTTTCCTGGGAAACTTCTAACCTCTCTTTATGGATGGCTGCCTTTCTCAATTGAAACATTTTTGCTTATTATTTTTCCCCGTCTCCCCCACTCCTCAATACTCATATTGGCAAGATGCCTTCCACGTGGGTGTGTTGCAAAGAAAACGGATTTTTCAACGCAGAGTTGAACTGTAGGAAAATTAGAGTAAATTAGTTTTTTTCTTCTTTTTTTTTTTTTTTTTTTTTTTTTTTTTCATGAACGTTTTCGGTACAAACACGTTTCACATTTTATATTTTTAAAGGAAACGATTCTGACAATTACCTTTTTTTTTCGCAAACTATGTTTTTCAAGCTATTGAAATCGTTAATATATTTATTTTCTCATCGTACTCTTCCGTTTTGCTCAAAACACAAAATAACAAAGGATTGTTTTTTTTTTGGGGGGGGGTTGTTTTGTTTTACGGCATATCAACCTCAGTAGGTCATTTAATGCCGATAAAGTTTTGAAATAAATCAATTCTTAATGGATAATACAATTTTTTTATAAATACATTTTTCTATTTAACCCATAGATGGGACCCTAACAGGTACTACCACTCCGGGTCAGAGTCGACCAGGTAGCAATGGTGATGAAGGGGTGCTCCACATTCCCCAAACCTCCACAACTGGAACCTCACCATCAGATAGAGTTTAACGTCATTCCCAGGACATGTAGACCCGCAGCCACCGCCTTCTAGCACCCATATGATGAAAAGGGGCTGGGGCTTGCCATAAAGGCAATAGGGTTGGGAAATTCATATAGGTGCTAGGGCTTGACATGACCAGCCGATTGATCGGAGGGGGCCTCTCCAACTGCCCGGCTAGCCGAAAATAGGGCCAAAGTGGAGTATTGCATGTCATGAACTGCTCATCCAGCTGGTCTCTATCCTTATGCATCACGGGTCGCCACCCACGGCCAACAGGTGGCTCAAAATAATTTTAAGAACACAAAATAACAAAGGAGAAAATAAACATGATGAAAATAATACAAACATACCAATAATCACAAAAATTAAAATTAAAAAAAAAAAATACAAAATAAAGATAGAAATAATAAATAATAAAAATTAACAATAATTAAAAATGAAATGAAATTATAAAGAATAATAAAATGTCTCCATCTGGATTATTTACAAAATAACAAAAAATAATATAAAAATTATACAGAAATACTAAATAATAGAATATATAAAATAATACAAAACACAAAATAATATAAAATACAAAATAACAATAATGAAATTATAAGATAATAAACATATATAAAATAGCAACAAAGAAAATATAAATTAGATACAAAATAACAAAAAATAAGAAAATAAAAATAGACAAAATAATATAAAGTCCTAAATAAATATATACAAAATAATAGAAAAAATAAGAAAATACAAAAAAGATAGAAAATTGTAAAAAGATAAAATATTAGAAAATATGAGAATATCAAAAAATAGAAAATAGTAAAAAAATATGATAATAGAAAAAAATACAAAAAAATATAAAATTGTTAAAATATTTTTAACAATTTTATTTTTTTGTATATAGAAAAAAATAAAATACAAAAAATGAAAAAATTGTAAAATAAAATAATAGAAACAAATAAAAATATACAAAAATAGAAAATAGTAAAACTTAAAAAATACAAAAATAAGAAAATACAAAAAAAATTGAAAATACTAGAAAACAAAATAATCCAAAGAACATAAGAATATACAAAAAAAAAGATTTAAGAAATAAAATAATAAAAACAAGAATATACAAAACATTAGAAAATAATAAAAAATAAAATACCAAAAAATAAAACCAATGTTTCCATTCAGATTCTATACGTGAGAATAGCTAAATAAGTCATCAATAAAAAAAAAAATGAAATCACACGTTTGAACAACTCTTGAAATTATACTATCTTTATCTGACCTTGTGAGAATATTGTCATTTTTGCCAGGAAACTAATCCCAAGAAACATTGACACATATTTCTACTTTTTTAATTTTCTTTTTCAAATCTACACTACTTGGAGCTGTGTATAATCCTCAAATTATATTTCTTTACAATATCGTACTATCGTCTGTTGTTTACAGACTGGATCTCTCTGGTGATCTTAATATATAAACAAATGTATGTACTTAATCGTTTAACAAACATTAGCCCATATTTCTACTTTGTTTTTTTCTTTTTCTTTTTCAAATAGAAGCTGTCCAGTTTCTTCACGTGGTGTGAGTATGTGATCCAGGCTTCGCGATAGGAGCGACAGAGGAAAGAAGCCACCACTGAAAATACAGTTAAAAGGAAGGAGAGACAACAGCATCTCCAGCATCTCCAGCAAGCATCACCTTTTGTTGGCAATCACTGTACCAGAGATTGCCATTCAAAAATTGGTATGTTTAGCCACTCACGTAGCTGTAGATAAAAAAAGGAAAATTGACTCTACGCCATCGTCTTTAATAGATGGAAGGATGCCAATATATATATAACATATGTATATCTGAGATTCTGGAGTGAAAAAAAAAAGAATTCTTATTGAAGTGTATAGATATATCAATACTCGTGTTCCTCAAAGGTACGACCAAATCATCTTGCAATACCCCATGTTTAAAAAAGAAACTGCGTAAATCGTACAAGAGGAAATTCCTTTTTGCCAGGAAACTAATCCCAACAAACATTGTCACATATTTCTACTTTGTTTTCTTTTCTTTTTCAAATCTACACTACTTGGTGTTGGCGTTTTTTTTTATATATAAGGCGTGTGGTAAATGGTCACTTCTACTTATAGACTCGCCGATAACCATGTGAACAACCTATTGACCAACCACTGGCAGTACTCTGCTGCTGATATTATTATTTATACTGGCTTTTCTGGTCATACCTGAACATATTGCTTTGAGCCTTCGTGGACGACGGATCATAAGATTATATCTCTGGACCAGTTGACACTACATAGGATTCCAAAACTTAGGACTTATTCACTTACCAAAGGATTCTATAGTTCAGGACTTACTTACTTTAAGACCTTTTCAACTGGCAAAGTATGGCGGTCAGAAACTTAACACTTGGAGCTGTGTATAATCCTCAAATTATATTTCTTTACAATATCGTACTATCGTCTGTTGTTTACAGACTGTAACTCTCTGGTGATCTTAAGATAAATAAACAAATGTATGTACTTAATAGTTTAAATACCGCTCCTTAATGGCAGCTGTCAAATGGATAACAGATTAACGAATCGGGCTGAGGAAAGGCCAGTCGGGTTTCGCTCCTGTTCAGAGGTAGTTGCTGTGTCCAGCCACACTAAAGTGACGTTAAACGTCGAAACACGGTGTATGTGGATGACTCGGTATATGCTCCCAAAACCCGGTAGTGCTATCCAGGGGCGACTTAAATCAACTTTCACTGCCAGCATAAAGCAATGATCGTAGCCACACTGAAGTGGCATGTATCGTCGAAACACGGCGTCTGTGGATGACTTTATATATATATATATATATATATATAATATATATATAAGGTGTGTCAAAAAGTATCGAGATTTTTTGTACTTTTTGACACACCTTGTATTCTGAAAAAGAAAACGTTTCATTCTTTTGGAAACGTATGCATCCAACTATCCTCCTCCAGCTATGAGCGAATATTAGGGAAGACTGTGCTATTTAACCTCAGTATGGCAACCAGTATAGGAGAAAGAAAACGCCACAATGTTGAGGAAGCGTTGAATCTCATCGTCGTTGCAACCTCCCTACACCACTTGACGTTTTTGACATTCATGTACGACTGACCGTACTCTACCATTAATTTCAAATGTTTATTCCAAAAACCGGGAGAATTCCCATTTGCCGTTAGCGTCAATCGGGAATTCTCTCTGAAACAGCTGGGTGTCAAGCAAGTCAGAGGATGGTTGTCCCATGCAGAACAAACACAACTGTGTTGTCAATAATCACAATAGCAGTTTCCCTGTATCTCAGAACCTTTTGTGGTTACCCTTGTGCAAATCTTATTACAGAGTGGACCATAATGGTGAGACACATTTAAATGCTATTTTCTCAGATTATAAAAATGACACAGAGTACTAAATATATGTATTACATAAATACTCAGGAGTTTTACCTGTTATCTAAGATTTGAATATTATATTAAATTTTTATTACTTTCAGGTATTGATTTTGGTGATCCTCATAATGCTGTGGAGTCCAAAAGAAATTGCATACGTAGTCGAAGAATACTTCGCCAGCCAAAGATCCATCGTTGCAGCCCAAGTAAAATTCCGACAGCATTTTGGAAGCGTGAGGCACCATTCTGAAATGTGATCCTTTGTGCTGTTACAAATTTCCGAGAGACAGGCAATGCCAGGAAGAGAAAATTCCCAAGTCGTCTTCGAACATCTTGTAGTACAGAGAACTGTGGACGTGTGGAAAACGCTATTACACAAAATTCTTTTAAGTTTACGTATCGATTGGCTCAGCAAATGTTAGACAACATATACAACTCCTGTGTACTAGTTATGTAATAAATATACCTAGAACTCTGTGTCGCTTTTGTAATCTGAGAAAATCGCATTTAAAATGTGTCTAATCATTATGGTTCACCCTGTATAATGGAGGTTGTGTAACCGTCTATCTGTAACCGAAACTACCTCATCACTGACGTCACGATTTCCTTAGTTTTCTCAACGATTATGAAATTGTCGTCATTTAATCTTAATTGTCATCTTATTTAATAGCGATGTCTATTAAGCCCCCACACCCCCACCGAGTTAGATTTGCCTTAAAACTGTCAATATTATTAATACATTTAAAATCTTGAAATATGTGTTATATCATAAGAAATAAAGATTTGTCTAATACATTGCGTAAGGATTTTAACAAAACTGAGTTTAATAAATAATTATTTGCTGTTATTGATTTCTAATACTATTATGTTATTCTCAAACGTTTAAAAAACAATCCTATATATAATTTATACAGAAATCAATTAAAATAACATTAAAGTGTAATATTTTTATATTTGTTTTTATCTAGTTTTGTTAGTCTTTCTAATTTAATATATTTTATTACATTAGAACTTAAATACTTGTGCCTAGAGGGTGCATACTTATATTAGTCTATACCTATATAAAAGATAGTTGTATGTATGTATCTAAGTCCAGGGTCACTATAATAATACAACAATTAACGACAAATTAAATATATATACACATACACTATCACCAGAGCTTACTTTTGTAAGCAAAAAATAATGAAGATTTGATTAATATTTGTAAAAATAATTAAAAATAAAGCAAAATAGAAGAGGAAAAAAAAAAAAAGAAAAAAAAGTATCACCACGCAAAAAAAAACTTAAGCACGTTCATTTCTGATTTTCGTCTCTGAAGATAAAGTTTTCTTTGAAATCGATTCAACAACGCCTTTTTGTTTTTATTTTTTATACGCATTGTAATTGCCTTCAGATTATTAATATATTAAAAAATAAAATTCAAATGATAACAGCATGGATTATTTTTGCGTTTAATATTCTAAATAGGAGACCATAATATTTCTTTTCAGAGTGTCTGTGAACTTTTTTTCCTGATGTCCCACCAGGCCAGATCAATGCAAGGTCTTCTTTTCAATGGAGCGTCTCGTGAGGATCCAACTAATGATTCAATAATACTGGATCTGTGAGACCAACTCAATTGGCCCCCACTTCTACCCAGGCGACGTCGGGTAGCCGTTTCTAGTAATCATTAAAGAAAATTGTGGAGAAAAAAAATAAAAAGCAATAAAAATGCCTTTAATCAAACCTTTCAGACATTGATACGCGCTTTAGTGCGGACTAATACATATTTAAGAGATTGGCAAATCACGAACTTGTCTCTTGCCAGATTCGCATATCTATGAAAAGTAGTTTTCAAATATTCATCCATTGAAATTTTGCCACTCGATGAAAAAAAAATCCACACAAAACCGAAATTGGTTTCTCTCGTCTAAAACCTGTGAAGATCAATTGCATATCATCTCACGTTCTCATAATCCAACATATTTACTTTTCAAGAATACACTTCAATAAGAATTCTTTCTTTTTCACTCCAGAGTTCCAAACATACATATGCTATGTATACTTGCAACAGAAAACACCCTCCGGCGTTGTGAAAAATAATTTTTGAAAGACATTGCCGCCTGAGAGGGTGGGAGTTAAAAATTCAATGTCACAAGTATCACAAGTAAGCAAAATCCTCATATTTATTAAAGGAGTAAAAAAAAATAAAAAAAAACAATTTGAAATGAAAACTGAGCCCCGTCCCCCTCAAATAAAATGTTGCGTGCATGTAATAATCAAACAATTATTTTGAATATTTTCCGCATCAATTTTCCACAAAATCGTAGGTATTTATTTATTTGTAAACTTTTTAGTTAACTTCTTGTTACTGTAAAAAAAAAAAGAACGAAAGTAAAAAAACAATTTTAAAAATTGCTTACTCAAATTTTTGGTGTATATAACATAAGAATATTGTGACGTAATCTGTGACGTAGAGCTATGACGTAGTTTTTGTTACAGACAGAATCTCCATTATTAATAGATATTGGCATCCTTCCGTCTATTAAAGACGATGGCCTAGATTCTATTTTTTTTAAATCTACAGCTACGTGAGTGGCTGAACACAGAAAATATATGATAAGAAAGAAAGACAAGAGTAGGAGAAAATAGAGAGAGGGAGTGAGAGCGCGGAAGTGATAAAGCTAATCCATTTTCATCGAATATTATGAAAAGATGAAAAGAAGGAAAGAAAGAAAAAAGATTGAGAAAGTTATACCAAGATTATTAGGCCAGGTTTAGCTCAGTCGACTAGGAACCACCAAGTTCAAGGTTCAATAACGGCCCTCGCCAACTCAGCGTAATGAGTAGCACAGGGATTTGTGCGGTAAAATGAGGAGCTGGTGTTAGGTGTGGCGCTCCGTCTCAGATGCCAGAAAACAATCTCCTTGGTCTAGCGCTAGTGACTCCCTCGCTGTCTGACTGATGCTGACTTTAGGCCACCCCGACGACTTTACTTACTTACACATTGAAATATTTACAATTATCACAGTATTATATTTCATTGCTACAACGCTGTCAATCCGCGTATCATCCTTAAATCTAATGTTCTATTCCCTCCTAATCTCAAGGATAAAGTGGCCTCCCACCACAAAAGTCACCTAATTTATAAATATACCTGCAAATGTGAAATTTGCTATGTTGGCCGAACCACCCTGAGATTGGAATCCCGGATTTAACAACACATACCCTCTAATGTTCGTTCTGGCATGTTGGGCTGTCCTACCACTGCTGATTTAAACTCTCCATCCGCCGTTGGACAACACTTGTTAAGTCACCCCACATGCGCTCGGGCATACCACCCAGTCATGTTTTTTCTATCCTCCACGGTTCTAGCAGTGATCTTCAATTGCAAATTCTTGAGTCCCTATATATTTCCCTCAAGAAGGAAGCGCGTGGTGTAATGGTTAAAGTCATGGGAAATGGACTCGTCGCTCCGAGTTCAAATCCTGGACGTGGTAATTGCATTTCACTTAGCGCTAATACCCTTGGGAAAGGTACGAATCCTACTCTCCCTCCAGTTATGGGTAAATAGCAGGGCAGACTGGACTCTTTAACCATGGCCAGGTAACCAGTCTAGGAGAAGGAAAACTCTGAATTCAAATCTGTTGAACTCCGCTTAAGAAATTGACCTTGTGTCGTATCCTGCTCGTGCGGAGGAGTTGGCAAATATATATATATTTCCCTCAACCAACCCATCTGTGTACAGAAACAATTCCACCAACTGCTTCTTTTCAACACCTCAAGCCTTAACCTTTCGAACGGTGGGACCAGGAATTTTCGACCACGGTTTGTAATTCCTCACGGTTTGTAATTCCTCTGAATTCCTCTTTCTTACTGGGAAAAACAAAGGAAAAAAAAAGAAAAAAAAAGAGAAAAGCAAGGAAAAAAAATACCTTTTGCTATTTTTCTAACTTTTCCATCCAACAAATAATATTATTATAATCATTTTAGCCTCTGGGCCTCTATCTTATCGTAAAAATCAAATTAGGAAATTGTGGTAACATTTTTTGAATAAACATTAATCCTAAATAAAACAAAACGTCTTCGGCATAAAATAAACCAACAGGGTTGACATGCCGTAAAATCCAACAAACCAACAAATGTGCTGGTGCCATTTCGATGACATTTGCACTTTCCTTTGTTATGCACCTGGAGGCATTGAGGTCATCAATACGTTATCAACACGCAGTGGTCTGCACGCATTGGCCTGACACATTTTATAAGACACTAATGGAGATTGCTTTAACAATTCTCATACGTATTCAACGTCTAATAATTTCCAAAACTTAGCCGGCAAAATGCCATATTCGTGAAGCCCTGAAGAAGAATCACGCATATTTTTTGTTTTATTTGGAAGACCATAATTCAGTAGCAATGCGTTAGTTTTGTAAGGGGAGTGGCCTCACTTCGCTATATATTTTTTTTCAGAATACAAGGTGTGTCAAAAAGTAGGAAAAATCTCGATACTTTTTTGACACACCTTGCATATAAGCCATGAGTTAGAAAAATGACGTTCCATTCATAATTTTAAAAAGAATCCAAGGTGTGTCAAAAAAGTATCAAGTTTAAAGCTGTATTTACCAAGATAGAAATGAAAAATTAATGGAATGTTATTTTTTTTCAGAATACAAGGTGTGTCAAAAAGTACAAAATATCTCGATACTTTTTTGACACACCTTGCATATAAACCATGAGTTAGAAAAATGACGTTCCATTCATAATTTTTAAAAATAAATCCAAGGTGTGTCAAAAAAGTACCAAGTTTGAAGCTGTATTTACCAAGATAGAAATGAAGAATGAATGGAACGTTCATTTTTTTTTTACGTACTTACTTTTCAGATATGAGTTGAATGTTAATCACAGTATTAAACTTTAAATGTTTCTTTACAAAAAATAATTATATCGTTTGAGTTTATTTCTTTAACAGTTTTTATTTAATTCTAAATAAATATTGAAAGTATTTCTTTTGTCTACACTGTTGCATAGGGGCCAAGTTGGGTTGTAGTAGTGTTCGTTAGTAGTAGTAGCTGTCATAATTAGTTAGTTCAGTATAACAACATATGAAAGTCGTATAGTCAAAAAGGGGTTGTTTATTTCTTTTTATGCTCGTGGGTTCTTTTTCAGAGAGAAGAAGAAGAAGAAGAAATTTATTTATCAATAGTAGGTACAAGTTATAAAGAATAAGTAAAAGAAAAACTTTATTTTTGTTAAACTACTATTGAAGGGAGGCCATGCCTAATAGCGTGAAGCTAAGCCCATGGACATGACCACTCTTGGACGCTAACAAAGAAGAGTAAAACAGTAAGGTCAAGCTGTTCTATCGTAAATCACATTAATGCGCGCTGTTCGTTGCTAGCCTAGACATATCACGACAGAAACCCCAACAAACATGTCCGACCCTTCTCGGGTCCAGTGAAAAAGACAGCGAATGTTCTTTACTTCCGTTTGTGGTCCGGAGTGGAAGAAGGGAAACATCCGCTTCCGCCCTCCGCAGAAAACCTGTGACTTCCGTTTTTATCTTTAAATCTAGTTCCGTGGACATTGGTCGATCAATGGCTGGCACCCGTTGAGTTTTTACACTTACATACTTTAACCTCTTTTTGTTCTGAATTCTTTTTCTTCTCTTTCTCCAGAAATCCGATTATCGTTTTCTTTTCAATCCCCAAATTCCCCGTAGACCATAATAATTACGCTACCGACACCTTACATTTGTACTCGGAGTTTGAGTGGATGAAGAATATCCGAGTGTCGTATCCAACAATTTAAATGTACGAGACTACGGAAATGTAGTTTCCGTAGAAAACAAAAGAAGAAGATGAAATTGATACAAGAAACAACTTTATATACATAATATACAGTTGGTATATTCAATTGTTCTTTTTACGGTGTTGCAGACTATATGCACAGGTCACTCGTGCTGACCAAACTGGTTTGTTTAATTTCCCTATCATCAACACGGTTAGTTTTGGGCATAATTCGATTCGTTTTAATGCACTTAATTCTTGGAACACTGTTCAGTCGGTATTATTTGATGAAGAAAAGGAGGAAAAGGTGAAGCTTGTTTCGGTAAATTATTTTGTCCTTAAAAAACCTTTGAAAAAAGCATTTTATTGCCTCTTATAAACAACAGATTTGAATTTAGATTCTCACACGGCTAATTTGTCTCATATATATCTATATGTTTGTGTTGTCTGGTGTGTCTGGTATCGTTTCCTGTGAGCGTCCAAGGGTGGTCATGTCCATGTGCTTAGCTTCACGCTATTAGGCATGGCCTCCCTTCAATAGTAGTTTAACAAAAATAAAGTTTTTCTTTTACTTATTCTTTATAACTTGTACCTACTATTGATAAATAAATTTCTTCTTCTTCTTCTTCTTCTTCTTCTTCTTCTTCTTCTTCTTCTTCTTCTTCTTCTTCTTCTTCTTCTTCTTCTTCTATGTGTTGTGGGTATTGTGTGTGCAAAGTGCGTATGTATGTTTATTGTTTACAAATCGGCACCTCCGCTTGCGATCAGTACGTAGTAGCTGTGCATACTGCCTCCAATCGAAATTTCTCTTCTAGGATTAAATATGAATACTCAATGCCAGACCCCTTTTGCATATCGTGCTTACTCACGCGTCACTCAACGCCGGGTTACCCAGCTAAAGAACCCTTGATTACATTACAACAATAAGTGTGATTCTTCTATAGTAGATAACAAAACGGTAAATTGAAAAAAGAAATGAACATCCGTCGGAGTCGCTTGTTATTTCGTTAGGAAATATGGCCGTAGAGATTCTAATGACCTTCCAGGTGGAAGGTGAAATGGTAATTCATGCCGGAAGAATTGTCTGCGGAAATAAATCAAGAGACAATGACAATAGGAAAGATTCACACATCATTGGCTTTGTTGAAATGGATCTACTCTCTCTGTCTCTGTCTCTGTCTCTCTTTGTCTTTATCTCTTTTTCTTTCAGTCTATTTTTAACAGGACTCACTCGATGGTGAAATGTATCTACTTTCTCTCTGTCTCTCCCCCTCTCTCTGTCTCGCTCTTGTCTCTCTGTCTCTCTATCCCTCTCTTCTCTATCTATCTATCTCTTTCTATTCTTTCAGTCTATCTTTCATAGGACTCACTCGATGGTGAAATGTATCTACTCTCTCATTCTCTATCTATCTCTCTCTATATATATTTTTCTATCACTTACTCACTCACTCACTCTATAACTCTCTTTCTTCTCTCTCTCTCTCTCTTATATATACATATATATATACACATACATATATATATAATCCCTTAAATATACACGCGCACACATAACACACACACATACATACATACATATATATATATATATATATATATATATAATATATACGAGGCACAGCCATCTTCACACGTACATTTTTTCTCTGTTTTCTCTTAATTATCTGTCTGTATCTATCTATCTATCTATCTATCTATATATCTCTCATTCACTCTGTCGGAATCGCTCTGTACCTCTTTCTCTCGATTTGTCACGATTTGTCTCCCTGTCTCTCTTTCTATCTGTCTGTCTGACTCCGCCCTTCTCACTTTCTGTCTCTCAGTCTCTCCCCCCCCTCTCTCTCTCTCTCTTTCTTTCTTTCTTTCTTTCTTCCTTTTAGTCTATCTATCATTCATTGGACTCATTGGATGCGACTGAAATTTATCGAATGCGAAGTGAACTTTCCGAGTGCAAAGTCTATAATTTATTTACTGAATTACTTTCAACTGGGTTGACTTATAAGAAACTTCTTGGAAACTTAAACAGGCACAGATAACTTATATATATATACTTATATATATATATATATTATATATATAATATAGAGAGAGAGAGAGAGAGAGAGAGATGGATGACGAGAGAGAAGAAAGAGGGAAGGGGTGTCAGACAGACAGTAGAATAAGAGACAGAAACAACGTGAGAGAAAGAGAGGAAGAGAGAGAGAGAGAGAGAGAGAGAGAGAGAGAGAGAGAGAGAGAGAGAGAGAGAGAGAGGGGGTAGATAGACAAACAGATAGACATACACACAGAGAATTAAGAGAAACAAAGAAAAAATGTACGTGTGAAGATGGGTGTGCCTCCTATTAATATATATACACACATATATATATATATATATATATATATATATATATATAGGTGTGTGTGTGTCTGTGTGTGTATGTGTGTGTGTATATTTAATGGAATATATATATATATATATATAATTTAATATACCAAGCGTGTTGGTAAATCCTGGCGGTGAGAAAAAAACCAGCGAATAGTTTGATTGTAAAAATATACTACCAAACATCAACCAGGGAGAAAAAAAAATTTGAAAAAAAGAAAGGACCAAGATATTCGTACCAACAAAAAAAATCTATTGGTACAGTATTTGGCCAAAAGAAAAAAACAATTTATATGTATATATATGTATATAAGATATATATATATATATTCATATAACCGCTAGGAGAAAGCTAATAAGTAAAAAGTGCTCGATACCTAAGTAGAGCCAATAATAAAGATAATCTAATGAGTCAGACGAACCTACTATTAGTTTCGCATAAAGCGAATATATATATATGCGTATGGATAAATATATATATATATATATATATATATATATATATATATATATGCGTATGGATATGAATAAGGCTTCGAATGAAATATATACAGAACGAAATTTGGAATGAAAATCGATGATTATATATATATATATATATATATATATATATATATATATATATAATCATCGATTTTCATTCCAAATTTCGTTCTGTATATATTTCATTCGAAGCCTTATTCATATCCATACGCACGTAAATACATACATACTTAAACACATAAACGCGCACAAATACACACATACATACACACATACACGCTATAATTGAAATCATATTAGAAAGTGTGAATCTCTCCGTCAGTCTATCTGTCTCTGTCTGTCTGTCTATCTGTCTGCCTTTCTGTCTGTCTCTCTAGAGTTTTCCTGAAGATTCCTTTATCGGTGAAACCTGAGTAGATCTCTTTCGCCTCCACGTACGTATTGAGCATCTTTCAATATGTGTGTGATTTGTCTTTTTCTGTTTCTTTTCTTTTTTGCGAATAGTCAATATTGGATTAACTCGTTTTATTTTTCTCCGGTGAGTTATTTTTTCTTAGAAAGACAAACAAACATTATATAATATATATTACCAACCCCTCCGCAGAGCGGGATGTGACACAAGGTCAATTTTTAAGGGGAGTTTACCAGGTTTGAATTCAGAGTTTTCCTTCTCCTAGAGCGGTTAAAGAGCCCAGTCTGCCCTTCCATTTATCCATAGCTGGAGGGAGAGTAGGATTCATACCTTTCCCGAGGGTGTTAGCACTAAGTGAAATGCAATTACCACATCCAGATTTGAACTCGGGGCGACGAGTCCATTCCCATTACTTTAACCATTACACCACGCGCTTCATAAAGAAACATATATAAACATGTGTGTACACGACACAAACACAAACACACATCTGGAGACGTGTGTTGTAATGGTTAGAGTCTTAGAAATGGATTCGTCGACCCGAGTTCAAACCACAGACAAAGCTGATTGCATATTACATAGTGCAGATACCCTTGGGAAAGCAATGAATCCAACTACTCTCCCTCCATGTATGGGTAAATAGTATGGCAGACTTGGATAGGCAATCAGTTTAACAAAAGGGAAACCTGCAAAACTCCACCTAAGAAATTGAGCTTTGTCACATCTTGCTCGTGCGGAGGGGTTGGTAAATATATTAAACGTCTTGTAAAAATATTATATATACATATACATATATAAATATGTATTTAAATGTATATGCATATATATAAACATATATTAAAATATATAATCATCATCACGTCGCACAAGCAGCATGGATATCCATGACAATCTCTTGCCAAACTTCCCTATCACTCATTGCCACTGGTATAAGACCCATTTAGATGCATATTATTCACACATACGTACAATTCTACACATACATTCTTATATATATATATACACACACACATATATATATATAAATGTATTTAATATATATGTATATATATTATGTATGTATGCGTATTTATATATATATATATATATATATATATATATATATGGGTGTGTGTGTAAATGCACTTGGTGCTTATGGAAATATTAAGTACTAAAGATTTTTTTCCTTTTAATTTCGGGGTTCACATATCTTTTATCAATTTTTATCGATTTTATGTCTAGAGGTTAGGGAATCGCATTCATTGTACGTTCATATCTACAATGTTGTGTAGCTTATTATTGAGAGATTTTTTTTTGGGGGGGAGGATGCATACGCCATATTAATATGTGTGTGTGTATAATTTACCAAACCGTCCACGAGCAGGATGTTACACAGGTCAATATCTTAAGCGGAGTTCAACAGGTTTGAATCAGTGTTTCCTTCTCCTAGACCAGTTGCCTAACCAAAAGAGCTCAGTCTGCCTACTTGTATTTCCATAGCTGGAGGGGAGTAGGATTCATAACTTTCCCAAGGGTATTAGCGCTAAGTGAAATGCAATTATCACATCCAGGATTTGAACTCCGGGGCAACGAGTCCATTTCCCATGACTTTAACCATTACACCACGCGCTTTGTTGGCATATAGGACGCACTTTTCACAGTACTGCCAAATTGCTTTTATACAGCTATGTCTCTGCTCATGTAATGGACAGCTAGACTGTTTTCAACAATATATGCTTAA
>CM042153.1:81504649-81514649 GCA_023376005.1 Doryteuthis pealeii
ATTATATTGCTGCTGCTGTTGTTGTTATTGTTGTTGTTTTTTGGGGGAATTAGTTTTCAGCTTTACTTTCTCTTTCTTACAATCCCTACGGAACTTTACCCAGCATATAGGGTGAGGGAAATAGTTATTATATGCATTCTATGTATGCATGTTTTGTTTATTATTATTATTATTATTATTATTATTATTATTATTATTATTATCAACAACACATGTGTTTAAATATTACTTCGTTATCACTTCATCAATGATGGACCATTTCGTTCTGATTGCAAGGAAAGAGAGAAAAAATTCAAAATGTAACTATAAAACTGTAACTATAAAAGTAAGTCTACTCTTTTTGTGATTTTATCTTAATCATTACGTAAAATTATTGAGCCATCTTTTACATCCGATAGAATTGAACGAAAATCACTTTGGGACTGGGGCTTATAAAAGGGATATATGACGCAAACAAATAAATAAATTTCATTGAGATATTGAAATACACTAGGGACTAGCAAAAAAAATCGGATACTTCGAGTTTTAAAAGCGAATTAAGAATAATTAAAACTTTTATTTAAGGTTAAACTTTGTCTAAATCAATAAGTAGTAATAACCAACATTAAAAAAAGAAAAATATAATTACATATGCAGTTTATTTTAAAAAGATTTAAAACTATTTGTTTTGGTCAATTTCGACGATATCCGCCATTCAGCCTCTTTTTCGATGGTTTTAAGTGCTTGTTTATAATTTTACTGTAACATTCGCGATTGCAAAAAAATTTGCCAAAAATCAGGTAATTATCTGATTTTAATGAAATTTTCAGTATTGATTTAACAATTAATGAATTTTATAATGCATTAATTATTTTATTTCAAAACTTTAATTTAGTATTTTTGCTATGAAAAATTAATATATAAAATTCATTTAAAATATGAAAAACCTGATGTTAAGTTTAAAATGTTATATTTTTAGATTTTAAAAATAAATATCTATTTAATGCAAACCTTATTTTATTACTGAAAAGTATACTTTTTGAAGAAAAACTCGATTGAAAATGTACCCCCTCCCCTTTTTAAGCAGAAAAAATATCGATGCATAATTTTTTCTTTTATAAAATAATAGCCAATTAAATAATTATCGAAATGAGTAAAAAAGAAATCTCCAAAAAATTTATTATTTATTATATTTTTGCATTTTATTTTTCGATTTTCGGTACTTATTTTCTCATAAAAGCGCAACCGTAAAAAAATTTGTTTTGTTTCTATTCATAAGTTCAGTCTTTTATCTCATTATTTCTACTGTAATTAGTATCGAAAATGATCAACTTGCAAAACATTTTACGCCCCCAACATAAGGGGGGTCAAAATTAAGTGACCTGAAAAAAATGAGAAAGTTTTTAAATAAAATAAATAATGCATTATAAAGATCATTCATTGATACATAAATACTGAAAATTTCATTAAAATCCGATAATTTCCTGATTTTTGGTAAATTATTTTCCGTAGGGGGACTAAAGTCATTTTGACAAAAACGAATTTTAGACTCCGTTTGTTAGTCCCTAAAATACACAAAAAACATATCTCAACCTGCAACAAGTTACAAAAGCCATTGTAGAATAAATGCAAAATTATTTGTCGACAACTCCTCAATCAATATCGACACGAGTAAGAAAATATGTGTATTAATACGTTAGTACCTTTCTCCGTGTGGCATGCCCTGTCATCGCCACAGATAAATAATGAACCATTCCAATGTGATTCATAAGATTTGAATGCGTGTGTTCAAATGTTGTGCCCTGTTATCACATTTTAAGGGAAGAAAAGGAACACAAGGGAGAATGAAAGCAAATATAGAAAGAAAGAAGAAAGGAAGAAAGAAAGGTTAGAGATAGGAAGCGATAGCACTTATCGTCTGTTCCAATTAAAAGTTAGAAATGATGACGGAAAAAAATAAGAGAGACAGAAAGAAAGAATTTCGTCAGAGATTGTTATACTTAAAAAATGAGTGGAAAATTAGAAACAAAGACGGGATGTTATAATGGATGGAAATTTATAGTCGATGTTCGAACATTTCGGTTTACAAGGGAAACCTTCTTTAGGACTGTGAAATTATTTAAGAAGAAACAAGGATTTTATGTGAATAAAAGATGATGGATGTTTTGTATGTGTTGAATTTGGAAAATCTGTAGAAAAAGAATGAGTTTAAAAAATTTAGTATCCATCAAGAACGTATAAAACAAAATTGTTACATAATTGTTAGTACCCTAACAATTATGTATAGTTAGTGTAGAAACCAAAATGGCTGAATGAGTACAGCCGTTGGCCTTGAGGACGATGTCATAGAGGATTGAGTGACACGGGTTGGCCTCATCTTGATCCTCCTTCCGGTGAATACCGTGGGAATAGGTGGAGAAGGCCCTCTTCCGGTTTAGATTAGAAAGAGTTAGTTAGAGAGCGACCGAACCACGGAGGTAATAAGTCGGGTTAAGCCCGCTGTCGACTCAATCTGCGCAGTACTCTGCTGGGATTTCGGAATAAAATATGATCTAAAGAAAAGTCTTGGGTTATTTATCCAAAAACTACCAATGGCCCAGGGCTTCAGATAAAGAGAAATCCCCAATAGAAGACCAGACAAGAAATCCCCAAGACGAAGTCCAGGCGCTAGAAGAAGAACCTAGAAGAAGAACATAAGATACCAAAGATGATAAGAAAAAGAATAAAGATAGTATACAACAAAATGTCTTCGGCATAAAATAGCCCAATAGTGGTTGATATGCCGTAAAATCGAACCAACCAATCAATCCAATGTGAGTTCCACTCTACATCAATTTTATTTATTTGATTAAAATTGTGGAAAACCTGTTCTATTTTCTGATAAATTTAATTTTATCAGCTTTAGAAACTGAAATATAAAAAGGAAGAAAAAAAAAAAAAAACGCGCTGTAAACAGAAATAAAATAGCGCGAAAAAAGAAACGAGTTATCTTTTTTTTTTTTCTTTTAGAAAAAGATGCCGGTTGTTTGCTCAGCGCAAGGTGAACGTTTTGGTAAATTCGAGGTGTGTATTTTGGGAGGGCGTTTTTTCCCGAATCCGACTCAAGCAACAACAACAAAAAAAAATAAATAAATAAAATAAAATAAAATAAAAAAAAATTTAAAAAATAAAAAAAACGAAAAGAAAAATGGTTGGGCCAAGAATTCTAATAATAAGCCAAACTTTAAAATGATTAACAAAATGGCTGTCTTCTTGGGAAGGACAAATACGGGAAGAAAGAAATTCACGTTGTCGGAGAAAATGATATTGAAATGTAGTCGATGAAAAAGGACGAATATAAATAGAACAACGATAAAATATAGTATCAATAAAATAATTGATCAACTTCGTTGTTATTAATAATTCCAGTATTGTTGTGGCTGACGTCACAGAGAAAAATTGTAACTGTAGCAGTAGTAGTAATAGTTGTATTAATAGTTGATAATGTACCAATAGTAATTGCTATATTAATTTTTACGTTAAAATTGCCATATATATATTTACTAACCCCTCCGGAAGAGCAGGATGTGACACAAGGTCAATTTCTTAAGCGGGGTTCAGCAGGTTTGAATTCAGAGTTTTCCTTCTCCTAGACCGGTTGCCTAACCAAGGTGAAAGAGCCCAGTCTGCCCTACTATTTACCCATAGCTGGAGGGAGAGTAGGATTCATACCTTTCCCAAGTATATTAGCGCTAAGTGAAATGCAATTACCACATCCAGGATTTGAACTCGGGACGACGAGTCCATTTCCCGTGACTTTAACCATTACACCACGCGCTTCCTAAAAAAGTGACTGCTGAAAAGTTCTTAGACTCACTAGCAAAGGATGATCTTTTATTGGCAAATTGTTATTGATTTTGGAAACGGGTTAAATAAATACGACACTTAAATAAATGAACTTTGTGTGCAAGACTTACAGACGAGGATTACAAGGAAGGAAAACAACTGATACTACACTTTTTTCTGCAATATTTTGGGATGTGCTTCATTGTGACGTGTACATCACGTGACAGAAGCAGTCCAAGGCGGACCCAGTGTGATTAATGGTATCGTGGTAGTTGGTGTGGTGACATGTTGTGACTTGAAAGCCGTACAGATGAATGTGCAATGTACATATTTACCAACACTTTTCCGGACGAGCAGGATGCACCACGAGATCAATTTCTTGAGTATTGTTTAGTGGACCTGGGAGTAATGGCGATGAATGGGCACTCCACATTCCCCAGAGCTCAATAATTGGAACTTCACCATTGTTACATAATCTATGCGGTGGCATAAGATTATTATCAATCCCCTGTAATTCTGAGGGGATGACCCTTTTCATACTTATGTAAGGTAGTATAGAGATATGGTGGCGATCAGTGCAGTTGATGGCCCTGAAAGTGGGTGACGGCGTCTGACCTCACTCTCACCTTGCCTTCCGGGGATAAATCGTGGGAACCGGAAGGCATAGAAGAACCTGTTCCGGTTTAAGAATAGTAAGGAGCTTTAGTTTAGTTTTGCAGTGGACGTCAGACAGAGCAGTCGGCCATGATGCTCTGTCTAAACTGTAACTCTGCATACGCGCGCTATGTTATGTCTGGGTTGGGGATTTACCGAATAAAGTAACATTAAAAGAAAATCGAAGTCTTGTGTTTATTATCTAAAAAATACCAATGACACAGGGCTTCTGATAACGAGAAATCCCCATAGAATACCAGACCCAAAGTACCCAAGAAAGTTCAGACGCTAGACCAAGACGCAAGATGTTAGAAGAACCAAAGCCAGCCAGAAGAAAAGACGACTAGAAGTAAGAAGTAAGAAAGGGCATACAACACCATCATCTAGATTTTAACGTAATACCAAGGACACTAAGTATGTCCCTCAGCCTCTCCCTTCTAGCCCATATATGATAAAATAGGTTAAGACTTGCCACAGGGACATTAGGGTGGGTGCCAGGGCTTGACGTGACCAGTTCATTGATCGGAGATGGCCCCTCTGACTAACCTAAGTAAGGTCTAAAGTGGATTTTTGACTATTCAGACACAAGGATTCCGTCATTAAGCATCACTGGTTGTCACCCATGGTCAACAGATGGTCAGATTGGAGGGGGATTCTCCCCTCTGCAGCTCCAGCGAATGAGGGGGGTAGTACTATGAACAGCGCTCTTTAACGGAAAGTTTTCCGACAAAAGCGCATTCAGTATATATATTTACCAACCCCTCCGCACGAACAGGATGCGACACAAGGTCAATTTCTTAATCGGTTTTTAACAGGTTTGAATAAAGAGTTTTCCTTCTCCTAGATTGGTTACCTAGCCATGGTTAAAAAAAACCCAGTCTGCCCTGTTATTTACCCATATCTGGAAGGATAATTTGATTCATACCTTTCCCAAGGATATTAGCACCATGTGAAATGAAAGTAGCTTCGTCAAGGATTTGAACTCTGGACGACGAGTACATTTTCTGTGACTCTAACCATTACACAACGGGCGCATTCAGTGTATTGTTAATTCAATGCAGTTATCTTGCGACTCATTCTGAAACTGTTTTATATTACAATAGGGTAGAAATCAAAAATAAATTGATTTCATGTTCATTTTCATAGGGAAGAATCCTTACTTTTATATGGAGCAATTTCAAATACATTGCACCAAATGTTGTTCTATTGAGAGAGAAAATAATGAAAGAGGAACATCCCATAAAAAATTCGGATGATTTGTTCTTGTTGTACTTTTGTTAAAACAAGATTTCCCAAGAGTTCGTTATAAATATTTCATAATTGTAATTCACGCAAAATGCACGGAAATCATCGCCTCAACTTATTCATTATAAAATGTATAAGAGATGAAATACAGATATGTATCAACCAATTTATCAATACGGAGTTAGAAACAGAAAGAAACATTATTTTCGGAAACATAGGACACACACACACACACACACACACACACACACACACACACACAATAGTGCCGGGTGAGCTCAGTCGGTAGAGCATTTGGCTAGAAACCACAAGGTTTTTAGTTCGATACCGGTCCTCGCCGATTTAGCGTATGAGTAGCACAGAAACCTGTACGGTAAAGTAAAGAGCTAATGGTAGGTGTGGTGCTCAACTTGGGACGCAAAAATAATCTCCTTGGTCTAGCGCTAGTAAAAAAGTGGGTAGACCCCTCGTTGATTGGCTAATACCGACTAGGCCACCCTGACGACTACTATATATATATAACATTTTGAGTTTCTGGTTGAAATCAAGTAAAACGGGATGATGGTTTGTTCAGTTTTTGTTTCTTTGAAATTAAATATTGCTCTGTATATAATCTAATTTATTGTTTATTATACATTGAGCTCTCTTTAGGGGTTTATAAAAATCCTTCTATGAGTATATGTTTGCACCTACAACAGCATACAGTATGGTTTTACAGTGAGATTTCGAAGATCACAAATAGAA
The DNA here is from genome assembly GCA_023376005.1 of Doryteuthis pealeii. Lineage (NCBI taxonomy): Eukaryota > Metazoa > Mollusca > Cephalopoda > Myopsida > Loliginidae > Doryteuthis > Doryteuthis pealeii. The sequence continues at coordinate 81,511,097 of CM042153.1, forward strand.
TCACAATTACAACCAGTCATTTGGATTACCTTACACTGACTCATTAGGCTTAGTTTATTATTGTTTATTAGCTCTGCTTTTTGTATTGAGCACTTTTGTATATTTAACTTAGGCAACTTTTACAGTATTTTTTCTTTTTGCCATTTCTATAGTACCATCTGAATTTTTCAGGAGGTGTTCATTCGTTGGTCAAATATTTCTACGGCAGTTTTTTTTTATATACTCGGAGTTGTTTATATATATATATATATATATATATATATATATATATATATATATATAAACACGGTTTGTTTTGGAATGGCTTTTTGCCGACAATTTTTGGGAGAATAAGTGCTTAATTGGAGTCGTACCTAATTTTGAAAATTAATTAATTAATAATGAATTAGGCGGGAATACCTATTTAAATGTATGGCTAAACAAATCGAGAAAAATCAATCTCTGTATGTACATTTCGGCCTATTAGGCCTCATCAGCAGAGCTATATATATATATATATATATATATATATATATATATATATATATATATGAAAAGTAAGATGGATATGAATCCGACAATATGTGTAGAAAGTTTTGTAGAAAAAAACAACAAGATGTTTAAAGTTTAGCTGACAGAAATCTGTTTCGACCATATGAGGTCTTTATCAAAGCAACATTGTAAACGGAAAAACGAAATAAATATATTATTAATCACGAGGCACAGAACGCTCTCGATCAGTACCGGAATTTTCAAATAATTTGAAAAATGCGTATTTTATTTTTTTAAATTATAAGCATTTTTATCATTAAAAAACTCAAAAGAGTTTGCAGTAAAGGTGTATATAAATATCAAAAAAGTTCAGGAAAATGTTCCGGTTACAAAAGAAAGTTTAAAAAATATAATACGTCCAACCGTACAATAGATGAAGATGGAAAATTTCAGAAATCTGTAATGATGACAAATTCGTAGTGTCGGGATCCTTATTATATTCGAAATATGAGCCTCCGGTGATATAATTAAAATAATTCCAATTTTGTTTTTTCTGTGGACAGTATGAAAGGTAAAATGGATATGAATCCGACAATATGCGTAAACTTTAAACATACAAAACTTTATATATATATATATTATATATATATATATATATATATATATATATATATATAGTATATTTTGGCATCATTTTTTGTCTGACGAGTTTCTTTCTATCCTTCCCAGTCGTCTAGCCATCTTTTTTATATCAGCGTGTAATTGGTGAATGAATCCACCAAATGTACTTTCAGCACTACTTAGTACCATCATCAGGTGTGAAGTGGTTAGATTTTTCCATGGTTTGTTTTAAACAAAAAGTAGCAGTAGGAATAAGTAGGAGGGGCTCACAAGTTTATAAAAATGCTATGAAAGTACTAGCGTAAGAACCTTTGGTGGATTCATTCACCAATTCCACCCTGATATAAAAAAAAAGATGGCCAGACAATTAGAAATGATAGAAAAGGAACTCGTCCGAAAAGAATCGTCCACAAAACATATATATATATATATATATATATATATATATAGATAGATAGATAGATAGATAGATAGATAGTCGTTTGCTTAATATTGGAAAATTGAAAATAAAGTGCCGATTACGTGTGTAAAAGCTGTATTTATTTCTTAAAGAGTACAATACATTTAAGGTATGATTGTTATCATTGGTTTCAAAGCAGCGTGTTTATCACTTATCGTCAGAACAACGCGTCCGTGAAAGCTTTACAGTAAAAAGACAATTGGTTTCCATATCTCATTGGTTGGTTGGTTGGTTGAGTTTTACGGCCCATTAGGTCATTTTATGCCGAAGACCTGTTTTTAAACTCCTTTTTTTTCTATTTAACCCATATATTCAATAGTTACTACCACTCCGGGTGAGAGTCAACCTGGTAGGAAAGTTGATAAAGGGGTACACCACACTCCCCAGATTTCCAGAGTTGGAAACTCATCACTAGATACAGTTTAACGTCATACCAATGACATAAGACCCTCAGCCACCGCCTTCTAGCCCATACCGGATGAAAAGGGTTGGGGTTTACCCTAAGGGAAATTGGATCAGGACAATCATATAGGTGCTACGGCTTGATGTGACTAGCCAATTGATCGGAAGGAGCCTCTCCCACCGTCCGTCTAGCCTAAGTATGGACTAAAGTGGGTCGATGCATCGCATTGGCTGCTCAGCCACCTGGGTTCAATCCTTAATCATCACAAGTCATCACCCACGGTCAACAGGTGGCGCCATTAGGGGAGTTTTACGCCTTTGCAGAAGGGTAGGTGTATTCTAAAGTCCCCAGCCGACAGAGCTGTGATGGAAGATTGATTTAATCATTTTCTAGACGTAGAAGTGACATGTTGATACTAGCTACCTCAGCGGTAATTCGAACTCGGCTTGTTGGGCTCGTTCTTTAAGTTGACCACTGTCGTATTAGAGTTGGAGATGCCTTTCCGATCATTCGGCTGGTCACGTCAAGCCCTAGCACCTTTATTAGTGTCCTGACCCCTTGCTCTTTTGGCAATCCCCAAATCATTTTATCATATATGTGCTTCGAAATCAGGTACCTTCTTGCCCTAATCGGGAGTCATCACAGAACTCTGAACGCAACCCTTTATCCAATCCTCGGGGTTATCGTGTTCTCATTCCCCTAACCATAGTTGGGGCACAGGTGTTAAGCTGTGTTAATTATCATTCTATGTTACTGTCGCTCTTGGCCAGGATTGAACCTGCAGCCTAGAGATAACTGTCACTTGGAACTGTTTAACACCACGCCTTTATCCACTACGCTATGTGTCCAATTATCAAGTCTCATCTAAAAAAAATTCAGAGAAATAACGTATCAACGGCTTAAAATAGTAAATCAAATACACGTTTGATCGTTTATGATTGGCTAATTCAGCCACCGCTGTTTTCAAACAGTTTAAACAGTTTAACAACAGTTTTAAACAGTTTTAAACAGTTTAACAACAAAATGAATTATATACCGCGTATTGTTGGGAAAATAAGATAAGATAAACAAATGAAATACTTATCCTCAGGTTCCACAGCTGTAAGAAGGCAACAATAATTGTCTCTCTTGTAGAATATGCGTACTTGTTAGGTGCCTCGTGGACTGTCACATGATAGTCCAAAAAAGCTGTTATCGCTCTCTTGCCTCTCTAAAAACAGCATATGCGTTGTGTCTCGCCCCTATCATGGAACAATAAAGACACGTGACTTTTGTCATTTTACATCCCACTATCATCAAGTAAGCATTTTTTCAGTCTGTGTACCCCTTACACATACTGTCTGTTCATAAAACAATATGTGCATATTTCCATATTTCGCATATTTTGATATTTCGTATATTTCTCTGAAGACAGTGCAACCTGGCGCCACCTCGTCAAACAAGGAACAAAAAGAATTGAAGAAGAGAGGAAAAAAGCTGCCACAGAAAAGAGAGCTAAAAGAAAGGAGAAACAGCAGCAACCCCAACACCTACAGAAAGCAGCACCTTTTGTTTGCAGCCATTGCACCAAGATTGCCATTCGAGGATCGGTCTGTTCA
>CM042153.1:81519649-81534649 GCA_023376005.1 Doryteuthis pealeii
CATATATATATATATATAATATATATAATATATCCACGTCACATAAACGTTAAACAAGCCACAGTTTTAAAAAAAAATGTTTAGCTTTATATTATCCCATCGCGTGAAACGCTTCGTTTATATAAACACTAAAAAAAACTAACTGGTTTTTAAAATCTCAATCATGTAAAAAAAATCTCAAACCATTTGACTACTGGTTTTTTAAGATATCAACCATTTGACTCATCTGATATCGCATAACCATGAAACTTTACGTTATGAGTCCAAATCCATAATATTACAATTGATTAAATATATATAATATATATATATATATATATATATATATATATAGAGAGAGAGAGAGAGAGAGAGAGACTTGTTACTTGAAATATATATATATATATATATTATATATATTATATATATATATAAGAGATTTATCCAAAACTTGGTAGTAAGGGATGATTCTATATGTGATTTCAAGATCACTGTACTAATATTGATGATCTAGTATGTATACATACAGTGAATCATTAAATCACTAAAGAGAGCTCAATGTAAAATAACCTATTAGATTATATACAGAGCAATATTTATCAATAAGGAGGAAGAACTCATACAGTAATCCCATAATAATTTATTTCCGAAATAATTTATTATGGGATTACTGTATTGAGTTCTCCTTCCTTATTGATATATATATATATATATATATATATATATTATATATTATATATATATATATTTTTCAAGTAACAAGTCTGAAGACTTATCTTTTGTTGTGTTCTTTACGGGTGAAGAATTCTGGTCGTAGGCTCATTCGTTGTCGGGGTGCTGTCTGTGGTTCGTTCAGCCAAAGTTGGGTGGTAGTCTGTGTTGGTCGTTGAAGTTGTCAACGGTCTCTGCTGCTGAAGATTTCAGCCGTGTAATCTCTCTGATACTGATACCATGCTCCCAGGAGGGACGTGGACCCTCTTTGATACCTATAATGTTTCTATTAGGGACGTCTGCCTTCATCCACTACTTTTACTGTTCTCGGATTTTGGCCCCTGCTAGTTCCACTTCCGTACCGAGTCAGGGAGGAAAGGCCCGTATTTTTCATAAAAGAGTGTAGAGCAATTGGAAATCCGAGGAAGAGTCGAGACCATCCAAAAACAGCATCGCCAAGATCAACTAGAATACTCAAAAGAGTTCTGCAGACATGAGATGACTTGCTCTCACTCAGTCTCTAATGAAATATCACTAGGTAGGTGTGAAAAACCCATAGAGATAATTATTATAGATAATAATAATAATAATAATAAGTTAGATAATATCTATTAAAATATGGAGAATTGGTGTGGTTTTTTCGGTGTTGTAACCGATGACCGGGCTATCTCTTTGGGTCGGGTTTTCGGAATCTTGTCTCTATTTCCCTCACTTGACAACACACACACACACACACCACACACACACAAGATATTTTATATATAATATAGTACTATATAATAATATTATATAATGAACTTTAACTAAAATGATAAATAAAAAGAGTGACGCAGAATGCTGATTATAACAGATGCAGTGACCCACCCATGTACAGTTATAACAAATAGCTAAATAAACAGATCGAAATATATATATATAAAGTTATATATATCATATATATATATAATATATATATATATATATATATATATAAGTAATCAAAATGACTGGTTGTAGAGAGATGATTCTATTGGGATCTATATGCATAATATATGTGTACGTATATGTGCGCGCGCGTGTGTTGTATGTGTATGTGCGTGTGTGGTGTGTGTGTGTGTGTAATGATGTTTGCTATACTGATAAATAAACAGTGCCCAAAAATAGATATACGCATACAGTACACTCACACACACACATATATAACGAATAGCTGTATATGTGAGTGTGTGTGGGTTTATGTGTGTCTCTGTTTGTGTATGTGTGTGTGTGTGTATATATATGTATGTATGTGTGTGTGTGTGTGTGTGTGTTGTGTGTGTGTCTGATTAAGAAAATCCGAACAACTGATTCAATTATATTTGACAACTCATTAAAACTATATATTTTCATAATTGGGCCAATTTAAACTTCTTACCAAACTTGTTGATGGAAACCATTTTTTGTATCTCTGAAATTGTCACTTGGTACAAAACTTCTAATAATTTTCTCTTGTCTGTCACTGACTAGAAATGTACATTAAGTCTAATACCAAATAGGACCTAATAGATAAAGGTAAGATCATATATACATTTTGATATAGTATATCTAAAGTAAGAAATCTCTCTCTCTCTCTCTCTCTCTATATATATATATATATATATATATATATATATATATATATATACTAGCAAATATATGCACCCTCCGGGTGCAAGTATTTAAGTTTTAATGTAATGAAATATCGTATTAAATTAGAAAGTCTAATAAGAATGCAGATAAAAAGATTTGAAACAGTGGGGTTATAATAGAAAAATAGAAATGAAACTTACTCTTCCATCACTGCCGTCTTTCATTGCTGAATTTTACTTATTTAACTATTTAGTTAAATTAGGAAATAAAGAATAAAAATTACACTTATTTTTTCTTGTTAATGGATTTCATTTAAGATTCATTGGAGAGATGTTTGCTTATATTCATTAAAATAAAACCAAACAGTTAGAAATCAATAATACTAAGCACATATTTAATAAAATCACATTTTTAATATCAATATGAAAATTAGCCTTCCCGTTCACACTGCAAACCGCTATTTTTTGTATATATAAATACAATAGCATGTTATTAGTATGTAGATATGGACAACACTAATAAAAAGGTGAAGCAATTTTATTAATAATTGAGGTTTAAATATAAATAAAATCATGAAGAATGTGATGAAAATAACTATGTTAATTGTGACTCAATTAGTAATATAGTTTCGGTTACAGACAGAAAAACACACAATCTTCATTATAATATATATATATATATATATATATATTTGTGAGATTATGCGCTTAATTAAAGTTATACTAATTTGTTAATTAATTAATTATAATTAAATGAATTAGGCGTGCATATCAGTTTAAATGTAAAGCGTAAACAAATCGAGAAAAAGTCGATTTGTGTATGTACATTTCAGCCTATTAGGCCTCATCAGCAGAGCTGACTTTAATTAAGCACATAATCTCCCCAAAATTGACGGCCTTCACCATTTCAAACACATTGTTTGTTAACTTCATATATATATATATATATATATATATATATATGGTTTTAGTTCGTTTTTAAGGTTTTATCTATGTTGTTTGTTTTTTTTAGAATTTGAAGGGTCTATTATTTCTATTATTCTTTCAAGAATTTGTAGGCCTTTCTTATTGTTATTTTTATGGATAATTTTGGTGTTTTCAGTGAGAATTTCAGGGGAGGTGGATTTTTCTGGGTGTTTGTTTTAATTAAGTATTGTTTTATGGCACTAGTATCGTAGAGATGGTATGTGAGGCGGCGGGAGAGTGTTGTAGTGGTATGTCCAATGTAGCTATTAATGTATGGTTTGTTTTCTGAGAGGCACTCTCGGAACGGGAAAGTGAATTCATAGACTACATTCTTTTGGCTTAGGGGTTTTAAAATGATGGAAAATGAAATACTTGGATTTGTCCAGAGACTTGAAAAAAGTTGGAACATGTAGTTAATAGTAACTGAGACCCTACGAATGCATCCAAAGGGTTTGGAAAAGTGACAGAAAAATTATGTCATGAGAAAGGAATGAAAGACAAGAGTAGTATTGTGTTTAAAAGGGGGTTTATTTTTGTGCAGTGTGAAAGGTTTGCTAAAACTTAATGATTTTAGCGGTCACACACACACACACACACACACACACACACACACACACACACATATATATATATATATATATATATATATATATCCACGTCACATAAACGTTAAACAAGCCACAGTTTTAAAAAAAAACAATGTTTAGTTTTATATTATCCCATCGCGTGAAAACGCTTCACGTTTATATAAACACTAAAAAAACTACTGGTTTTTAAAATCTCAATCATGTAAAAAAAATCTCAACCATTTGACTACTGGTTTTTAAGATATCAACCATTTGACTCATCTGATGATCGCATAACCATGAAACTTTACGTTATGAGTCCAAATCCATAATATTACAATTGATATATATATATATATATATATATATATATATATATACTTGTTACTATTAATATATATATATATATATATATATATATATATATATATAAGAGATTTATCCAAAACTTGGTAGTAAGGGATGATTCTATATGTGATTTCAAGATCCACTGTACTAATATTGATGATCTAGTATGTATAATACAGTGAATCATTAAATCACTAAAGAGAGCTCAATGTAAAATAACCTATTAGATTATATACAGAGCAATATTTATCAATAAAGGAAGGAAGAACTCAATACAGTAATCCCATAATAAATTTATTTCCGAAATAAATTTATTATGGGATTACTGTATTGAGTTCTTCCTTCCTTATTGATATATATATATATATATATATATATATATATATATATATAATATATATATATATTTCAAGTAACAAGTCTGAAGACTTATCTTTTGTTGTGTTCTTTACGGGTGAAGAATTCTGGTCGTAGGCTCATTCGTTGTCGGGTGCTGTCTGTGTTCGTTCAGCCAAAGTTGGGTGGTAGTCTGTGTTGGTCGTTGAAGTTGTCAACGGTCTCTGCTGCTGAAGATTTCAGCCGTGTAATCTCTCTGAATACTGATACCATGCTCCCAGGAGGGACGTGGACCCTCTTTGATACCTATAATGTTATGCTATTAGGGACGTCTGCCTTCATCCACTACTTTTACTGTTCTCGGATTTTGGCCCCTGCTAGTTCCACTTCCGGTACCGAGTCAGGGGAGGAAAGGCCCGTATTTTTCATAAAAGAGTGTAGAGCAATTGGAAATCCGAGGAAGAGTCGAGACCATCCAAACAACAGCATCGCCAAGATCAACTAGAATACTCAAAAGAGTTCTGCAGACATGAGATGACTTGCTCTCACTCAGTCTCTAATGAAATATCAGCTTAGGTAGGTGTGAAAAACCCATAGAGAGATAATAATAATAATAATAATAATAATAATCTTATTATAATGGAGATTGTGTGTTTTTCTGTCTGTAACCGAAACTATATTACTACTCAAGCCACAATTCCCTTAGTTATTTACATCACTTTCTCCATGATTTTATTTTTATTTAAACTTCTATTATTAATAAAATTGTTATACATCATTAATACTATTGACCATATCTAGATACAAATAACAGGTAATTGTATTTATATATACAACAAAAGAGCGGTTTACAGTGTGAATGGAAAGGCTAATTTGCATATTGATCTTTAAAATTTGATTTTAATAAATATGTGCTTAATATTATTGATTTCTAATTGTTTGGTTTTATCTTAATGAATATGAGAAAAAATCTCGGGGATAAATCTTAAATGAAATCGATTAATAAGAAGAAATAACTGTTATATTATCCTTTACTTCCAATTTTAACTAAATAGTTAAATTAGGAAAATTTACCAATGAAAAACGGGAGTAATGGAAGATGATGGAAGAGTTCGTTTCAAAGTTGTTCTATTTTTCAATCATACCCCCTCTGTTGCAAATCTTTCTATCTGCATTCTTATTTAGTTTCATTAGCCTTTCTAAATTAATATAATATTTTATTATATTAAAACTTAAATACTTGCACCCGGAGGGTGCATATATTTGCTAGTAATAATAATAATAATAATCGGAGGATCTGAAAATCAGAGGAAGAATTGAGACCATCCAGACTACTGCATTGCTGCAATCGGCTGAATACCCAGAAGAGTCCCTGAGGCGTGAGGAGACTTGTTCTCACTCAGACTCTAGTGAAAGACCATCAGCCAAGGTTGGTGTGAAAACTCATAATAATCCTTCAGTCTTGGTATATAGGCATTCGATTGAAGTCTGTTTTCTATAATACGAATTTCACATAGCGCTAATACCCTTGGGAAAGCTATGAATCGATATATTCTCCCTCCAGCTATGGGTTAAATAGTAGGGCAGATTGGGCCCTTCAGCCTTGGGTAGGTAACCAGTCTAGGAGAGGGATAACTCTGAATTCAAAATTCCTGAGATCGGTCGTTGATAGGTTTGTGGCAACCTTGATGCACCAATTCTTTCCTATCGACTGTGCCAAAAAGTGTAGATGGTCCAACACAAGCCTTCACCACTATAAACAAATCACTGTGTGGGTGTTCATTGTGTGTATGAACCCTCCTACGTCGAAAATCGACGGGAGATCCATATATATATATATATATATATATATATATATATATATATATATATATATATATATATAGATAGATAGATATTCCCAATATGAATCAAGTCTTGGAAAATCAAAGACACAGCAAAGTAAACAGTAAACAGTACACACACACACACACACACACACACACACATATATATATATATATATATATGTGTGTGTATGTGTGTGTGTGTGAATATATATATATAATATATATATATATATATATATATATATATATGTTAAAGGATAAACAAATGGAATGTTTCTTTCCTATATTTTTATGATTATCTTCAACATGTTTTGACCTGACGTCCTAGTCAAGAGAAAACATATTTGTGAAAACATTTTATTACACCACCGGGAAATCAAGTTTCATATTATAAGACCAAACGGATTATTAGTTTTAAAATTATTTATTCATTTATCTCAGACTAGCAAAAGAAATACGTCAAATGCATTCAGTCTACAATAAAAGTCGTTTTTATAAATATTCTTTTGTATCCACAGAAAATTTACTCCGTTGCAAATATGGTTGTTTCTAAATACCTGCTTGCATGTGTAATTTTTTTTTGGCACTAGGCCAGACTTGGCTGAGCTACATCAGAGGTTGAATTTTTCTATAGATTTACAAATACCCAGACTGATTCAATCAATCACTGGCTCCTGATATCGATTATCAGATATAAACAAATGCTGTTTTGATGGTGGAAAATGATGGAAGAGAAGTCTTGCTAGATCTCAGCGCTAGGAAAATGTCTACTTCTATTTTTATGTCTACTTTCAAAATTATATCTCCTTCCAAAAGTATGTCTACTTCCATTTGATGTCTACTTCCATTTGATGTCTACTTCCATTTGATGTCTACTTTAATTTTAATGTCTACTTCCGTTTAAATTTGCTTTTTCAAAACTATGTCTCTGTCTAAAACTAGGTCTATTTCCTTTTTATTACAACATATATATTTATCTCTATATCCAAAATTATGTCCCCTTACAAATGTCTACTTTCCTTTGATGTCTACTTTCATTTTAATGTCTACTTCCGTTTTAATTGTTTCAAAACTATGTCTTTGTCTAAAACTAGGTCTATTTCCTTTTTATTACAACATATATATTTATGTCTATATCCAAAATTATGTCCCCTTACAAATGTCTACTTTCCTTTGATGTCTACTTTCATTTTAATGTCTACTTCTGTTTTAATTTGCTCTTCAAAACTATGTCTTGTCTAAAACTAGGTCTATTTCCCTTTATTACAACATATATATTATCCCTATATCCAAAATTATGTCCCCTTACAAATGTCTACTTTCCTTGATGTCTATTTCATTTTAATGTCTACTTCCGTTTTAATTTGCTCTTTCAAAACTATGTCTTTGTCTAAAACTAGGTCTATTTCCTTTTTATTACAACATATATATTTATCTCTATATCCAAAATTATGTCCCCTTACAAATGTCTACTTTCCTTTGATGTCTACTTTCATTTTAATGTCTACTTCCGTTTTAATTTGCTCTTTCAAAACTATGTCTTTGTCTAAAATTAGGTCTATTTCCTTTTTATTACAACATATATATTTATGTCTATTTCCAAAATTATGTCCCCTTACAAAATTATGTCTACTTCCATTTGATGTCTACTTTCATTTTAATGTCTACTTCCGTTTAAATTTGCTCTTTCAAAACTATGTCTCTGTCTAAAACTAGGTCTATTTCCTTTTTATTACAACATATATATTTATGTCTATTTCTAAAATTATGTCCCCTTACAAAATTATGTCTACTTCCATTTGATGTCTACTTTCATTTTAATGTCTACTTCCGTTTAAATTTGCTCTTTCAAAACTATGTCTCTGTCTAAAACTAGGTCTATTTCCTTTTTATTACAACATATATATTTATGTCTATTTCCAAAATTATGTCCCCTTACAAAATTATGTCTACTTCCATTTGATGTCTACTTTAATTTAATGTCTACTTCCGTTTTAATTTGCTCTTTCAAAACTATGTCTCTGTCTAAAACTAGGTCTATTTCCTTTTTATTACAACATATATATTTATCTCTTTTTCCAAAATTATGTCCCTTTAAAAAATTATGTCTACCTACATTTGATGTCTACTTTCATTTTAATGTCTACTTCCAAAACTATATCTCCACTCAAACTACGTCTATTTCCTTTTTATTACAACATATATTTATTTTTATTTCCAAAATTATGTCCCCTTCCAAAAGTATGTCTACTTCCATTTGATGTCTACTTTCATTTTAATGTCTACTTCCGTTTAAATTTGCTCTTTCAAAACTATGTCTCTGTCTAAAACTAGGTCTATTTCCTTTTTATTACAACATATATATTTATGTCTATTTCCAAAATTATGTCCCCTTACAAAATTATGTCTACTTCCATTTGATGTCTACGTTAATTTTAATGTCTACTTCCGTGTTAAGCTCCACTTCCAAATCTATATTTCCTTCTAAAACTACGTTTATTTCTTTTATTACAACATATATATTTATGTCTATTTCTAAAATTATGTCCCCCTTACAAAAAATGCCTACTTATATTTGATGTCTACTTTCATTTTAATGTCTACTCCCGTTTTAATTTGCACTTTCAAAACTATGTCTCTATCTAAACTACGTCTATTTCCCTTTTATTATAACATATATATTTATGTCTATAGCCAAAATTATGTCCCCCTACAAAATTATATCTACTTTCATTTGATGTCTACTTTGATTTTAATGTCTACTTCCGTTTTAATCCCCATATCCAAAACTATATATCCTTCTAAAACTACGTCTATTTCCTTTTTATGTCTTTTCCCAAAATTATGTCCCCTTACAAAATTATGTCTACTTACATTTGATGTCTACTTTCATTTTAATGTCTACTTGCAAAACTATGTCTCCTTCTTTTGATTTAGCCATTCATTTTATGACCATTCAAAAAATTGTATCTACTCCAGTTTTTCTACTACTCCCAAATAAATGTCTACTTGCTTTTTTATGTCTACGAATTTTATGTCTTTTTCTATCTGTGTGTCTACATCCAAACTTATGTCTACTTCCATTTTATGTCAACATAAAAAATTATGTCCTCTTTCAAAATTAAGTCTATTTTTTATGCCTTCTATTTTTGTGTATTTCCATTTTTATATTCATATCCAAAATGATGTCTACTTTCATTTTCATGTCCCCTTCGAACATAATGACTTCGTCCAGTTTTTGTTGTCAACTACCAAAAAAAAAATGTCTACACTGCGTTTCAAATTATTAATGAGGTGACATTTATTTTAATTTTGTACAAAAAATAACGATTGGAATTTAACGAAAATTTCGCAATATAATGGAAATATGGGTATGCGCAGGCTTTATAAAAACTGTATTGTTCTGCGGAACAGGAAACAAACAGTGGCCATTTGCAAAATCAACAGGATATAGAAGTGTCCCTCACATTAAACAAGTGTCATTATACTCATGCAATTATGGGTCGCAAATCTAACATGAGAAAGATAACATGTGAACATTCCAAAGGCAAGTTTACATCAGAAATATCCAAAATAATTGGAAGATATCACCAAACTGTGAAAAGATTTTTTGCAGCTCCTACGAAGGTACATAAGTAATTTCTTTCTTTTTGTAGAACCTTACAATTTTTAGGAGTAGATGTATATAAAGGTTGTCATTATTCTCTGATAATTATGTCTTCTTTCAAAAGTATGTCTTTTTTTATGCCTTCCATTTTTATATCTATATCCAAAATGATGTCTACTTTCATTTTCATGTCCATTTCCAACATAATGATTTCGTCCATTTTTTGTGTCAACTACCAACATGATGTTTATTTCAATGTAAATGTCTCTGTATTATTTGTATCATTCGGACATTGTCCTCATCTTCATCGTTATCTGTAAAACGTTTCGGCCGATGTACCCTCCGGCCTTCTTAAGGTATTTCTTGTCAGACTCGGGAACCTTCTTTTCGGACTCGGGAACCTTCTTGTAATTGGGAGCCATTACGGAACTTTCAACCAAACCCCTTATTCAGTCCACGGGGGTATCCTGTTATCATTCCGCTATCTTATAGCTGGTGTACAGGCGTTAAGCTGTGTTAATTATTATTCAATGTTAATGCTGCCCCTGAACAGGATTACAACTGCAATCTAGATATAGCTGTCACTTAGAACTGTCTAACCTAACTCCTTTATCCACTACGCTATGTATCTAATTGGACAATATCTACCTATTCACTTATGTATGAATTTTACCTAGACTCATATTCTTTCTTTAAACAAAATCTAATCTAGCCTTTTTAATTATAGGTTCCCATATTGTTCATTTCTATGCTTGAAGGTTCCCGAGTCCGAAGAAGGCCGTAGGGTACTTTACACACTGGACCCATCAAAGAACACAAACTCTTGTATTTAGGAAAATGTAAGATGAGATGTTTATTTTCCCCGGTTGTGTACAGTTGAGAGTCGTTGGCAGGGTTTCGCAACGTGGAGCCTTCGGGAGTTCTTTTCAAGTGATCTCGAACCTGATTGTTGTCTAACTAATCGATCTCTACGGGCTTCTTTTATTGTAGTCTGACCCCCGGTGTCACGCCTCTTTGTTCGTGACACCTACGCAGTTTTTTCTGTAGACATGCCTCTTCGCCCACGCAGGCTGTTTTCATTGATTATGGGCTACGCCTACAGATTTCTGCACCGAGATCATGTCAAATATTCACCTGCATTTCCAGGGACAAAAGGTCAGGTCAGGGCCACATCTTCTTTTCGTTTCCAGGCTGCACCTACCCCCATGCACTTCCTATTCAGCCTGGTCCTTGGGTGCACTGATCAGACAATATATTACAGTACATCATCCGAAACATTGTACAGATAACAATGAATATGAGGACAAGAGTCCGAATAATACAAATAATACTAATTCTCAAGCCTTATTTAAAAAATTCAGATAAATAGTTAATGCCTCTATCCAAAATGATGTTGACGTCCATTTATATACCTGTTTCTTGTCAAGTTTTTATGAGCCATCCTTTGGCCTTAAAGCAAGAGCGCTTGTCCAGTGGAATTGGATCCCTGGTAAAGAGTCCCTCGATAATGAATCCTTTGTTTACTCTGGTAAAGTGTTCTCAGTTCCTGGTAAAGAGTCCTTCGATAATGAATCCTTTGGTTATTCTGGTAAAGAGTTATCAGTTCCTGGTATAGAGTCCTTCGATAATGAATCCTTTGGTTACTCTAGTAAAGTGTTCCCAGTTCCTGGTAAAGAGTCCTTCGATAATGAATCCTTTGGTTCCTCTGGTAAAGAGTTCTCAGTTCCTGGTAAAGGGTCCTTCGATAATGAATCCTTTGGTTACTCTGGTAAAGAGTTCTCAGTACCTGGTAAAGAGTCATTCGATAATGAATCCTTTGGTTATTCTGGTAATCGTATAAGACCTTCCTGAGTATTGGTAAAGATCCGGTTATACTATGTCCGTCTTCAGTGAGCGCAATTGTAATTATGACCAGTGGTGGTATTTGAAGTTAATATTATATATATGTATATACTAGGTCATCCCATCAGTTTCACACCCACTACAGAACTTGGGTGTTCTCCCAGTTTTGTAAAATGCCTTTAAATGACAAGTTGGTTAATGACTTGTTTCAGAACGTCTGAATTCAGAATTGCCGTTCTTCCAGAAAGGTTATTCTACCAAGGCTACGGAGTCTACTATTCCACTTGTACCTAAGGATGGACGAAGAAAAATCTTTAAAAAAAACATAAATACCAAGTGAATCAAAACAGAAAAATGGAAATAAATCTGATTCATATATAATATATATATATATATATATATATATATATATATATATATATATATATAGTGTGTGGATGGTCACTGATTCAGTTTTTGCTGGAAAAGTGTACAAAAAGGCAGTATTATTGGTAGAGTGCTCAATATAAAATAGAGCTGTTATATAATATAATAAAACAAATAGTGTGTCTTCCACGGAGTATTTTTAGTGATTGACTGCAGGAGTAAATCACGTTACCTTGGCCAGTCTATAAATCCTGGTGGGGAATTAGAGCACATCTTATATCCAAATATTCCAACATTTCTAAGATTATGTCCCCTTCCAAAATTGTGTCTACTCCCTTTCTATGTCTACTACCATTTTTATATCTCCATTCAGAATTATTTATTCTTACATTTTTTACGTCTAATTTCATTTTTATGTACTTTTTAAAAGATATTTTCTCTGGCTCTAAAAGACAATGTTTCTGTTATTAATTTCTATTCTTCAATATATTTTACTCTCAACCGTCTTCGTTTTAGATTTAACGTATCGGGTATATTCTTCGGTCTGGTGTTTTTTTAAAGTTCTGTGATAAAGTGATATCTCATTATTCCATCTATTCATATCAAATTATCTGATGGTAGATGAGATCAGTGAAGTACCAAGTGACCTACAAAAGACTACCAGTTTTATTTTTAAATAATAGCTTTCTTGATTTAATTATTTTCTATATCTTCTTTCAAATATAATTAACCCCAGGAAATAGATAATATCAATTTACAGTATGAAAGAATGAATTGAAATAATAGAATTTTCTATTTACCTGAGGGGTCAATAATTTCAACAAAAAGAAAGTAGAGTGATTATTTTAATGGTAAGAATGATGCAAGTATGAAGAGGATGAAGAGTTTTGTCTCCCGGCTTGAAAACTTGACAGATCTCCCATGAAGCAGTCCAGTCATTGCAGAAGGGTTTACAAGATGAAGAAGTTGACGCTGTACAGAGGAAGGCTATGGAAAAATTGACTGTTCATTTTGGAATTTTTCAGGAAGACGGACATTAGTAGAATTGGGGTACTTAGAAAATAGCATTTTATTCTATAAACTCAATTTGGGGTAATAAATTTGGAAACTTTAATCTTTTAATGAACTTATCAACATATATATATTTACCAACCCATCTGCACGAGCAGGATGTGACACAAGGTTAATTTCTTAAGCGGAGTTCAACAGGTTTGAATTCAGAGTTTTACTTCTCCTAGACTGATTGCCTAACCAAGGTTAAAGAGCCCAGTCTGCCCTACTATTTTACCCATAGCTGAAGGGAGAATATATGGATTCATACCTTTCCCAAAGGCATTATATTAAAACCGAAACGCTTTAGCGTCGGCTATATGTAAGTCAATCTTTGAATTAATTTTGCTGTTTTTTTCTAAACTATATATATAGGGGAAAGATAGAAAAAGGGAAGTGAGCGCGCTGAAGTGATAATGCTTATCTGTTTCAATCGAATACAATAAAAAATTGAAAAGATAGAAAAACAGCGAGAGAGATTTAAATCAAGATTATTATACTTTTTACATATTGAAGTACGATTCATAACTTTCCCAAAGGTATTAGTGCTAAGTGAAATGCAATTATCACATCCAGGATTTGAACTCAGGGCGACGAGTCCATTTCCCATGACTTTAACCATTACACCACGTGCTTCCCTCGCGCATAACTTATTAACATATAGGCAACAGTCCCAAAGGCGAAAAGTGTTTTACTTTTTAAAATCCGTCGGATATAAAAGATGGCTCAATAATTTTACTCAATAAATTAATTATGAAACTAAAATGTCTACGTGCGAAAAGTAAGTATACTCTTTTTGTGATTTTATTTTAATTATTACGTAAAATTTATTGAGCCATCTTTTACATCGGACAGAACTGAACGAAAATCACTTTGGGCTGTGACCTAATAAGCGTATCTGTAGCTCGTACCTCAAATGTTATCTATCAACCCAAACCAAAAGATCAAGTTACAGATCGAAGTTCGAAAAACTCGTAAGTCAATATACCAGTGTGGCGTTACTTTCATATTTTGCCTGGAGAGTTGTCTGTCCGTTTAGTTTGCTGGTTCCCGCTAGGGGCCGGTTATACTTAAGCGGCTGGTTTGAACGTCTCTCTCTCTCTCTCTCTCTCTCTTTTTCCTGTCGCTCGACCTACGAGACACATGGGTTAGACTCTGGTCTACCCCCTCCTCGTTGGGGCTTCGGCCCTCAACGCCGGACTAATCACTGTAAGTGATTTATACAGCATGGACTATTCTTAGTCTCATGTCTGTACTTTTATGTTTTTCCCTTCTACTTTTGTATGTATGTTCATGTACACCTTGTATTATGTACCTTTGTTATATTCATGTGCTGTATACCTATTAAATGTTTTGTATATCAACCCTTGTCGGAGTTTGTATCTTCAAGTATATATCACTTTGAATTTTACACCAGTTTATAATTCAATTTTAAAGCAAAGTTTAAGTTTAAATTAACACGAATCAATTTTAACAAAATATTTAAAGAAAAACAATAAAAAACTATTTGAAATATCTGAGCAAATATAAAACAAATACAGAACTGCGATTCTATGCATAAATTATGATTGCAGCAGTTAATAAATCATACATAAATTTGCATGTTAATTAGAGGGAAACAGGAGGAAATTATATTTATATATCCATGATGCATTTTTCTAAAAGATAAAGAAAAAAGGAAAGAAAGAGAAAAGAAAAGAAAAAGAAAAAAAAAATAAAATTCCTTCTGTACTTTTATATACGACAGTAGTAAGATTGAGGTAGTTACACCTCGAATAAATCCCCAAAGAGGCTAGAAGGGGCTCCTTAGCCTT
>CM042153.1:81539649-81544649 GCA_023376005.1 Doryteuthis pealeii
GTAGAAACATACAAATTCGATCAGTTTTACATTACGGACGCCTCTACCGACTGAGCTAAAAGTAGCGCTAAATATTGGGGGGAATGAATATCTTGAAATGAAAATTTTCAGTGTGTGTGTGTGTGTGTGTGTGTGTTTTTTGCATGTGTGTATATAGGTATACGTGTACGGGCGTGTGTGTGTTTATTCAAATTTAACAATATTTTCCACAATAAACATACTTCTCATTATCGAATGAAATGTTAAAACCTTTCGATGTTCGTAAAAGCTCAATATAAATGGGTACTTAAGTCTGATAACTTAATCAGTCTTAAAATATATTAAAATAAATGGTTATTGATGATAGCCTCCGGTCTAAACACATAGCTAAAAATTAGAAAATCAAATGACTAAAGTTTATATATCGATTTTGTTCACGCACACAACACTCCATATACATATATATATATATATATATATATATATGTGTGTGTGTGTGTGTGTGTGTGTGTGTGTAATTTAAGAAAAGAAATGTTGAACTCTTCAAATGTGGTCATTGTAATTTTCTGATTAGTGAATTAACTTTACGTAGTGTCTATTAAGTAGTTTTTTTACGCACTAGCTACTTTAATAAATAATAATAGACACATTTCGGCACTAAATAGATTATCTCTATGTTTATCTATCTATCTATACAAATATGAAGGGCAGTTGTACGTATCTGTATGTCCGGAGGAAACTTCGAAAATAAAACAATTAACAACAAAGTAAATATATATACACATTAAATATCACCAGGGCTTGATTTTTGAGCAAAAATAATAGAGATTTGATTCATATTTGGGAAGATATCTAAAAATCCAAATTTGAAAAGTAACATATATATGTATAGAGATAGATAGATAAATAGATAGATAGATATAATTATAAATACTAGCAAATATATGCACCCTCCGGGTGCAAGTATTTTAGTTAAATTTTATAATAAAATATGATATTAAATTAGAAAGGCTAATGAAACTGAATAAGAATGTAGACAAAAAGATTTGAAACAGAGGGGTATGATTGAAAAATAGAACAACTTTGAAACTAACTCTTCCATCATTTTCCGTTACTCTCGTCTTTTATTGGTAAATTTTCCTAATTAAACTGTTTAGTTAAAATAGGAAGTAAAGAATAATATTACAGTTATTTCTTCTTGTTAAGGGATTTCTTTTAAGATTTATTGAAGAGATTTTTGCTCATATTCAATAAGATAAAACCAAACAATAAGAAATAAATAATACTACACATATATTTATTAAAATCAAATTTTTAAGATCAATATGTAAATTAGCCTTTCCATTCACACTGTAAACCTCTATTTTGTTGTATATATAAACACAATTGCATGTTATTAGTATGTAGATATGGTCAACATGTAAGTAATGTGGAACAATTTTATTAATAATAGAGGTTTAAATAAAAATAAAATCATGGAGAATATGATGTAAATAACTAAAGGAATTGTGGCTTGTATTGTAATATAGTTTCGGTTACAGACAGACAAACCCACAATCTCCATTATAATAAGATACTCATGCACTAGTACATAAACAATATGCTACGTTGGTTCATCCAGTGCATGTAAATTGATGGTTTCTAAATTGGCTCTAAGTAATATGACACAAGTAATAAGGTGTCAAAATGTACAATTTGGAAGTTGATGGAAAATCTATAACTTATCCGAGGTCATTTATAATATTCCTTAGGCAAGAGTACGTCCATCACCTCTCGAAGTAAACTGAGAAAGTTGCAATAGACAATATGGCAGCGGTGACAACGAACAATCTCTAACTTGATCCAGGTAACTTATTGACGGTACTAAATACATTCCTTAATTTGGTACATTAGCTTAAAGCAGTGGTTCTCAACCGGGGTCCATATGGATCCCCGAGGACCATATAACATTTTTGGGGACCCAGACAAGTAAAATTTATTTAACTATAAAAATACAATGGGATTTTTAAACAACGAATGATTATGGAGGGGGGGGGTCCAACAGAGTAAAATAGGATTAAAGTAAAGTCGTCGGGGCGGCCTAATGTCGGTATCAGCCATGCAGCGAGGGAGTCTATCCTCTTTTCACTAGCGCTAGACCAAGGAGATTATTTTAGCGTCTGAGGTGGAGCGCCACACCTACCATCAGTTCCTTACTTTACCGCACAGATCCCGGTGCTACTCATACGCTGAGTTGGCGAGGGCGGGTATCGAACTAGGAACCTTGTGGTTTCTAGCCGGACGCTCTACCGACAGAGTTAACCCGATTAGAAGGAGGTCAATAGGTAAAAAAAAGGTTGAGAACCATTGGTTTAAAGGCATATCAACCTCTGATGAGTAATCTTATGTTGAAATTGGGTACAAATATTTTGCGCATATTCGTATGGCTTAAAAATTCCTTTCAAATAATAACATTCATATGTTAGCACACGAGTAGGTATTTACCCAACCCGTTCGCCACGGCTATGGTTTGACACATGATTTGACACAAGGTCGCAAATATGAGGTGGTCGAAATCACAATTCACTTGTAATGGATCCGCGAGACTAACTTGCTAACCAATACACCACGATGAGACACCTTTTTTGCACACAGAGACATTGTTAAATATTCCCATGCGATGCAAATAATTCGAATACAGTTATATATGTCAAATTGTTGGTCACGATTTTAGGCGTTTAATTCTTCTTTTGGTAAATCCAAGTCGGTATTGAGTTGGGTTTCTTTAATCCTAGTCTTGTAGTTTTCCTTGAAATCCTAGGTAAAACAAATTTAGTATCAGTTTATGGTAATTATGAACTTTTGTTACGTAAATTAAGGTGTCCCAGAAAAATCAGAACCCACAAATTTTTTAATAAAACTGTTAATTTTAACTAGAGAGTATAGGGTTAGGGTTAGGGTTTAGGGTTTAGGGTTAGTTTAATTGGAAAATATATAATTAATTTGGGTTCTGTTTTTTCTGGGTCATCCTGTACAGGGTAACCCAGAGAAAACAGAACCCAAACCCTAACCCTAACCCTAACCCCAAACCTAGCCTTTAACCTAACCCCAACCCTAATCCTAAATCCTAGCCCTAGCCGTAAACCTCCTAGTTAAAATTAACAGTTTTATCATAAAATTTGTGGGTTCTGTTTTTTCTGGGACACCCTAATTTACTAAACAAAAGTTCATAATTACCCAGTATGTTACATAATCTATGCATCCTTTCTTCTGACAAATCGATTAAAATAAATTTTACTAGCAAAATCCTAGACGTCTTGGCTACGAATCGACTCACAGGTGATAACGAGTTTTACATTATCCTCTTGCTTGCCCACTCCCGTAAGGTCTGAGAATCATACTACATCCTATTAAAATTTCTCTGTGTCTGGCACAAGGCCACAAATATGGTGTTCCCGGGTAGGGCGCGCCATTATTCTACAATTAGTTTATATCATGTCAGGTTAATCAATGTAGAACAGAGATCACACTGTGCTGGCCATATTAGTATTGTGTTCTATGCTTCTAGCAAGAAAGAAATCTCTGAGAAATAGATGTAAAACAAAATGTATCTGTCCATGTTATACTCCTGGATGATTGGCGTAAGATGCACAAAAATAAATTTAACCAACATATCTATTTTCAAAACATTATCAAAGAATGCAACATTAGCAGAAAGGTTTAGTGAGATTTGTGAAACTGAAATTTGCCTTTCAAGATATCGTCAATGTCTGGTTTGGAATTGATACATCTAATCAAGAGAATTGCTTTCAAATGTTTATCAGTCAATCTCGTTCGATGGGTTGATTCCGTAGTCAAGTCCATGAGGATTTAAAAAGCTTAACATGATATTTAAATTCAAATGGTATCAAAACGTCTGGCGTTCCGTACGTTTTAACAAACAAATTCAAAGTACCGTCAGCGGGCCTGATAAAATGCCTTCGCGGGCCGGGTCCCACTCGTGGGCCGTAGTTTTGTGACCCATGATTTCGAAGAACGATACTTCGTTGAATATTGTTTCCTCGTACGAAATAAACGTGGGAATGATTCCCGACGAAGTAATAACTAGAAAAATTATCTTTAAACATAGGTAAACTCAATTGTTACTTAAAAAAAAAAACTCTCGAAAACAAACTAAAGATGCGCATTTAATGAAACAGCACTAGCATGAAAGTTTCAAAATGTATCTTTTACTTACAAGAGAACATTGTAATAATCACCCTTTCGTGATAACATAAACTCCAAAACAA
This sequence comes from Doryteuthis pealeii, assembly GCA_023376005.1. Lineage (NCBI taxonomy): Eukaryota > Metazoa > Mollusca > Cephalopoda > Myopsida > Loliginidae > Doryteuthis > Doryteuthis pealeii. The sequence continues at coordinate 81,543,897 of CM042153.1, forward strand.
AACAAAAAATCTGAAGTTATTTCTAAATTTAGACATTAATGAAGTTCTTACTACGCTGCTTACCCAAAAACCAAAAAACGAATAGACTGTTAAAAAGCAGACACCAAATTTAGAATCTAAGACTGTAAGTAATATATATATATATATATATATATATATATATATATATAATGAGATTATATAAATTGTACAAACATAGAGTACAAATGAATAAAACATATGTCTATAACCACTCCACGAAGAAGAATTTAAATGGCAAAATCCAATTTGAGAAAATTGAAAATAAAATAACTAGTCTGTCTGTCAGTCTGTCTGTCTGTCTCTGTCTCTCACTCCCTCTGTCTTTCTATATATATATCTTAACTGGTTAAGTTATCAAAATAGGAATTTATACAGATTTTTATGAAACGTCCAATACATCTAAAATGATATCAAATGTTTTGAAAATTCTATCTCTCTATCGCCCCCCTCTCTCTCTCTCTCTCTCTCTCTCTCTCTCTTTCTCTCTCTCTCTATCTCTAATATATATATATATATATATATATATATATATATATATATATAAGTATCAAGATTTTTGTTCTTTTTGACAACTTGTATTCTGAAAAAAATAAACGTTCATTTATTGTTCATTTCTATCTTGGAAAATAGACCTTCAATCTCTACGCTTTTATGAAACACACACACACACACACACACATACACACACACACACACACACACACATATATATATATATATATATATATATAT
>CM042153.1:81549649-81559649 GCA_023376005.1 Doryteuthis pealeii
TGGTCAGAGGATATCTATCATGGGAAGTAGGGGGAGAGATCAAAGGATTGTAGTTTGTTCGGGGAAATAAGATGAGGAGGTTGCTGGCTGCTTGTTAGGAAAGGGTTTTGTAGGAAGAAGTGGGTTACAATTCTTGGTTGGTCAGGAGAGAGTTTTTGATTTATTGCATGGAGAGTAGGAGATAGTAATGGAAAAACATGTAGAGGGTGGTGGCAACAAAATTAGACCATCAGTTTTTTTGGTAGGTGTGAAAAGTTGTTGAGATCGGTGGCACTAAGTTAGGCCATTAGTTTTATGGTATTGTATGTGGCACACATTAGGCCATCAGTTTTATAGTAGGTGTGGATAAGAATTTTGATTTTACGACATTGTCAACCCTTGTTGGGTTATTTTATACCGAAGATGTTTTGTTTTATTTATTCTTGGTGCTATATTAATAAGGTAACAGTGTTCAATATCATGGATAGAGCATTTATATCTAAGTTAAGGTATAGAAGACATGGACATAGAGACAACGGTGTTGTTGACTACATGTTCACGATACCTTAACTTATATATATATATATATAATATATATATTATATATATATATATATATATAATGTACGTCAAAAAAGTATCGAGATTTTTAAAAACTTTTTGATACACCTTGTGTCTGAAAAAAATTAACGTTCCATTCATTGTTCATTTCTATCTTGGTAAATAGCTTTAATCTCGTGTGGCTTCGTAACCCGCAGCAAGGCTGGGCTAGTAGCACACTCTAGCAAACATAAATAACATGCCTTCTTGATAGCTTGCACAACGAGTATATATATATATATATATATATATATATATATATGCATCAGTTTTTTTTTTGGTAGGTGTGAAAAGTTGTTGAGGTTGTTGGCACTAAGTTAGGCCATTAGTTTTATGGTAGGTGTGGATAGGAATTTTGATTCTTTGAATGTAGAGGGAGAAGAGATGAGATGAAATGGTGTAGGGTGGTCAATATTTATATAGTTAGCTATGGAATTTAAAAAAAAATTATTATTGTGCTGCATTTTTTAACCATATTCGTGATGGAGCTTAATTTTATTTTCGCGAATTATAGCTTTTGCGATTGATATATCGAGGTTAAAAAATCCAGGTCTGATGTTTATCGTCTCAGTGTGTGCTATTGTTGCTGATTCGCATATAGTCTTATGTGTTTCTTATGTATTGGTTTGATGAGTCTGGCGTTGGTGAAATTGAATGTGAGATTTTGCTCTGCAATGTGTGTGAATAATGCATTTAAGTTATCGTGTGTTTTTATCGATCTTTTATGCTCTTTGACACGTTGGGTGAGACTTCATTGGGTTTCTCCGATGTAGCATTTGTTGTAGTTTATTGCAAGGGATGGTATAGATACCGGCGCTGGGGGTATCGGGGGTGTTGGGAGCATCTGTGCGTGTGGAGGAGTTGGTGAGGTCCTTGATTGTTTGGGAGGTAGTTTGTATGATTAAAAAAATCCCCAGATAACTATATAAATATTGACTACTTGTTTGAGTTATTATTTTTTGTTCACTTTTCTTTTTTCCTTACCTCATATATATATATATTATATATATATATATATATATATATATATATATGGGGTGTTTGTGTGTGTGTCCATTTGTAGTAAACAAAATCAGCGAAGTGGCCTATTGTCGGTATCAGCCAAAAACGAGGAAAATTGTCTCTTTTTTTAACGCTAGACCAGCAATGATGCTTTTTCTGAGGTGTAGCCACACACCTACCGGCAGCTCTCATATGTTTTATTGCACAGATCAGATTATCCAAGCTGTGCTACTCATGCGCTAAGTTAGTGAGGACCGGTATCGTACCCAGAACCTTAAGATTCCATGACGGATGCTCTATAATTATATTGTCAACCTTTTATACTCCCCCTGAGAAATCAAAGTTTTCTGTTTGCTAATATTATTTGCAACTTTGAAGATTTACCAAACACATATGTCCAATACACATTCACACCCACACATACAAATATAAAGCCCCCAAAGGGGCCTCCTGTTGGCGGTGGATGATGACCCGTTATGCTTAAGGATGGAATTTTCATTATGCAGTTTATTACATGCAACGCTATTCCGGTCCTTAGGTTAGACGAGCGGTCGGAGAGGGTAGCTACGATTAATCGGCTGGTCACATAAAACCCTAATAAAATCATATCTATAAAAATCGGATTGATTTAAAAATTAGAATGATTATTTAAAAATTATAATGATTATTTAAAAACTAGAATGATTATTTAAAAATTAGAATGATTATTTAAAGATTAGAATGATTATTTAAAAATTAAAACGATTAAAAATTAATGATTTATTAAAAATTTATTAAAAATAATTAAATTAATTAGATTAATTTAATTTAATTTAATAAGTGTAAGTGTAATGATAAAATATCTGTACGTGTAAGTGTAAATATTGCTATATACACTATACAATATAGTCAATATTGCAAGTGTAAATGTAAGTGTAAAATACATGTAAGTGTAATAATAAAATAAGTGTAATAATAAAAGATCAATTTAATTTAATTTAGATTAATTTAATTAAATTAATCAATTAGATTAAATAAAAATTAATGAAGAAATAATGATTTTAAAATGATTATTTAAAAATTAAAAGGATTAAAAATTAAAATGATTAAAAATTAAAATGATTAAAAATTAGTCTCGTTACTCGTCAGTGATTTTCTTATACAATAGAATGAATTAAATGGAGTCGGCCGTGATGCAATAGTTCGTAGGAAACAGATATGGCTACACGAGTTCAAATCATGGAAGAGGCTGGTAGCTTTTCATATAGCGCTAAAACTGTTAGGAACAGTAGGCATTTACCCAACCCATTCGTCACGGGTAATATATAAGACAGGGTCGCATCCAGCATCCAACGAGGATCGAACTTGCTCTTAGTAATGGAACTGCGAGAGTAGCTTGTTAATCATTACACTACGATTTAATTAACTTTGGGAAATATATATGATTATCCGGATTATTGCCTTATATTAACCTCTTACCATTTAATTATATATGCGCAAAATGGTGATGGCTAATGCCCTTTCTGTCGTGAATATGACGTTACACTGCATCTAGAGATTAATTTTTAATTCTGGAGCTCTTAGGAGTGTTGAGTACCCCTTCATCACATCTGTTGCATAATCTATGGTAGCATAGATTATTGACAACACTGTGTAGCGAAAATGGAAAGTTACAGACCGTTGAGGGAACATTTGGCCCCAGAGGCGGGAAGACCGCAAATCGCGTGAAGTCGCGTGAGATGTTGTGCAAGAAAAATGTTTATTGCTTAGCTGGGCTCATAACTGCGCGCGCTGTCTTAGATAGAAGAAACTTAGTTAAGAATAAAGTTGTAAAAAGTACCATGGCGTTGTTGGTCAATGAATGCCTTAGCTAGAAAATGAATCAAGAACCCAGACAAGAAGAAGAGATACAATCAACATGGTGACTGGACGATCACAGATGACCAGGGAAGAAGAAAGTAAGTTATGCATCTGATCTCTCTAATACTCTCTCTCTCTCCCCTCTCTCTCTCTCCCCCTCTCTCTCTCTCTCTCTCTCTCCCTCTTTATGAAAAGAACATTTGTGTATATACCCAAGAGAGGTATATAACACTTTAATTACGTCCACTCTAATACGGAGTGGTAGTTCCTCGTAAGGTCACATCTATGGGTTAAATAGATAAAATCAAATAAGTTGTAAAAATGGGTTACAAAAAAATTGAGTTTAAGATTTTAAAAAGAATTGGTAATTTATGAGGAACTGCGTCCCGGTCTCCCGCCTCAAAGACCGCTACCCGGTGACTATCAAAATAACAACCCCAGCTCGTCGTAATTCTTGTTTATTTATCGTAATTTGTCGTAATTCTTGTTTAGATATGAAGATGGATATATAGTTTTGAATAGACTGAGATAGATAGATAGATAGATAAACAAACAAATAATAGATAGATATGAACAAATGGAGATAGATAATTTCGACAAGTAAATGTATTGGGGGGGTCGCTTCTTTTTTTGTCGTAATTCTTGTTTATTTAAACTAAAAACAAGACATTAAACAACATGAATAAAAAAAATCTTAGTATTTAAAGTAATATAGATAAATATGACCAAATTGAGATAGATATATAGATGGTTAGTTTTGAATAGACTGAGCTGGGTCGTTTTTTTAATAGTCACCGGGCAGCAACTCTTGAGGTAGGAGACCGGGACGCACTTCCTCATAAATTACCGAATAATTAAAACAAACGTATTTGGTATAAAATAACCCAAGGGTTGACATGCCGTAAAATCCAACCAACCAACCAACCAAATTTTAGGCGCCATAAGGCATGTTTCAGTAATAATCACTATACCAGAAAATATTCAAATTCTGCTGTATAATACAGCATCATTAGAAATAGCTAATCTCAGAAGAGATCGCTAAACGATTTAGGAACTTGTTATAAATTTGATTTCATACATTGCGTTATATACCCATATTGGCATCGTACATCATACATCCGGTATATAAACGAGAGAGAAAACTCGGGGGATTGAGAGAGAGAGAGAGAGAGAGAGAGAGAGAGAGAGAGAGAGAGACGAACAGACTGGATGAAAGAGAGAGTACCTAGCCTGTTGAGTTAAAGTGAAATGTATTAGTCTAATTCATTTCCTTTTTGACCCAATTTTTCCTTATATTATTTTTCCTTACTTGGAAGAGTTCTAGAAACTGATTAATTTTTGTTTAATTATTAAATTATATTACTTAATTAGTAAAAATCAAAAAACAATTGTTGTGTGTTTCTTAGAAACACATTAATGTGTCTGCGAGATTTCAAATCAGAATGTCATCTTTTTTCGGAGTTATAAGTCGACACGTACATACCAGATACATGTTGAGAGAGAGAGAGAGAGAGAGAGAGAGAGAGAGAGAGAGAGAGAGAGAGAGAGAGAGAGAGAGAGTTGAGTAGAGACTTACTTGTTACTTCATTTCTCCTTAACTACTTCTAGTCGCCATATTTCCCCCTCTTCTTTCGCCGCCATATTGTCGTCTAATCTTCCAACTGCTTCTTCTAAGGGCTAGCGTTTTAGTCATGCAATTAATTAAACCACAAGACATTCTTTCCTTGATCAAGATTTATTTTACTTATTCGCCGCGCGGGTGAGAATCAACCTCGCAGTAACACGTCTACTCTGCTTCATTCTCAGGTTGAAACTGATTGTCTAACTAATCACGTGAGTCGCGAGATTCGCGCCTCTAGTGGTCAGAGAGCTATAAACGTCCGGGTGATTTTCCACTGGCCCCCTTGATTTTCGCTACAAGGTCTGTCAAAAATTTATGCTACCACATTAATTGTAACAATTATTCCACCCCAGACGTGATATAGTAATGATAATAAATACTGGAACCTACATTCATTTTCTAGTTATCCAATCAAAATAATGATAAATATTAGAACCTTTCAATTTCCAGTTATACATCTATACATATATAAAGGGCAGTTGCTTGAATCTGTATGTCCGGAGGAAACTTCGAAAATAAAACAATTAACGACAAAGTAAATATATATACACATTAAATATCACCAGGCCTTGGTTTTTGAGGAAAAATAATGAAGATTTGATTCATATTTGGGAAGATATTTACAAATTCAAATTTGAAAAGTAACAGAAGGGAAAGTCATTTGCATGTTATTTTGTTTATCTTTTTTTCATGTTTTTTTTTTTCGCTTTGAAATATGATATTGATTGATTGAATTAATTGCATCATTTATATACATATATTTTTGTAAATCATTGAATGTAAATTTCTTACTATTCTGTTATATATTTCCGTTTAGATTTTTATGAGGATCTCACTCGCAATATGCAAAAATGGATATGCGAGACTAACGTTTAAAAAATCCCCCTCTACCCAGGCTATGCCTGGTAGCCATTTCTAGTAGTATTATAATAGAGATTATGTAACTGCCTGTCTGTGACCGAAACTATGTCTTGCAGATCCACTCCTACTGTAAAGCGAGTTCGATCTTCACTGGATGCCCAACACTTCCGACCTTGTGTCACATCTTACACGTGGCGAACGGGTTATCTAAATGCCTACTCATTGTGAACAAGTAACAAAAAGAAAATAAATTACAATTAACTTATATCTGGGCAATTCCATGTCAAATCATCCAGGCCATGTCACCCACCCCCTTCAATTTTTCTGAAATTATGTTCAATATATGTAGAATAATAATTTAAAGGAAACAGAAAATTATATGCAATGCCACATTGTGATTTTTTCACTTGTTGATCTTGCATTGAAAACATCAAAAATCCTTAATAACTTTAAAAAGGTTAATTTTATGCCTATTTTGATAAGATTTTTCGATTCCTCAGGCCAAAAAGCTTCTAGAAGCCAATTTTCAGAAGTAGAGGAACTCTAGAACCCATTTTATAGACAGAAATAGATTACAAAATGGCGCCAATTTTCTCACCCCTCCTCTAATTTCTCGAGTTTAAAATCGACATAACTCGGCGAATTTTTCGAATTGGAAGCTCAAATTTGGGGGATTGTCTAATTCTAACATAGTCTACAACTGTACAAAATTGACAATTTCATTTTTTTTCTGATGATTTGACATGGAATTGCCCATATCTTATTATAATGGAGATTGTGTGTTTTTCTGTCTGCAACCGAAACTATATTACTAATCGAGTCACAATTAACACAGTTATTTACATCACATTCTCCATGATTTTATTTATATTTAAACCTCAATTATTAATAAAAGTGCTTCACCTTTTTATTAGTGTTGTCCATATCCACATACAAATAACATGCAATTGTATTTATATATACAAAAAATACGGTTTGCAGTGTGAACGGGAATGCTAATTTGCATATTGATATTAAAAATGTGATTTTATTAAATATGTCCTTAGTATTATTGATTTCTAATTGTTTGGTTTTATTTTAATGAATATAAGCAAAAATCTCTTCAATGAATCTTAAATGAAATCCATTAACAAGAAAAATAAGTGTAATTTTATTCTTTATTTCCTAATTTAACTAAATAGTTAAATAAGTAAAATTCAGCAATGAAAGACGGAAGTGATGGAAGAGTAAGTTTCATTTCTATTTTTTCTATTATACCCCACTCTGTTCAAACCTTTTATCTGCCTTCTTGTTAGACTTTCTAATTTAATACGATATTTCATTACATTAAAAATTAAAATACTTGCACCCGGAGGGTGCATATATTTGCTAGTATAACTAACAATAGTAACGACTGACTATTTGTGTATACCCCCCACCCAAAAAAAAATACAAAAAAAAACAAAAACAGACCGACTATTTGTGCAAACAATATAGAGAGACGGAGGAAAATACTTCCGGGTTTATAGTTTGTAATTACACAATACAAACTTTTGCCTGGAGAAATAATATATATAAAAAACGAAAAGACGAAATTATTCGCAGCCCTGGAAAAAAGTCAGATGGTACTATAAAAATGTCCAATAGAAAAAAATTATGTAAGTGTTGCCTAAGTTAAATATACTAAAGTGCTCAATATAAAACGTAGAGCTAATCTTATTATAATGGAGATTGTGTGTTTGTCTGTCTGTAACCGAAACTAAATCACTACTCAAGTCACAATTCCCTTAGTTATTTACGTCACATTCACCATGAATTTATTTTTATTTAAACCTTAATTATTGATAAAATTGTTATACCTTATTAATACTGTTGGATTAATATACATTCCAATAACATGCAAGTATATCTATATATTCAACAAAAATAGCAGTTTACAGTGTGAACGAGAAGGCTAATTTGCATATTGATATTTAAGAATTTGATTTTAATGAATATATGCTTAGTATTATTGATTTCTAATTGTTTGGTTTTCTCTTAATGAATCTAGTTTTTATTACATTATTTTATTACATCAAAACCTAAATACTTGCACCCGAAGGGTGCATATATTTGCTAGTAAATAATAATAAAGTAAACCTAATGAATCAGAGAATTTATATCTAGGTTTCTCCTAAAGGATCATCAGGGTAATTCTGACTCTTTTTCATTTGTTGTTGGATATTATTATGGATTATTCTATTTTATTTTTCTTTTTAGATATTTTATGGTTTTGAGCAGCTCTATTAAGTCGGATTCAAATTTATCCGACCATATTACCTATAGGCACCACCTTAGATCTAGATTAAGAAAGGACATGTTTTTCATTTACACCATCAATATCCGGTTGTTTGTTAGGGGTTAAGGTTAGGGTTAGGGTTAGGGTTTAGGGTTAGTTTTATAATTTTTAAATCTAAAAATCATCTGTTAAAAAAACCGGATATTGACAATGTAAATGAAAAACATGTCCTTTCTTAATCGAGATCAAAAGGGGGTGCCTAAAGGTCATATGGTCCAATTTATCTAGTCCTTTAATATGGAGAAGATGAAGATTAGTTTTAAAGAGTACCACATATTCAGATGTTGAAATTGCAAGACATTAAAGGTTGTGTGCATGTATGTATGTATGTGTGCATGTGTGTGTGTGTGTGTGTGTGTGTGTGTGTGTGTGTGCATAACCTTTAATTTCTTGTAGTATGTGGTACTCTATCTTTTGTTGTCTTTATCGACGACAAAGTTCTTCTTCCGTCTCTCCATTATTTTCTTCGTTCATCCGAAATATTTTCCCTTCTTTATTTTATTTGCTCACCGTTGCGTTATCTGCAACCTTTTAAAAGTCTTTTTGAAAATTCACAAATTGTTTTATCTTCAGACGACCTTTACCTTTTCAGTTCGCTTTTGAATCTTCTTTTTTTTCCCTCTCTCTCTTTATTCTCCGCACCATCAATAATTGCTGCTCTTAAGCGCTTTCATCTCTCCTGAGTCTCTTGTCGCAAATTCCCCCCGTGGAGCTTTATCTACATCCCGACTACCTATACAAAGTGAACTTGTTGATTCTTACAAATGTACAATTGTTCCAAATATTCACGCTCCCTCACAATACAGAGGAACCTCGGTTCACGAACATAATTCGTTCCAAATATTCACGCTCCCTCACATTACAGAGGAACCTCGGTTCTCGAACATAATTCGTTCCGCGTTTTCCAGCTCTCTCACATTACAGTGGAATTTCGGTTCTCGAACATAATTCGTCTCAAATATTCCCGCTCCCTCACTTACAGTGGATCCTCGGTTCTCGAACATAATTCGTTCCAAATATTCACGTCCCATCACATTACAGTGGAACCTCGGTACTCGAACATAATTCGTTCCAAATATTCCCGCTTCCTCACAATACAGAGGAACCTCGGTTCACGAACATAATTCGTTCCAAATATTCACGCTCCCTCACAATACATGGAACCTTGGTTCTCGAACATAATTCGTTCCACATTTTCAATCTCTCTCACATTACAATGGAACCGGTTCTCGAACATAATTCGTTCCAAATATTCAAACTCTCTCACATTACAGTGGAACCTCGGTACTCGAACATAATTCGTTCCAAATACCCGCTCCCTCACAATACAGAGGAACCTCGGTTCACGAACATAATTCGTTCCAAATATTCACCTCCCTCACAATACAGAGGAACCTCGTACTCGAACATAATTCGTTCCAAATATTCCCGCTCCCTCACAATACAGAGGAACCTCGGTTCACGAACATAATTCGTTCCAAATATTCACGCTCTCTCACAATACAGTGTAACCTCGTTCTCAAACATAATTCGTTCCACATTTTTAAGCTCTCTCATAATACAGTGTAACCTCGGTTCTCGAAAATAATTCGTTCCAAATTTTCAAGCTCTCTCGCTTTTACAGTGGATCCTCGGTTCTCGAACATAATTCGTTCCATATATTCAAGCTCACTCACATTACACTGGAACCTCGGTTCTCAAACATAATCCGTTCCAAATATTCAAACTCTCTCACAATACAGTGGAACCTCGTTCTCAAACACAATTTCGTTCCATTATAT
>CM042153.1:81564311-81584311 GCA_023376005.1 Doryteuthis pealeii
CCCAGAGAAAGTAGATATCCCTTATTAATAGGGAGCGTTGCGTTTACACTTTTAGTTGGCGGTCATCATTGAAATCCCCCCAAAGTCCTCACCCTGGGGGATGGGGAGCTTATATATATATATACATTTATATATATATACGATATATATATATATATATATATATATCATAGTATAATAAGTGCGCCTTCATATGTGTAACATGGAATAGTAAATCGAAATATGATTCTGTGAAAGAATATAATATATATATGTGTGTGTGTGTATGTGTATATGTAGGCGCGTGGGCTAGTGGTTAGAGTCGTGGGAAATGGACACGTCGATTCGAGTTCAATTCCTAGACGAAGCTGTTGGCATTTAGCACATAGCGCTAATACCCTTGGGAAATGTATGAATCCATATATTCTCCTTCAGCTATGGGTTAAATAGTAGGGCAGACTGGACCCTTCAGCCTTGGGTAGGTAACCAGTCTAGGAGAGGGATAACTCTGAATTCAAAATATCTCCTGAGGTCGGGGTCGTTTGATAGTTGGGTTGTGGCAACCCTTTGATGCACCAATTCTTTCCTATCGACTGTGCCAAAAAGTGTGGATGGTCCAACACAAGCCTTCACCACTATAAACAAATCACTGTGTGGGTGTTCATTGTGTGTGTGTGTGAACCCTCATGCGTCGAAAATCGACGAGAGAGTCCATAATGTGTGTGTATGTGTGTTTGTGCGTGTGTATATGCGTGTGTCTGCGTACGCACTGTGCATGTTTGTGTTTATCTTATCGTATCTACTTGAAATCATATGTGTATACATTTTTATGAAGATTAATATTTAGAAAAAAACAAACACATGATGTTAAAATTCGCTGACAGAAATCTGTTTCGACCCTTTATTGAAGTGGTCTTCATCAAAATAAAAAATATATTTATTAAAATAGAATAAAATAAAATTTATTTATTTTATTTTCAAAACAGAATATGCATTTTTCAAAAATTTAAAAATTAAAAAAAAAAAAAAAAAAATTCCGGCATGAACTAAGAACGTTTCATCTTTACCACTTTCGTCTTATAACGGTCCACTCATATACACACATCGTTCTTGATGAAGACCACTTCAATAAAGGGTCGAAACTGATTTCTGTCAGCGAATTTTAGCATCATGTGTTTGGTTTTTTTCTAAATATTAATTTCATACTGTCGGATTCATTTCCATTCACTTTTTTCATAAATCTTTATATATAAGCTTGCTCAAGAAACTATGTTATCGCCTGCGTGTGTCTGTGTGTGTTTCTGCCTGTGAATATTGTGGAAATGACACTGAAAGTAAGGAAATAAAATTATACCATAGAATATAGACATGAAACAAATCAATACCATACAACATAATCCCCAATAATGCTAACACATTGTTAAAACCAATTACAAAAAAGTATAAATATAAATACACGATATGTATAACTTCCTAACCGTTAGGCATGACATAACCCCAGACGGGTTGATATACCGTTAAAATCAATAAACAATCAAACAGAAAGTAAGAAAAAGGAGATGATACAGAGCAAAACACAAAAGAGAAAATAGAATGATGGTTAGGATGGTTGAGAGAGAGAGAGAGAGAGAGAGAGAGAGAGAGAGAGAGAGAGAGAGAGAGAGAGAGGAGAGAAGAGAGAGATCAGCATTGATTTGCGTTGTCCCTGGCAACTGTTGATGACGTCAAAGCTCACAGAACGTCAGGGTTGTGACTGACTATGATGGTGAGAAAAAAAATTAACACACAGATATTTGTACACACAGGCGCACATACCGACGTAGACTAAACTTCGCACGCGTAGGCATCCGCACACCACACACACACACACACACACCACCTCTACACACTCACGCGCCGCGCTTACACATTTCTAAAGACACTCTTCTTGTATAATTGAATATGATTACACAGGACCGCTTTCGAAAACACAGAACACTGTACACATATTGGAAGAGTCGAGCTATGCGCACGTTAATGCACTAAACACACACAGTGAGAAAATCACCCGGAGAGAAGAGAGAGAGAGAGAGAGAAGAGAGAGAGAGAAGAGAGAAGAGAGATGAGCGATAAATGAAGCGAGGGAGAAAGTAGAGTGAGAAAAGGAGAGACAGAGAGAGACAGTCAGAGATACAGAAGAGAGAGAGAGAGAGAGAGGAGAGAGACAGAGAGAGAGACAGAGAAGAGATAGATAGATAGATACAGTGAGAGGAGAGAGAGAGAGAGAGAGAGAGAGAGAAGAGAAAAGAGAGAGTGTGATAAAATAGATAGATGGAGAGAGAGAGAAGAGATGAATAGATAGATAGATAGATACAGAGAGGCGAGAGAAAGAGAGAGAGAAGAGAGAGAGAAAGAGAGAGTATTAAAGTGAGAAGGATATAATAAAAGTAGGTAGGTGGGGAGACAGACAGAAGAGAGAAAGAGAGAGAGAAACAGAGAGAAACAGAGAGAGAGGGAAAGACAGACAGACAGACAGAGACAGAAAAGAGAAAGAGAAAGACGGAAAGAAGAGAGAGGAGAGGGGAAGACTGACAAAAGAGAGAGAGATAGAGAAAGAGAGAAAGACGGACAGAAGAGAGATAGATAGAGAAGAGAGAGAAGAGAGAGAAGAACAGACAATAAAGAGAGGGAGAGAGTAGATGTACAGGTGGGAGAGAGAGAGAGAGAGACGACCAAAAAGAGAGAGAGAGAGAAAGAGACAAGAAAGAGACAAGAAGGACAGACAAAAGAAGAGATAGAGAGAGAAAGACGGACAGAAGAGAGAGAGACAGACAGACAGAATGAGAGAGAGAGAGGGTAAGAGAGAGAGAGAAAGAGAGAGATAGAAAGAGAAAGACGGACAGAAGAAAGAGAGAGAGAGAGAAAGACGGACAGAAGAGAAAGAGAGAGAGAGAGGGTGAGGGAGAAAGAGAGATAGAGAGAAAGACCGACATACAGAAAGACGGACACAAGAGAGCAAGAAAGAGAGAGTGAAAGAGAAAGACAGACAGAAAAAGAGAGAGAGAGAAAGATAAAGAGAGAGAGAAAGACGGGCAGAAGAGAGAGGGAGAGAGAGAGAGAGACAAAGAGAGAGAAAGAGAGAGAGGGAGAGAGAATGTATTAATGAGAGAAGGATATAAGCGGAGTAGGTAGGAGGGAGATGCTCAAAACGAAAGCGGAGAAAATTGGTAAGATAATTTGTGTCGATTGAAAATGCAAAAGAGACTTTCTTCCCTCACACCGAACAAGTGCAAACACTTGAGTTCTTGAATCGCACGTGCGCGTGCGCATTAACAGTCAAACGAAAAAAAAACAACAAAAAAAAGACACACACACAGCGATTTGGTGTCGTGACCCATGTAGTTTTCTACTAGAATTTTGTCTCTCTTTTCTTTAGGTTTAGTGTTCGGCAAGGAACCTCAAGGTTCCTTGTGCGATACCGGCTCTTGCCAACTCAGCGTATGAGTAGCACACGGATCTATGCTGTAAAGTGAGGAGCTGATGGTAAGTGTGGCGCTCCGCATCAGACGCTAAAACAATCTCCTTGGTATAAAGCGGTAGTGAAAGAGGGGATAGACTCCCTCGCTGTCTGGCTGATACCGACTTTAGTCCGCCCCAACGACTTTACTACACTTTTTTAAATATCTAGAAGTATGAACTCCCTCAATCCCCAGCTATGGGTTAGATAGTACCACTGCTACCACTTCTCATCGGAGTAAATATGTTCGATCTCCAGTCGTGCTATTACGTTCACGTTTGGTTGTTTGGTTGAATTTTACGGCATGACAACTCCGGGTTGGGTTATTTTATGCGGAAGACATTGTTTTATTCATTCGTGATGCTTACTGAATTTTTTATAACTCAATTTTTTTAAAGACATTTTGTTAACTAATGTTTTTTCTACTTAACCTATATATGGGCTCCTAACAGGTACTATCACTCCGGGTCTGGGTGGACCTGGGAGTAATGGTGATATGTTGGTACTCCATATTCCCAGAGCTATAGAATTGGAAAACTGTGAGATGCAGGATACTTTACTTTCTTACTTATTGTTGTGAGGGTTTAAGGGGTCAAATAAGAACAAAACGACGGGTAACAAAGTAGACAATTACAATAGAGTTAAGTGGAAATTACGTCCGACAATAGAGACATTGGCTTACTCGCATTGGCTTACTGCTAAGCCACAATTATCCCTGTTACTTAGAGTAACCTGTCGGCACATTTCTTTAGTCTTATAGGGTGTATCACCTATAACACTTATACTCTTGAGAAAGGTATGAACACGCTCATATTCCTATATATGGGCTAGATAGTACTACTACAACAACTTCTAAAAGAATGGCATTAAATAACCCGTGAAGATTAATATGCCATTAAACAACAACAAAAAACGAAACTGAATATCTATGTAGGGAAAAGAAAATGATTCGTTTTGAATACTACCGAAGACTAAGAGTGATTTTACAAGTATTTTCATGTTCGATATTTACAAAGGTGTGTCTAAAAAGTACCAAGTTTGAAACTATATTTACCAAGATAGAAATGAACAATGAATGGAACGTTATTTTTCTAGAATAAAGGTGTATCAAAAAGTACCAATTTTAAAGTTGTATTTAGCAAAGATAGAAATTGAAAATGATGAAACGTTATTTTCGAATACAAGGTGTGTTAAAAAGTACCAAGTTTGAAGCTGCATTTACCAAGATAAAAATGAACAATGAATTGAACTTTTTTTTCAGAATGCAAGATGTGTCAAAAAAGTACCAAGTTTAAAGCTGTATTTACCAAGATAGAAATGAAAATGAATGAAACGTTAATTTTTCAGAATACAAGGTGTGTAAAAAAAGAACCGAGTTTGAAGCTGCATTTACTCAGACAGAAATGAAGAATGAATGGAACATTATTTTTTTTCAGAATTCAAGGTGGGTCAAGTACAAAAACTCTCGGTACGTTTTTGAAACACCTTGTATGTATTTAACAACCCCCATCTGCTACATACAGGATGTAACACAAGATCTATTTTTAAGCGGAGTTTAACAGCTTGGAATTCATAGTTTTTCCTTTATCTAAACCGTTTGCAATACCAAGGTTAAAGAGCTCCATAGGCCCTATTATTTCCTTGGTCCTGTGTTGGTAATTATACCTGTCCTAAACAAAATGACATTACTTTTGACTCATCTATGTGGAGAAGTAGGGATGTGAACCATAGAAGATCAGCTTGATTTTGATGTATGATACATGATCCTGTGTTGATAATTATACCTGTCCTAAACAAAATGGCATTACTTTTTAATTCACCCTTGTATGTTGTGATATCTTTTTTATAATATCAGTAACATGCCGGTATCTGCAGATGTCGGTTTAGGGGATGATTCCTGGAACAGGCAGTTTTGTTTACGGATAGGCATGTCTGTTTGTTTGCAGGTGGAGTGGCGCCTATCATACTGGAACCGGCTACTTTAATCTGTTTGATATTCAAAGACTTTTTTTTGGGGGGGGGGGCTGCAGCTGTTTATGTCTAAGTAATTTCAAAGACCTATGCCCTTACAAAATATATTCAATGGTGTACGGATTGGGCAGATGAATTCTTCAGACGTTTTCATATTCGGTCGAAGCAATGTCTGAGAAGAGAGAAAAGAGACGACTAATCGGAGCTTTGGTTGGTTGGTTGGTTGGTTTTGAGTTTGAGTTTTATTTAACGGCATATCAACCTCTGTGGGTCATTTAATGCCAAAAAAAGGTTATTTTGGATTTCAGTCTTTAAAGTAGTGGTTCTATGGAGATATTCGGTTATGTTTTGTTATATCTTGTTGAAAAGGTTGGTTTTTTTTAGAAAATTTAAAATGTTTTCAGGGTAGCATCCGCATTGGAACCCCAATGTAACGACCTCAATACCGACCCGCTCGCAATTCAGCGCATGAGTAACACATGGATTAGTGCGGCAAGGCAGAAAGTTTCTTTACACAATGTCGGCTTCACACACACACACACACACATACATACACACACACACACACACTCTCTCTCTCTTCAGGGTTTATATTCTTAAAGATGTCCCTCAGATTTCTTGCTTGATTGTTTAAGGCTGTTACAATTTAGAGGGATATGTTTGGTTGTAAGGTTGTACTTTGTTTTGTAAGTTGGTTGGTTGGGTTTAAGTGTGGCATATCAACACTTGTTGGGTTATTCTATGCCGAAAACATGTTTGTTTAATTAATTCTTGATGGGTACTAAATCTTTTTTAAAACTAAATCTTTCAACACATTTTTTCAACACGTTTATTCTATTAATCCATAGATGGGACCCTAACACCTCTACCACTCCAGATCCGAGTGAACTTGGGAATAACGGTGAGGAAGAGGTACTCCACATTCCCCAGAGCACCAGAATTGGAACTTCACTCTCAGAAAAGAGTTTAACGTTATACCCAGCACAGCAAAACCCTCGAGCGTCTAAATATCTGTATAATCTCTTTATCATAACATTTTAAGGAATAAAAAACGATATTCAAATTTTATTAATTTGAAAATTGACAATATTATTCCTCTGAATATTACCTGACACTCAAAGCGTAGATATTATAGATCAATGTTCACCGCCAAATTATAAATTGGCAGCTTAATTTGAAGAGATATATTTTGAATGACAAACAGAGAAGATAGATATACTGTACAGACACTTGTATTTTTATGAAGAAAATTAGATTAAAATAAATTTGAAAAGACATTGTCTTCACGTTCTGTCTCTGTAAATAACGAATCACAAAGGAAATATTTTAGTCTATTTGACACACACTACACAACCATATATATATATATATATATATATATATATGTATATATAATATATATATATATATAAGAAATGGAAAGGAGTAACCTACTCGAGTTTCATCGGATTGGATTCTTCACAGGGTTACTTTAAATTAAATCGAGTTTACGATTAATCTTAGGTGTTATAAACATGCCCGTTGGAATCCAACGGGCATGTTTATAACACCTAAGATTATAGCAAGGATATGCGTCTTGCGTAGGGTATAAGTATTTAAATTCTAATGTAATAACTGTATTAAATTAGAAAGACTAACGCAATTGAATAAGAACGCATATAAAATGATTACACCTATTTGAATTATATTTGAATTAGTTTCTATATGATATCAGTCATATAACTGAAATCTAGAACAGAAGTCTATCATCATGATCATGGCGTCAGCAGGGCCGATATCCATGACAATCTCTCGCCAATCATCCCTATCATTCATTGACCCCAGGAAGTCCTCCGCACAGCATGCAGTTTCAGCACAGAGCCTGTCTATATAAGTCTTTGTTGGGCGACCCGCACTAGCATGTCCGTATGTTGGTTTCCACAGAAGTACGTCGCTTATGAGTTTTCCCTACTTCTCCAGCAGTGACAATATCTTCTTTAAAACATTAGATTTTGATAATGAGTTTCGTTGTTAGAGCAGATTACAGCGTATGCGTAAAAAAATGAACAATATTAGCAAAATATTTAAAATAAAACAAAAGATTGAGAGAGTTTCAAATCAAGATTATTATACTTTTTACATAAGTTAGCTCGGTCGGTAGAGAGTTCGGCTAGGAATCGCAAGTTTCCTGGTTCGATACCGACCCTCACCAAATCAGCGTATTAGTAGCACATGGGATCTGTGCGGTAAGGTGCTGATGGTAAGTGTGGCGCTCCACCTCAGACGCTAAAAAACAATCTCCTTTGGTCTAGCGGTTGTGAAAAGGAGATAGACTCCTTCGCTGTCCGGCAGATACCGACATTAGGCCGCCCTGACGACTTTATTTTATACATATTGAACTATCGCAATAGCTCTTAAATAACCACAGCAAACGTTGTAATAATGAAAATTTCATACTGTGGTATATCCACTGGTCCTGCTAGTAATAGTAATAAATTAATGATAAATAATGACCGTACTATATACAGCCAATACAGTAGATATAAAAAAAAGGTTATCGGGGCGCCTAAAGTCGGTATCAGCCAATCAGCGAGGGAGTCTATCCCCTTTTCACTTGCGCTAGACCAAGGAGATTGTTTTAGCGGTGAGGTGGAGCGCCATACATACAATTCGCTCCTCACTTTACCGCAGAGATCCCTGTGCTACTCGTACGCTGAGTTGGCGAGGACCGGTATCGAGCTAGGAACCTTGTAATTCCTAGCCGGACGCTCTACTAACTGAGCTAAACCGAATATTAATATTATTTTTTTAATTCTCCAACGTATTAAATTCAATCCAATGACTGATATATAGAAACCAATTAAAATGTAATTCGAATAGGTGTAATCATTTTATATGCGTTGTTATTTAACAGATCCCTGTGCTACTCGAGTTGGCGAGGACCGGTATCGAGCTAGGAACCTTGCGATTCCTAACTGGACGCTCTACCGACTGAGCTAACCTATGTTGAAAAGGTATAATAATCTTGATTTGAAACTCTATCAATCTTTTTTTTATCTTACATATTAGGAGTTGGCGAGGACCGGTATCGAACTAGGAACCGACTGAGCTAACTTGGGCCCTATAATGAAATAAGAAATAAAAAGAAAGCATAAATGCTATATTCAAAGAAATGGGCATTATGTCTGATAAAAAAAAAACATCTCAGCGAAATTATTTCAGAACGATTTACAGTACAGAGACCTAGAAAGAGAAATCACACAAATGTGGCATTTAAGCACGTTCATAATACCATAACGGCACAAGAAGTATGTTAAAACCAAAATCGATAATACGTATAAGTGTAGGGTTTGTACAAAGAGAGAGGGGGGAAGAGAGAAAGAGAGAGAGAAAAGAAGAAAGAGAGAGAGAAAGAGAGAAAGAGAGAGAGAGAAAGAGAGAAAGAAAAAGAGAGAAAGAAAGAGAAGAGAAAGAGAGAGAAAAAAGAGAGAAGAAAGAGAGAAAGAGAGAGAGAAAAGAGAGAGAGAAAAGAGAGAGAGAGAGAAAGAGAGAGAAAAAGAGAGAAAGAGAGAGAAAGAGAGAGAGAGAGAAAAAGAAAAAGACAGAAAAGAGAGAGAGAGAGAGAAAGAGACAAAAGAGAGAGAGGAAAGAGAAAAGAGAAAGAGACAGAAAGAGAGAGAGAGAGAGAAGAGAGAGAGACAGAAAGAGAGAGAGAGAAGAGAGAAAGAGACAGAGAGAGAGAGAGAAAGAGAAGAGAGAAAGAGAGAAAGAGAGAGAGAGAGAGAGTGAGAAGAGAGAAAGAAAGAGATGGGGAGTTAACAGTATAAGTAAACTTGTTGGGGCAGTCTAATGTCGGTATCAGCCAAACAGCGAGGGAGTCTATCCCCCTTTCACTAGCACCAGACCAAGGAGATTATTTTAGCGACTCAGGTGGAGCGCCACACCTACCATCAGCTACTCACTTTACCGCACAGATCCCTGTGCTACTCATACGCTGAGTTGGCGAGGGCCGGTATCAAACCAGGAACCTTGTGATTCCTAGTCGTATGCTCTACCGACTGAGCTAAGCCGGCCCTAAGAGAATAATACTCGTGTTCCTTAATTTTACGACCGTTATCATCTTGTAACTCCCTCTGATTAAAAATGAGACCGTCCAAATCGTATAAGATAAAATGTTGAAATGTCAATCCTGATTATACCGTGTCGCTTATCCGCCAAATTATTATTTCTAATGAGTGTCGTTACCTCAGCTAAATAATAGACCTGAATAATGGACATAGAAAAAATATAATAAGAAAGAAAGAAAAAAAAAAGAAAGAAGGGGGAAGATAGAGAGAGGGGTGAGCGTGCAAAATTGATAACGCTAATCTGTTTCAATCGGACATAAGAAAAAGATTAAAATAGGAAAGGAAAGAAGAGAGAGAGAGAGAGAGAGAGAGAGAGAGAGAGAGAGAGAGAGAGAAGAGAGTAGATAGTAGAGAGATAGATAGGGAGAGAGAGAGAAGAGATAGATAGATACAGAGAAAGAGAGAGAGAGAGTATTAATGTGAGAAGGACATAATAAAAGTAGGTAGGTGGGGAGATGAGTGATTAACGAAACAAGAAGAAAGTAGAGAGAGAAAAGGAGAAGAGAAAGACAGACAGAAGATAGATAGATAGGTAGATAGAGAGAGAGAGAGAGAGAGAGGGGGGGGGAAGAGAGACTGACAGAAGAGAGAAGAAAGACAGACAGAAGAGAGAGAGAGAAGAAGAGAAAGAGAGAGAGGGAGAAAGACTGACAGAAGAGAGAGAGAGAGAAAGACAGACAGAGAGAGAGAGAGAGGGAGGGGGAGAGAGAGAGACTGACAGACAGACAGACAGACAGAGACAGAAAAGAGAAAGAGAAACGGAAAGAAGAGAGAGGGGGAAAAAGACTGACAGAAGAGAGAGGGTGAGAGAGAGAGAGACAGACTGACAGAAGAGAGAGACAGACAGACAGACATACAGACATATTGAACTATTTGGCACTTAAGTAATCATATTAAACGTTGTAATACTTAAATTAGCATACTGTTGTATATCCACAGAGCCCGATAGTAATAAGATAATGCAGAGAAGTGCTACAAAAAGATTAGGGGAACAAACATGAATCTATGGGGAAGCTGATCTATTGGGAATTGTGCAAAAGATTGAAGTATGGCTATTCTGACAAATGGTAAACTTACAAACCGGAATCTGTCCAAGAAAAATTGGACGGTTAAAATTGTCTAGGATTTTGACATGCAAAAAGATCACCCAAAACAGACTAGAAAACAGATTTAATTTTCATAAACAAAAAGAAAAACTCTTTTTGGTGTATAGTCGTATTTACCCAACGTCGGGTATAGAATCAAGAGAGGAATCTCGGGTGAGAGAGAGAGAGAGAGATAGAGAGAGAGAGAGAGAGAGTGAGAGAGAGAGAGAGAGAGAGAATAAATTATAAATTTCATATATGTTATCATATATGACTAAAAACTATGTAATTTGTCTCGTATTATAATAACCTAAGATTAATAAGTCTCAAACCTTTCATCTAACTACAAACTATATAACTTGTCATTTGCTTTAAAAACCTAATCTCAATAATCTTCATCCATCTCCTCTGGCCACATACTACCGAACTTGTCTTTTTCTACAATAATCTAAGAACAGTGAGTCTAAAACATTTAATCTAACCCCAAAATACCTGTCTTTTTCTGCAATAATCTAAGAACTAAGTCTCAGACATATAATCTAACCTTAATATACCTGTCTTTTCTGCAATCATCTAAGAACTAAGTCTCAGACATATAATCTAACCTTAAAATACCTGTCTTTTTCTGCAATAATCTAAGAACTAAGTCTCAGACATATAATCTAACCTTAAAAATACCTGTCTTTTTCTGCAATAATCTAAGAACTAAGTCTCAGACATATAATCTAACCTTAAAATACCTGTCTTTTTCTGCAATAATCTAAGAACTAAGTCTTAGACATATAATCTAACCTTAAAAAACCTGTCTTTTTCTGCAATCATCTAAAACTAAGTCTCAGACATATAATCTAACCTTAAAATACCTGTCTTTTTCTGCAATAATCTAAGAACTAAGTCTCAGACATATAATCTAACCTTAAAATACCTGTCTTTTTCTGCAATAATCTAAGAACTAAGTCTCAGACATATAATCTAACCTTAAAATACCTGTCTTTTTCTGCAATAATCTAAGAAACTAAGTCTCAGACATATAATCTAACCTAAAATACCTGTCTTTTTCTGCAATAATCTAAGAACTAAGTAGACAGTAAGTCTCAGACATATAATCTAACCTTAAAATACCTGTCTTTTACTGCAATCATCTAAGAACTAAGTCTCAGACATATAATCTAACCTTAAAATACCTGTCTTTTTCTACAATCATCTAAGAACTAAGTCTCAGACATATAATCTAACCTTAAAAATACCTGTCTTTTTCTGCAATCATCTAAGAACTAAGTCTCAGACATATAATCTAACCTTAAAATACCTTTTTCTGCAAAATCTAAAACTAAGTCTCAGACATAATTCTACCCTTAAAATACCTGTCTTTTACTGCAATCATCTAAGAACTAAGTCTCAGACATATAATCTAACCTTAAAAATACCTGTCTTTACTGCAATCATCTAAGAACTAAGTCTCAGACATATAATCTAACCTTAAAATACCTGTCTTTTTCTACAATCATCTAAGAACTAAGTCTCAGACATATAATCTAACCTTAAAATACCTGTCTTTTTCTGCAATAATCTAAGAACTAAGTCTCAGACATATAATCTAACCTTTAAAATACCTGTCTTTCTACAATCATCTAAGAACTAAGTCTCAGACATATAATCTAACCTTAAAATACCTGTCTTTTACTGCAATCATCTAAGAACTAAGTCTCAGACATATAATCTAACCTTAAAATACCTGTCTTTTTCTGCAATAATCTAAGAACTAAGTCTCAGACATATAATCTAACCTTAAAATACCTGTCTTTTACTGCAATCATCTAAGAACTAAGTCTCAGACATATAATCTAACCTTAAAATACCTGTCTTTTTCTACAATCATCTAAAACTAAGTCTCAGACATATAATCTAACCTTAAAATACCTGTCTTTTTCTGCAATCATCTAAGAACTAAAGTCTCAGACATATAATCTAACCTTAAAATACCTGTCTTTTTCTGCAATAATCTAAGAACTAAGTCTCAGACATATAATCTAACCTTAAAATACCTGTCTTTTACTGCAATAATCTAAGAACTAAGTCTCAGTCATATAATCTAACCTTAAAATACCTGTCTTTTTCTGCAATAATCTAAGAACTAAGACTCAGACATATAATCAAACATCTGACCACAAAACTACCGAACATGTCTTTTTCTACAATAATGTAAGAAAATTAAGTCTCAAAAATTTTAATCTGACCACAAACAACCTAACTTGTCAGAAAAGGGAATTTTCAATCGATTTGTCTAAAAAAATAATTTTAAAATTCATCAAGTTTCAAAACATTTCGGCACCAGAATCGTCGAAGGAATTTAAAAAAAAAATGAATCTTATTTATTTGCTGGTCGTTTGCCAAATCCCATTTTTTCCTTTTTCCTTTTTTCTTTTTTTCTTTTTTTCTTATTCTGTCGAGACGCTGAATTCAATCAGCGAAGAAATGTCCTTTTTTTGTCTACAAAGAAATTGGTCTGGAAGCAATGTGTTTTTAAGCAGAAAAAATCACTCCAATGTTTCGTTTCTAATGAGCAAGGTAGTTCGTTAGTAAGAATTCGAATTTGGAAGACCAGAACTGAAGTCCTTTGGTATTTTGAGATGGACAAATAAGAAAGTGAATTGAAGTCTCCTATTTTCAAAGTGTTAAGGTAGTAGAAAAAAGAAAAACATCCTTATTTGTTTATCCGACAATTAAGTGAAAAAAACGGTGACATTATGAAACAAGTGGATATATATGGGGGAGAGGTTACCTTAATGGTAAACGAAAAGAATAGCAACTTGAAAGATCTGACCTTTTCATCAAATTAGAGCGCTCAGCAAACCAAATTTGGTTGAGCACTTTAATTAGAAGGGATCTAATTGCAAAATTCACCGTATTCGGCGTACAGCTAAGCCTCGCTTTGTTTACATAAAGTTTGAGGCCTCTAGTGAATTTCATTTCCGCTTAGAAATGTAGCGATTAAATAGTCTTCTATATTTGACAGCTGCCTGTGACCGTATGGGTAAGAGGATTGGCGAACGAAAGTTCATTCGGGTCTCGAACCCGGTCAGAGGTAGCTTTTAAACGGTATAATCACACTGATGAGAGGGGATACTTCGAAACACATGTCTGTGCATTACTTTATATATATATATATATATATATATATATATATATTTAGCAGGATGCGACACAAGGTCAATTTCTTAAGCGGAGTTTAACAGGTTTGAATTCAGAGTTTCCTTCTCCTAAAGTGGTATATATATATATATATATATATATATATATATGATGTGTCAAAAGTACCAAAAAGTACAATTCTTTAACTTTTGACACAACTGATCCTGAAAAAATATCTTTCCATTCATTGGCATTCTATCTTGTATACACAGCTTCAAACTCGGCATCACACACCTTACACCACACAAACACACACCACACACACACACACACACACACACAGACACAACAGATTATATATATATATATATATAATATATATGAATTTAACATTTTGGAAAAAACAGTAATTATTATCTGCTGACAGAAATCTGTTTCGACGCCTTAGTTAGTCATCATCAACGAGCAAAAAAAATATATGAAAAGAGAAGGATAAAAAAACCGTTGGAAAGAAAAATAGGGGTACAAACACACGCTGCTTTTTTAAAATGCGCATACTGTTTCAAAAAATAAAATAAATTTATTTTTTAAAAATCAGAAGCATTTAATCCAAAAATAAACTCAAAAAGAGTTTGGTGTAAATATATAAAAAAAAAAGTGTAAGAGATTATCAAAAATGTTCAAATTATAGTCCAAAAAATAAAATTTATTTTATTTTTGAAACAGTATGCGCATTTTAAAAAATCCAAGCATTCCAGCGTGTGTTTGTACCCTCTATTCTCTTCCAACGGTTTTTTTATCCCTTCTCTCTTTCATATATTTTTTGCTCGTTGATGATGACCCTTCTACTAAGGCGTCGAAACAGATTCTGTCAGCAGATAATAATTACTAATTGTTTTTTCAAAATGTTAAATTCCTTCTGTCGGATTAATTTCCATTTATTTACACACACACCACACACACACACACACATATATATATATAATATATATATATATATATGTATATGTACACACACACACACACACACACACATATATATATATATATATATATACGTATATATATCACTTTTCTAAAAGGTTGATGGTCTATCTTGAAATCAAAATCGATTATAAACTAAATGGATCTATATGAAGGCTTTAATTTAATGGTAAATAGAAAGAAAATCAACTTACACGGGGTGATTTTTTCACATTCATGTGCTCGACAAACTAACACACACACACGCACGCGCGAGCGAGCGCACACACACACACATTGTGATTCCTAGGCAGGTGGTCTCCCTATTGTAAAGTTTTTAAATGCCATTTTTGGCCAGTTGAAAAGGGCTTAAAGTAAGTAAGTCCTGAGTTATGGAATCCTTTGGTAAGCGAATAAGTCCTATCCTGCGTATAAGTCCTATCCTGTGTATCGTTAAAGGTCCAGTGATTTAATACTATGTCTGTCGTTCACGAAGGTTCAAAATAGTTATGTCCAGTACTGTTGTTGTTTAAGTATTGTATCAACAGCAGAGTACTGTCAGTGATTGGCCAAGAGAGATCACATAGTTCTTGCCGAGTCTATAAGTAAAAGCAGGCGTCTATCACACCTTATATAGCAAAAATCTCAACGCATATATAAATATATATATATATATATATATAATATATATATATATATGAATAGGTAGACAGCCTGCCTAGGAATCACAATTGTTGAAATCCTATTTAGAAACGAGTGTGGTATCTGTAGCTTCTTTCTTGTAGCAGAGTGTCATTATTATTCCATGAAATCCCAGGTAGAAACGAGTGTGATATCCGTAGATTCTTTCTTGTAGCAGAGTGTCATTATTATTCCGTGAAATCCCAGGTAGAAACGAGTGTGATATCCGTAAGTCCACCTTGTAGCAGAGTGTCATTGTTATCCCATTTGATACCAGGTAGAAACGAGTGTGGTATCCGTAACTTCTCCTTGCAGCAGAGTGTCATTATTATTCCATGAAATCCTAGGTAGAAACGAGTGTGATATCCGTAGCTGCAACTTTTTTGAAGTTTTTGTGAGTTTTTGTGAGTTTTTCAAATTCATGTGCTCGACAAACTAACACACACGCACACAGACAGACAGACAGACACACACACATACATACACACACACACACACACACACACACACACACATATATATATATATATATATATATATATGAGAAGTAAATACACAAGCGATGTGTTTTGATATGGCTTTTTTTTAGCCGACAATTTTTGGAGAATATCTGCTTAATTGAAGTCGTGCCTAATTTGAGAGTTATTTATTAACAATTAATTAATTAGGCGGGAATAATATATATATATATATATATATATATATAGATAGATAGATAGATAGATAGATAGATACTTGCCTAGGAATCACAATTCTTGAAATCCTATTTAGAAACGAGTGTGGTATCCGTAGCTTCTTTTTTGTAGCAGAGTCTCATTATTATTCCATGGAATCCCAGGTAGAAACGAGTGTGATATCCGTAGCTACACCTTGTAGCAAAGTGTCTTTATTATTCTATGAAATCCTAGCTAAACGATATATATATATATTATATATATATATATATATATATATATATATATATATATATATTCTGTGGGTGGTCGACTTTGGCTGAGGTAGGTGCGAGTAAGTGGAGAATGAAATATTACCTATGTAATGTATTCAACGCGAAAGAGGAAATCGTCCAATCTTAGTTGATTGAATTTTCTTATCATATTGAAGAGAAAAAAATGCGAATGAGACTCTTGATAAAGAAACGCTCATTAGCTGTCTTGTTTTTATGTGGAACCGCATGAAAAAAAAACGAACTGCCCTTCTTTCCCGATGAGTTGGCAGGGTACGCACAGATGAGAAAGATAAAGGGTAGGCAGACTAAGAGTACAAGGTAGATGATGCCTTTGGAGCAAATTGTTTTCGAAGACTCGATATTTTCTCAGCTCACCTTAATATTAGACAAGACAGACAGCAGTAGGATGGTAAAATTAGACTGCACTATTTTTTTTTATCTCAGTCAGTAGAGCATCCGCGTTAAGTTTGGGTTTGAATTTTGTTTAACGGCATATCAACCTCTGTGGGTAATTTAATGCCAAAAAGGTTATTTGGGATTTAAGTCTTTAAAGTAGTGATTCTTTGGAGATATTCGGTTATGTTTTGTTATATCTCTTGAAAAGGTGGCTATTTTTTTTAGAAAATGTAAAATGTTTTCAGGGTAGCATCCGCATTGGAACCCCAATGTAACGACCTCAATACTGACCCTCATCAATTCAGCGCATGAGTAACACATGGATTAGTGCGGCAAGGCAGAAAGTTTCTTTACACAATGTAGGCTTCACTCATACACACACACACACACATACACACACATACACACACACTCTCTCTCTCTCTCTCTCTTTAAACAGTCAGAGAGATCGGATGTCCATATCGTTCACAATCTGTTTAAAGCAGCTCATGCCTTTCCTAAGCTTCAATTAACGTCGCTTTCTGTTGACGAGACATTACTACCCAGTGATTGTATCAGTGCTACTGTACGGCTACACTATTTGGACCCTAACGAAACGCCTGTAGAATGAGCTAGACCAGATCTATACAAGCATGCTGTGCGCAATCTTAACCAAGATGTGGAGGAAACAACACCCCGCGAGATAACAGCTGTAGGGCCACCTGCCCCCTATCACACAAATCATCCGCATGAGGCGAACATGATACACTGGGCACAGCTGGAGAAGCAGTGAATGAACTCATAAGTGACGTTCTTCTGTGGAAGCCATCACATGGGCACGTCAGAGCAGGCCATCCAGCAAAGAAATACATAGACAAACTCAGATTGGCGGGAATAACTATGACTCTCTTAAGTGGGATGAGTAGTGCGCCTGGGCAGCTACCTCCACGTGGTTCCCGCCAGGTGGGTGGCCATATAAGGGAGGGCCTATTAGTACTCTCAAGGCCCTCCTCTGGTCGCCCAGCCAAACGCTGTTGGCAAGGAAGCAGCACCCTCAGTGTTGCCTTTCGGGGTCCGGCACTAATTCCGCCCGATCGTACCTTTAAGCGGATATTGGATGCTGTGTAGAGGACCTCCCAGGGGCAATGAAAGTTAGGGACGGTTGGAGAGATGGATATCCGTGCTGCTAGTGCGATATGATTGATGATGATGATGATGGATTTTCTCAAAACGACCTTTCACTAATTTATGTGGCAGTGGCTAACGCACAGACCGGACTGCAATGCTATCAGAATATAGATAGTCCCGGCGAAAATGATTAAAACCCTTACGATATTTTCACACTGAAAATTAATAATTCACATCACCGTTATATACTTACGATACGCGAGAAGCTATTAGAAGAGAGTGCTTGATTGGATAGGACACAACGTCTGATCATGCATGTTCAAAGCAGCTAAATATACTTTCACTGATAACTGATATAGTTAATTGCCCATCAATTCAAATAGTCTGTGTTTTGGGCTCAGGTAAAAGAAAGCATGTCGAAAATACCGCTTAACAGAGCAGGTGGATTTTATCAAATTAGAGGATTGGCGCTGCACAATCTTTCCTTTTTTATCTATCTCAGTATGTTCATATATATCTAATCTGAATACTTTTCCTATGTTCCTATCTTTCACAATCAGCTCATATCTAAGTTTGGTTCTCTATCTGTCTATCTATCTATCTATCTATATATATATATCAATGTTCTTATGTATCTGGATACCATATTTGATATTCATGGGTCACAATCGACATATATAAGTCCAAATATATCTCTCCTACCCGCCCTCACTCTCTCTCTCTCTCTCTCTCTCTCTATATATATATATATATATATATATATATATCTGTGTGTGTGTGTATATATATATATATATTGATATAGCTCAATCTCACACACACTCTCTATCTCTCTCTCTGTCTCTCTCCGGTATATATATATATATATATATATATATATATATATATATATATATATATATATATCGTTATTATCAGAGCACAATTATAATTAGGTCCGTTTTTAGATGTAAATATTTTGAATCCGGACTCATCGATTTTCTGCTTCTCTCTCGATGAGTCCGGATTAAAAACATCAACATCTAAAAACGGACCTAATTATCAATATGCTCTGATGATGATTTTTTTATAAATCGAAATATTGTCAATATTAGCAATTCAGGATCAACAAATACAGGGTGTCCACCAAGTCTGGGTACACGGAGATTTCACTATTGTATTTATTCATGTTATTTTTCTGAGAAGGCAGATATATGTAATTTAGCAGAAAATAAAATCGTAATCCCCTCGTTCACCAGACCTTTCTCCAACTTGACTTCTTTTTCTGGGGTTTGTTGAAAGAGAAAGTTTACTTAATAAAGGCAATCTTAATAATGGCAATCTCTGGTGAATTGACTGCAAAAAGGTCGGCAGACCAGGTCGAATGCCTTCGTTAGGTCCATGAATTAGAGTGGCATCTGCTGCCCCTGGCACTTTTCCTGCAGCTGGCGTAGTGAGAAGATTAAGTTTTAATGTAATGAAATACAAGGAATGTAAACAGATTACAGATTTAAACCCCATGAGAGAACGCATTACTAATCAGTGTGCTAAAATTAATGGCAATGTAGACTTATTTAATCGAGTTCACCTAAATTTTGCAAGGCGCATCAAGTTATGCATTGAAAATGATGGAAATCATATTGAAAATATTGTTTATCAACATTATAAGTAAAAGTACAGTAAAGTCTTCGGGTCGGCCCAATGTCGGTATGAGGCATACGGCGAGGGAGTCTATTCCCTTTTCACTAGCGCTAGACCAAGGAGATTATTTTTAGCATCTGCGGTGGAGCGCCACACCTACCATCAGCTCCTCACTTTACCATACAAATTCTTGTGCTAC
Source organism: Doryteuthis pealeii (assembly GCA_023376005.1). Taxonomy (NCBI): domain Eukaryota; kingdom Metazoa; phylum Mollusca; class Cephalopoda; order Myopsida; family Loliginidae; genus Doryteuthis; species Doryteuthis pealeii. The sequence goes on from CM042153.1 coordinate 81,583,996, forward strand.
TCATACACTGAGCTGTCATGGGCCAGTATCGGACCAGGAATCTTGTTGTTCCTAGTTAGACGCGCTACTGACTGATTTGCTGTCAGTGAGTTGGACATTTTCAAAATAAAAAATAAAAAATGAATAAAGTAAAATCAATCAACCATACAATTGGGCCACCTGTTGACCGTGAGTGTTGACCCGCGATGCTTAAGGATGGAATCCTGGTGACTGAGCAGTTCATGACATGCATTTTTTTCAACAATTTATGACACCATTTTATGAAAATGTAACAATAGAATAATCCAACAAGGGTTGACATGCCGTAAAAACCAAC
>CM042153.1:81591811-81638437 GCA_023376005.1 Doryteuthis pealeii
TTTAAAAAACATTATAATCAAACAAACTTGCATTGGTGTTAATGCACGCGGTGTTCAGATGAATTTTTTTTTTTAAATAAATAAATGGAGAGAGAAAATTCAGGGATCAATTAGGGTCAGGTGGTAAGTGACACAGTAAAAAATTGTTCAAATGCCTACATTTCGAAACGAGTTCACTTCTCTTATTTAACAAGTTATTGCTTGCATTATATGCTTGCATATATATATATATATATATATATATATATATATATATATATATATATATATATATTTAATATACCAAGCGTGTTGGTAGATCCTTGCGGAGAGAAAAAACCCGGCAGAGAGTTTGATTGTAAAAATATACTACCAAACATCAACCAGGAAGAAAAAAATTTTTGAAAAAAGAAAAGACCAAGATATTCGTACCAACAAAAAATAATCTATTGGTATAGTATTTGGCCAAAAGAAAAAACAATTTATATGTATATATATGTATATAAGATATATATATATTCATATAACCGCTAGGAGAAGCTAATTTGTAAAAAGTGCTCGATACCTAAGTAGAGCCAAGTAATAAAGATAATCTACTGAGTCAGACGAACCTACTATTAGTTTCGCAATAAAGCTCTTCAGGGCTAAAATCTGACTCTAAAGTCAGATTTTAGCCCTGAAGAGCTTTATGCGAAACTAATAGTAGGTTCGTCTGACTCAGTAGATTATCTTTATATATATATACTAGCAAATATATGCACCCTCCGGGTGCAAGTATTTAAGTTTGAATGTAATAAAATATGGTATTAAATTAGAAAAGCTAATGAAACTATATAAGAATGCAGATAAAAAGATTTGAAACAGAGGGAGTATAATCGAAAAATAGAACAACTGAAACTTACTCTTCCATCACTCTCGTCTTTCATTGTTATTTTTTCTAATTTAAGTATTTAGTTAAAATAGGAAGTAAAGAATAAAATGACAGTTATTTTTTCTTGTTAATGGATTTCATTTAAGATTCATTGAAGAGATTTTTGCTTATAGTCATTAAAATAAAACCAAACAGTTAGAAATCAATAACACTGAGCAAATATTTATTAAATTCGATTTTTTAATATCAATATGCAAATTAGCCTTCCCGTTCACACGTAAACCGCTATTTTGTTGTATATATAAATATAATTGCATGTTGTTAGTATGTAGATATGGTTAACTGTATTAATAATGTAAAACAATTTTATTAATAATTGAGGTTTAAATAAAAATAAAATCATGGAATATGTGATGTAAATAACTAAGGGAATTGTGACTTGAGTAGTAATATAGTTTCGGTTACAGACAGAAAAACACACAATCTCCATTATAATAAGATATATATATATATATATATATATCCGTTCACACACACACGAAATAGACAGACAAAGCAGCTGGTTTAATTTCTAGCTGATCGACCCCCCACCAAGTTTAGTAGATTCTAAAATCCTGATTTCTGACTTTGCTTTGCAGTAAGTTGCAAGCAAGAAGTAAATCAAATTGACGCGAAAAAAAGCGAATAACTGTAAGAAAACGTCATCATTCTGAGAGAAAAAAAATGATTTTCGAGCAGCTGTGCCCAATTCCTTCCGTCTACGTCACCATTAACAACAGAAATATAATGTAATAATAATAATTAGGAAAAAAAGACAGCAATCAACTTTCGTTTTGTTTTGTTTTTTAGATTTTGTATATAAATGTCTGTACAGTTACCTTTTAACGCTTTCTCTCCAAATACAGGAGAGAGAGAGAGAGAGAGAGAGAGAGAGAGAGAGAGAGAGAGAGATTTGCTTCCAATTTATGTTAGAATGGAGTCTTCATGTCCTTCTAAGTAACATGGTGGGCTGTGATAGCGTTGTGAGTTCGAACTCAAGTCGCCTTCACCACCATCATCATCATGTCGCGCTGTTAGCACGAATATCCATGACAATCTCTGTCCATCAGTCCCTATTGCTCACCATTCTCGGCAGGTCCTCTATGCAACATCCTCTATCCGCACAGAGCTGGTCAATGTACGTCTTTGCTGGTCGGCCCACACTGGCGTGCATATGTGCTGGGTTCCACAGGAGGACGTCACTTATGAGTTCGTCCTTGCTTCTCCAGCAGTGTCCTGTGTGTCTTGCCCGTCTTACTCGGATGGTTTGGGTGATATGTGGCAGGTGGCCGTACAGCTGTTTTCTCGTGGGGTGTTGTTTCCACGTCTGGTTCAGGATCACACGCCGCATTCTTGTGCAGCTCCCTTCTAGTGTATTCTCTTCTCACTTCGTTAGGGTCCAGGTGGTGCAGCCGTACAGCAGTACTGACACGACAACGGCCTAGAAAAACTGTCTCTTTAACTTGTCTGTGAGTTTGAATTTCCATATGACTGATAATTTATTTATATCGGACCATATCTTTCCTATGCGTGCATTAACATCGTTTTCTGTGGACGAGATATTACTGCCTAAGTACCTAAATTGTTCTACCAAGTTTAAGAGTTTGCCATCGATAGTTGAAATGTCTATTTTATTTTGAAAAGACCTGAATTTTGTTTTATCAGAGTTTACGTATAGGCCGAAGTTTCGTGTGGCCTTTTCTAGGCTGTGTAGCAAGGATTCGGCTTGGGCAGGTGTATTTGCGAGTAAGTGCTAGGTCATCAGCATAAGGACCAGTCGCCTTAATTGATTAATACTCCTGGGAAAAGTATGAACCTCCTCATCTTACACATATATATATATATATCTTCCATATATATATGAGGAAGGGTCAATGTTCACCTGAAATATCGGAATAAATCGAACAAGAGACAGAACAACAGCTGGACATTAAAATTCTGTTTCTTTTTCTGTTTTCTTCTTTTTATTTTATTTTTTGCATCAAAATACAAAAAAAAAACAACGTTCACATGAAAATTTTGTATATACAATAGATTTATTTATAAAGAAGCATACTGTGACGCAACATCAACATATATATATATATATATATATATATAGGTATATGTAAAAACAAAATTTCTTTTGCGATGAAACAAAGAAAATACAGTGCTCAATCACAGTTTGTAAGAGCTAATGTGTCTTTGAGTAAAGAACCACAACAAACACCATTGGATCTTACTTCTCAACCTGATGATTGCTTCGGCATGAAACCGCGGTCGTTGATAATGAACATTGATCTATGAAAACATTGTAAAATAAATAAATATATATATATATATATATATATATATATATATATATATAGAGAGAGAGAGAGATAGATAGATAAAAGAAAAGACCAAGATAGTCGTACCAACAAAAAGTAATCCATTGGTACAGTATTTGGCCAAAAGAAAAAACAATTTATATGCATATATATGTATAATATATATTATAATATATATTATATATATATATATATATATTCATATAACCGCTAGGAGAATAAGCTAATAAGTAAAAAGTGCTCAATACCTAAGTAGAGCAAATAATAAAGATAAATCTAATGAGTCAGACGAACCTACTATTAGTTTCGCTTAATGCTCTTCAGGGCTAAGATCTGACTCTTAGCCCTGAAGAGCATTAAGCGAAACGAATAGTAGGTTCGTCTGACTCATTAGATTTATCTTTATATATATATATATATATGTACATACATACGCACACACACACACACACACACACACATATATATATATATATATATATATATATATACAAACACACACACACATACACATATATATTGGTTTGGTGGTTGGTTTTGAAGGCTATGACAATGCAAGTGTAAAGAAAAATGAGGTAACTATGATGTTGTTTGTTTACCTTGTATTTATTCTTAATATTTCGAGGTAAAGTTCTCTTCGTCAGAAAATTTCAGAAATTCTGGAGCTGTTGCTAGGAATTGTCCATTCTGACCATATATACATACATACATATATATATATATATATATATATATATATATATATATATATATATATATATATATATATATGAGTTTTGGATTGTAATGCGAAGGATAAAGGATAAACGAAAAACTGTGTTGGATATTATGTGCAAAATTCTATTTATCAGTCCGATATTTCCAAAGAATTTCTTTTTCTTTTACAAGGGTTTTTGTTAGACTAGCTGGCTCCCGTAGTCTCTTGTGTTTTATAGATCAGGGGTGTTCATGTCTCAAACTGTCTTACAAAACCTCCACCACCTCAATGACCTGCACCACCACCACCACCACCAACAACAACAACAACAACAACAACAACAACAATAACAACAATATACATATATATATATATATATATAATATATATATATATATATATATATATATAAACTCTCTAAAGCTCGCTGGTAACTTGAATTTTAGCTCTCGAAACAAAGCAAAAAATCGACCGAATGACACCTCGTAACTTGGAAAACTCGTTAGTTGGGACACACATAAATCAAGTTTTGGACCAAGTCACCTTTAAGCACCCCAGGGGCGACCTGGATTCAGTGGGACATGTTTCGTTTTGCACCGTCAACATCCTGTTTTGTTACCAAACGATTTTAGACGCATTTTTTAATATAAAACTAACTGCTAACCCTAACCATAACCCATGACCCTAACCCTAACAAACAACCGGATGTTGGCAGTGCAAAGCGAAACATGTCCCTCTGAATCCAGGTCGCCCCTGGGGTGCTTAAAGGTAACTTAGTCCCAAGTTTCTTCTGTAATTATACTAAAGTTAGTAACAGTGTTACATAATTATTATATTCCTAATACTTATGTACAGTAGTGTAGAAACCAAAATGGCTGTTAGAAGTTGCAGCTCACGGCCTTGAAGGATTGAATGACAAGGCTTGACCTCATCCTGATCCTTCCGGTGGATACTGTGAGAATTGGTGGAGAAGACCCTCTTCCGGTTTAGATTAGAAAGAGATTTTGGTCAGATCGGCCAAGACCACGACGGTTGTAAGTCGTGTTATGTACGGTACCGACTCAATCTGCGCAGCTACTCTGGTGGGGATTTCAGAATAAAACGGGATCTAAGTAAATCGAAGTCTTGTGTTATTATCTAAAAACTACCACTGTCATAGGGCTACTGATAAAGAGAAATCCCCAATGGGAGACCAGACACGAAGTCCCCAAGACGAAGTCCAGACGCTAGAAGAACAGAAGAATAGAAGTAAGAAAGTAAAAAGAGTATACAACAACAGGAAGAACATGGAAAACAACTTGGAAATTTTGAAAAATATTATATTATAGTTAAATAAAGAAAACACAATTTGTATCAATATTTTCAGTTTCAAAGAAATTATTCTGTTTGAGGAAGAAATGGACTCTCTCGTCGATTTCGACGCATGAGGGTTCATCCAAGGAACAACATGCACAGTGTTTTGTTTATAGTGGTGAAGGCTTGTGTTGGACCATCCGGACTTTTTGGCACAAATAATAAGCCTCTCTAAAGCTTGCTGGTACCTTGAATTTTAGCTCTCAAAACAAAGCAAAAAATGACACCTCGTAATTTGGAAAATTCGTTAGTTGGGATTAAACGCAAATCAAGTTTCTTCTGTAATTATAGCTATTTAAAATTATGTGGCACTGACATTATTTGAACCCGAAACCGATAGAATATCTAACCTATGGATTTATTTGGCATTATGACATCAGCCATTGGCGCTACTGCTTGTAACCATGGTGATATTGCCAGGTAGTAATCATTGTAAGGTGAATGAGGAGTAGCATTTGTTATTTATTTAATGAATGAAGTTTTTATCTGAAGACACCGAGACGTGTCGGCCATAAAACTCTATCCTCCTGACATTTAATTGAATAAACCAAATTTATACCCGGCTTTCTAATTTACTCGACTATGAAAGCGTTTATATTGAACACTAGATGACGTACCTGTCTATTTTAGCAAAGATGCTGGTTGGTTAAATGTTACAATTGTTAACCTATAATAAATGAACAGAAAATCCGTCGGGTTGGACTGCCGGATCCCTCCAGCGAAAAAAGACGTTCTTCCAGCTATCAAAGTCCCCTGATTAAGTCCCTGCCGCCTGCAACAATCTTTTATAGCAGTCCTACGCCAAAGCTCACTCGCTTCTTCTTCCTCGTTATACATCTGTGCTCTCGTCAACAAGATCAGACCGCAACTTTCTCGGTGTGGTAAGGCAGGTCTTAAATAATCATTCACTGCCCTGAGTAAAATCCAACATCCGAGTCAATTGCGCAGTGTAGTAATTTACCTGTGCGACAACGAGGTAGTCCGACGTCAAGCCACGACCCACGATCAGGAGGATGCGAGTTCAATCTCCCTAATCGTCCACTACACTTCACCCTGATCTCATTTTGCACGCCAGACATGTCTGTGCTAGCTATGAGCTACCACGAGCGTGATTTCTCTTGTCACAAAACCCTTGTGGTTATTTTTTTACCGAAGACGTTTTTGTTTTTTTTAATTTATTATTGTTGGATATTCTCCCTTTTTAAAATTAATCTTACAAACGTCTTTTTCAAACTCATTTTTGATTTATTACCCCATAGTCGGGATCCTAACTATTGGAAATTCCATAACCAATTATCTCCCCCTGCCAGTAGGGGGTGGGTCGCCAACATCATATGTTGGCGCCAATACCAAAAACTTTACTTATCAGGGAACTGTTACCAACGAGAGACGTAAAAATAAACGCTCTCATCACTTAGCCCAAACAGGGCCTACTTATCACGGAGCACCCACTGAGTGTAGTCGCGTAAACAGCGGTCCCTACATTTCATTCATCACTTAGCCCAAAAACAGGGCTTACTTATCGAAAAGCAGTACTGGAGGAGAGACGTAAAACACCAAGCTCTCATTACCAAGCCCAAAACAGGGCCCACTCATCACAGAACTCTACAACCAGTTCACTTATAAGACATTGTATCAGCATACGTTAAAAGGCAGGTACAACAGCACACTTACTGAAGGACGAGAAACTACCGAGACGAAGCGTCTTATCAACATTTCCTACCGAAGAAAAGAATACCCTGTTATCACCATTACTCCAAGTAAATTACTAATTACGATAAGTCTCGTAGCAGATACCATTAAAATTTGTAACAATTTTATGTAATTTTTGTCAATACAAGTGTCTGCATTTACTTTCGTGTTTGTTCCTTCTTTGTCCGACAATTTGCCTACAACCACGGAGAAATAAGAGCTCCTTCGAAAACCGTAAATACTCTTATAACAGGTACTATCACCCTGCAGATAAAAAAAACAAGAACTATAAAAGTGCGGGGGAAGCTCTTTTCTCAGCGGCCATCTATCACATTATTTCTATAGTCCAATCCCTCCTCGACGCGGCAAACCATCTTTCATGGTGCCGAAGAGATGATAGTCTGAGGTAAACATTACTCCAGTGACGAGGAAGTGAAATCTGCAGTGAGGAAGCGGCTCAAAGAACAGTCAACATAATTTTACGGGGCAGGGATACATCCTCTCATTCCAAGGAGGAGCATTGCTATTGAGAAAAACACTGAGTAGGTGGAGGGGTAATTTATGAGGAAGTGCGTCCCGGTCTCCTGCCTCAAAAATTGCTACCCGGTGACTATTAAAATAACGACCCAGCTCAGTCTATTCAAAACTATCCATCTTAATATCTATCTATCTATCTATCTCAATTTGTTCATATTTATCTATATTACTTTAAATACTAAGATTTTTTAATTATTCATGTTTGTTTAATGTCTTGTTTTTAGTTTAAATAAACAAGAATTACGCCAAAAAAGAGGCGAACCCCCCCCTCAAATACATTTACTTGTCGAAAATATCTATCTATCTTCATTTGTTCATATCTATCAATATTGTTTTGTTTGTTTATCTATCTATCTATCTCAGTCTATTCCAAACTATATACCCATCTTCATATCTAAAGAAGAATTACGACAAATTACGATAAATGAACAAGAATTACGACGAGCTGGGGTTGTTATTTTGATAGTCACCGGGTAGCAATTTTTGAGACAGGAGACCGGGACGCACTTCCTCATAAATTGCCGGTGGAGAAGTAGGGATGTGATCCACAGAGGACCAGCTTCATTTTGGTGTATGATTCATGTTCCTGTATTGGTAATTATACCTGTACTAAAAAAAATGGCATTACTTTTTGGCTCACCCTCGTAATATTTCTTGGGATTTTACAAGGAATTTTTTTTTAACTCTTTCATGCTTACCTTATTCACTGTTGCTATCCGTGGGTTATTTTTGCTCACAATCGGTTTCTCCTGTAAAAATGATAGAAAAAAATCGAACTGGTATTTTTTGAAATTTTCTTTTTACTTTTTTAAGCTCTGCTTGAACGCCGAGGAAACGTTGTGTTTATTATTCTGAGAAATAGAAAGTAAGAAGAAAAAAAAAAACTGACTCAGTGGCCCGGAATTTAAACGGAAAATAAAAGTAATAAGAAAAATAAGGAAGGGAATACCAGAATTACGTACGCAGGATGCACCTTTGTGTACGCACATATGCATACCCATACACACACACGCAATAACACATAGCCCAACATAATACTCTAACATTCTGATATTCAAATATACATTCTCTCTTACACACACACACACGCACACACACACACACACACACACACACTCAAACACACACAAACACGTATTTACGCACACGCATTTATACGCAAACATCTACACATATTTTAACTCATATTGTTTTTATCTATTTAACTTATAGATAGCCGCCCTGTCGGCTGCGGCGTTAGAATCCACCGACTGCACCTCTGCAGAGGGGTAAGACACCCCCAAATGGGGCCACCTGCTCACCGTGGTTGGCGACCCGTGATGTTTAAGGACGGATCCCAGGTGGATGAGCAGTCCATAACATGCAGCACTCCACTTAGGCCCTTACTTAGGTTAGATGGACGGTCGGAGAGGCCCCCTCCGATCAATCGGCTGGTCACGTCAAGCCCTAGCACCTATATGATTGGCCCAACCCTATTGCCCTTATGGCAAGCCTCAACCCCTTTTTAACATATGCGTGCTAGAAAGCGGTGCCTGAGGGTCTACATGTCCTGGGAATGACGTTAAACTCTATCTGATGGTGAGGTTCTAGTTTTGGAGGTTTGGGGAATGTGGAGCACCCCTTCACCACCATTGCTCCCTGGTTCACTCTGACCCGGAGTGGTAGTACCTGTTAGGGTCCCATCTATGGGTTAAATAGAAAAATGTATTTTTTTAAAAATTGTGTATCCATTAAGAATTAATTTATTTCAATACTTTATCGGCATTAAATAACCCGCTGAGGTTGATATGCCGTAAAACAAAACAAACCAAAACAAACCTATAGATAGCACTCTTAACAAGTAGTGCTACACGGGCCGGCCTGTCGGTTAGGGTTGTAGAATACATCGACTGCAGCTCTGCACTGGGGGTAAAAAAAACACATTTGGGGCACCTGTTGGCCGTGAGTGACGACCCGTGATGCTTAAGGACGGAATACTGGTGGCTGGGCAGTCTATGACATCCATCACTCCACTTTAGTCCTTACTTAGGCGAGACAGGCATTCAGATAGGTCCCCTCTGATCAATCAGCTGGTCACGTCAAGCCCTAGCACCTATATGATTGCCCCACCCTATTGCTCTTATGGCCAACCTTCAATCTTTTTTATCATATGGGTGCTAGAATGCTAGGCCTGCGGGTCTTATTGACCTGGTTATCATGCGTCTAATTCTGGTGCTTTCATTTCTGGAGCTCTATGGGTTGTGGAGTACTCCTTCGTCACCATTACTCCCAGTTCCACTCTGACTCTGAGTGGTAATACCTGTTAGGATCTCAGCTATGGATTAAATGAACCATTTTACCTTTAGGCACCCCTTTTTTTTATCTCAATTTAGAAAGGACATGTTTTTTCATTTACACCGTCAATATCCGGTTGTTTGTTAGGGTTAGGGTTAGGGGGTAGTTTTATAATTTTTTTAAATATCTAAAAATCGTCCGGATATTGACGGTGTAAATGAAAAACATGTCCTTTCTTAATCGAGATCAAAAAGGGGTGCCTAAAAGTCATAGCATCAAGAATAAAGAAAACAAAATGTTTTAAGACTAAATCCATCGTTGTGGAAGAACAATAGATCTAATAGTCGTCGTTGGAGCGGCCTAAAGTCGGTAGCAGCCAGATAGTGATGGAGTCTATTCCCTTTTCACTAGCGTTAGACCAAGGAGATTTTTTTTTTCAACGTCTGAGGTGCCACACATACCATCAGCTTCTCACTTCACCATACAGATCCTTGTGCTATTCATACGCTGAGTTGGCGAGGGCCGGTATCGATCCAGGAACCTTGCAGCTCCTTGTTGGACGCTCTACCGACTTAGCTAAACCGGACCTAAGAACCCAGTCTCTCCTGCTATGAAGAAACCATACTTTTTTTTATTCGTTTTGCTTTCTTCTCTACTTCTTGACAGATTTTTGGCAGTTTTCTTCGCAGGTTTCTCTCACGAAATGTTCTCTTAGGATTAAAAAACATCATAATACAAAATTCTAAAAAAATTAGGTAGCTACATTTTATATATACTTGTCTAGAATTATGTTTATTTGGCGATGGCCAGAATCGAACCAGGAACCTTGAGATTCCCAGCCGAACACTCTACCGACCGAGCTAAACCGGCCCTTTTTATTTAACTCATATCTGTGGGATCAGTTCATAACTAGAGTATCAATCTGAAAGTAGTAGCTCTACTGGGGTTTGAACTCACTTACTACGAAGTTGCAGTTCAGTATGCTTGTCACTACCCCAGAGGGACTCACAATGGTCTTATTTAATTTCTCTGTAGAATGTAATAGAAACTTTACGTTCTTGAAGTAATATTTTGGCCATGAGTACTTTTATCAGGAGATGAACTCACTGCTTTGTATATAGACTTGTTAAAATCTATATCGTGGAATGTATTGTACTATGCTATCTCGACCAAAAATAAATTATCGATGAAATGTCATCTAAAAAGGAACGCTGAGATTATTTGTGATGAACGAAATAAACGACTAAGTGTTACAAAAAAAAGTATTGGCTCAAGTGATGGATCCTAAAATTATCAAAATATTCCAATTACAATAGTTTGATTAACCAAAGACAGGCTTGAATGGAGAGATTTATAGATAGGAAGTCTGTGCCAAAATTCGACATGTAAAAACAAAACATAATATAACAAAAAACACAGAATAAAAAAAATCTTTTAAAAACTAATAATAAAAAACAAGTAATAATAATAAAAAATAATCTATTCGAAATTAAAATCTCTTTTGGGGTCTCATTTATGGGATAAATAGAAAAAATGAGTTTAAATATCTGTTTGAAAATGTCAACATGGAGGATATTCTCTCCTTTTCTAGGGAAATAAAATTATACCATAGAATATAGACATGAAACAAATCAATACCATACAACATAATCCCCAATAATGCTAACACATTGTTAAAACCAATTACTAAAAAGTATAAATATAAATACACGAAATGTATAACTTCATAACCGTTAGGCATGACATAACTCCAGACGGGTTGATATGCCGTTAAAATCAATAAACAAACAAACAAACAAACAAACAAGAATGAATAGAAGAAGACGATTTCGGCATAAAATAAGCCCAAAAGGGTCAACATGCTGTAAAATCTGTCCAACTAACTACCGAGAGTCTGACAAGATTTATAGATAGGAAGTCTTTGCCAAAATTTGACATATAAAAACAAAACATAATATAACAAAAAAAAAAACAAAAAACTCTAATCTATTCGAAATTAAAATATCTTTTAGAATCTCAATTATGGGCTAAATAAAAAAAATGAGTTTAAAATAATTAAGTTTAAAAATAATTAAGTTTAAAAATAATTGATTAACATCAAGAATGAATAAAACAAAACGTTGTCGGAATGAAATAATCCTAAACGGCTTGACATGCCGGAAAATCCAACCAACAAACTGCAGACAGTCTGAAAAGATGTTTTTCCTCTAATTTTGAAATCTAAAAATCGTCTGTTAAAACAACCGGATATTGACGGTGTAAATGAAAAACATGTTCTTTCTTAATCGAGACCAAAAAGGGGTGCCTAAATGTCATATGGTCCACATTTTTCTATTAGTCTTCTGATAGTTTTTATTACTTGAACTCACATGATCATTACCCTGCGTTCTTTTTCTGTTGATGTCGTTTAAATATTTGTCTCTCCTTTCAATCTCTCCACCTTCGTTCGATAAAACGTCTGTTAAAACAAACAGATATTGACGGTGTAAATGAAAAACATGTCCTTTCTTAATCAAGATCAAAAAGGGGTGCCTAAAGGTCATATGGTCCCAACAGCGGAACTAAAACGCCTAAAATGGCCACAAGAATCCTAACATCTTTATTCATTTCGTCCGGTCCCAGAAGAGACGAGCGTTGTACGAATTTAAATAATAACAACCACGCATATCTCTTTTCTGAGTAGAATTTCCCTTACGATTTTTCAGTCCTATGTTTGTTAATTAGGTTTCTGAGCATATGGGTCAATTCTAATTAATTTTAAGACCCCTCGGGATTAAAAAAAGCCGGCATAGATCGTTATAATTTGGGGTTTTATTCTAATGAGACAATGTACTGGAAATTTGACTAGATTCTTTATTTCTTATAGAAGGGGGGGAAATATATGGGGCGAAATAGACCTTCGAATCAACAAGCTCCCGCCGAGGGGGAACCAAAAACAAGCGAGTTCTCCGTCTTCTCACTGTTGGTCAACACATTCTTCGTCTAGCAGCTGGAAAATCCATCGTCGTAGTCGAAATAATCTTTAGCAGTTCAAAATCACATTTCCTATTTAGTTTTGTTTCTGTTCGACTAAAATCCATTTCTTTACTGAAAAGCGCTTCGTCGTCAACTGCTTCTGCTGCTGCTGACTGACCAGTGCTCGACTCACTTGTTATTTTATGGGCATATTAGCCAAACATCCGGGCACATCAGTCGAAACTCGCGTCCGTCCAGTGCCCAAAACGCATTTGTTTTTGCATGCGTGAGGACGCGAGTTCGACCCCGGCAGGCAAGACAATGTCTTGCTCTTTTTCCTGTATCATTCTCCGTCACACTTCTTTGTTGCTTTTATTTCATTTGTGGGTTCTTATAATACGCTAGAAGGCTCAGAGTAACCTTCCAACGTGGGTATATATATATATATATATATATATATATATATATATATATACGTAAAATAATCCGACAAATAAGTTACATATAATAAAAAATGCAGACTTTATTTTGTTCTGAGCACATGGAGAAGAAATGTACCAGAGATTGCACATTTACTCATAGCTGAAGGCAGCATGAAAGTTACAATATAGATATAGAAACAGATACATGAAGATGCACAAAGGATGTAGGACTAAGTCCAAAAGAAGTGATAATTAGTTCATGAATAAATAAGTCACTTACTGCTGGTTAGTTGGGGATGAAAGCCCCCCCTCCACTTAATGGAGCTAGACACAAGCGTCTTGGCCATTTGTAGTGGTTGCTGGACCGAGGGAAAGAGAGAGACTTTTCCGGGGCTACTACTTAAACACCCCAGCCATCTATAGGCGAAAACATGACGGAAAGAGAAGATAACTCTTCTGGACACCAAATCGATCCCAGCAGGGAATGATAATTGCTACACCGCGTTTAAAATCATTTCGCTTTAATGGCATATCAATCTCCGTGGGCTATTTAATATCAACGTCATTCTTGTACACATTTACTCATAGCTGAAGGCAGCATTTTTGGATGCATACCTAAGCGTAAGAAAAAATAATCTTTAATTTCAAAGGAAACAGTTTAGGTTTAAAGACTAAATTTCGTAATAATTAAAAGAGGGAGAAATAAAAATAATTCTAAATAAGACAAGTATATATAAAGTTAGCTAGCTATAATTTTTAGTTCTCCTGGGGAAGGTGTACCTTGAACACCGAAACCGTGGTAATATATATATATATATATATATATATATAATATATATATATAAACCATGAGCGTATTTTATTTTATTTACCATCTTCATCATTTTTCTTATTTTATTTTTTTTTACCATCATCATCATGGTCAGAGTGGAACAGGGAGCAATGGTGATGAAGGGGTGCTCCACACTCCCCAAACCTCCCAAACTGGAACCTCGCCATCAGATGGAGTTTAACATTATTCACAGGACAGCCACCGTTTTCTAGCATCCATATGATAAAAAGGGTTGCGGCTTGCCATAAAGGCATATAGGTGCTAGGGCTTGACATGACCTGCCAATTGATCGGAGGGGGCTTCTCCGACCGTCCGTCTAGCCTAAGTAAGAACCAAAGTGGACTGTTCAGCTACCAGTGTTCCATCCTTAAGCATCACGGCCACCCAACAGCTGGTCCTATTGGGGGATGGTTATCCCCCTGCAGTGATGCAGTCGGTATATTCTAACCTCCCACCGATAGGGCGGTATTTAGGCCGCATCCCCAAAGACCTACTGTATGGCGAACTAGTAGAGGGCACCCAACTGGTAGGGAGACCACGCCTACACTTTAAAGATGTCTGCAAGAGAGACATGAAGACATGGCACATTGACATAAACACATGGGAGGCTTGTGCAGAAGACCGTACGACCTGGCGCCTCCTCGTCAAACAAGGAACGAAAAGGAGTGAAAAAGAGAGGAAAGAGGCCGTCGCAGAAAAGAGAGACAACAGCATCTCCAGCAAGTATCACCTTTTGTTTGTAATCAATGTACCAGAGATTGCCATTCAAAAATCGATGAGAAAAAACAATAAAATCGATAACGTACATTTTCATCAAAATACATAGACTCATAATGGCTGAAAAATGGCATTTTGGGGGCACCTTTGAAGCCCCATATCTCCCCCAATTCTCAAGCGACCTCAACCGTCTTTTACTATGTGATACTCCTCATCGAACTCTATCAGAAAATCATATTAGTTTATCACTTTATTTGTACACGAAATTGGCCATTTTTGCCCACTCTCAGGTGGATTATCAGGCCTCAAAAGTCAGCTGAAAACTCCGAATTGAGCACTTTTTCAAAAATCGGTCTGTTCAGCCACTCACGTAGCTGTAGATAAAAAAGTGGACTCTACGCCATTGTCTTTCATAGACGGAAGGATGCCAACACATCATCCTTGATAGGTGTAGTCGATTGAGAATGAAAGTGTTGAGTGAGAGAATCTCCCTGTGTTTAAGATGCAGCGTTTTTTGTTTATTTATATGTAAGAGAAAATCAGTTTTCAATAAAGACTTATATAGTTAAGGTTCGAATCACGCACAAGGCGGTCTTCCTATCTATAGCTCTGCTGATGAGGCCTAATAGGCCGAAATGTACATACAGAGATTGATTTTTCTCGATTTGTTTAGCCTTACATTTAAATAAGTATGCCCGCCTACTTAATTAATTATTAATTAATTAACTTTCAAAATTAGGTACGACTTCAATTAAGCACATATTCTCCCAAAAATTGTCGGCTAAAAAAAGCCATATCAAAACACATCGCTTGTGTATTTACTTCTTATATAGTTAAATAATGACATAGTTTGCTACATGACAAGAGCTGGTTGAGCGCAGAAAGCACCTGTCCATGGCAGACAGAGAACGCGCGTGTGTGCACGGCTAGTGTTGTCAAGACAGAACAAGAGAGATATAGACAGGGATAGACAGACAGACAGACAGACAGAGACTTTCGACGTTGTTGCTTTCTCATTATATACTGCGTTGACCAAGCCCTCTAGTGAGAAATTGCAGTTCTATTTGCAGCCACGGGAGGTAATTGCCTTTTGTCTCCTCTAACAATAAAATAGCAAAACTGTCGGAAAAATGTAGGCAAAGGATCTAATATCATACAATTTTTTTTTAAAAGCTGTTATTTTTTCAGGGTTTTTAATGTTAGTTTAAACTAGGCACTGTCAAAGTTGCCGTAAAATCCGTCATTTACAAATGAAATATACCTTATACCTGATTGAAAGAAATTTACCAAAAATCAGGGAATTATCCGATGTTAATGAAATTTTGAATTAGTTTCAACTTTATATAACGATAACCCCACCGATATTTTGTGCCCCAAAAATAAGCGGGAGGGGGAAGGGCACACAGTTAAGTGACCTGTAAAAAATCAGAAAGTTTTGAAATAAATTAACAAATGCATTATAAAAATAGATTCATTGATATATCAGCACTGAAAATTTTAGGCACCCCTTTTTGATCTCGATTAAGAAAGGACATGTTTGTCATTTACACCGTCAATATCCGGTTGTTTTAACAGATGTTTTTTATATTTAAAAAAAGTTATAACAGATAAACAGGAAGAACATGGAACTCAACTCAAAATATTATACTACAGTTATATAAAAAAATACGGACCATATGACCTTTAGGCACCCCTTTTTGATCTCGATTAAGAAAGGACAAGTTTTTCATTTACAACCACAATATCCGGTGTTTGTTAGGGGTTAGGTTAGGGTTAGTTTATAATTTAAAATATCTAAAAATCGTCTGTTAAAACAACCGGATTCTCTCGTGCAATTAAAAATCTAGAAGTCACACACACAGTACTGTGATACAGACACGCGCCCACACCCACACAGTATATGTAAACACACACATACATATAAACATGTATACCACACACATACAACACACACACACCAGATATTATGTAGAACACACACTATATCATATACATGTATAAACACACACCATACACACACACCCACGCTACAGTATATGTCCAACACACACATACATATACATGTGTATAAACATACAGTCATATACATAATTGTATACACATACAAGTCATACACACAACGCCCTATGAATCCACTCCTCTCAACATATGCTCCCATAAGGAGCATCCAAAAAACAACTACCTCATGAGGTTTCACAACAATGAACACATGCTACTTATCAAACAAACTCGCCTACCGGATTTTAACACATGTTGTTAAACGCCTACTATATACACTTGAACTATTTTATAACCTCTTCTAAAGTGCTCCCATCTAAAAAGTGTATCAAACAAATTTCTTCAAATAATAAATTTTCTGAAGATGACCGAAGGTCAAACTAGTGAGATTAAAGCATACAAACAAGAAATATCCTGATGTTCTTAAAATAATTTATATAGTTACACTATCTATCTTTATATATAATATATATCTATAATATATATTAAATATATAATTATATATATAATAATAAGATATATAATATATATTAGGATCGGCGTGTTTGGTTAGAGATATGTAATGATAAATAAAAATCGGTTGTAGTCCTCTCGCTCCCGAGCTAAGTAGCCTGCTAAAGTCTAGCTGCAGCGAAAGTTACATGATACAGTTCTGGAAACAGGAGTGTATGTGAATGGACATATTTATAAATAATATATATATGATATAAATAATATAATATAGTATATATAATATAGCATTCACATATACAAAACACATATACATAACAAATACCAGACACACACCACACACACAACATATATTATATATATATAGGATTATATTAGGATAAGACAGACAAGACCAGACAGATCGATGAAAGAGAATCCAGAAGAGAAGAGAGGAGAGAAGAGAGAGGCAGAGAGAGAGACAGAGAGAGAGAGACAGAGAGCATGGAGCTATGTGTCTACTGTTGATTAACAAGAATTGAAATGGAACAGATCCATTCACATGTAAAGACAGTACTACACGACATATGTCACAGGTAGAAAATAATAGTATATTAGTAACATATGATATATATATGTATAAATATATATACTAAATATAATAATATATATAATGGTGGTCGTATTTTTTATTATAATATAAATATGAATTTCCAAAGATAAATATAATTATATGGTTTGAATAATAGAATAGGCAAGGAAACTCAAAGTAACATAGTTTTTGTTTATTCCATACCACATTATCCTTATATATATATGTGTGTGTAGTGTGTGTGTGTGTGGTGTGTGTTGTTGGTAAAATATAAGAGGGAAAAGTGGACAAAAGAGCAAACTCAACAAGTATTATGTTAGGAAGATATAGCTCAAATAAGAAGACTTGATAAGTCCTGCCCCTCAACTCCTGTCAGGACGAAATTTATGCTCCTTACATCTCCTGTTTGAGTTGGTCTTCTGTCCACTGTATTTTCTCATCTTTACCCATTCTGTACGTATTACTTACAACCCACTCCATCCCTTCATTATATATATATATATAGGCTTTATTATATATATATTATAATATTATTATATAATGTAGGAAGTAATACAAACAGACGATGTTTGGAATGTGCTATTTTCAGCCGACAATTTGGGAGAAGTATGTGCTTAAATGAAGTCGAATCGACTAATTTTAAAGTTTAATTAATTAATAATTAATTAGGCGGGATTTAATCTATTTAAATGTAAGGTCATATACATATCAGAGATTGATGTCTTTTCCTCGACTTATGTTTTTATTTAGCCATTACATTTAATAGGTAATATTTCCCGGCCTATTCATTTATTAATGAACTTAAACTTTCATAAAATTAGATTCGACTTCAAGTAGCACGTGATATTTCTCCAAATACTATTATATTATATATATATTACATATATATATTTATATATATAATATATATATATATAACTTATATATTTTACTATATATATATAAGAGGTGAGAGGGGGGTAAGAGTGAGAGAAAGTGGACATTTATATCTGTTGATTTGTGACCTTATAGATATGCAAATGAGGTACTGAATATACATATGAAAAACATAGAGTAGATTGATACACTATAAGAGAACTAAACGTAGAATTGTAGCTAGTTATGAAGATTGGAACATAGGAAATGAAAAAAGGTAGTTAGATAGATAGATATGAACAGACCAGATTGATGAAAAGTCTGATTTTAGATGTATGACTCGAGAATATATTAATATCTCGACTCTACTCAAGAATAAACCGCAGACGCAGATAATCCAGAGATAGAGGTCCGGACTGAATTAAAAAAACAAATTTTGTCCACATCATAAATATCGGTCACTTATTACCTATTATACTCTCGCATAGCCGAACATAATACAAATATAAAACAATTTTTTTGTTACTATATTTTTATTTATATATATTTAATATTTAAAGTGAAATATCAATATATATGACACTGTATATTGTATATATAATACAACACATACACAACACACTAACATATAGTAAATAATAATTGGTGAATATACTCCGTGGTAAGATGAGAGAGAGAGTGAGCCCGAGCATAAGGTAGATAGGTGTTTGAGAGAGATTGATGTGTTATGAGAGTGTTTGGATTGATTTATGTTTGCTTTTATTAATTAATATATTAATATAAATTAAATATTATTCTTTATTGTACATAATAAATTTTAGAAATCTTAAATTTATATTTATTTATAGGTGAATATATACTCTATAATATTATATATATATGGAATAAAATACGTGCTTAGATACCAATGGATATATCGTGATATGGACAATACATTCCTCCTTATCCGTATCGCCTTACACGAAGCTTCACCGGACACAGTATTCTCCATATCTCTCACGTCGGTACTGAGAGTATAGGCTCTGTGAGAGCATGACTCTCGCGACCTGGACCAATGCGATACCAATACACATACCGCACTTAAGGTACCTCTCTCCAAAAGCTTTATTCCCAAATAACTTTGAGCTGCATGTTCCTCTAAGGCAATCGAGAGACATTGAGAAAGCTCTCATACGGAGACCTGTAAACTCTACAAACTGCTTAGCGTGAGGAGCATTAGATCACACTCTAGTCAATATCACTTGTACAAGAAACTTGGCCTACCGCACCAAATTAGTATATTATATATACTATATATACTATTATATATAATATACGGGAGAGAGAGTGGTTGCAGAGTGAGCATGGATACGCAAGAGAAAAAGATGATGAGAGTGAGAGAGTATATGAAGTTGAGAGGCTTGTAGTGTGCATGAGGTGTGTTTGACTAGATATATATGTCGATTGTGAACGCCCATAATAAGCAAAAATCAATGTATGTTCCAGACTATATTTAACATTAGGAAAATGTAGAGAATAGATAGATAGATAGATAGATAGAGGAAACAGACTTAGATATGTAGCTAGTTGATATGATAGTGAATACAGGAAAAAGTATTCTCTTAAGATCTATAGTATTTCAATGATATATGAAGATTACTGAGAGTATAGAATAAAAAAAAGAGTGAAACGATTGTTGTAGCGCTCAATCATCCAGTACAAATAATTTTAAATACCACTCTGTTCTGTGTAGAGTTAGATATTTTTCTCTCGACCTAATAGACTTCCTTACATAGAGTCCCAAAAACAAATCTATGACTATTTTGTAAGCTGTTGACAAATTTAGAACAAAAATATAATACTAAAGTTATCAGTGAAATAATTATTTCATATTTCATCTGCTAAATTAGAAACATGACCAATAATCAGACGTTGTGTCTAATACCAAGTGCATACGCACCTGCTTTTAAATAAAAGGTCTTCGCTGTGAATATTTCCGTAAGTATAGTAGCCGGTGATGTGAATATTAATTTTAGCAAGACTGCACATGAAATCAATTGCCGCTCAAGAAGGTATATTAATTCATTTGCGCTGGATCTTATTGTAGTATTCTGATTAGCAGTGGCTTCAGTCGCTGGTGTTCTCTGTGTGTTTGACACGGCTGCGAGCATAAATTGTGAAAGAGCGTTTGAGTGTAAGTTCCGACTAACCATCTGGTTGTTCGGTTTTGTGTTTGAGTTGTCTGGCTCCAATTTGACCTTTCATTACTATATCGTGTCGGTTATTCATTTCTCCATTTTGTTATAGACACGACACACGACATACACTAACCAAACATCTATTTTTCTTCATCTACTCGCAATTACTCATTTTCTGATCTATTTATATATACACAGAGAGAGAGTCAGATTTGTTGATAGCCCTGAGACGCTCATATATAATGCGATATAACACTATAATACGCTCAGCGCTTCGTGCTATCTCTATTAGCCCTCAGTGAATCTTTTGTACTTACGCGCTCTAGCTTAAGGTTTCGAGGCTTTTTAATATTAGCTTTCTCCTAGCGGTTATATGAATATAGATATATTATATTACTTTAGGCAATATAACAATAAGTGATATTACATATAAATGTTCTTTCATCTATTGGCCATAATACTTCGCTCCCCAAATCGCATTATTTTTTGTGGGTACGAGTAATCTTCGGCTTTTTCTTTTTTCCACAAATGAGAATGTAGTTTTTTAATCTTCACTATGTCTTTTTGTTTGTACTCTAGTTTACAGGATGAAATTTTTCTTATCTGGTGTTATATATTGGTAGTTATAATAGTGGGGATCAATGCCCTCTCTGCTGGGTATATTCTCTCTTCAACGCAATCTTTAACACTCAATCCCGCGGGTTATATTAAGTATAATTCTATAACTGCTTATAAATAAGATTATAATCTATTCCACTGCTCATAAATAATCAACATGATAGTATCTGTGTTTAGGTGAAGATATGAAATATATCAAACAACGATTATTCACCAACAAAACGTTTGTTTATGACTATGCAGCTTTTATTAACTTAACTCTCGTGAAAATTTATAAGCAGAGTGTCCTGTGACTGCCTAAACATATAATGAACGCTCGTATTACCTTGGAAATATGTTAATTTAGACATTTAAAAATAGAGTAAATTAATTAGAGCGGGATACCATATATTAACAAGTGTTAAAGGCGCGTATAAATCTTAAATCTCATAGAGAAGAAATCCATAATCATGATAGCTCTCGATTTATTAGCTCTCGATTTATCTCGATTGTTTACGTCCCTTAGCGATTTAAGAATAGGCTAATATTGCTCTCCGTACCTCAACCTCAAATTAATATAATTCTATTAATTAATTTAACTTTAAAAAATTTGTACGACTTTCAATTAAGCACACACACTGAGCGTCACTCCTTAATAAAGAACATATAACATATATTATTATATAGTTATATTATTAATTATCTCTCTTCCCCATAGTATATATATGATACCGCTTATTTCTCGCCCCCCCCGTGAAACTTTTTTTATTAAAGCCCCCACCCCTCGCCAAAACAACCACCACACAAAAGTAGCAAATAAAAATAATACATAGGTAGCCCGCGCTCAATCTATACTCTCAAATACCTCACGCTCTCACACTTCTCTATCAATAACTCATGTGTGCTTTAACTAACCTTAAAATTTGTCAAGTAATAAGAGTGGCTCCTAAAGGTTATCAAAATAGATTGATTATTTTTTTTACTTTCTTACTGAACCAATTGCATCTTGTAATTACTAAAAGATGACCAATCTTCTCTATAATAAATGCAAATGTCATGGAGTGCCCAGGGTAATTGTCAACATTTTTTAAAACTTTCTATCCCCATAAGAGGTTGTAGACCAACTACCCACTACCTTCTTTGGAACATACAGGGGCTGACTCCCAATGAGCAATATTAAAATAACAATTCCAGGTTTTTTCTAGCCTCCCTGACTTCTGACCTATCAAAATCCTCATAATCTCTTATGATTCCCAATCCAATATAACTTCTAACTGTCTGATTTGTATCCAATTTTTCTCATCTAATACCTCCCGAATTTTGCAATAATATGTATTTGCTCTCTTGCTTTTATTACTTATCTCTGAAAGTGCACTAAATTCCAATTCCTCTTCTCGTCACATTCGGCAATACTATTTATACACACAATCTATCATACTTATCATCGCTCCATTATAGAGAGTAAAACTATGTAATTGGTTGCATAGAATGAATTACAATAAGAGAACTTCCGAATGAATAATACCAGAGTCTCAAGCTCCAATAAGAGACATTAGAAAAAGTATTTACTCCCTCGTAGCGATGAATACAAGTGACCTACATGTTTTTGATCTGAAGTTTGTTCGCTCTCTTTCATCCTCACATATATTTTACCTCATCTGTCGGATTCATTCCAACCCTAGTGGCTATATATATATATATGATTATTTGTAAGTGCAGTATATTATTATTTGTAGGTGGGTCTGTCTGTTGTGGGAGCAATTGGGAATGTGATAGAGCATGATGCTCCGTCGCCCTGTGTGTGTGTTGGTACCTCGTGGATCAAATTGATGTAAGCTTGTCTTGATATGTGATAAATTTGAACATAAGCAATTAAAGAATTGTGATTATTTAATTCAGCAAATATGTCTCTCTGCCGAGAGTGAATTTCAATCTGTTTTCAGTAGGTGTCTTCTTCAGAGCTTTTGTTGATGTAAGGAAAAATAATAAATGTATCGACAGATAATATGGAGATCTCTGTTGAGAGTACGTTTTGTAGATTCAAGCTACTGTTCTCAAGAAGTGGTTGTAAATTGCATAGTATTGAAGCGCCTCTTAGAATTGTTTATGTTCAATGTAATATTATAAGAACATCGCTAAGAAGGATAAACAGATACTTGAAGAATGACACACTCTAACCTTCCCTAGACATTATCATTCTATTTATGCCTTTAATATTGATTGAGAAAATGTGTAATAAAGGTGTGAGAATGAAAGAAGTTACAAGATAATAGACAGAAAGAGTAGTAGAAGAGAAGAAAAGAATTTGTGATTGATGAGAGAGATAGTAGAAAAGATAATAGAAAGAGATGACGCTGTCATGCACCACCCTCCCGTGAGAGACGTAGACTATGAATTTTATAGACTTTTTCCATAATTTTACATATAAATTAGATGGTGCCCAATTGTGTGTAGTCCCTGAGCCGCGCTGCTCGCCATGTGTATGTAGTGTGTGTAGTGATATTTTCGAAAATACGATACGAGGATATATAGAGTATTATAAAATATGATGTGCTATTTTATGAACCTGTGTTTTATACAAATTTTCCCTATATTATATCATACTCAGTCGGATATACACTTTCCTTGTGCTGTGTCATAATATATATATATATATATATATGTGTGTGTGTGTGTGGTTGTGATGAACCATTTGCTCCCATTGATGTAGGAGCATGTGCTGTGTGACTCCAGGAAAGTGGACCTGGGGTATCAGCTCACTAATAAATACAAGAATCATAGAAGACACATGTGAATTGTATGTAGTATAAAGTCGAGCTCCGGATTTAATTTGGCCGCAGAATATAGCTGTGTTATACAGATTTATTTAATTAAGATATTATCGTTCACGCTATTTGATTTGGCTCCGCTCGTGATAGGTGGATAAAATATCTCTAAAAATCTTTTTTCTTTATCTCAGAAAATAACCTACTTTTCATAAACCTAATATATAATAGATAATAAATAATATTAATATGAAATACGCCTAATTATTTATTATTATATTATTATTATATTATTATTATTATCAGAATATATATTATTATATAATATACATAAATATTTGTATAGTGTTGAATAAGTCAAAAGGTCATATCATATGAGGTGACTATTATATCATAACCTAGATAATATAATATGTGAAAATAAATTAATATAAAATGAATCTATCAATATTATGCATTGAGTGGTTCTACATGGATATCTAAAACTAGACGTAATTAGTGACGAATATAATTACGACAGAGGTTCGATATTATTCCCCACCGCTGATTATTCTCGTCGTCCCTGACGAAACAGTCGATAGTGAATACTTTTACTTTTGACTATTTCGCTACTATCATCAAAGTCACTTGTCGACGTATGGACTCCCATTGGTCGGTCACTTGAAATATGGGATATTGTTACCAGATTTCATGAATGGCTAGTAATAGTATATACTAGCTTTTCACAGAAAAAGCCTTTACAGCTTTCTGATGTTAGTATACAGTGATGGTAACTGGAAATATCTATACGTGATTCGACATGAAGGCTTTTCGAATAAAATTGTCTCTCAGACGCGAGTTGTCGCGGACTAGTATCTAACGCACTATATTATTGCATTAATAACAGTGCTTTCTTAGGATAGCCAGTGCGCAATCAGCTGTGCGTGTGCATTTGAGTGTGTTGATGCAAACTATGCTCGCATAATCAGATCGTAGTGACATCGCTAGCTCGTAGAGACGCGTACTATAGACAACTGATTGTCAGCTCGGTTGTTGTTGTTGTGTTGTGAGTGGTGTTGTACATGAAATGGAGTAGTGCAGGAAGCTGTGGAGTGTGAGTGATTATGAATGTCTGTGATAGTCTGTGTGGTCGCTAATATGTGCTGTGGAGTGTTTGAATTGTGTTTGTGTTGTGTGAGTGTTTGAATGTGTGGGGTGTGATGATGGGATGGTCGTTATGCGTCGAAGGTCGTGTATCTGAAAATGTAAGTGTGGGTGTGAAGAAGTTAGTATGTGTATAATTGGTAGGTGTCTGGGTTTGTTGGTGTGTGTGGTGACGCACAGTGTTATGAAATGTCGTGTGTGATGCTGACGTTATGCATGTGTGAGGTGTAGTTTGCTGATGGTGTGTATGTGTGATCAGCTCCATGTGGATGAGATGTGTGTGGAAGGTGTGTGCTTCCTCTGTAGCTTCAAGTTGTTGAGAGTGTTATGGAATGGAGTGTGTGCAGTGTTGAATATGGTGTGTGTGTGTCGCTGATAAAGTAGGTACTTTTCTCTAGACAACTTTTTTTCATTTGTAGCAGAGTTATTGCTGTGTGTATTATCAGTTTTTATTAAGATGTAGTGTAAGATGCATTGTTACATGTGTGTGGGTCGCGTTTCGCTAAGTGTGGTGTAGTGTTTGAAACTTTGACTAAGTGTATGTGTGTATGTGAACTAGTGTATGTCTCTCATAATTGAAATGCGCCACGATTTGTGTTCATACAATTGTTGTTAATGTATTGATCAGATTTGTGTGTATGTGTTTATGAGATGTTGAATGATTGCTAAGTGTAGATGTAGATGTGTGTAGTGTTTGCATAGATGTTTTCGCTGATATGCTAGTTGTGTCTCAGTGTGGTAATATTTGTTAGATTGAATGGGAGGGATGTCGATGTCACTGCTAGTGTTCAGACCCATTAGATGCCTTCTAAATGATCGTGTCGTGTGTGTTGTGTGAGAGAGGTGGGTTCACATACTCTGAATGTGTGTGTGAGTGTTTGAATGTGTTGTGCGTGGATAGCATGTAGAGTGTGTTATGTCCCGATTCTAGTGTGTCCATGATCGGTGGTAATAGTGTGTGCAGTGTAGTATTATAGTCGTGTGTGTGACTCGTGTGAGTGTAGGTTGGAGAATTGGCTGTTGCGTGTGTGTGTGTGGTGTCATGAGAGACATATGGATGTATGCAAGATTCGATTGTGTGATGTATCAGTATGTGGTGAAGTGTTATGTGCATATGTGTGTTTTTGCTGTGCTGATGTGTGAATGAAAGACAGTGTTTGTTGAATGATGGGTGTGTGTGTGGTGAGTGTATGTGCCATACCGATGTGTGTCTGTGTTGTGTGTGTGTGTACATGCCTCCCAGAGAGACCTTGTGTTGATGTGTGTGTGGTGTTGGTGAACGGCGCGCTCTCAAGTTGTAATGCTGTATCTCGCCGCTCGTCGCTCTGTGTGTGGTCTTGGGAATGCTCGTGGTGCGTGTGGGGGGATGGTTGAAGTTGTGTGTGCCTCCTTGTGAGGTGTATAGAATGATAGTGTGTGTGTGACGGCTCAGCTCTCGTTCTGAATGTGTTCTCGCTCATAAGATGTAGAGTAGTACATATAGTAGGATATGATGTGTGCGTGTGAGTCGTCTAAATGGTGTGTGAGTGTGGTGTGATGTGTGCTGAATGTATAGTGTGTGTGTGTGGAGTGTTGAATGTTGGTGTGAGAGTGTGTGTGTGTGTGTGGTGCTGTGAGGTCTCGTAAAGAGTGATGTGTGTGTGTGAGACTGCAAATGTGCTCTGTGTGGGTCGCGCGCTCGAGATAGTACATGAATGTGTGTGATGTGTAGTGTGTGTGAAGTGTGCTGAAAACGTGTGTGTGCGCTTAGTGCAGATGTCTGAGTGTCGACTGTGAAGTGATCTGATGCAGAGCAGATACTATTGTGTAAAGATATGTGTGTGTGTAATAGAGGAAAGAGAGTGCTGATGTAGATATCGCTCTTCTGTTGTGTGAGTGTGTGTAGTGAGTCTTGACTGTGTAGATGTAGATATCTGAGTGTAGTGTTCATGGATATGTACGTTTGCTGTCGTGTGGGGTGATAAGTAGAGTAGCTGTTCTTGAATAGTGTGTGGTGTCATGCTCTCGAGTAAGTGTGTGAGGGTGTTGCCGTGTGTGTGTGACGCCCAGCAATGTGATGTGAGTGTGTTATATAGAAGAGTTGCTTGTTACGTTGGTCGTGGTGTGTGTGTGGTGTATGTGGCTGGTGGTTGTGACGTGTTTCTGATGATGCTGTGTGTTAGTAGGAGGAGTGTCTGCCTAATGCTGTGTGTAGGTGCTGGTTGTGATGTGGATAACGCAATGAGGACAGTTGTGGGTGTGAAATAGTGTAGTGGTGTGGTGTCGTGTAGTGGGGTAATGAGTCGCTACTCACTGCTAGTTGACTGAGTGTTGTCTGAGTGTATGATGTGGAGATGTTGTTAGTAAGATTGGTGTGTTGGTGTGTAGTCGATTGATGCTGTTCTGGCCAACTCGTTCTAGTGTGATTGAGATTTGTATCTAGTTAGTATTTTGAATGTTGGTGTCCTGAGTGTAGAGTGGCTCCTGCTCGATCGACCTGCATAAATATAGTGTTAATAAAAGATGTTTTCACTCCTCTCTGTGTAAAATCGTGTTAGTGTTATCGCCAAACGGCTAATAAATACACAGAAGATAAACACTTCTGCTAACTAGGAGTTTCAATAGAGATATCTAGTTGGGTTGATTTATATAATACAAGACTAGCTTAAATTCCTCTATCTCAGACAGAGTTTAACTACTTTCTCAAGTTGATCTTGTGTGAAATAATAAATAAATACAAAATAAAATAAAAATAAAAACACAAATAAAGTCTAAATTATTTATTTTGGCGCTAAAAAATTAACCTCCAAAATTGAATAGTCGTTCTATGCTCAAAATGCAAATCTCTCGAATAATTTATTAGTATCTTATATCATAAATCGTGCGAAGATGAAATAAAACAAAATACATGTAATAATATATTTCTGATCTAGAAACCCTTGACCAAGGTAAATATCCAATACACTTACTAAAAGGTACATCTGCTGATAATTTACCAATAGTTCATTAATATTAACCAGAACTACAGTCAACAGGTTAACTGTGGAACCACACTTGATATTGAGTATTGTAGTGATTGAGATTTTACCATTGTGTATCTCCATATTGATTTAGTGCTATTTGTTATAATGGTTCCAATGTCACGAGCTAAATGAGCAGAATATTCATGTCATTGAGTACAGCAGCTGCTCGTGTATATACTTAAAATTATATGCTTAAAATACAACAGAGTTCCTGCATCGAAATAATATGCGTGGAACACCAGAAGCAAGCTCAAAGTAGTGCTGAATGTAGCGACTCTCCAAGAAATTTTGGTTTAATTATGTTACACGTGTAGAGCTCTTATGTTTATTGGTGCTCTGGCTTCTCCCTTCTATACAGAATTGCTTAAAATAATTAATGCTCTCTCTGGTCTAATAATGCTCAGCAAGTGGAATACGAGTACAATAGCTACTTCTCGATCTGAGTAGTGAGACTTCATGAATTCAGGGTAAAAACATAAACACGATCAGAGTAATAGGCCGGCCCGACGAACTTTATTACTCCGTCTTATTTGACTAATAAGATGTTATTAATATAATAACAATAACATCTATCAATAGAGTGGTTTGCTCACAATTGATTTGATTTTCTAAATCGCCAAATTACTTTGAGATCGACAGGCTGTATATATAATTATACAAGTAGAAGACTCAGTTAGTATATAAAGATACCTGAGCTATTCCATTAATTTTCAGCACAGCTGATTCGGTACATTCCCTATTCTCTGAGTGGATATTAAGACGTATTCTAAAATTATCTTGCTAGTCTGTATCTCTAATATTGCCTTGGTATTCATCACGCGAATTTAATATACTCGAGTAAATACAGTATTCAATCACTTACGCAGCTCAAGGACATAAACCATGCCAGAGGACAAGCAGTAATGCCACTCTATCACTTGTTTTACATGTTATATTATTATTGCTTATGTCTATTTCAGATCCTGTGTGTTTCCTACATACATGCTCACCACTGTATATTATATGCCAATATCTATAGTGTGAGATATTGAATCTTTGTGGAGTTTAAATCCCCATATACTTCTGATTACCATATCAAACCGCCGAAAAGAATGTCAATGGGATAGTAATATGGTCTCTAGAAACGAGAATGGTTTCCATAGAAATTTTAATTATCCTGCTCTCAACTTTTTTACTTAACCTTTTTCCCTACTCCACTGCTCTTTCTCTCTCATGCCAATATACTGTACAGATATTACATTTCCAATCTATTATTTTTACTAATCATAATACAATAGATGATCTTACTGCTGTCTCACCTAGACTTGGTGATATCACCCCTGTATTGGTTGATGCGTGGATTGCTCAATTATTTGACATATTTCGATTTATAACAAAAATCATCAATCTTGCCCACCATAATAGCATAATTAAGGTCGATTTAGTGATGGAAATGTTTTTTAAATCCGAGCTCATCGAGAGAGAACAGAAAATCGATGAGTCCTGCACCTGATTAAAAATATCTTTACATCTAAAAACGGGACCTTAATTAATCATTGTGCTCTGTATAAATAATGAATATTATATTATATATATACCTATGATATATTATATATTTATATAATTATATTATAATATTATACGTGGAGAGAGAGAGAGAGAGATGAGAGAGAAGAAGGAAATCGTGATAGAGATAGATATAGAGAGTAAGTAAGCTGGTAGGAGATGAATGAGTATGTACTTATATATGTCGTTGTGACCCATAATTATCAAATAAGGTTATCCAGACAGATACATTAGAAAATTGATAGAGAAATAGGATAGATAGATAGATAGATAGATAGATAGATAAATAGACAAGATAGAAGAAACAATAAACTTAGATATGGAGTCTCCGCTCTGTCGAAAAGATAGGAACATAGGAAAATGTATTAGTATTAAGATATTATATGAACACTGAGATAGGATAAAAAAAAAGGAAAGATTGTTTGCATGCGCCTCTCCTAATTTGATAAAATCCACCTGCTCTGTTAACCCGCGTATTTTCTACATGCTTACTTTTACCTTGAGCCAAAAACACAGAACTATTGAATTGATGCGGCAATTTAACTAGTAATCAGTTATCAGTGAAAGTATATTTTAGCTGCTTTTGAACATGCCATGATCAGACGTTGGTCTATCCAATTCAAGCACCTCTTCTAAATAGCTCTCGCGTATCGTAAGTCATTATAACGGTGATGTGAATTCATTAATTTTCAGTGTGAAAATATCGTAAGGGTTTTAATCATTTTCGGCCGGACTATCTATATGCTGATAGCATTGCAGTCCGCGTTCTTATGTGTTAGCCACTGCCCACATAAATAGTTGAAAGGTCGATTTTGAGAAAATCCATCCATCATCATCTCAAATCGCATTCTAGCAGCACGGATATCATCTCTCCCAACACGTCCCTAACTTTCATTAGCCCTGGGAGGTCCTCTACACAGCATCACAAATATCGCTTCAAAGGTACGATCGGCGGAATTAGTGCGACCCCGAAAGAGCGACACTGGGGTGCCTGCTTCCTTGCAACAGCGATTGGCTGGCGCGACCAGTGAGGAGGGCACTTGAGAGTACTAATTAGGCCCTTCCCTTATGATGGCCACCACCTGGCGGGACACCACGTGGAGATATCTGCCCCAGGCGCACTTACTTCATCCCAACTTAAGGTAGAGTCATTATTACTCACGCGCACAATCAGAGTTTGCTATGTATTCTTCTGGACGCCTGCTCTGACGTGCCATGTTGCATTGCTTCCACAGAAAGAACGTCACTTATGAGTTCATCACTGCTTCTCCATGCTGTGCCCAGTGTATCATGATTCGACTACATTGCGGAATGATTTTGTGTGATAGGGGCAGGTGGCCCTACAGCTGTTATTCTCGCGGGGTGTTGTTTCCTCCAGATCTTGGTTAAGATTGCAGCGGCAGCATGCTTGTATAGATCCGATCTAGCTCATCTACAGCGCGCTTCGTTAGGGTCCAAATAGTGAGCCGTCAGTAGCATGAACAATCACTTGGTAAGTAAGTCTCGTTCAACAGAAAGCGACGTAATTGAAGCTTAGGATAAGGCATGAGCTAGCTTTACAATCAGGAATTGTGAAACGATATGGACATCCGATCTCTCTGACTGTTGAGAAGAGAGAAGAAGACCCGTGTGTGTGTAGTGTGTGTGTGTGTATGTGTGTGTGTGTGTTATGAGTGAAGCCTACATTGGTGTAAAGAAACTTGCGTGTCCTTGCCGCACTAATCCATGTGTTACTCATGCGCTGGAATTGATGAGCCGACCTCGGTATTTAAGGTCGTTACATTGGGGTTCCAATGCGTGCTACTCTGAAAACATTTTAAATTTTCTAAAAAAAAATAGCCACTTTCAATCGAGATATAACACAAAAACATACCAGATATCTACCATAGAACGGACTAATCTAAATGAGAACTGAAATCCCAAATAACCGTTTTGGCCATTAAAATTACCCACGAGTTGATATGCGTTAAAAATAATTCAAATACCCACAATCTTAACGCGGTCATGCTCTACTGTACTGAGGATAAAAAAAACAATAGTGCAGTCTAATTCTTACCCATCTGCCTGTCTATCTTGTATCTTAGATATTTGAACTGGTGAGAGAATTAGTCGAGTCTTCGAAAACAATTTTCATTTTCTATCTATCTACTACTATCTCAGTTCTGTTCATTATTTTCATCTATCATATCTATCTCTCTCCCTCTCAGTCTCTAGTTCATTTCTATCTATCTATTATCATCTATCTATCTATCTCAGTTGTTTCATTTCTATCTATATATCTATTGCTCAGCTCTGTTCATTTCCTCTATCTAATCTATCTATCTATCTTCTACCGGAGTCTGTTCATTTTCTTCATATCTATCTATCTATCTAGTCTATTCTATCCTCAAGTTTTGTTTCATTTTCTCTAACTATCTACTCTCTCTCTCTCTCTCGTCTCCCCTCTCAGGTCATAGTTCATTTTCTATCATATCATTATCCTATCATCAGTCTGTTCAATTTGTCTATCTTATCTATCTATCTATCTTAATTTACTTTAGTCTTTATCATTTTTATCATCTATCATATCTTCAATCTATTCTCAGTCTGTTCATTTTCTTATCTAGTCCTATTCTTCAGTTCTGGTCTTTCATTTTCTATCTATCTATCTATCTATTCTATCTCAGCTGTTCATTTTCTATCTATCTATCTATCTATTTATCTATCTTCAGTCTGTTCATTTTCTATCTATCTATCTAATCTATCTATCTCAGTCTGTCATTTCTATCTATCAGTATCTCAGTCTATGCCTTCTATTTTTCTATCTCTCTTACTATCTATTCTATCTAGTTTTCAGTCGTTCATTTATATCTATCATATCTATCATCTATCTCCAGCTGTTATTTTCTATCTATCATCTATCTATCTATCTCAAGTGGTCTGTTCATTTTCTATCTATCTAATCTATCGATCTATCTATCTCAGTCTGTTCTATTTTCCTAATCTATCTATCCTATCTATCTATCTCAGTCTGTATCATTTTCTATCCTATGGTATAATTCTATCTTATGTATCTATCATATCTCAAGTCATGGTTACATTGTTCTATCATACTCTATCCTATCTATCTATCTAATACTCAGTCTGCTTCATTTTCATATCTATCTTACTCTATAATCTCTCTATTCTCAGTCTCGTTCATTTTCCTATTTTATAGTCTAGTCTATCTATCTCAGTTCTGTTATTTTCTATCTATCTATCTATCCTTATCTTATCTCAGTACTGGCTTATTTTCTAATCTACTTCTATCTATCTCAGTCTGTTCATTTTCTTATCTATCATCTATCTCAGTCTGTTCATTTTCTACATCTATCTAATCTATCTCAGTATGTTCATTTCTATCTATCTAGTCTATCTAATCTTATCTCAGTCTGTTCATTTTTCTATCTATCTATCATCTATCTCGTCTGTGTTCATTTCTATCTATCATCTATAATATCTATCTATCTCAGTCTGTTCATCTTCTCTTCCTCCTCATCTATCTATCTACTATCACTACTCAGTCTTCATTTTCATATCTATCTATCCAATCTGATCTCAGTTCTGTTTCATTTTCTATTATCTATCTATCTATCTATCTATCTCAGTCTAGTCATTTTCATTCGTACATCTATCTTCATATCTATCATCTCAGGTCTGTTCATTTTCTATCTATCTTATTCTCATCTATTATTCTATCATCTATCTATCTATCTCAGGATCTG
Source organism: Doryteuthis pealeii (assembly GCA_023376005.1). Lineage (NCBI taxonomy): Eukaryota > Metazoa > Mollusca > Cephalopoda > Myopsida > Loliginidae > Doryteuthis > Doryteuthis pealeii. The sequence continues at coordinate 81,625,335 of CM042153.1, forward strand.
TCTCATTTTTTCTATCGATCTATCTATCTCTCTCTCTCCCATCCCTCTCAGTACTGTTTCCGTATATTTCTAATCTATCTATCTTATCTATCTCCCTCTCGGTCTGTTCATTTTTCTATCTCTAGTCTATCTATCTTATCTATCCAAAGGTATCATCTACGCTTTACCTAGTCTGCCTACCCTTTTATCTTTTTCCCATCTATGGTACCCTGCCAATCTTCGTGGAAAGAAGGGCAGTTCGTTTTTTTTTCATGCGCGGTATCCACATAATAAACATAGACAGCTATATGAAGCGTTTCTTTAATCAAGAGTCTCATCGCATGTTTTTCTCTTCAATTATGAATAAGAAAATTCGAAATCAACTAAGATTGGACGTTTCCTCTTTCGCGTTGGAATAGCGTATTTAATAGGTATATTTCATATTAAATGATATATCTCCACTTACTCGCATCTACCTACAGCCAAATCGAAACACCCACAGAATATATACTATATATATATATATATATATATAGTATGATATATATATACATACAATAATATATAATATAATATCGTTCTACCTAGGCATTTTTCATGGAATATAAAGACACTTGCTACAAGGATATAGCTACGGCATATCCACTCGCTTTACTACCTGGTTGATTCCTATGGAATATATAATGAACTCTGCTACAAGAAGAAAGCTACGCATACCACACTCAGATTATCTAATAGGAATTTCAAGAATTTTGGATTCCTAGGCAAGTTATTCCTATCTATCTATCTATCTATCTATCTTATCTATATCTGATATATATATATATATTATATATATCTATAATACCTATATATATAATATATACATGTTGGATTTTGTGTAGAAGTTATTCAAACTCTGTAACAAGAGGAATGCACACTAAAACTAGAGTTTGATAGGTGGCTTATGTATGGATTTTGGATTGTTTCCATTATGAACTCAGGCAAGTTCATTTCCTGAGTTCTGATTGGCTGTTTTGGATTTTCAGGGTGAGTAAGAACATGGATAAGTACCACACTTCAGCATCTCCACGTTGTCATTTTGCACAGCAGCATCCAAGGCTGTATTTAAGTTACAGCTTGCCTGTTGTTCTCGTTCTGCCTAACATTCGACGGTATTTAGAACCCCACTGCGACGGTGAGTATCATATTGTTTTTCTATATTGCAGTATAAACTCTACATATATATATAATATATATTATATATTATATATATGTGTTGTGTGTTGTGTGTTGTGTGTGTGTGTGTGTGTGTCTGTCTGTCTGTCTGTGTTAGTTTGTCGAGCACACGAATTTTAAAACTAACAAAAAACTTTCAAAAAAGTGCAGCTACGATATCACATTCGTTTTCTACCCAGGATTTCATGGAAAGTATGATAAAGACACTCGAGCTCCCACCCACTTGAGTAACAGCCGTCAGCTAAATTAAGGATTTTTGGCTGACGCGGACAATAATGGAGATTAATCAATTTTAGTTTAATCTGAGAGATACCCAATATTTGACTCTCATATATATGAAAAAGACGATATTCATAGATAGATAGATAGATAGATAGATAGGGAAATGACTGAGGTAGCTAAATGATAGATAGACGGATATATATGGAAGAGGGTGACATAACTAGATAGATAAATTAGATAGATAGGAAGATTCTGACAGTAGATAGATATGGAGCAAAAAGAGCTCATATATTATTGTACAAACAACTTCCCACGCGAGTAATGATGTGGACATAAGCGTCAATTTATTTGAGCGCGAAGTGTTAATCAGGTTTGAATTCAGAATTTTCTCATTTCAGATCTGATCAACCTAGACTCTAAGTTCACGGAGTCCCAGTCTGCTTACCCGAGAAGATAAGCCAAATCAAGAATTTCAAGTAAGAAAGGAAAAGTCAGCAGACCAGCTGAAAAAGCCCAGCGTAGAAGAAATGAAGACCTATGATAAAAAAATAAGTTAAAAGGTATTTGCAACATTTTGTTGACCTTATGTCACATCCGGTTACTCGTGGGTTGTAGAGACTGAGTGTTGCGTGCTAAATGCCACCAAGTGCTTGCTTTGAAAATTTCTCATTTAAAGTATGTACATTTCTGACATGAATTGGATTACTTTCGGGTATATGATGACAGTAAATAGGCCAATTGGGAATACTATATAGAATGCTATTTAAGATCGTTGGCAATTGTCCTGAATTAAAGAATTTTGCAAGTTCACCATTTCAGACATGTAATGTTGGTTATCTTTGGGTATAGATGTACAGTAAAATTAGGCCAAGGGAGAACTATATAAAATGCATTTTGAAGCATCGTTGGCAATTGTCCTGAAATCAATTTGCAGTGACATTTTGGCACATGAAATGTTGATTATTCTTTGGGTATATGACTGCTACAGTAAAATTAATCCAAAGGGAAAACGATATAGAAGCATTAAGATCGTTGGCAATTGATCCTGAAATCACTTGCAAGTTGACATTCTGACATGAATGTTGATTATCTTTGGGTATAAGATGTACCGTAAATGTAGGCCAATGGGAAACGATACAGAACGCATTTAAGATCGTTGGCAATTGTTGGAATCATCTATGGTTGTAGATGTACGATAATTCCACTCATATTTTTTGGACGTTTCCAACATCAGCGGTAGGAATTTCGGTAAAACTTGGCTAAGAGAAACGATAACATGACGCATTTCAGATCGTTATAATTGTCCTGGAAACCAATTGAAATGTCTGTAATGTAACAAAACCCTGAGACGAGTATTCAAGGAAAAACTAACTTAATGCGAAAGAATTTTTTTAACCTGGTATTTTTATAGAAATACGCTTTACAGCACTCTGTGCTGCTATCTATAGAGTACATCATACATCCTGTACCCCATCTACTCTCCGTTTTCTCTTGGATTCAGTAGGATAATAATGAACTCTGTTACAAGGTTGTAGCTACGATATCATCTCGTTTCTTACTGGGATCTCAAAATGGAATAAGTAATGACACTCTGCTACAATGTGGACACAGATACCACACTCGTTTCTACCTTGGATTTCACTGGAATTAATAATAGCGACGAACTCTGCTACAGGTGTAGCTACAGCAGCTCACACAACTCGTTCCCTACCTAGGGATTTGAAAGGGAATAATTAGATGACACTCGGCTATCAAGGTGTAGCTACAGATGACCCCACTCGTTTCTCTACCGCGGATGTCTAATGGAATAATAATAGGACACTTCTGCTACAAGGTCGTTAGCTTACAAACCACACAATCGCTCCCTCTCTCTACCTGGGATTTCATGGAATTAATAGTATGGCACTCTGCTGCAAGGAAAGAAGCTACGGATACACACTCGTTTCTACAATAGGTATTTCAAGCAAATTGTGGACTTCCTAGGCAGGCTGTCTACCTATTCATTACTATACTCATATCATATATAATATATTAATATATATACTAATATATATGCGTTGAGATTTTGCTATATAGGTTGTGTGACTCTACGCGTGTTTTGTACTTATAGACTCGCAAGTAACTTTGCTGTATCTCTTCTTGGCCAATCACTGGCAGTAACCTCTGTTGTTGATACATAAAATATACGAATAAACAAACAGTACTGGCCATAACTACTTTGATCCTTCTGGGACGACGGGCGGAGATTAAATCACTGGACCTTTATCTAGCGCAGGATAGGACTTATACGCAGGATAGAGCACTTATTCTGCTTACCAAAGGATTCCATAACTCAGAGACTTTACTTACTTATAAATGCGTTTTCAACTCCGCGCCAAAGAATGGCATTTAAAAACTTACAATAGGAGACCACCTGCCTAGTAATCACAATGTGTTTGTGGTGTCGGCTCGCTCGCGCGCGCTGTGTGCGTGTGTGTCGCGTTTTTCGAGCACATGACATCTGAAAAATAAGTCACCCCGTGTAGTGTGATTTTCTTCTATTTACCATTAAGTTAAAGCCTTTCTATTGAGATCCATTCATTGGATTTCTAAGAACTATGCACCATCAACCTTTTATAGAAAAGTTTATGTATATTAATATTATATTTATAATCTATAGTATTAATATATTACTATATGTTTGTGGTAAATATTACATAATTATATGTTACATCATATATTATTATATATATATTATATATATATTATATATAAGTCTGTTGTGTGTGTGTGTGTGCTCGTAAGTGAGCTTTGTGTATAAGGTGTGTCTGAAGTTGCCAAGTTTTGATGCTGTGTATACCAAGATAGAAATGCCCAATTTAGAAATCGACAAAGTTTATTTCTTTCAGAGATACAAGGTGTGTCAAAAGTAAAGAATCTGGTACTTTTTTGACACACCTTTATATATATATATATATTATATATATATACCCTATATACTATATATATATATATATATATTATCCTGTAGGGAAGGAAAACTCTGAATTCAAACCTAAACTCCGTTAAGAAATTGAACTCTTGTGTCGCATCCTGGCCATGCGGAGGAGTGCGTATTAATATATATATATATATATATATATATATAGTATATATATATAATTTCTGTAATAATGGTTTTGCTTGAGCCTCTATTTGATGAAAAGGCCGGATCTTTCAATGCGATTCTTTTCATTTACCATTAGGTAACCTACTTCCCCATATAGGTGCACTTGTTATGATTAATGTCACTCATTTTCTTTCCACTTAATTTATCGAGACTAAACAAATAAGAATGTTTTTCTTTTTTTCAACTACTTTAGCACTTTTGAAAATAGGAGACTTAACAATGCACTTTCTTATTTGTCCTTTTTTTGTCTACAAAGAAAATTGGTTCTGAAGCAATGTGTTTTTAAGCAAAAAAATCCACTCCAATGTTTCGTTTCTAAGAGCAAGGTAGTTCGTTAGTAAGAATCGAATTTGGTGAAGACCAGAACTAATGTCACTTTGGTATTTTGAGATAGGCATCAATAAAGAAAGTGAAACTTGTAAGTCTCCTATTTTTCAAAGTTTAAGGAGTGAAGAATAAGAAAATACATTCTTTATTTGTGTCCGATACCAAATTAATGTGAAAAAATGAGTGACATTATCATACAAGGTGATCTATATGGTGAAGAGCGTTACTCCTTAATGGTAATGAAAAGAATAGCAACTTGAAAGATCCGGTCCCGTTTTTCATCATAATTAGAGGCTTCAGCAAAACCATATTACAGAAATTTATATTATATATATATATATATATATTTAATATATATATATATATACAACATCCTCCGCATGAGCAGGATGCGACACAAGGTCAATTTCTTAAACGGAGTTTTACAGTTTGAATTCAAGTTTTTCCTTCTCCTAAAGTGATATATATATTAATATATATATATATATATATTTATATATATATATATATATATATAAGGATGGTGTCAAAAAAGCACCCAAATTCTTTAACTTTTTGACACACCTTTGTATTCTTGAAAAAAATTAACTTTCCTTATTCATTGAGGCATTTCTATCTTGGTATACACAGCCTTCAAACTCGCACTTTCATGACACACCTTACCACTCACTTACACACACACAACACACACACACCAGAACATATATATAATATATATATATATATATATATATATGTATTATATATATGTATATGACACACACACACATATATTATATATATATATTATATATATATATATATCACTTTCTAAAAGGTTGGATGCGTCTATCTTGGAAATCCAAATCGAAATGATCTATATGAAGGCTTTAACTTAATGGTAAATAGAAAGAAAATCAACTTACACGGGGTGACTTTTTTAGATTCATGTGCTCGAAAAACGCACACACGCACACGCGCGCGCGAGCGAGCGCCACACACACACACACATGTGGATACAGGCAGGTGGTTCCCTATTGTAAGTTTTAAATGCCTTTTTTGCCAGTTGAACGGCTTAAATGTATAATAGTCCGAGTATGAATCCTTTGCAGGTAAGCGAATAAGCCTATCCTTGTCCGTATAAGTCCTATCATAGCGTATTATTATAAGGTCCAGTGATTTAATCCTCCGCACCCGTCGTCCACGAAGGATCAAAGTAGTTATGGCCAAGTTACTGTTTTCATTGTTATTTATATGTATCAACAATCAGCGAGTACTGCCAGTGATTAGGCCAAGAAGAGATCACAAGTTCTTGCCGAGTCTATAAGTAAAAGCAGGGTCTATCACACACCTTATATTAGCCAAAAAAATCTCAACGCTTTTATATTATAATATATAGTATTATATATATATATATATAATATATATGATAGGTAGACAGCCTGCCTAGGAATCACAATTCTTGAAATTCCTATTTAGAATACGAATGTGTGGAGCCGTAGCTTTACTTTTTGTATCAGTTATGTCATTATTATTCCATAAAATCCGGATAGAAACGAGTGTGTATCTGTAGCTACGCGCTCCCTGTAGCCAGTCAGTGTCATTATTATTCCATTTAATCCCAGGTAGAAACGAGTGGCGTTTCTGCTAGCTTACACCTGTGTAGCAGAGTGTATTTATCGATTCACATTAATTCCTGTAGATAAACGAAGATGGTAGGCCTATCTGACGCTACACCTTCAGTTAGCAGAGTGTCATCTATTATTTCCATGATAATCCCAAATAGGATAGAAACGAGGTGGGTATCTGTAATGTCCACAATTTGACGCAGACGGAGTGTCATTATTATTCCATTTAATCCCAGGTTAGAAACGATGTGGGATCTGTAGCTACACCTTGTATAACATGAAGTGTCGAGTATTATTCCAATGAAATCCACAGGTAGAAACGAGTGATCCGGTATGCAGTAGATAAACTCTTTGTAGCAGAAAGTCTTGTTAGTATTCTATAAAATACCAGGTAAAAAATGATTCTCATATTAGGTTTTCTATTAATACTCGTCTCAGGGTTTGATTACAGACTTTTCTGTGTTCAATGGTTTCGGACAATTAAAGTAACGATTCTGAAATGCGTCATGTATCGTTTCTCTTCTAGCAAGTTTTACCGAAATTCCTACGCTTGATGTTGGAAACGTCCAAAAATGCATCGAGTGGAGGGAAATTATCGCCCATACATCTTTACAACCATAGAGTGATCCAACTATATTGCCATACTGATCTTGAGAACTCGCGTTCGTGCTCATCGTTCTACACATTGAGCCTAATATACTGACTATCTCTATACCCCAAAGATAATCGCAAACATTCATTCCAGAAATGTTCAACTTGCAAGTGATTTCAGGCAACAATTTGCTCAAACGATCTTAAATGCCGCTATATCTTTCCCTTTGGATTAATTTTACTTGTACATCATATACCAAAGATATCCAACATTCATGTGAGAAATGTCAACTTGTGCAAGATTGTCAGGACAATTGCCAACGATCTAAATGCATTCTATATAGTTTTCCATTGGTGTCGTCCTAATTTTAACTGTACATCTAATATACCCGAAAGATAATCCAACATTATGTCAGAAATGTTCAACTTGCAATTGATTTCAGGACATTGCCAACGATCTTAAATGCATTCAATATAGTTTTTCCATTGGCCTAATTTTTACTGTTACATCATATTACCGCAAGATAATCCAACATTTCATGTCAGAATGTGTCAGTACTTCTAAAATGAGAAAATTTCAAAGCAACCTGTGGGGTGGCATTTAGCCACTTCTCGTTAACCACGAGTTTAGGATGTGACATAAGTACCTCCTTGCATACCTTTTACTTATCTTTTTTATCATGACTTCAATATTCTTCTACGCTAGGGCTTTTTTCACTGGTCTGTCCTGCTTTGTCTTCTTACTTGAAACTTCTTGAATTTCGCTGTATCGTTCTCGGGTAAGCAGACTGGGATCTTTGAAACTTGCTAGGTGATCAGTCTAGAATTCGAGAAAATGCTGCGAATTCAAACCTGTTAAATACTTCGCTTCAATATAATGACTCTTATGTCACATTCTTACTCGTGGGAAGTGTTTGTAATATATATATGAGTTTTCATATTCTATCTAGTCAGAATCTTTATCCTATCTATCATATTTATCTATCTAGTTATGGTCCCCTCTTCATTATATACGTCTATCATAATCAGTTTAGCTACCTCAGTCATTTCCTATCTATCTATCTATCTATCTAATACTATCAATGATCAGTCTTTCATATATTAGAGAAGTAAATTGGGTGCTCTCAGAATTAACTAAAGTTGATTATCTCCAAATATATTAGCACGATACAGCACAAAATCCTTAATTTACTGAAGCGTGTACTCAGTGGTGGTCAGCATCGAGTGTCTTTACAATTCCATGAAATCCTGGGTAGAAAACGAAATGGATATCCGTAGCTGCACTTTTTTTGAAGTTTTTGTGAATTTTGAAATTCGTGTGCTCCGACAAACTAACACAGACAGACAGACAGACCACAGCACACACACAACACAGCATACACTAGCAACACACAACACTATCCCCTACCTTATAATATATGCTATATAATAAATATATATATTTGTAAAGTTTGCGCTGCAGATAATAGAAACAATATATACTCACCGTCGCAGTGGGGTTCATAACTACCGTCGAGTTAGCAGACGAGAACAAACAGGCAAGCTGATAGACTTAAATACAGTCCTTGCATGCTGCGCAAATGCAACGTGATGGCTTTGAAGTGTTTATTTTCTTGGTACTTATCCATGTTCTTACTCACCTCTGAAATCCAACAGCCATCAGACTCAGTGGAAATGGATACTTGCCTGACTTCATAATTGGAACAATCCAAAATCTCATATAAACCACCCTATCAAAACTCTAGTTTTAGTTTGCATTCCTCTTGTTACAGGTTGAATACTTTACACAAAATCCAACAGATGATATACTATACTATAATATAGTATTTAATATATATATATAGTATATATATATATATAGATAGAGTAGATAGATAGATAGATTAGCATAGATAGATCAACTTGCCCTAGGAATCACAATTCTTGAAATTCTATTTAAGAAACGAGTGTGGTATCCGTAGCTCTTTCTTGTAGCAGAGTTTCATTTATTTATTCCATGAATCCTCCAGGTTAAAACGAGTACTCGAGGTGATATCCGCTAGCTATCCTGCTGTAGCAAAGTGCTCTTTATGATATTCCATGAAAATCCTAGGTAGAAACGATCATATATTAATATACTTATAATATAAGTATATAATAGTATTATATAATTTATATATATATATATAATATATATATATTCTGTGGGTTTGGTCAGACTGGCTTGAGGTAGGTGCGAGTAATGGAGAATGAAATATTACCTATGAATGTATTCAGAGCGCGAAAGTAGGAAATCTCCAATCTTAGTTGATTTGAATTTTCTTACTCATATTGAGAGAAAAACATGCGAAATGAGACTCTTGATAAAGGAAACGCTCATTAGCTGTCTTGTTTTTATGTGGAACCGCATGAAAAAAAAAACGATATACTGCCCTTTCTTTCCCGACTGAAACAGTTGGCAGCGGGTACGCATAGATGGAAAGATCAAAGGAATAGGCGAGACTAGGTACAAGGTAGTATGTTACCTTTTGGATAATTGATAGATAGAAGATAGATAGAAAAATGATAACAGATTGGAGGGAGATAGCTGGATAGAAGATATAGATAAATAGACAGACTGAGAGGTCGAAGGGGAGGAGAGATAGATAGGATCGAATAGAAAATGAACAGGACTGAGATAGATAGATAGAATAGATAGGTAACATGAATAGACTGAATAGATAGATTTGAAGAAATAATGAAACTGGACTCAGAAGTAGATAGATAGATAGATCAGATAGATAGATAGCGAAAATGAAATTAGACTCGAGTAGATAATAGAATAGATAGATAATCAGAAACATGAACAGACTGAGATAGATAGATAGATAGATAGAAAATGAAGACTGAGATAGATGATAGATAGCATAGATAGATAGATAGATAGAAAGAGATGAACAGACTGAGATAGAGTAGATGAGTAGAGTAGACTCTAGAAAAATGAAACAGACTGAGATGAGATAGATTTAGATAGATAAAAGAATAACACAGAACTGAGATAGATAGAGATAGATAGATAGATCGAAAATGAACATACTGAGGGATAGATTGATAGTATAGATAGAAACTGAAAACAGATGAGATAGAAGACCTAGATAGCAAAATGAACAGACTGAGAAGCATGACTAGATAATAAGAAAATGACAGACTGAGATAGAACTAGCAATAAGATTATGATTAGATAGAAAATGAACAGACTGAGATAGATAAGATTAAGATAGATGAAGAGGAAGAACACACTGAGATAGATAGATAGATAGATGAGATAGAAAGTGACACAGACTGCAGAATAAATAGATAGATAGCATAGATAGCTAGAAAATGAACAGACTGATAGATGTAGATAGATTAGACTCGATAGATAGCAAAATGAACAGACTGAGATAGATTGTAGATAGATAGATAGAAAAGAACAGAGACTGAGATAGATAGATAGATAAGATAGATAGATAGAAAATGACAAGACTGAGATTAGATAGATAGATATAGATAGAAAATGCAACAGACTGAGATAGATAGATAGATAGATAGATAGAAAATGAACAGACTGAGTAGATAGATAGATGGATAGATAGATAGAAAATTGAACAGACTGAGATAGATAGATAGAAAATGACAGAGCTGAGATAAGATAGATCATAATACATAGATAGAAATATAGAAACAGACTGAGAGATAGATATGAGTAGATAGATAGATAGATAGAAATATGAACGACTGAGATAATAGGATAGATAATAGATAGGAAAATGAACAGACTGAGATAGATAGATAGAAATAATGAACAGAACTGAGAATAGATAAGGATAGAGTAGATAATAGGAAAATAGAACAGACTGAGAGATAAATACGATAGATAAATGATATGATAGAAAATTGAACAGACTGAGCTAATAATAGATAGAAAACATGAACGACTAGAGAGCGAGACGAGTGATGAGAGAACGACGTAAGAGAGAGATTAGATAGAAATGTATACAGACTGAAGATAGATAGATATGCATAGATAGATAGATAGATAGAAAAATTGAACAGACTGCATAGATAGATAGATAGATAGAAAATGAACAGACTAGAGATAGATAGATAGATAGAAAATGAACAGGACCTCGAATAATAGATAATAGATAGATAGGATAGAGTAGAAAATGTGAACAGGGACTGAGAGGGAGAAGATAGAAGATAAATTAGAAAATGAACAGACTGAGATAGATATAGATTAGATAGAAATGAAAATGTCTTCGGAAGACCTCGGATCTTTCTCAGCGTACAACCTTAATATTAGACAAGAATAGACAAGCAGAAGAGTGTAAAGATTAGAACTGCACTATTTTTTTTTTTATCTCAGTCAGTTTTAGAGCTTCCGCGTTTAAGTTGGTGTTTGAATTTGTTTTAACGGCATATCAACCTCTGTGGCTGGGTAAATTTAATGCCAACAACGGTATATTCTTCTGAGTTTCAGTCATAAAGATAGTCGTTCTAGGGAGATATATCGCGTTAGTGTTATTGTTATATCTCGTGAAAAGGGGGCTATTTTTTTAGAAAATTTAAAATGTTTTCTCGAGGTAGCACCGCTATTGACCTCCCACATGACGACCTTAATACCGCCCTCTCAATTCAGGCGTCAATGGTAGTAACACAATGGATCTTAGTGCGGCAAGGCAGACAGAAACGTTTTATTACACAATGTAGCTTCACTCGACACACACACACACACACACAACACCACTACACTGACACACACTTCTCTCTCTTCTCTCTTCAACAGTCAAGAGATCGCGATGTCCATATCGTTCACAATCTGTTTAAAGCAGCTCATGCCTTTCCCTAAAGCTTCAATTACGTCGCTTCTTGTTGACTGTAGAACATTCTCCCCAGTTGAAGTTGTTCAGTGCTACTGTACGGCTACACCTATTTGCCTAACGAAAGCGCCTGTAAATGAGCTAGATCGGATCTATACAAAGCATTGCTGCGCGCATAATCCTTAACCAAGATCTGGAGGAAAACAACCCACCCCGCGTAACGATAACAGCTGTAGGGCCACCTGCCCCCTATATCACACAAATTCATCCGCATGAGTCGAACATGATACACTGGGCACAGCTGCGTGAAGCAGTTGAATGAACCATAAAGTGACTTCTTCTGTGGAAGCCATCCATGGGCACGTCAGAGCAGGCCGTCCAGCAAGAAATACATAACAAACTCTGAATTTGGCGGAGTTAACTATGACTCTCTTAAGTGGATGAGTTTAAGTGACGCCTGGGCAGCTACCTCACGTGGTTCTCGCCAGGTGGGTGGCCATATAAGGAGGGCCTATTAGTACTCTCAAGGCCCTCCGTCGTCGCCGCAGCCAGATCTGCTGTTGGCAAGAGAGCGGCACCGTCAGAAAAATGTCTGTTCGCCTTTCGGGGCCGGCACTAATTCCGCCCGCGTCCCGTACCTTTAAGCCGATTATTGTGTAATGCTGTCGTAGAGGACCTCCCAGGGCAATGAAAGTTAGGACGGTTGGAGAGAGAATATCCGTGCTGCAGGCGAATATGATGATGATGATGATATGGGCATTATTCTCAAAACGACCTTTCACTAACTTTAATTGTGGCAGTGGCTAACACATGAGCCGGACTGCAATTGCTATCACAATAATAGATAGTCCCGGCGGAAATATGATTAAAACCACTTACGATATTTTCACACTGAAAATTTAATAATCACATCACCGTTATTATACTTACGAATACGCGAAGAAGCTAATTTAGAAGAGCTGCTTGATTTTGGTAGACACAACGTCTGATCATAGCTGTCAAGCAGCTAAATATACTTTCACTGATAACTGATATAGTTATTGCCCATTCAATTCAAATAGTCTGGTTTTGGGCCCAGGGTAAAAGTAAGCATGTCGAATACCGTAACAGAGCAGGTGGATATCAATTAGAGGATTTGGCGCTGCACAATCTTCCATTTTTTTTATCTATCTCAGTATGTTCATATATATC
>CM042153.1:81638447-81643447 GCA_023376005.1 Doryteuthis pealeii
TAATCTGAATACTTTCCTATGTCCTATCTTGCACAATTCAGCTCATATCTAAGTTTGTTCCTCTATCTGTCTATTTATCTATCTATCTATCTATCTATCTATCTATCTATTTCTCTATCAATTTATCTATGTATCTGTCTGGATACCTTATTTGATATTTATGGGTCACAATCGACATATATAAGTCCAAATATATCTCTCCTACCAGCTCTTACTCTCTATCTCTATCTCTATCGTTTCTCTCTCTCTCTCTCTCTCTCTCTCTCTCTCCCGGTATATATATTATATATATATATATATATATATATATATATATATATATATATCATTATTATCAGAGCACAATGATAATTAGGTCCGTTTTTAGATGTAAATATTTTTAATCAGGACTCATCGATTTTCTGCTTCTCTCTCGATGAGTCCGGATTAAAAACATTTCCATCTAAAATCGGACCTAATTATCATTATGCTCTGATGATGATTTTTTATAAATCGAAATATTGTCAATATTAGCAATCCAGGATCAACAAATACAGGGTGTCCACCAAGTCTAGGTACACAGAGATCTCTATTGTATTTATTTATGTTATTTTTCTGAGAAGGCAGGTATGGTAATTTAGCAGAAAATAAAATCATAATCCCCTCGTTCACCAGACCTTTCTCCCCTTGACTTCTTTTTCTGGGGTTTGTTGAAAGAGAACGTTTACTCAACAAAGGCAATCTCAATAATGGCAATCTCTGGTGCATTGTAGACCAGGTCGAATGCCTTCGTTAGGTCCATGAATGCAGTGTAGAGTGGCATCTGCTGCCCCTGGCACTTTTCCTGCAGCTGGCGTAGTGAGAAGATTAAGTTTTAATGTAATGAAATACAAGGAATATAAAAAGATTACAGATTTAAACCATATGAGAGAACGCATTACCAATCAGTGTGCTGAAATTAATGGCAATGTAGACTTATTTAATCGAGTTCACCTGAAATTTGCAAGGCGCATCAAGTTATGCATTGAAAATGATGGAAATCATATTGAAAATATTGTTTATTAACATCATAAGTAAAAGTAAAGTAAAGTCGTCGGGGCGGCCTAATGTCGGTATGAGCCATACAGCGAGGAAGTCTATTCCCTTTTCACTAGCGCTAGACCAAGGAGATTATTTTTAGCATCTACGGTGGAGCGCCGCACCTACCATCAGCTCCTCACTTTACCATACAAATTCTTGTGCTACTCATACACTGAGCTGTCATGGGCCAGTATCGGACCAGGAATCTTGTTGTTCCTAATTAGACGCGCTACTGACTGATTTGCTGTCAGTGAGTTGGACATTTTCAAAATAAAAAATGAATAAAGTAAAATCAATCAACCATACAATTGGGCCACCTGTTGACCCGCGATGCTTAAGGATGGAATCCTGGTGACTGAGCAGTTCATGACATGCATTTTTTTCAACAATTTATGACACCATTTTATGAAAATGTAACAATAGAATAATCCAACAAAGGTTGACATGCCGTAAAAACCAACCAACCAACCAACCTGAAATACTTTATTAGCGTAATAATATTAGCGTAAACAAACACGATTTTAAAAGTGAAAGTGAAAATCTTTTTACACAATGTCGGCTTCACACACACACACACACACAGACACGCACATTCAAATACTCACAGATACACACACACATTCAAACACTCTCACACACACACACACACACATTCAAACACTCACACATACACACACACATTCAAACACTACACACACACACACACACACACATTCAAACACTCACTCTCACACACACACACACACACACACACACATTCAGACACTCACACACACACACATTCAGACACTCACACACACACACACACACACACACACACACATTCAAACACTCTCTCACACACACACACACACACACACACGCACATTCAAATACTCACACATACACACACACATTCAAACACTCTCACACACACACACACACACACACATTCAAACTCACACATACACACACACATTCAAACACTACACACACACACACACACACACACACACACACATTCAAACACTCTCTCTCTCACACACACACACACACATTCAAAGACTCTCTCTCTCACACACACACACACACACATTCAGACACTCACATAACACACACAGACACTCACACACACACACCACACACATTCAGACACTCACACACACACACACACACACATTCAGACACTCACACACACACACACATTCAGACACTCACACACACACACACACACACACACACCTCACACACACATTCAGACACTCACACACACACACACATTCAGACACTCACACACACACACACACACATTTAGACACTCACACGCACACACACACACATTCAGACACTCACACATACACACACACATTCAGACACTGACACGCACACACACACACATTCAAACACTCTCACACACACACACACATTCAAACACTACACACACACACGCACACACATTCAAAGACTCACACACACACACACACACACATTCAAACACTCTCTCACACACACACACACACACATTCAAACACGTCTCTCTCACACACACACACACACACACACATTCAAACACTCACACACACACACACACACATTCAAACACTGTCTCTCTCACACACACACACAACACACACACATTCAAACACTCACACACACACACACACACATTCAAACACTGTCTCTCTCACACACACACACACACGCACACACATTCAAACACTCACACATACACACACACATTCAAACACTCACACACATACAACACATACACAAATTCACACACACTCACATGCATACGCACACACATTCAAACACTCACACACACATTTCAAACACTCTCTCACACACACACACACACACATTCAAACACTACACACACACACATACACATACACACATTCAAACACTACACCACACACACACACACATTCAAACACTACACACACACACACACATACACACATTCAAACACTACACACACACACACACACACATTCAAACACTACACACACACACATACACACATTCAAACACTACACAACACACACACACACACACACACACACACATACACACATTCAAACACTACACACACACACACACACACATTCAACACTCACACACACATTCAAACACTCTCTCACACACACACACACATTCAAACACTCACACATACACACATACACACATTCACACACTCACACATGCATACGCACACACACACATTCAAACACTCTCTCTCACACACACACACACACACACATTCAAACACTCTCACACACACACACATTCAAACACTCACACATACACACACACACACACATTCAAACACTCACACACACACACACATTCAAAACACTCACACATACACACACACACACACATTCAAACACTCACTCACGCACACACACATTCAAACACTCACACACACACACACACACACATTCAAACACTCACACACACACACACATACACAAATTCACACACACTCAAATGCATACGCACACATGCGCACGCACACAGAAAGAAAAAAAATGCGACTAGGTTGGCCACTCGCGTCTAATTATTGAAAGCTTTCAGTGAATAGAACAATCAGTTCCAATTATGTTTACATAAAGCGTGTATTTTCTGTGAAAAGCAATAAACATCCATTGAAATCTGGTAAAAGTAGAATTCCTTATTCATGACCGACCAATGGGCGAGTATTACGTCGACAAGTGACCTTTGTAAGAGCGAATAGAAAAGTAAAGATATTCACTATCGACTTTCGTCAGGGACGACGAGA
This sequence comes from Doryteuthis pealeii, assembly GCA_023376005.1. Classification (NCBI taxonomy): domain Eukaryota; kingdom Metazoa; phylum Mollusca; class Cephalopoda; order Myopsida; family Loliginidae; genus Doryteuthis; species Doryteuthis pealeii. The sequence goes on from CM042153.1 coordinate 81,642,271, forward strand.
AATAATCAGCGGTGGGGAATAATAATCGAACCTCTGGTCGTAATTATATTCGTATAAGTCGGTTTAGTTCAAGTAGCACTCAATGATAATATATATATATATATATATATAATATATATATATATATATATATATATGATATATATAATATTATATATATATATATATATTCTGATAATAATAATAATAATAATAATAATAATAATAATAATAATATATATATATATATATATATATATATATATATATATCTGAGATAAAAAAAATTTTTAAATATTTTTTATCACCTTCCACATACCAACAAAAGCCCTGAAGATGATCTAATTAATAAATCGAAACACTGCATCGTCGGCCAATAAACCCACCACTTAACTCATTTAAACCTGTGTTTTTCAATTTTTGATTATATTACATACCGTCACTTCTTTTATTCACACACACACACACACACACACACACACACACACACACACACATATATATATATATATATATATATGAAGAGAAAAATGGAAGTGAATCCGACGGTATGTAATATAGGGAAAAAATTTGATAAAACACAGGTTCAATAAAATGAATCATATTTATTCAGACAACACTGCAGTGTTTCGAAAACATACACATACACACACACGCACGCGCGCTCACATACACACACGGACACATAGACGCCCATGAAAGCAATTATCTACTCACATTTTCATACACGCTCTCTCTCTCTCTCTCTCTCTCTCTCTCTCTCTCTCTCTCTCTCTCTCTCTCTTTCTCACATACACTCACACATATAACGTAAGAGAATGTCAGGGTTAGGGTGTCATCTTCAAATCTGTTTATCTCTAGCGTTCATAATTTTCAAAACAATTCTAAGAGCGCTAATTCTTCATTCAAACATTTTTAAACAGACTGATAAACAAAAGACTCTCACAGTCTCCTTATTATCTGTGATAAATTTTATTTTTCCTTACATCAACAAAAGCTCTGAAGAAGATCTACTAAACAGATTGAAACACTGCAGCGTTTGCTGAATAAATATCACAAATTTTATTGTTTGTTCAAATTTATCACTATATCACACACACACACACACACACACACACACACACACACACACACCACACACACACACATATATATATATATATATATAAAAGGGGGTTGGAATGAATCCGACAGAATG
>CM042153.1:81648447-81650947 GCA_023376005.1 Doryteuthis pealeii
AGTCTGTATTTTTTATTTTGTCTAACTCTCCCGATTCCTTCGCATCTTATGATTCGGGAGAGTTAGACAATATTATATATATATATATATATATATATATATATATATATATATATATAAGTAAAGAAATAACAAAAGACTTAGAGATTTAGCATTATAGTCTATTTCAGGAGCTTAGACAACTTGTCTAACTCTCCCGAATCATAAGATGCGAAGGAATCGGGAGAGTTAGACAATTTGTCTAAGGTCCCTGAAATAGACTATAATGCTAAATCTCTAAGTCTTTTGTTATTTCTTTACTTATATATTTGCTCTGTGACTCTAACATTAAGAGCACACATTGAGCTCTCAAACTGTGACAGGTTTTTTTTAAATAAAACTCTTTTTCGTAAGGAAGGTTTCTTCTCTGGACTTTTGATTATATATATATATATATATATATATATATATATATATATATATATATATATATATATATATAATTAATGGTGATATTATGATTTCACACTCATAACTTAAAGTTTTTGGTAATCCAATCATCAAATGAGAAGTGGTTGAGATGTCAAAAATCAGTCGTGAAATGGTTGAGATGTTAAAAATCAAATTTTTAGCGTTTATATGAAGCGTTTTTCACGCGATGGGAAATGTAAAGCTAAAAATTGTTTTGTTTTAACTGTGGCTTGTTTAACGTTTATGTGACTTGGATAATATTCACGTGATGTAATGTCATGACGTTAAATTTGTATTTAAAAAACATTATAATCAAACAAACTTGCATTGGGTTTAATGCACGCGGTGTTCAGATGAATTTTTTTTTTAAATAAATAAAAGGAGAGCGAAAATTCAGGGATCAATTAGGGTCAGGTGGTAAGTGACACAGTAAAAATTGTTCAAATGCCTACATTTCGAAACGAGTTCACTTCTCTTATTTAACAGTTATTGCTTGCATATATGCTTGCATATATATATATTATATATATATATATATATATATATATATATATATATACTAGCAAATATATGCACCCTCCGGGTGCAAGTATTTAAGTTTTAATGTAATAAAATATTGTATTAAATTAGAAAGGCTAATGAAACTAAATAAGAATACAGATAAAAAGATTTGAAACAGAGGGAGTATAATAAAAGATTTGAAACAGAGGGAGTATAATAAAAAATGGAACAACTGAAACTTACTCTTCCATCAGTCTCATCTTTCATTGTTATTTTTCCTAATTTAAGTATTTAGTTATAAGAGGAAGTAAAGAATAAAATGACAGTTATTTTATCTTGTTAATGGATTTCATTTAAGATTTATTGAAGAGATTGTTGCTTATATTCATTAAAATAAAACGAAACAGTTAGAAATCAATAATACTAAGCACATATTTATTAAATTCGATTTTTTAATATTAATATGCAAATTTGCCTTCCCGTTCACACTGTAAACCGCTATTTTGTTGTATATATAAATATAATTGCATGTTGTCAGTATGTAGACATAGTTAACAGTATTAATAATGTAAGACAATTTTATTAATAATTGAGGTTTAGATAAAAATAAAATCATGGTGAATGTGATGTCAATAACTAAGAGAATTGTGACTTGAGTAGGAATATAGTTTCGGTTACAGACAGAAAAACACACAATCTCCATTATAATAAGATATATATATTTAATATACCAAGCGTGTTGGTAGATCCTTGCGGAGAGAAAAAACCCGGCAGAGAGTTTGATTGTAAAAATATACTACCAAACATCAACCAGGAAGAAAAAATTTTTTGAAAAAAAAGAAAAGACCAAGATATTCGTACCAACAAAAAATAATCTATTGGTATAGTATTTGGACAAAAGAAAAAACAATTTATATGTATATATATGTATATAAGATATATATATATTCATATAACCGCTCGGAGAAGCTAATTTGTAAAAAGTGCTCGATACCTAAGTAGAGCCAAGTAATAAAGATAATCTACTGAGTCAGACGAACCTACTATTAGTTTCGCAATAAAGCTCTTCAGGGCTAAAATCTGACTTTAGAGTCAGATTTTAGCCCTGAAGAGCTTTATTGCGAAACTAATAGTAGGTTCGTCTGACTCAGTAGATTATCTTTATATATATATACTAGCAAATATATGCACCCTCCGGGTGCAAGTATTTAAGTTTGAATGTAATAAAATATGGTATTAAATTAGAAAAGCTAATGAAACTATATAAGAATGCAGATAAAAAGATTTGAAACAGAGGGAGTATAATCGAAAAATAGAACAACTGAAACTTACTCTTCCATCACTCTCGTCTTTCATTGTTATTTTTTCTAATTTAAGTATTTAGTTAAAATAGGAAGTAAAGAATAAAATGACAGTTATTTTTTCTTGTTAATGGATCTCATTTAAGATTCATTGAAGAGATTTTTGCTTATAGTCATTAAAATAAAACCAAACAGTTAGAAATCAATAACACTGAGCACATATTTATTAAATTCGATTTTTTAATATC
>CM042153.1:81655947-81695947 GCA_023376005.1 Doryteuthis pealeii
TAGCAGTACTACGCCAAAGCTCACTGGCTTCTTCTTCCTCGTTGTACATCTGTGCTCTCGTCAGCAAGATCAGACCGCAACTGTCTCGGTGTGGTAAGGCAGGTCTTAAATAATCATTCACTGCCCTGAGTAAAATCCAACATCCGAGTCAATTGCGCAGTGTAGTAATTTACCTGTGCGACAACGAGGTAGTCCGACGACAGGCCACGACTCACGATCAGGAGGATGCGAGTTCAATCTCCCTAAACGCCCGCTACACTTCCCCCTGATCTCATTTTGCACGCCAGACATGTCCGTGCTAGTTATGAGCTACCACGGGCGTGATTTCTCGTGTCACAAAACCCTTGTGGTTATTTTTCTACCGAATACGTTTTTTTTTTAATTTATTATTTTTGGGTATTCACTTTTTAAAAAATTAATCTTACAAACACCTTTTTCAAACTCATTTTTGATTTATTACCCCATAGTCGGGACCCTAACTATTGGAAATTCCATAACCAATAATCTCCCCCTGTTGCTAGGGAGCGGGTCACCAACATCGTATGTTGGCGCCAATACCAAAAACTTTACTTATCAGGGAACCGTTACCAACAAGAGATGTAAAAACAAACGCTCCCATCACTTCGCCCAAACAGGGTCTACTTATCACGGAGCACCCACTGAGTGTAGTCGCGTAAACAGCGGTCCCTACACTTCATTCATCACTTAGCCCAAAAAACAGGGCTTACTTATCGAAAAGCAGTATTGGAGGAGAGACGTAAAACACCAAGTTCTCATTACCAAGCCCAACAGGGCCCACTTATCACAGAACTCTACAGCTAGCTCACTTCTAAGGCATTATATCAGCATACGTTAAAAGGCGGGTACAACAGCACACTTACTGAAGGACGAGAAACTACCGAGACGAAGCGTCTTATCAACGTTTCCTACCGAAGAAAAGAATACCCTGTTATCACCATTACTCCAAGTAAATTAATAACTCAGATAAGTCTTTTAGCAAATACCATTAAAATTTGCAACAATTTTATGTAATTTTTGTCAATACAAGTGCCTGCATTTACTTTCCTGTTTGTTGCTTCTTTGTCCGACAATTTGCCTACAACTACGGTGAAATAAGAGCTCCTTCGAAAACCGTAAATACTCTTATAACAGGTACTATCACCCTGCAGAACAAAAAAACAAGAAATATAAAAGGGCGGGGGAAGCTCTTTTCTCAGCGGCCATATATCACATTATTTCTATAGTCCAATCCCTCCTCGACGCGGCTAACCATCTTTCATGGTGGCGAAGAGATTATAGTCTGAGGTAAACATTATTCCAGTGACGAGGAAGTGAAATCTGCAGTGAAGAAGCGGCTCAAAGAACAGTCAACATAATTTTACGGGGCAGGGATACATCCTCTTATTCAAAGGGGGAGCATTGCTATTGAGAAAAACACTGAGTAGGTGGAGAGGTAATTTATGAGGAAGTGCGTCCCGGTCTCCTGCCTCAAAAATTGCTACCCGGTGACTATTAAAATAACGACCCAGCTCAGTCTATTCAAAACTATCCATCTTAAAATCTATCTATCTATCTATCTCAATGTGTTTATATTTATCTATATTACTTTAAATACTAAGATTTTTTAATTATTCATGTTTGTTTAATGTCTTGTTGTTAGTTTAAATAAACAGGAATTACAACAATAAAAAGAAGTGCCCCCCCAATACATTTACTTGTCGAAAATATCTATCTATCTATCTCCATTTGTTCGTATCTATCTATATTATTTTCTTTGTTTATCTATCTATCTATCTAAGTCCATTCCAAACTATATATCCATCTTCATATCTAAAAAAGAATTACGACAAATTACGATAAATAAACAAGAATTACGACGAGCTGGGGTTGTTATTTTGATAGTCACCGAGTAGCAATCTTTGAGACAGGAGACCGGGACGCACTTCCTCATAAATTGCCGGTGGAGAAGTAGGAATGTGATCCACAGAGGACCAGCTTCATTTTGATGTATGATTCATGTTCCTGTATTGGTAATTATACCTGTACTAAAAAAAATGGCATTACTTTTTGGCTCACCCTCGTAATATTTCTTGGGATTTTACAAGGAACTTTTTTTTTAACTCTTTCATGCTTACCTTATTCACTGTTGCTATCCGTGGGTTATTTTTGCTCACAATCGGTTTCTCCTGTAAAAATGATAGAAAAAATCGAACTGGTATTTTTTGAAATTTTCTTTTTTTACTTTTTTAAGCTCTGCTTGAACGCCGAGGAAACGTTGTGTTTATTATTCTGAGAAATAGAATGTAAGAAGAAGAAAAAAAACTGACTCAGTGGCCCGGAATTTAAACGGAAAATAAAAGTAATAAGAAAAATAAGGAAGGGAATACCAGAATTACGTACGCAGGATGCACCTTTGTGTACGCACACATGCATACCCATACACACACACGCAAATAACATAGACCTACATACATACTCTAACATTCCGATATTCAAATATACCTTCTCTCTTACACACACACACACAACACACACAACACACACACACACACACTCAAACACACACAAACACGTATTTACGCACACGCACTTATACGCAAACATCTACACATATTTTAACTCATATATTTTTATCTATTTAACCTATAGATAGCCGCCCTGTCGGCTGCGGCGTTAGAATCCACCGACTGCACCTCTTCAGAGGGGTAAGACTCCCCCAAATGGGTCCACCTGCTGACCGTGGTTGGCGACCCGTGATGCTTAAGGATGGAGTTTTGGTGGATGAGCAGTTCATAACATGCGATACTCCACTTTGGCCCTTACTTAGGCTAGACGAGCGGTTGGAGAGGGCCCCCTCCGATCAATCGGCAGGTCTCGTCAAGCCCTAGCACCTATATGGTTGGCCCAACCCTATTGCCCTTATATCAACTCCCAACCCTTTTTATCATATGGGTGCTAGAAGGCGGTGGCTGAGGGTCTACATGTCCTGGGAATGACGTTAAACTCTATCTGATGGTGAGGTTCTAGTTTTGGAGGTTTGGGGAATGTGGAGCACCCCTTCACCACCATTGCTCCCTGGTCCACTCTGGCCCGGAGTGGTAGTACCTGTTAGGGTCCCATCTATGGGTTAAATAGAAAAATGAATTTTTTTTAAAATTGTGTATCCATTAAGAATTAATTTATTTCAATACTTTATCGGCATTAAATAACCCACTGAGGTTGATATCCCGTAAAACAAACTAAACCAAACCAAACCTATAGATAGCACTCTTAACAGGTAGGACTACTCGGGCCGGCCTGTCGGTTGGGGTTGTAGAATACATCGACTGCAGCTCTGCACTGGGGGTAAAAAAAACACATTTGGGGCACCTGTTGGCCGTGAGTGACGACCCGTGATGCTTAAGGACGGAATCCTGGTGGCTGAGCAGTCTATGACATCCATCACTCCACTTTAGTCCTTACTTAGGCGAGACAGGCATTCAGATAGGTCCCCTCTGATCAATCGGCTGGTCACGTCAAGCCCTAACACCTATATGATTGCCCCACCCTATTGCTCTTATGGTCAACCTTCAATCTTTTTTATCATATGTGCTAGAATGCTAGGCCTCCGGGTCTTATTGACCTAGTTATCATGCGTCTAATTCTGGTGCTTTCATTTCTGGAGCTCTGTGGGTTGTGGAGTACTCCTCCGTCACCATTACTCCCAGTTCCACTCTGATTTGGAGTGGTAATACCTGTTAGGATATCAGCTATGGATTAAATGAACCATATTACCTTTAGGCACCACTTTTTGATCTCAAGAAAGGGCATGTTTTTTCATTTGCACCGTCAATATCCGGCTGTTTGTTAGGGGTTAGGGTTAGGGTTAGGGGGTAGTTTTATCATTTTTTTAAATATCTAAAAATCGTCCGGATATTGACGGTGAAAAATGAAAAACACGTCCTTTCTTAATCGAGATCAAAAAGGGGTGCCTAAAAGTCATAGCATCAAGAATAAATAAAACAAAATGTTTTAAGACTAAATCCATCGTTGTGGAAGAACAATAGATCTAATAGTCGTCGTTGGGGTGGCCTAAAGTCGGTAGCAGCCAGATAGTGATGGAGTCTATCCCCTTTTCACTTGCGTTAGACCAAGGAGATTGTTTTTTTTCAACGTCTGAGGTGCCACACATACCATCAGCTTCTCACTTCCCCATACAGATCCTTGTGCTATTCATACGCTGAGTTGGCGAGGGCCGGTATCGATCCAGGAACCTTGCAGCTCCTTGTTGGACGCTCTACCGACTTAGCTAAACCGGACCTAAGAACCCAGTCTCTCCTGCTATGAAGGAACCATACCTTTTTTTATTCGTTTTGCTTTCTTCTCTACTTCTTGACAGATTTTTGGCAGTTTTCTTAGCAGGTTTCTCTCACGAAATGTTCTCTTAGGATTAAAAAAAAAATCATAATACAAAATTCTAAAAAAATTAGGTAGCTACATTTTATATATACTTGTCTAGTTTAGAATTACTAGCAAATATATGCACCCTCCGGGTGCAAGTATTTAAGTTTTAATGTAATAAAATATCGTATTAAATTAGAAAGGCTAATGAAACTAAATAAAAATGCATATAAAAAGATTTGAAACAAAGGGGAGTATAATCGAAAAATAGAACAACTGAAAGTTACTCTTCCATCACTATCGTCTTCCATTGTTATTTTTTAAAATTTAAGTATTTAGATAAAATAGGAAGTAAAGAATAAAATGACAGTTATTTTTTCTTGTTAATGGATTTCATTTAAGATTCATTGAAGAGATGTTTGCTTATATTCATTAAAATAAAACCAAACAATTAGAAATCAATAATACTAAGCACATATTTATTAAAATCACATTTTTAATATCAATATGCAAATTAGCCTTCCCGTTCACACTGTAAATCGCTATTTTGTTGTATATATAAATATAATTGCATGTTGTTAGTATGTAGATATGGTCAACAGTGGCTTCGGCCTCTGGACCATTGATATAATTAACGGCGTCGATCCCAGGGGGCCATCCCCCCAGGCAACACCTGCCCCCTTGATTTAAAGGGGCAGGGCTGGGTTTATTGCCCAGTGCCTGAGGCGCCCCCCCCCTTGAGGGGGAATGCCGACGGGATCGACACAATTTTTCACCTGCCACTCCATGAGCTCCGGCTTGTGGGTGGTCCCACGTTAATAGGGACTTTGTGCCTGACCCGTACAAGTGGGGTACGCGGTAAATATCATGTAGATATGGTTAACAGTATTAATAATGTAAAACAATTTTATTAAAGTTGAGGTTTAAATAAAAATAAAATCATGGTCAATGTGACGTCAATTACTAAGGGAATTGTGACTTGAGTAGTGATTTAGTTTCGGTTACAGACAGATAAACATACAATCTCCATTATAATAAGATGTTTATTTGGCGATGGCCGGAATCGAACCAGGAACCGTGAGATTCCCAGCCGAACACTCTACCGACCGAGCTAAACCGGCCCTTTTTATTTAACTCATATCTGTGGGATCAGGAGTTCATAACTAGAGTATCAATCTGAAAGTGATCGTAGTAGCTCTACTGGGGTTTGAACTCATTTACTACGAAGTTACAGTTCAGTATGCTTGCCACTACTCCAGAGGGACTCACAATGGTCTTATTTCATTTTTCTGTAGAATGTAATAGAAACTTTACGTTCTTGAAGTAATATTTTGGCCATAAATACTTTTATCAGGAGATGAACTCACTGCTTTGTATATAGACTTGTTAAAATCTATATCGTGGAATGTATTGTACTATGCTATCTCGACCAAAAATAATTTATCGATGAAATGTCATCTAAAAAGGAACGCTGAGATTATTTGTGATGAACGAAATAAACGACTAAGTGCTACAAAAAAAAGTATTGGCTCAAGTGATGGATCCTAAAATTATCAAAATATTCCAATTACAATAGTTTGATTAACCAAAGACAGGCTTGAATGGAGAGATTTATAGATAGGAAGTCTGTGCCAAAATTTGACATGTAAAAACAAAACATAATATAACAAAAAACACAGAATAAAAAACTAAAAAAAACTAATAATAAAAAACAAATAATAATTTTAAAAAATAATCTATTCGAAATTAAAATCTCTTTTGGGGTCTCATTTATGGAATGAATAGAAAAAATGAGTTTAAAAAATAGAGTTTAAAAATAATTGATTGCCATCAAGAATGAAACAAGAACAACAACCACAATGTGGAACATGTCAAACACCTTTGACAGTTAAACACTTATTCATGGAATGCAGGTTTTTTGCTCACATCAGAAACCGTTATTGTAAAGCAAACAATATGAAAGATCTGTTTGAAAATGTCAACATGGAGGATATTCTTTCCTTTTTGAGCGAAATAAAATTATACCATAGAATATAGACATGAAACAAATCAATACCGTACAACATAATCCCCAATAATGCTGACACATTGTTAAAACCAATTACTAAAGAGTATAAATATAAATACACGAAATGTATAACTTCATAACCGTTAGGCATGACATAACTCCAGACGGGTTGATATGCCGTTAAAATCAATAAACAAACAAACAAACAAACAAACAAGAATGAATAGAAGAAGACGATTTCGGCATAAAATAACCCCAAAAGGGTCAACATGCTGTAAAATCTGTCCAACTAACTGCCGAGAGCCTGACAAGATTTATAGATAAGAAGTCTTTGCCAAAATTTGATATATAAAAACAAAACATAATATAATAAAAAAAAACAAAAAAACCCTAATCTATTCGAAATTAAAATATCTTTTAGAATCTCAATTATGGGCTAAATAAAAAAAATGAGTTTAAAATAATTAAGTTTAAAAATAATTAAGTTTAAAAATAATTGATTAACATCAAGAATGAATAAAACAAAACGTTGTCGGAATGAAATAATCCTAAACGGCTTGAGATGTCGGAAAATCCAACCAACAAACTGCAGACAGTCTGAAAAGATGTTTTTCCTCTAATTTTGAAATCTAAAAATCGTCTGTTAAAACAACCGGATATTGACGGTGTAAATGAAAAACATGTTCTTTCTTAATCGAGATAAAAAAGGGGTGCCTAAATGTCATATGGTCCACATTTTTCTATTAGTCTTCTGATAGTTTTTATTACTTGAACTCACATGATCATTACCCTGCGTTCTTTTTCTGTTGATGTCGTTTAAATATTTGTCTCTCCTTTCAATCTCTCCACTTTCGTTCGTTAAAACGTCTTTTAGAACAACCGGATATTGACAATGTAAATGAAAAACATGTCCTTTCTTAATCGAGATCAAAAAGGGGTGCCTAAAGGTCATATGGTCCCAACAGAAGAACTAAAACGCCTAAAATGGCCACAAGAATCCTAACATCTTTATTCATTTTATCAGGTCCCAGAAGAGACGGGCGTTGTACGAATTTAAATAATAACAACCACGCATATCTCTTTTCTGAGTAGAATTTCCCTTACGATTTTTCAGTCCTATGTTTGTTAATTAGGTTTCTGAGCAAATGGGTCAATTCTAATTAGTTTTACGACCCTTCGGGATTAAAAAAGCCGGCATAGATCGTTATAAGTTCGGGTTTTATTCTAATGAGACAATGTACTGGAAATTTGACTAGATTTTTTACTTCTTATAAAAGGGGGGGGGGAAATATATGGGGCAAAATAGACCTTCGAATCAACAAGCTCCCGTCGAGGGGGAACCAAAAACAAGCGAGTTCTCAATCTTCTCACAAGCCAGACCCTCTGTTGGTCAACACTATCTTCGTCTAGCAGCTGGAAAATCCGTCGTCGTAGTCGAAATAATCTTTAGCAGTTCAAAATCACATTTCCTATTTTGTTTCATTTCTGTTCGACTAAAATCCATTTCTTTACTGAAAAGCGCTTCGTCGTCGACGGCTTCTGTTGCTGCTGACTTCCCAGCGCTCGACTCACTTGTTATTTTATGGGCATATTAGCCAAACATCCGGGCACATCAGTCGAAACTCGCGTCCGTCCAGTGCCCAAAACGCATTTGTTTTTACATGCGTGAGGACGCAAGTTCGACCCCGGCAGGCAAGACAATGTCTTGCTCTTTTTCCTTTATCATTCTCCGTCACACTTCTTTGTAGTTTTTATTTCATTTGTGGGTTCTTATAATACGCTAGAAGGCTCAGAATAACCTTCCAACGTGGGTACATATATGTGCGTAAAATAATCCGACAAATAAGTTATATATAATAACAAATGCAGACTTTATTTTGTTCTGAGCACATGGAGAAGAACATATATACATGACAAGGTACAATATAGATATAGAAACAGATACATGAAGATGCACAAAGGATGTAGGACTAAGTCCAAAAGAAGTGATAATCAGTTCATGAATAAATAAGTCACTTACCGCTGGTTAGTTGGGGATGAAAGCCCCCTCCACTTAATGGACTTAGACACAGGCGTCTAGGCCATGTGTAGTGGTTGCTGGACCGAGGGAAAGAGAGAGACTTTTCCCGGGCTACTACTTAAACACCCCAGCCACCTATAGGCGAAAACCTGGCGGAAAGGGAAGATAACTCTTCTGGACACCAAATCGATCCCAGCAGGGAATGATAATTGCTACACCGCGTTTACAATCATTTCGCTTTAATGGCATATCAATCTCCGTGGGCTATTCAATATCAACGTCATTCTTGTACACATTTACTCATAGCTGAAGGCAGCATTTTTGGATACATACCTAAGCGTAAGAAAAAATAATCTTTAATTTCAAAGGAAACAGTTTAGGTTTAAAGACTAAATTTCGTAATAATTAAAAGAGGGAGAAATAAAAATAATTCTAAATAAGACAAGTATATATAAAAGTTAGCTAGCTATAATTTTTAGTTCTCCTGGGGAAGGTGTACCTTGAACACCGAAACCGTGGTAATAATATATATATATATATATATATATATATATATATAACCATGAGCGTATTTTATTTTATTTACCATCTTCATCATTTTTTTATTTTTATTTTTTTTTACCATCATCATCATGGTCAGAGTGGAACAGGGAGCAATGGTGATGAAGGGGTGCTCCACACTCCCCAAACCTCCCAAACTGGAACCTCGCCATCAGATGGAGTTTAACATTATTCACAGGACAGCCACCGTTTTCTAGCATCCATATGATAAAAAGGGTTGCGGCTTGCCATAAAGGCATATAGGTGCTAGGGGCTTGACATGACCTGCCAATTGATCGGAGGGGCTTCTCCGACCGTCCGTCTAGCCTAAGTAAGAACCAAAGTGGACTGTTCAGCTACCAGTGTTCCATCCTTAAGCATCACGGCCACCCAACAGCTGGTCCTATTGGGGGATGGTTATCCCCCTGCAGTGATGCAGTCGGTATATATTCTAACATCACACCGACAGGGCGGTATTTAGGCCGCATCCCCAAAGACCTACTGTATGGCGAACTAGTAGAGGGCACCCAACTGGTAGGGAGACCACGCCTACACTTTAAAGATGTCTGCAAGAGAGACATGAAGACATGGCACATTGACATAAACACATGGGAGGCTTGTGCAGAAGACCGTACGACCTGGCGCCTCCTCGTCAAACAAGGAACGAAAAGGAGTGAAAAAGAGAGGAAAGAGGCCGTCGCAGAAAAGAGAGACAACAGCATCTCCAGCAAGTATCACCTTTTGTTTGTAATCAATGTACCAGAGATTGCCATTCAAAAATCGATGAGAAAAAACAATAAAATCGATAACGTACATTTTCATCAAAATACATAGACTTATAATGGCTGAAAAATGGCATTTTGGGGGCACCTTTGAAACCCCATATCTCCCCCAATTCTCAAGCGAACTCAACCATCTTTTAATATGTGATACTCCTCATCGAACTCTATCAGAAAATCATATTAGTTTGGCACTTTATTTGTACACGAAATTGGCCATTTTGCCCACTCACAGGGGGATTATCAGGCCTCAAAAGTCTCCTAAAACTCCGAATTGGGCACTTCTTTCACCATCAGTAAATTCAGAGCATTAGAATCGATGAGAAAAAAACAATAAAATTGATAATGTACATTTTCATCAAAATACATAGACTCATAATGGCTGAAAAATGGCATTTTGGGGGCACCTTTGAAGCCCCATATCTCCCCCAATTCTCAAGCGACCTCAACCGTCTTTTACTATGTGATACTCCTCATCGAACTCTATCAGAAAATCATATTAGTTTATCACTTTATTTGTACACGAAATTGGCCATTTTTGCCCACTCTCAGGTGGATTATCAGGCCTCAAAAGTCAGCTGAAAACTCCGAATTGAGCACTTTTTCAAAAATCGGTCTGTTCAGCCACTCACGTAGCTGTAGATAAAAAAAGTGGACTCTACGCCATTGTCTTTCATAGACGGAAGGATGCCAACACATCATCCTTGATAGGTGTAGTCGATTGAGAATGAAAGTGTTGAGTGAGAGAATCTCCCTGTGTTTAAGATGCAGCGTTTTTTGTTTATTTATATGTCAGAGAAAATCAGTTTTCAATAAAGACTTATATAGTTAAGGTTCGAATCACGCACAAGGCGGTCTTCCTATCTATAGCTCTGCTGATGAGGCCTAATAGGCCGAAATGTACATACAGAGATTGATTTTTCTCGATTTGTTTAGCCTTACATTTAAATAAGTATGCCCGCCTACTTAATTAATTATTAATTAATTAACTTTCAAAATTAGGTACGACTTCAATTAAGCACATATTCTCCCAAAAATTGTCGGCTAAAAAAAGCCATATCAAAACACATCGCTTGTGTATTTACTTCTTATATAGTTAAATAATGACATAGTTTGCTACGTGACAAGAGCTGGTTGAGCGCAGAAAGCACCTGTCCATGGCAGACAGAGAACGCGCGTGTGTGCACGGCTAGTGTTGTCAAGACAGAACAAGAAAGATATAGACAGGGATAGACAGACAGACAGACAGAGACTTTCGACATTGTTGCTTTCTCATTATATACTGCGTTGACCAAGCTCTCTAGGGGAAAATTGCAGTTCTATTTGCAGCCACGGGAGGTAATTGCCTTTTGTGTCCTCTAACAATAAAATAGCAAAACTGTAGGCAAAGGATCTAATATCATACATTTTTTTTTCAAAAGCTCTTATTTTTTCAGTGTTTTTAATGTTAGTTTAAACTAGGCACTGTCAAAGTTGCCGTAAAATCCGTCATTTACAAATTAAATATACCTTATACCTGATTGAAAGAAATTTACCAAAAATCAGGGAATTATCCGATGTTAATGAAATTTTGAATTAGTTTCAACTTTATATAACGATAACCCCACCGATATTTTGTGCCCCAAAAATAAGCGGGAGAGGGGGGACAAAGTTAAGTGACCTGTAAAAAATCAGAAAGTTTTGAAATAAATTAACAAATGCATTATAAAAATAGATTCATTGATATATCAGCACTGAAAATTTTAGGCACCCCTTTTTGATCTCGATTAAGAAAGGACATGTTTGTCATTTACACCGTCAACATCCGGTTGTTTTAACAGATGGTTTTTATATTTAAAAAAAAGTTATAACAGATAAACAGGAAGAACATGGAACTCAACTCAAAATATTATACTACAGTTATATAAAGAAAATACGGACCATATGACCTTTAGGCACCCCTTTTTGATCTCGATTAAGAAAGGACATGTTTTTCATTTACAACCACAATATCCGGTTGTTTGTTAGGGGTTAGGGTTAGGGGTTAGTTTTATAAATTAAAATATCTAAAAATCGTCTGTTAAAACAACCGGATATTGATGGTGTAAATAAAAAACATGTCCTTTCTTAATCGAGATCAAAAAGAGGTGCCTAAAGGTCATATGGTCCGTATTTTCTTTATATAACTGTAGTATAATATTTTGAGTTGAGTTCCATGTTCTTCCTGTTTATCTGTTATAACTTTTTTTTAAATATAAAAACCATCTGTTAAAACAACCGGATATTGACGGTCTAAATGACAAACATGTTCTTTCTTAATCGAGATCAAAAAGGGGTGCCTAAAATTTTCAGTGCTGATATATCAATGAATCTATTTTATAACGCATTTGTTAATTTATTTCAAAACTTTCTGATTTTTTACAGGTCACTTAACTTTGTCCCCCCTCTCCCGCTTATTTTGGGGCACAAAATATCGGTGGGGTTATCGTTATATAAAGTTGAAACTAATCACAGTATAAATAAAAAGACAAAAGACGGAAGGTGTGAAAAACAAATTAAGGGGGCTATCCTGGTAGAAAATAAGTACCAATTATCGGAAAATGAAATGTTAACTAAAAATAAATAAAAAAATTTTGAGATCTTGTTTTTTTCTCTTTTCGATAATTATTCGTATTCTCTGAATTAATGTTAAAATTTCTTATTTTGAGAGAAGCTTCGTTGACTTTCCATGTAAATTCAGTAGAAAAAAGGGACCATATGACCTTAAGGCACCCCTTCCGCGATCTCGACTCGTGGGACATTTTTCTCATTTACACTGTAGAAATCCGGTTGTTTTTTAGGGGTTAGAGTTAGGCGTTAGGGTTAGGGTTAGGATTTAATTTTATAATTAAAAAAAAAACTCTAAAAATCGTTTGTAAACAATTAACCGGATTTTGACGGTGTAAATGGAAAAAATGTCCCCACGAATCGAAATCGCAAAAGGGGTGCCTTAATGTCATAGGGTCCGAAAAAAGATACCTTACGTGAGTATCTATTTTAGCTTCTACTTATTTATCATACTTAAAATAGAATATTTTTACAGCAGTCACTGAGGAATTAATTCATTATAAGCGGCTTTCGTTTCTCAAGCTATTGTTAGTAAATTTGTTACTAACGACTACAATCCTACAGCCCTATCGGCTGGGTCTTTAGAATACACCGACTGTACATCTGCAGAGGTGTAAGACCCCCCCCCAATTGGGTCTCGTGTTGGCCGTGGGTGGCGACCCTGTAGAGTAGTACAACGGACTAGATATTGGACCGGGACGCCCTTGGACAGTCACCGGCAGTCACCTCCAATAATAGACTCTCTCATGCACGAGCGGGGCATGGGAGGGAAGTAATATAATCAGGCTTCCTCCTCGAAGCCAGCAGTTCGCGTTTCGTCGTAGAGCTTTTTACAGACCCATGGTGCTTAAGGATGGAATCCTTGTGGCTGAGTAATCTATGACATGCAACACCCCACTTTGACACTTACTTAGGCTAAACGGGCGGTCGGAAAGACCTCCTCCGATCAATCGGCTGGCCATATCAAGCCCTACCACCTATATGATTGTTCCATGCCTACTGCTTTTATGGCAAGCCCTAACCCCTTTTTATCATATGGGTGCTAGAAGGCAGTGTCTGAGAGTCTTCATGTCCTGGGAATGGCGTTAAACTCTATCTGATGGTGAGGTTACAGTTCTGAAGCTCTGGCGAATGAGGATTCCCCCTTCATCACTATTACTCCCATGTCAACTCCATCTCGGAGTGGTAGTGCCTGTTAGGATCCTATCTATGGGTTAAATAGAAAAAATGAGTTTTAGATATATTTAAAAAATTGAATTAGAAAATAATAATTGAGTATCCATAAAAAATGAATAAAACAAAACATCTTTTGTATACATTAATGGGACCATATGACATTTAGGCACCCCATTTTGATCTCGATTAAGAAATGACATGTTTTTCATTTACACCGTCAATATCTGAGTTTTTTAACAGAAGACTTTTAGATCTTTTTAAAAATTAGAAAACTAACCCTAACCCCTAACCCCTAACCCCTAACAAACAATCGGATATTGACGGTGTGAATGAAAAAAATGTCCTTTCTTAATCGAGATCAAATAGGGGTGCCTAAAGGTAATATGGTCCCATTAATCCCACTAGGGTTTATATGCCGAAAACCAACCAACCAACCAACCTAAACGTCTCTATAATCTCTTTATCATAATATTTTAAGGAATGAAAGCGATATTCATATTTGAAATTTTATTAATTTGAAAATTTTCAATATTATTCATCCAAATATTATCTATTATTTTATGAAAAGAAATAGAAATGGAATAAATCTGACAGTATGAAGTATAAAAATAAAAAGCAATATTAAACAGACGTCCGTTTCAATCTATTGGGTTTACAATGTGTAATTCAATTGAAATCATTATCTATACATATATAAAGGGGAGTTGTGTGTATGTGTATGTCCGGAGGAAAATTCGAAAATAAAACAATTAACGACAATGTAAATATATATGCACATTAAATATCACCAGGGCTTGGTTTTTGAGCAAAAAGTAATTGAAATTTGATTTATTTTCGTGAAGATAATTAAAAAATAAAAATTTAAATGATAACAACATGGATTTTTGTTTCCTTTAATATTTTAGATAGTAGACATTAACATTTCTTTTCAGAGTAGCTGGATTAATGCAAGGTCTATTTTTTACATAGGGATTTAAATGGGGCATCCCACTCGGATTCAACCCATGATTCAGTAATAATAGATCTGCGGGACTAACTTGAAAATATCCCCCTCAACACAGGCGACGCCGGGTAGCCGCTGCTAGTAAATTAATATGGTTTAAAGAGAAAAATATGAATTTTTAAAAAGAAATTGAGTATCCATTAAGAATGTAGTTATTTCAAAATTTAGTCGGCATTAAATGACCCACTGAGGTTGATATGCCGTAAAACAAACGGCAATCCTAGGAGTGTGTTTGGGTTACTTAAAAAAATGATAGTCTCATAGTCTCATTTAAGTAGTTAGAGTACGATCTATGGGTTAAAAAGAAAAACATGAGTTTATAAAAAATTTGAGTATCTATTAAGAATGTATTTATTTCAAAACTTAGTCGGCATTAAATGACCCGAGGAGGTTGATATGCCGTAAAATAAACCAGACGAAATCAAACCAAACTGCTATCCTAGAAATGTGTTAGCGTTAGTTTTTTTAAAAAATGAAGAAGAAAAAGCTCCATAGTCTCGTTTAAGTAGTACCATCATAGCCACAGAATTTTATATTCTATTTGGTTAGTGTTGTACATACAAACAACTTCCGCCCTGTCGGTGGGGCGTTAGAATGCACCGACTGCACCTCTGCAGAGGGGTAAGACTCCCCCAATGGAGGCCACCTGTTGGCCGTGGGTGGCGACCCGTGATGCTTAAGGATAGAGCCCAGGTGGATGAGCAGTTCATGACATGTAATACTCCACTTTGGCCCTATCTTGGGCTAGACGGGCGGTCGGAGAGGCCCCCTCCGATCAATCGGCTGGTCACGTCAAGCCCTAGCACCTATATGATTGCCCCAACCCTATTGCCCTTATGGCAAGCCCCAACCCCTTTTATCATATGGGTGCTAGAAGGTGGTGGCTGCGGGTCTACATGTCCTGGGAATGACGTTAAACTCTATCTGATGGTGAGGTTCCAGTTTTGGAGGTTTGGGGAATGTGGAGCACCCCTTCATCACCATTGCTCCCTGGTCCACTCTGAACCGGAGTGGTAGTACCTGTTAGGGTCCCATCTATGGGTTAAATAGAAAAATGTATTTATAAACAAAATTGTATTATCCATTAAGAATTGATTTATTTAAAAAATTTATCGGCATTAAATGGCCCACTGAGGTTGATATTCCGTAAAACAAACCAAACCAAACCAAACCAAACAAACAACTTGATTAACTGCGAACACTTTTGAAAAGTTCGCAAATGTAATTGGTCGATCGTTTCTCGCGCAAAATCGGACATTGTTTATTTACTGTGCGCTTCGACGTCATTCCTCGACACTAGTGTTTCCTGCGGCCTGACAAAGGATATGGGAAATTTCCGCTATGACGTCATTGCAAGACGGTGACCTCAACGATGACATCATTATGGCAGAACGACTACAGTTGACGATATAATTTCTCTGTCTTCTTCTTCTTCTTCTTCTTCTTCTTCTTCTTCTTCTTCTTCTTCTTCTTCTTCTTCTTCTTCTTCTAACATTTACGTTTTTTTCACCCTATTCTAGTTAATTTTGATTTTACTTTTTTCTATTAGTATTTCTGATAGTTTTTTATTACTCAGATGATTATTCCATTTCTATTAGTATTTCTGATAGTTTTTTTATTACTCAGATGATTATTCCATTTCTATTAGTATTTCTGATAGTTTTTTATTACTCAGATGATTATTCCATTTCTATTAGTATTTCTGATAGTTTTTTTAACATTTACGTCTGATAGTTTTTTTCTAACATTTACGTCTTTTTCACCCTATTCTAGTTAATTTTGATTTTACTTTTTCTATTAGTATTTCTGATAGTTTTTTATTACTCAGATGATTATTTTCTATTAGTATAGTTTTTATTACTCAGATGATTATTCCATTTCTATTAGTATTTCTGATAGTTTTTTTATTACTCAGATGATTATTCCATTTCTATTAGTATTTCTGATAGTTTTTATTACTCAGATGATTATTCCATTTGTATTTCTGATAGTTTTTATTACTCAGATGATTATTCCATTTCTATTAGTATTTCTGATAGTTTTTATTACTCAGATGATTATTCCATTTCTATTAGTATTTCTGATAGTTTTTATTACTCAGATGATTATCCATTTATTAGTATTTCTGATAGTTTTTATTACTCAGATGATTATTCCATTTCTATTAGTATTTCTGATAGTTTTTTTATTACTCAGATGATTATTCCATTTCTATTAGTATTTCTGATAGTTTTTATTACTCAGATGATTATTCCATTTCTATTAGTATTTCTGATAGTCTTTATTACTCAGATGATTATTCCATTTCTATTAGTATTTCTGATAGTTTTTTTATTACTCAGATGATTATTCCATTTCTATTAGTATTTCTGATAGTTTTTATTACTCAGATGATTATTCCATTTCTATTAGTATTTCTGATAGTCTTTATTACTCAGATGATTATTCCATTTCTATTAGTATTTCTGATAGTCTTTATTACTCAGATGATTATTCCATTTCTATTAGTATTTCTGATAGTTTTTTATTACTCAGATGATTATTCCATTTCTATTAGTATTTCTGATAGTTTTTATTACTCAGATGATTATTCCATGTATTTCTGATAGTTTTTATTACTCAGATGATTATTCCATTTCTATTAGTATTTCTGATAGTCTTTATTACTCAGATGATTATTCCATTTCTATTAGTATTTCTGATAGTTTTTTTACTCAGATGATTATTCCATTTCTATTAGTATTTCTGATAGTTTTTATTACTCAGATGATTATTCCATTTCTATTAGTATTTCTGATAGTCTTTATTACTCAGATGATTATTCCATTTCTATTAGTATTTCTGATAGTTTTATTACTCAGATGATTATTCCATTTCTATTAGTATTTCTGATAGTTTTTTTATTACTCAGATGATTATTCCATTTCTATTAGTATTTCTGATAGTTTTTATTACTCAGATGATTATTCCATTTCTATTAGTATTTCTGATAGTTTTATTACTCAGATGATTATTCCATTTCTATTAGTATTTCTGATAGTTTTTATTACTCAGATGATTATTCCATTTCTATTAGTATTTCTGATAGTTTTTTTATTACTCATAGGATGATTATTCCATTTCTATTAGTATTTCTGATAGTTTTTATTACTCAGATGATTATTCCATTTCTATTAGTATTTCTGATAGTTTTTTTATTACTCAGATGATTATTCCATTCTATTAGTATTTCTGATAGTTTTTTATTACTCAGATGATTATTCCATTTCTATTAGTATTTCTGATAGTTTTTTATTACTCAGATGATTATTCCATTTCTATTAGTATTTCTGATAGTTTTTATTACTCAGATGATTATTCCATTTCTATTAGTATTTCTGATAGTTTTTATTACTCAGATGATTATTCCATTTCTATTAGTATTTCTGATAGTTTTTATTACTCAGATGATTATTCCATTTCTATTAGTATTTCTGATAGTTTTTTTATTACTCAGATGATTATTCCATTTCTATTAGTATTTCTGATAGTTTTTATTACTCAGATGATTATTCCATTTCTATTAGTATTTCTGATAGTCTTTATTACTCAGATGGCCATTTCTATTAGTATTTCTGATAGTTTTTATTACTCAGATGATTATTCCATTTCTATGTATATTATTCTGTGATAGTCTTTATTACTCAGATGATTATTCCATTTCTATTAGTATTTCTGATAGTTTTTTTATTACTCAGATGATTATTCCATTTCTATTAGTATTTCTGATAGTTTTTATTACTCAGATGATTATTCCATTTCTATTAGTATTTTCTGATAGTTTTATTACTCAGATGATTATTCCATTTCTATTAGTATTTCTGATAGTTTTTATTATTCAGATGATTATTCCATTTCTATTAGTATTTCTGATAGTCTTTATTACTCAGATGATTATTCCATTTCTATTAGTATTTCTGATAGTTTTTTTTATTACTCAGATGATTATTCCATTTCTATTAGATTTCTGATAGTTTTTATTACTCAGATGATTATTCCATTTCTATTAGTATTTCTGATAGTCTTTATTACTCAGATGATTATTCCATTTCTATTAGTATTTCTGATAGTTTTTATACTCAGATGATTGATTATTCCATTTCTATTAGTATTTCTGATAGTTTTTTATTACTCAGATGATTATTCCATTTCTATTAGTATTTCTGATAGTCTTTATTACTCAGATGATTATTCCATTTCTATTAGTATTTCTGATAGTTTTTTTTTACTCAGATGATTATTCCATTTCTATTAGTATTTCTGATAGTTTTTTTATTACTCAGATGATTATTCCATTTCTATTAGTATTTCTGATAGTTTTTTTATTACTCAGATGATTATTCCATTTCTATTAGTATTTCTGATAGTCTTTATTACTCAGATGATTATTCCATTATAGTTTTTTATTACTCAGATGATTATTCCATTTCTATTAGTATTTCTGATAGTTTTTATTACTCAGATGATTATTCCATTTCTATTAGTATTTCTGATAGTTTTTATTACTCAGATGATTATTCCATTTCTATTAGTATTTCTGATAGTTTTATTACTCAGATGATTATTCCATTTCTATTAGTATTTCTGATAGTTTTTTATTACTCAGATGATTATTCCATTTCTATTAGTATTTCTGATAGTTTTTATTACTCAGATGATTATTCCATTTCTATTAGTATTTCTGATAGTCTTTATTACTCAGATGATTATTCCATTTCTATTAGTATTTCTGATAGTTTTTTTTATTACTCAGATGATTATTCCATTTCTATAGTATTTCTGATAGTTTTTATTACTCAGATGATTATTCCATTTCTATTAGTATTTCTGATAGTTTTTTTATTACTCAGATGATTATTCCATTTCTATTAGTATTTCTGATAGTCTTTATTACTCAGATGATTATTCCATTTCTATTAATATTTCTGATAGTTTTTTTTATTACTCAGATGATTATTCCATTTCTATTAGTATTTCTGATAGTTTTTATTACTCAGATGATTATTCCATTTCTATTAGTATTTCTGATAGTCTTTATTACTCAGATGATTATTCCATTTCTATTAGTATTCTGATAGTTTTTTTTATTACTCAGATGATTATTCCATTTCTATTAGTATTTCTGATAGTTTTTTTATTACTCAGATGATTATTCCATTTCTATTAGTATTTCTGATAGTTTTTTATTACTCAGATGATTATTCCATTTCTATTAGTATTTCTGATAGTTTTTATTACTCAGATGATTATTCCATTTCTATTAGTATTTCTGATAGTTTTTATTACTCAGATGATTATTCCATGTATTTCTGATAGTTTTATTACTCAGATGATTATTCCATTTCTATTAGTATTTCTGATAGTTTTATTACTCAGATGATTATTCCATTTCTATTAGTATTTCTGATAGTTTTTAACTCCGATGATTATTCCACTCTGTTAGTATTTCTGATAGTTTTTTATTACTCAGATGATTATTCCATTTCTATTAGTATTTCTGATAGTTTTTATTACTCAGATGATTATTCCACTTCTATTTGTATTTCTGATAGTTTTATTACTCAGATGATTATTCCACTTCTATTAGTATTTCTGATAGTTTTTTATTACTCAGATGATTATTCCACTTCTATTTGTATTTCTGATAGTTTGTTATTACTCAGATGATTATTCCACTTCTGTTAGTATTTCTGATAGTTTTTATTACTCAGATGATTATTCCACTTCTATTAGTATTTCTGATAGTTTTTATTACTCAGATGATTATTCCACTTCTAATAGTATTTCTGATAGTTTTTATTATCTGGTTAATAATCCAAATTGTCCAAGATGAAATGCAAAAATGTGAATCCTGATTATCTGGTATTACTTATAGGCTGAATTCTTTTTTCTAATGGGTGTCGTTACCCCAGCAAAATAATAGACTATTCCGGTTTTATTGTAAAAAAAAAGGGATGTAAAAGGACATGCAACACTGAAAAATATAGTAAGAAAGAAGGTAGGGGAAAGATAAAGAGAGTGGGTGAGCGCGTAGAAGCAATTATGCTAATCTGTTTCAAAGAAACATAATGAAAAGATGGAAAGGAAAGAAAGAATAATGAGAGAGAGAGAGAGAGAGAGAGAGAGAGAGAGAGAGAGAGAGAGAGAGAGAGAGAGAGAGAGAGGGGGTGGTGGACATATAGAGTTTCAATAAATTGTGATATTTCCACTACACTTTTTTCCGATTACCCTTTGGCGATTTGGACTGATCAGTCTTCTACTTGGAGCTGTTCCTTTTATTTTCGCAAACCGTCTGTCAGTTGTCCGTCACCGCCACCCCATCCCGGCTGTGGAACATTTCGATTCGTCATTACTTTTTGTCGATCCATTGATCCATTGATCCATTTTCCCTTTGTAAAGCCTCGGGATCTTCCGATATTTATCTCACTGCACTCTTTTCATCCATTTTATGATGTTTACATTTTTTTAAGATCAAGTGAATAAAGTTTTTTTCCTCTATCAGCATTCTCCAACGCTTAAAACAATATTTTTTTCTGAATAGGTTACACAATTTCTCATTCTTTATCATCTTATATATATATATATATATATATGAGTAAGAAAAGGTGGAATGAAAACATCACACAATGCTGTTAAAGAAGAAAACAATTTATAATATAATCATAGCTGATACTGATCAATATTTCGATTTTACAAAAATCATCATCAGAGCTCATTCACTCCCGTAGTTGTTTGGGTCGGAGAGTCAAAATGAGTTTACAAAACAACTACGGGAGTGAATGAGCTCTGATGATGATTTTTGTAAAATCGAAATATTGATCAGTATCAGCTATGATTATATTATAAATTGTTTTCTTCTTTAACAGCATTGTGTGATGTTTTCATTCCACCTTTTCTTACTCATATTGTCGGATTCATTTCCTTTCTTTTAACTTATATATATATATATATATATATATATATATATATATATATCAAAGAAATGGATACAATAGAAACCTATTCGAGTTTCACCGTTAGGATCATCAGGGTTAAATCCACTGAATTAATCGAGTTACCGATTAATTGCAGCCGATCACACGTATGTTCATTGAATAAGATGTTACGTAACAGTGGGACGCTTGTTTACGTTTTTTAAATCTCACCGGAAATTGTTTTTTCGTGGATATTAAAATGAAAGATGCGAAATTATTTGTGGGTATTTATTTTACTATGGTTGTTTAATAAAGTATGGGTTATGGGGCGTAAGAGTGGTTTAATAAGTAAAATGGATTAAAATTATTTATTGATTTAGCTTTGGTTAGAGGGTATATATAAAAAAAACAACATGTAGGCGTGTGTTGTTATGGTGACTTATGCTAAAATAATTGAGGTTTTACGCGGATTAATAAAGGCAATCATACAAAAATAAAAATTATTAAGGGACAATGTGGTTGAATAAATGTGGTATTGATATGAAATGTTAAGCTTATATATTAAATTATCCTAATTGAAGCTAAATTTTGAAAAATAAAAAAATGAAAAAAGTTGGAACGGTAAAATAAATTTGCTGGTGTATTGAATATATATATATATATATATATATATATATATATATATATATATATATATATAAGGGTAAGATAATATGAAAAACACAGATATTATTCAAATAAAGTTCTTTATTCTGCTGATATTGTAATATTTCGATTTGTTTTAAATCTTCCTCAGAGCATATTATGTTTATGAAATTGTGACCGTTTTGTGATGGGATTAATTCATACCGGACTTATATATTCTTCTTCTTCTTCTTCTTCTTCTTCTTCTTCTTCTTCTTCTTCTTCTTCTTCTTCTTCTTCTTCTTCTTCTTCTTCTATTATCATTATTTCGCACTTTTAGAGTTTTTCAAACCTGCCTTAGCCGGTGGTTCACTGGGGGCTGAGTGACAGCAAACCTGTCCAGGTAACCAGAACTTTTCTGAATATTCTAGTCGATCCTAAAAAGCTTGTAGTTTTGACGACCCTTCCTATGATTTCGTTTCGAGACGCTTGGGGACCGTTCCAAGGGCACCAATTATAATTGATACGACATTATTATAATTATTATTATTATCATTATTATTATTGTTGTTGTTGTTTTTTACACCAGCGTAAGCTAGTGGACTTTCACTGGAGTCCAAAATTCACCCAAACTCCTCAGGTCTTTTGATAAACAATGTTGTGGTCTGTATGGTCTCGATTCTTCATTTGAATTTCAATATCCCGAGTCACTTTTCCAAATATTTGAGAATTCTTCTTCTTCTTCTTCTTCTCTTCTTCTTCTTCTTCTTCTTCTTCTTCTTCTTCTTCTTCTTCTTTTTTCTAAACTCTGGTGGATATTATTATCATTTTACTCCAGTGAGATTTTCACACCAGCGTTAGCCGATGGTCTTTCACTGAAGTCTGAGTGACAACAGGTCTCCTCAGGTTTCCAGGACTCTCCTGGGTATTTTAGCCGTTGTATGGATGGTCTCAATTCTTCCTCTGATTTCCAGTTCCTCTAATCTCTTTCATAAGCATTTTGAGGCTGTTCCAAGTGAATCACCTAAAATTGGCACCGATTTCACTCTCATATTTCACAGGTTTTACAATTCTCGAGCAAGGTCCAGGTATTTATCTTTTGTTTTCTTTCATCCTCACACGATGGTCTGCGGGAACTGCAAAATCTACTAGTTGGCAAGTTCTCTCTTTTAGTTTATTAATACTGGGCCTGGTCTTCTGGCTGGGATAAGGCGATCTGTTTTTATCTCAACGTTCCAGATAATTTTATGAGTTTCATTCTCAAGATTATTATTATTTTCACTCGTTTTGAGTTTTTCACAACAGCATTAGCTGATGGTATTTCCCTAGAGTCTGAGTGACAATAAGTCTCCTCAGATCTCCAGGACTCTTCTGAGTATTCTGGCAGATTGCAGCAGTGTAGTATTCTGGATGGTCTCAATTCTTCCTCTAATTTCCAGAGTCTGTTTTCCAAGTTTTTTTGGGACTGTTCAAGTGCACCAACTACAATTGGTATCACTTTGACTTTCATATTCCATAACTTTTTCAGTTCTCTGGCAAGATCCAGATATTTGTCCATCTTTTCGCTTTCCTTCATCTTCACCCTGTGATCTGCTGGAACTGCAAAATCCACCAGCTGACAAGTTCTTTCTTTTTTTTTTTGGTTAATTAACACTAGGTCTTGTATTATTGTTTATTTTCGCGTGTGTTGTGTGTTTTTTTGTCCTTTATTTCTCCCGGTCTTTTCTTTTTTACCTCCTCCCAGCTTTTCTTTTATGGTTTTTTTCTTTGTTTTTGTTTTCCTTTATTCTTTCTTTCTTTCTTCTTAATCTCCTTCTTTCTTTCTTCTTCTTTATCTCCTTCTTTCTTTCTTTCTTTCTTTCTTCTTTCTTTCTCTTTTTACTTATCTAACACTTAAACATAAACTCCTCCATTTCAACATCTAACACACCTTCATAATAACATGTATTCCAGTATTCCCAGTTTCGAATATCAAACAGCCGACATTTGCAGCGAACAAAAGGCGGAGATGTATCAAGAAACGCCGTGCGCATGCGTCCCGAGATTCATTTCACTGATTGGCTGTCTTTCTATGGCGAGTCACATGATATTCAATGTAAGGAAACTTGTTTTCGTTGGAACTTTTGGGCCGCAGCCGGCAATGTGTAAAGCGAGAGGATTTCTGCAACACTATCCCGACCTTATTTTCATGACATTAATTCTCCCACGATCGAAAGAGTCATAATCGCATTGCACTGAACTTACGATTTTGCCTCGTGCCTTTTTCAAAAGTTTACATTCTTAAGTGCGCCTATAAATACACATGGAGATGCATACCTGCTCAAATATTCAGGCCTTAAATATATTTATAGAAGAGCGTTAACAGTAATATATCTTGTTCGCGCCGTGGATTGACAGAGGCGTTCGCAGTGTAGTGGATATCACCGCCGTGAGAAATGGACATGCCGAGTTCAAATCCTGAACAAGTTGGTCTGCATTTCACATAACGCTAAATAAATAAAATGGACTCTTTCGTTGGTTTTGATGCATGAGGGTTCATCCAATAAACAACCTACTCAGTGTTTTGTGTATAGTGGTGAGGGCTTGTGTTAGCACAGTCGATAGGAATGAATTGGTGCACAAGGAATGCCAAAAACCTAATCAACGACTGGCCTCAGGATTTTCAAATTCAGAGATATCCTTCTCTTAGACCGGTTATATATTCAAGGTAAAAGAGCCCAGTTTTACACTACTATTTTACCCATAGCTGGAAAGAGAATGTATGGATTTATGCCTTTCCCAAGGCATAAATCATAGGCAAGGCTGTTTGCATTTCATATAGCGCTAATACCATTGGGGAAAGGTATGAATCCATATATTCTCCCTCCAGCTATGGGTAAAATAGTAGTGCAAACTGAGCTCTTTAACCTTGGACAGCTAACCAGTCTAGGAGAAAGAAAACTCTGAATTTGAAAAACCTGAGGTCAGTAGTTGATTGGGTTTGTGGCATTCTTGTACACCAATTCTTATCTATCGACTGTGCCAAAAAGTGCAGATGCCTTCACCACTATAAACAAAACACTCTGTAGGTTGTTCATAGGATTGAAATCGACGAAAGAATCTATTTCCTTTTCAGAGATGTTTCAGAAAACTTGAAATCATTTCATAATCTAGTAACTTGAACAATTTTCATTCAATTGATCTCAAATTTTAACAGCTTGTATAGAAACAACTAAAAAATCTGTATATTAGAGATTATCATTATACATTGTATTCTATTTATTATCATTTTAAATACAAAATAAAATCAAATCATAATAATTGAAAAATATAAAAAAATATATTTTTTTTAGTATACAGAAGAATGTCCATCATCAGGGCAAGATATTTGAAATTAAATCGGTAAGAATACAGAGAATTTGGATGTGTTATCAAATATATTGCCCTGATGATAGCCGTTCTACTGTATACTGCAAAAAAAATTTTTTTTCAAGCTTAGCTATACGTGTTCGATTATTTGAAATATATAAGCCGTGCTACAATACACCACTTAAATTTACAGACTAAGCGAGGTCACGTGGTTTAAACCTCAGCCAATCAACAGCCTGAATACGTGGCTTGAAACTACTTAATCGTTGATACTGAGAGACGTCCATTTGCAATCATTGATGAAGGACCTGCAAGAACTAGGATCACCAAGGAACAACCAAGGGATTCTATACTAAGGATCGCGCTCTGTTTAATACAAAGGATCTCCACTTGACGAGCGCTCTTGCTTGAAGCCTAAAGGATGGCCACAAAAATCGTAACAATACGTGTACGAATTATCCGAAACACGTGCAGTAATTATCCGAAACACGTGTAATATACTTTTTAATACAAAATTTAATCCATTTTGCGGACGCTCTTTTTTATAATATATATATTTCGCTTCCGGCTAGAAGTAGTTGTTAAAGTCGAGCCGCACTGATGAGACGTAAACGTCTAAACACTGTGTCTGTGGATGACTTATATATATGCTTCTAATACCAGGTAGAGCTCTCTGGAGGAGACGTTGATTGAACTTTCAACTTTTAGCGTAAGACATTACTCGTCTGTTGTTTACAGACTTGAGTTCTCTGGGGATTGTAAATATACATCTACGTAAGTATGTATCAATTAATTGTTCGCCACTTACTGAGAGTTGCTGACGGCCGAGAGGGTAAGGAGCTTGGCAGTCGGATTTCGCTTCCGTCTTAGAAGTAGCTGTTAAAGTCGAGACGCACTGATAATATGTAAACGTCGAAATACTGTGTCTGTGAATGACTAATATATATATATATATATATATATATATATATATATATATATATATATATATATATATATACAAGGTGTGTCAAAAAGTACTGACATTTTTTTTAACTTTTTTGACATACCTTGTATTCTGAAAAAAATCACGTTCCATTCATTGTTTAATAATATCTTGGTAAATACAGCTTCAACCTCGACACTTTTATGACGCAATTTGTATTCTGATAAAAAAATAACCTTCCATTCATTGTTCATTTCTATCTCGGTAAATACAGCTTTAAACTTAGTACTTTTATGACACAGCTTGTATTCTAAAAAAATTAACGTTCCGTTCATTGTTCATTTCTATCTTTGTAAGTACAGCTCCAATCTCGATATATAATAATTCAATTAAGTACTTAAGTAAACTCAGCAATCTTTTAAAAATAATTCTCCCTGGAATTAAGTCTTTCCTCCCTATATTATATTTCTGAGAGCGCTTTAAGTGATATCTATCAGTGTTTCCAAGAGAGAAAAAAGACCGAAAGCTGTCATCATCATCATCATCATTAACAACAGCAACAACAAAAACAACAACAATAATAATAATAATAATAATAATAATAATGGGAATCCAACATAAAGACGGATACCCTATCCCAGCCAGGAGACCAGACGTAGTGTTGATTACCAAAAATGAGAACTTGCCAACCGGTAGACTTTGCGGTTCCAGCTTCACAGGATGAAGCTGAAAGAAAACGAAAAGATGTACAAATACCTAGACCTTGCCAGAGAATTGAAAAAGCTGTGGAATATGGGGGTGAAAGTGATACCAATTGTAGTTGGTGCACTTGAAACGGTTCCAAAAAGCTTCGTTAAAAGACTGGAGGGACTGAAAATCAGAGGAAGAATTGAGACCACCGAGATTACTGCATTGCTGCAATCGGCTAGAATACCCAGTAGAGTCCTGGAGACCTGAGGAGACTTATTGTCACTCAGACTCCAGTGAAATGCCATCAGCTAACGCTGATGTGAAAAACCCTAAATCAGTGATAATAATAATAATAATAATAATAATAATAATAATAATAATAATAATAATAATAATAATAATAATAATAATAATAAAGGTTTCGGTTTACAACAGGTGAAGTAAAAAAAAAGGTATTTATTGGTTTTATCCAGTTAATGGAAGGTGATCACAGATTGAAGCCGAAAAACATTTTCAGTAAACATTCACGCTCCAGTCAACAAAATCCATTAATACCTCTCCCCCGCAAAAAAAAACTAAAAAATGAATAGAAAACTTTTCAAAATGTCTGTTATTTTAAATATCCTAATTGTGCCATAGACATTTTTGTTACGATTACCGAATACTTAATGAAAGCTTCGCCTTTTTATATAACTACAAAGGATGTGATGATTTTTATAGCAAAAATTAGATAAAAAAAAACAAATAACTTGTGGTAACGATTATGTTTTGTTCAGTTTAATCCTTGTGTTTCCATATCATTTAATTTCCCGCTCAAACATTTTTTTACGTCTAACTTCCGGTACAAAAAAAGACTGACTCCACAAATATCCAGTATTTCGCTCCAGTTCCTGCATCATGACAAGCCAACGATAAAACAAATAAATCACTACACAATTCCTTTTTTTATATATGGTTTAGAATTAAAACCAGAACACCTAAAAGAAATGTGACTTTTCACATCTAAGCCGTAAAGAATAGGAGTGAAAACTGTTGAGGTCTGATATCGATTTCACGTCATTACTATGGTTCATTATTAAAATCTCCACCATTTGCAGAATAAATAAATCATTATCTCTCTTCAACTCAGCTCATTGGTCCTTTGCCCACATACTTGGACACACACACACACACACACACACGCACACACGCACGCACACACGCATGCATATATGTGGTTGAGAATAGCGGAAAGTGTGGATATAACAACACAGACAGTTAAATTCAGTTGATATTTCACCTTATTATTGGATGAAGGTTTTTCGAAACTCTATTGACATCTGAATTTAACTGTCTGTGTTGTTATATCCACACTTTCCTCTATTCTCAACTACACTTTTTCGGATTTATTTAAATCCTTCACTTCGCATATATATATATATATATATATATATATATATATATATATATGAAGTGAACTAACAATGTGTTTGAAATGGCGAAGGCCGACAATTTTTGGGAGATTATGTGCTTAATTAAAGTCATAATTTAATTTGTTAATTAATTAATTATAATTAAATGAATTAGGCGTGCATATCGGATTAAATGTAAAGCGTAAACAAATCGAGAAAAAGTCGATCTCTGTATGTACATTTCAGCATATTAGGCCTCATCAGCAGAGCTATAGACAGGGCAGTACTAATTAAGCACATAATCTCCCAAATATATATATATATATATATATATATATATATATATATATATGAGATTTATCCAAAACTTGGTAGTAAGGAATGATTCTATATGTGATTTCTAAGACCCACTGTATTAATATTGTATGATCCAGTATGTATAAATACAGCGAATCTTTAAATCACTGAAGAGAGCTCAATGTATAATAAACTTTTTAGATTATATACAGAGCAATATTTATCTTAGAAAGGAAGGAAGAAAATTTTGGTCGAAATAAATTTATTATGTAATTACGGTGTTGAGTTCTTCTTTCCTTTCTATGATATACATACATACATACATACATACATACATACATATATATATATATATATATATATATATATATATATATATATATAATGAATTTAGTTGTGTATTAAAATATTGTTTTTGTGAAAGATTTCGCTGATATTAAAAGCATAGGAAATACATAAAAAATGAACAAAAAAAAAAAAAAAGAAAACTTAATTCTAATATTTAAAGGTTTTTAACCCTTGCTTTGCTTTATTTTCCCAATATTTGGGTGGCAACCACTCTTTGTCAAGGTATAATGTCAAGAAATAAGGTAAATAAAAAAAATCATGGCTAGGTAATCAGTCTAGGAGAAGGAAAACTCTATATTCAAACCTGTTAAACTCAACAGAATAAAAGAAAGTGACCCTGTGTCTAATTCTAGTCGTGCAGAGGGTTTGATATATATATATATATATATATATATATATATATATATATATATATATATATATATATAATAAGATAAATATATAAAGGTTTTACATATCTATTTATTATGTGACAAAGGAACATTCACCTTTGCCACCTAATAAATAGATAAGTAAAACCTTTATATATTTATCTTATTAGATTATATAAGAGCTCTATTTTATATTGAGCACTCTACCAATTAATACTGCCTTTGGTACGCCATTCCACCAAAAGCTGAAACAGTGACCATCTCCCACTATATATATATATATATATATATATATAAAGTAATGACTTACCGGTGAAACAATTGGATTGGTTTCAATATTTGGTTGTTACATGTTTTACCTGGATAAATCAGCGTTATAACACATACAAAGTACACACTCTATATATATATATGAAATGGATTTTCTGATTCCTGAGTACATTAAGTTAAATTGCAACAAAAAAAGTAGGAGAGAATTCTAGATCGTTGACTAAACGGGTCTCTGAACATAGATATCATATTAAACGAGCTTTTCTAAACAACGCCCTTGCTAAACATAATTTAGACAATAACCATACCTTTGATTTTAAAGGTGCTAAAATATTAACTCACATACACAATAGAACACTACGTAGAATTATGGAATCTTGCGTTATTCTCACAGATCAAACCATCCCGCAAAGACAAGGCTTTTTTTAATATATATCCGTATTTAGCGACACTTGTACCCAGAAATCATAAAATCCCCTTCACATAACCATTTTAGACATACACTTCCTAACAAATTTAAATTTCACATTATCCCAATAAACCCTTACACAATTCATATTTTTTTAATAAAAAAAGTTTTTTTTTTTAAGTAATTAAATAAACATTTC
Source organism: Doryteuthis pealeii (assembly GCA_023376005.1). Taxonomy (NCBI): domain Eukaryota; kingdom Metazoa; phylum Mollusca; class Cephalopoda; order Myopsida; family Loliginidae; genus Doryteuthis; species Doryteuthis pealeii. The sequence continues at coordinate 81,686,265 of CM042153.1, forward strand.
TTTTCTGAAAAAATCAGTTACTAATCGACCATGAACGGGTTAAACTCTTCTTTTTTGAAAAAGATAATTTTTCTATTTTTGAATTTGAAATAGGTTTTTTTCTTTCAAAAACTGTTACAAAGATATACAACCATGATGTTGGCGGAGAAACGCTCAGCAGACGTACAAATGACGAAGCGATCGCATAGCTTACACGCTTTTTTGGAACATCAATGCTTCCGGTTTGGTTTTAAATAATTTTCTGCTTCTCTCTCGATGAGTCCGGATTAAAAACAAGCTCTGATGATGATTTTTTTATAAATCGAAATATTGTTCAATATTAGCTATGAATATGATATAAAAATTTTCATTTTAACAGTATTGTGTGTTTTCATACCCTTTATCTACACACACACACACACACACACACACACACACACACATATATATATATATATATATATATATATATATATATATCATCATCATGTCGCGCAATTTGCACGGATATCCATGACGATCTCTCGCCAAAATCATTCATCGACTTTGAGAGCTCCTCCGCGCAGCAGCCAGCATCCTTACATAGTTGGTCGATGTAAGTCCTGGTTGGGCGGCCCACGTTGGCATGTCCATGCGTTGGCCTCCACAGTAGAACGTCGCTTACGAGCTCATCCTTGCTTCTCCAGCAGTGTCCTGCATGCCTAACCCTCCTTACTCGTATGGTTTGTGATATGGGAGGCAGGTGGCCATACAATTGCTTCTTTGTGGGGTGCTGTTTCCACGACTTATTCAAGACCTATCGCAGCATTCTTGTGCAGCTCCCATCTAGCTTATTATCAAGGCGCTTCGTTAGGGTCCAGGTGGTACAGCCATATAGCAATAATGATATAACAACAGCCTGGAAGAATCGTCTCTTTAGCTTGTCAGGGAGGTCGGATTTCCATACGCCGGATAATTTGTTGGTGGCTAACTATGCCTTTCCTATTCGTGAGTTAACATCGCTTTCTGTGGATGAGATTTACTACCTAGGTATGTGAATTTTTACTGGTTTATATATATATATATATATATATATATTATATATATATATATATATATATATATATATATATCCAGTAGACCAGATGAGTTGGGAATAATACTATTTGGGACCTTCTTTGTCCATCGGATATCCACAATATATCCACATACCTACACTTAGATATACATATATCAATACATTAAATGCAAATAGACTCGTCCAGCATGTGAACTCGTCTCATCGTGTCTGATTCCTACGACATTATTACATCACGTGCTTCCGTTCATTCATTCATTCAGTAATATCCATATATGGACAATCATTACTTATTTACCGACCATCTTTATATTCCCATGATAAGTAGCAGTTTTCTGATGATTGCAAATGGCTTAGGAGTAGCCGATAAGGTTTCGAGTGAACGTAGATTTTAATTAATGATGCGTCTAATTAGTAAATTTCCTGATTGTTTTTTTTGTTTTGTTTTAGCCGGGACAGCAATCTCTGTATTGAAAGACAAGGACTTTTGACCGAGCTAATTAGAGAAATTAATTGAAAGGCAATAAATAGATTAGTATATTTCTCTACGACACGTGCGATTTCAAAGGAAAACAATGGAATTCGAACAGAAATAATGAGATTACTTTGTAAACAATTAAAAAAAAAAAAAAAGGAAAACAGAAAATTTGAAATGGATACATTAATGAAAAGGGGAAAGATATACATTAGTACTGAAATATATTTGTAGAAAAAAACAAAAGCAGACGTTCTACAAAAATAAATAATAAATAATAATGATCACTGGCAAGAAAAACGTACAAGAAGTGAAATAATAATAATAATAGCACAACAAGAATACAAAACTAGACACGACTGGGTTGGGAAGGTGATCCACTGGGAATTATGCAAAAAATTAAATTTTGACCACACAACATAACGGTATATGCATAAACCAGAATCTGTTTTTGAGAACGAAACGCATAAAATTCGCTGGGACTTTGAAATAAAAACGGATCACCTTATCCCAGCAAGAAGACCAGACCTAGTGTTGATAAATAAAAAAGAAAGAACTTGTCAACTGGTGGATTTTGCAGTGCCAGCAGATCACAGGGTGAAGCTAAAGGAAAATGAAAAAATAGACAAATATCTGGACCTTGCCAGAGAACTGAAAAAGTTATGGAATATGAAAGTGAAAGTGATACCAATTGTGTTGGTGCACTTGGAACAGTTCCAAAAGGATTAGAAAAGGGTTTGGAAAGTTTGGAAATCGAGGAAGGATTGAAACCATTCAAAACACTGCACTGCTACATCTGCAGAATACTTAGAAGAGTCCTGGGACCTGAGGAGACTTGCTGTCACTCAGACACCAGTGAAAGACCATCAGCTAATGCTGATGTGAAAACTCAAAAGGAGTAAATAATAATAATAATAATAAATAATAATAAGATAATAATAATAATAATAATAATATAATAAGGATAATAATAATAATAATAATAATAAAATAATAATAATAATAATAATAATATAATAAATAATAATAATAATAATAATAATAATAATATAATAATAATAATAATATAATAATATATAATAATATAATAATAATAATAATAATAAGGATAATAATAATAATAATAATAATAATAATAATAATAATAATAATAATAATAATAATAATTAATAATAATAATAATAATAATAATAATAATAATAATAATAATAATAATAAGGATAATAATCAACATCAGACATAGTGTTGATAAAAAGAAAAGAATTTATCATATAGTGGATTTTGTTATTCCAGCAGACCAGAGATGAAGGAAACAAAAAAATAGACAAATACTTGGACCTTGCTGGAGAACTGTGGAACATGAGGGTAAAGGTGGTGCCAATGTAGTTTGAGCCCTTGGAACATTCTCTAAGGGTTTGGAAAAGAGATAGGAGAATTGGAAATAAGAAGGATAATCAATACCATCCAGACAACAGCATTATTAAGATCAGCTAGAATACTTAGAAGAGTCCTGGAGACCTGAGGAGACTTGCTGTGACTCAGAATCTGGTGAAAGACCACCAGCTGATATTAGAGTGAAAAGCACGACAAGGAGTGATATAATAATAATAATAATAATAATAATAATAATAATAATAATAATAATAATAATCATTAATTAATTATTATTAATAATCAGACGGAAAAATAATTAAGGGCCTTGTCTCAAAACAAGTCGAAACAATTTGTATCATCTGGATTATTCAGAATATTGTCCTTATCTTTATTGTTATCTGTACAACGTTTCAGGCGATGTGCACTCCGGCCTTCTTCAGGTATTTCATATTTCGTAATCGGGAGCAATTACGGAACTTTGATTACGAAAGGAAGGTTCACGAGTCCAAAAAAGAAGTTCCCGATTCCGATAAGAAGGTTCCCGGGTCGGAGAAAGTTCACGAATCCGACAAGAAATATCTGTAGAATGCTGGAGTGCACATCGGCCGAAACGTTGTACAGATAACAATGAAGATGAGGACAATAGTCCGAATAATCCAAATAATACTTATCAACCCTCATCTCAGAAATTCCGAGAAATAACATACTGACCTGGGTTAAATCGAACTTAACGGACCTAAATTCCACCATCGTATATCACCCCGCCGAAAGAAAAAAATACCAAAAATCAGGAAATTAACCGAATTTAATGAAATTTTCAGTGTTGATACATTAATAAATACAACATATAATGCACCCGTAATTTTATTTAAAAACTTTGACATTTGTTCATGTCAGTTAACTTTGAACCACATATCTCTGAGAATCTGTGTTCCGCCTCAAAGATACGTGGTTCACGTATTCATTAATTCATTAATATATCAACTAAAAAAATTCATTAAATTCGGTTAATTCCCTGATTTTTGGTATTTTTTTTATTTCGGTGGTGTGACATACGATGGTGGAATTTATGTTCGTTAAGTTCGATTTAACCCTGAGCTGACAATAAAGCATTTTTCTATCGTACAAAAATATATGTGGAATCCAAAACCAAAAGCCATAAACAAATTGCCTGGTGTCATATGATAAGTATGGCATGACGCACAGTCTCGTCTTTATGAGTTAATAATTAACAACACTTACAGAGTTAAGTATATATCTTGTATATAAGTATATAGCTTGTTACGTGATGATTATCGTCATAAGAAATAGATACGATGACCTGAGTTCAAATCCTTGACGAATCCGATTGCATTTCACTTAGTGCTTATACCCTTGAGAAAGGTGTGCATCCAATTGTTCAACCTCCAGTTATGGGCAAATACTAAGGTAGGCTAGGCCGGGTTTTTTTTGTCACGCTCTTTTGTAAAAAAAAAAAAAACATTCAGAGATCCCTGAATTTTTTTCATAATAGACATCTTATTATAATGGAGATTGTGTGTTTTTCTGTCTGTAACCGAAACTATTTCACTACTCAAGTCACAATTCCCTTTGTTATTGACATCACAATATCAATGATTTTATTTTTATTTAAATCTCAATTATTAATAAAATTGTTTTACATTATTAACACTGTTGACCATATCTACATACTAATAACATGCAATTGTATTTATATATACAACAAAATAGCTGATTACAGTGTGAACGGGAAGGCTAATTTGCATATTGATATTAAAAATGTGATTTTAATAAATATGTGTTATTGATTTATAATTGTTTGGTTTTATTTTAATGAATATGAGCAAACATCTCTTCAATAAATCTTAAATGAAATCCATTAACAAGAAGAAATAACTGTAATATTATTCTTTACTTCCTATTTTAACTAAATAGTTAAATTAGGAACATTTACCAATGAAAGATGTGAGTAATGGAAAATGATGGAAGAGTTAGTTTCAAAGTTGTTCTATTTTTCAATCATACCCCCTCTGTTCCAAATCTTTTTATCTGCATTCTTATTCAGTTTCATTAGCCTTTCTAATTTAAAATGATATTTCATCTTATTAAAACTTAAATACTTGCACCCGGAGGATGCATATATTTGCTAGTTCATATAATTTCAAATTGTTGGATATTGAGCACTGTTGCCATAAAAGCTGCTGACCATAACTGTAGATCATTATCTTACTATTATTATTATCATTATTGTTAGCTGCATAAACCCACAAGGGTTCAGCACATATATCTATTATCATACTAAAGCTGAATGAATTAACTTTTCTTTCCTAAAGGCTTTTTTACTGTTTAGTTTAATGATACGAAAATTATACTAAATTATTCCTTACTTTTAAGTTTGAATTACGTTTGAAAAAGAAATGCCGTTTTAATTGGTTCTGATTAGTCGTAATTTGCAATTAAATAAAAAAAATGACCAATCTCTTTCTTTACTTTCTGTCTGTCACTTTCTTCCCCTCTATGTATCTCTTGATTACCTCCTCGTTTTATAATGTTAGTTTCTCTGGGAGAGTAGAGAAAGAAAGAGAGAGAGAGAGAGAGAGAGAGAGAGAGAGAGAGAGAGAGAGAGAGAGATGTATTTCTATGTTAAATTTCACAAGTAGCAACGCGTAGCTTAAATTAGGTCAAACATCCCTTTCTTAGAAAGCTTACAAAATGATTTTAATATTTTGTCCTGCTGTATTTAAAAAAATATTTTTATTCGTTTTGCTAACTCACTTTTCACTAATCTCAAGTATCTACCCAGAGCTGAATGGGTGACCCAACAGGTCACGTTTTGTCTAATATATATATATATATATATATATATATATATATATATATATATATATGAAATATTTTGCTGTCAAAATTCAAATAAACAGGAACTCGGGTTGACGAGTCCATTTGCTACGACTCTAATCATTAGACCAGGCGCCTCCAACTGCAGTAACGTGGCTTCCCATTGGTTACTGTTTATTGTTAAAGTCCTCTCTCTTGATGAGATCCAACCTTGCTGCCCCCCACTCAAAAAAAAAAACAAAAAAAAACAAAATGATTTAAAAACTTCACCTTTATTCGATACATATTTTCCCACCCCTTCTGCCTGAACAGGATGAGACACAAGGTCAATTTTTAAGCGGAGTTTTAATTCAGTTTTTCTTCTCTTATATCGGTGGCCATACTAAGGTTAAAGGGCTACATTTGAGCGATTATTTTGCGTGACAAAATCGAATTTTTTACGGATATTTAAGTATATGAATTTTAAAATCCAGGTGAACTAAAAATTGGTCCGATCCATGCTATATTAATATTTTTAAAAGAATTTGTAAAAAAGGTTACCAAATTTTTGTGAAAATTGGAATTGATTTTTCATAGAATTTTTTTTTAAGCTGGTAGTCATAACTTGTTAACTTGTTAAATTGCTTTAACGAGGTAAATATGTAAATATTGTTTTTGTTCATAATTTTCAGTATTTCCGAAAGCAGAAAAATATTTTTCAAAAATCATCGGGGGTTTTCTTTTTTCTTTTTTTTTAAAATGTTTCTTCTTTTGATTGGATTCCTACTTTTCTTAAGGGCAGGATCCCCATAGTGGTATAATAGTTAGCAAGTTAGTTTCGCAAATCCATTATTACTGAATAGTGAGTTAAAAATACATTTCAAATTCTCTCACCTCTCTCTCTCTCTCTCTCTCTCTCTCTTTCTTCCTTTCTCTACTCTCCCAGAGAAACTAACATTATAAAACGAGGAGGTAATCAAGAGATACATAGAGGGGAAGAAAGTGATTGACAGAAAGTAAAGAAAGAGATTGCTCACTGTATGCCGTATACTTGCGACCCTGTGTTACATCATACCCGTGGCGAACGGGTTGGGTACATTTCTTTCTTAAGGTATTATACGGTATGTCAAATGCAAACTGACTTGTCCCGGATTTGAACTCTCGTCACTGTGTCCATTTCCCACGACAATAATCAATACACGCTGCTCAACTCTATGTCTGTTCGATAATTTAGATTTTTGCATGAAACTATAGAGAGCCGTGGAAACATCACACTACTTCACATCTGACGATGGCACTAAGTAGTGCAGAAAGTACTAGTGTAAGAACCTTTGGTGGATTCATTCACCAATTCCACCCTGATATATGGTCAGACAAATGGAAAGGATAGAAAAGAAAGTCGTCAGACAAGAATTGTTAGTCGAGTTCAACAACTTTTGTTGTATCTTGACTTACGAATATCCTAACTTACGAGTCTTCCGAGCTACGAGCTGTTTCTCGGTCAATTTTTTTATTTGTGTTGTGAGCTAAAATTTGAGGAACGAGTGAGCATCAGCTACGCTTATGTTAATAAGTACTCTTAAACATTTAAGTTTCTGAATTAGTTACGTCAAAGAATGTAGCAGGATACCCCATTAAAGTCCTTATGTAAAAAAGACCTTTCGTTGATCTAGAAAAAATAATGTCTCCTTTTTAAAATGCTAAATGCAAAAAGAAATTCCATGCTGTTATCATTTAAATTCATTTTTTAAACTTATCTTCAGGAATATAAAAAAAAGTTTCATTGTTTTTGTTCAATAAGCAAGATCTGGTGATAGTGAATGTGTATATATATTTAATTCATCATCATCATGTCACGCAATTAGCACAGATATCCATGACAATCTCTTGCCAACCTTCCTTATCATTCATTGCACCTGTGAGGTCTTCTGCGGAGCAACCAGCATCCTCGCATATTTGGTTAATGTAGGTCCTTGCGGGCGACCCACACCTGCATGTCCATGTGTTGGCTTCCACAGGAGGACGTCGCTTATGAGCTCGTCCTTGCTTCTCCAGCAGTGTCCTGCATGCCTTGTCCGTCTCACTCGGATAGTTTGTGTTCCACGACTTGTTCAAGACTGCACGCAGCATTCTTGTGCAGCTTCCATCTAGCTTATTCTCAAGACGCTTCGTTAGAGTCCAAGTGGTGCAGCCATATAGCAGCACTGATACAACCACAGCCTGGAAGAACCGTCGCTTTAGCTTGTCAGGGAGTGTCATTAATTGTTTTATTTTCTTAGTTTCCGCCTGCCATTTATATATGTACTAGAAGTGGCCACCCAGCGTTGCCCGGATAGAGGGGGTTAGTTTCACCGATCCATTATTACTGAATCGTAAATTGGATTCTTGCAGGATGTCCCCATTAAAATCCTTACATAAAAAAAAAACTTGAGTTGATCCGGCCTGGGGGGGTGGCGTCAGAATAAAAAAGTGCACATACACTCTTAAAAGAAAAATCAGTGTCTCCTACTTAAAATATTCAATGTAAAAAAAAAAAAATCCATGCTGTTACTATTTAAATTTTATCTTCACAAATATGAATCAAATCTTCATAATTTTTGATCAAAAAGCAAGATCTAGTGATAGTGAATGTTTATATATATTTACTTTGCCGTTAATTGTTTTATTTTCTTAGTTTCAGCCGGACATACAGATAAACAAATTCCCTTTATATATGTATAGATAGATAACCTCTTTATATTATTAGATTTGGTCGTACATAAACGCATGTTTCGGACCATATGACCTTTAGGCACCCCTTTTGTGATCTCGATTCGTGGGGACATTTTTTCCATTCACACCGTCAAAATCCGGTTAATTGTTAACAGACGATTTTTAGAGTTTTTTTAATTATAAAACTAACCCTAACCCTAACCCCTAAACCTAACCCCTAACAAACAACCGGATTTTGACGGTGTAAATGAGAAAAATGTCCTTGTGAGTCGTGATCGCGGAAGGGGTGCTTAAAGGTCATATGACCCCATGTTTCTTCTGGAATGTGTTACCACGTATCATAAGCGTTTTTATTACAATTTTTTTCAGCTGGTATATTCTTCGGATTTTAAGTTCCGAGAATTCAGAACAAAGGACTATATTCGGATGAACACTTAGCATCGGAGAACGCGACTATCTAATCTAATTACATTGATACCGCATTGAACAATGAGACCACTGAAAACCTAATGGACTTTTTATCCATTATAGTATCATAACTAGTTCCGATCTTACTTATTTTCACACCACATTTTGTCGACTAATTAGATGTCGACCTCTACTACTACTTCAACTACAACCACTACTAATACTACTATTACTGGTAAGTGTATGTTAACAGTAATAGTAGCTTATATTAAGAAGTAACAAAGATAATCCATCCGTCTGTCAGCAGCTTTTATGGCGATGATATTTTAAGCAGTAGTTAATGACACAGTAAACTCTTGTAGTATAGTATCTGATTTCAAGTTCGAAGCTACCTCCCTGTTCCTAATTTCTTCAATTTGAAGACTGGGATACACATCTACGTATACTTATCAAAAATAGACAGCCTACATTAAACAAAATCTCATTTAACTTAAAAGTGTGAGGCTTAAAACGCATTTGATATAGATACAACCCACCACGCCTTAGCGGATCCACAGTCGTTTAGCTGTTATATCTACACCGCAAGCCAGCACCAATGTCTTTTTTTCGAGTAATGACTGCAAAATTTATCTAAGATCTCGTGGCAAAAGAAAAAAAGAAATACCTAGATTAAAAATGCATCGGTATTTTGCAGATATTACCCAAGAGTGTCCCCGAGGGAGTCCTAATCTGGCTTTTCTTTGTTTATACAATATTCATTTTTGATATAGGTACAACCCACCACGCCTTAGCGGATCCACAGTCGCTTGGCTGTTATATCTACACCTCAAGCCAGTACCAATGGCTAAACGCTTTTATATA